>BSBK01002352.1:0-676308 GCA_027943335.1 Chamaecyparis obtusa | reverse complement strand
TATATATATATATATATATATATATATATATATATATATATATATATATATATATATATATATATAAGGCAAAGATACTCCAACATCATCTCCAAGAGCAAGTGCTAAACGCATATCCTTCTGTTGATGTTTCAATGGAAATGCTAGGGGGAACTTTTGTTGAATCATAGCTGGCCCTTTCAACTTAAACATAGGATTGCTGATTGCACCTAATTCCTATCATAAATCATTGTATTAGCAAAGATGGCACTAGTTTGCTGTCCTAAACCATTTTCCTCTTTGCAATGTCCTTAGCATTGCATGTTATGACCTACCTATTTGTTGTAATAGAACTTAAAAGTATGCTCAAAAGTACCAAAATAAAAGATAGGGTTCCCTGCAAAAGAATGCATAAAGAAGCCTACCAAGACATCTAACAGTGTTTGCTGACTTAATCTGCTCTTATCAGTTAGAACGAGGCCTTCAGAGAATGCATTTGCCATGCTGTAATGACAACCAGGGCATGTCAAATATTGAAGAAGTTTGATATAAAATTGCAGGTCATGAAAAATTTAGCATTAAATAATAGTCTTATATGAATAACATGGAGGTTATAAGAATCTGCACATAAAATAAAGCATTTTCTCTTAAAACCTGCAGTCTTCCTCAGGCATAAGAGTTGAAATTGTGTACAAACTTCCTCAACCATATTGCCATACAGAAAATAAAAATTGATATCTTTGACCAAGCACGCTCCTTGTATATATGTGAAAATTTTGTTGCTTGATTTGTCATTGATGTGTGATTACCATTGCTAGAAATTTTAAGTAAACATACCAATAATAATTACAATTATCACAACAAAAATCTTTTGATTTATGATTCTTATATTAATGAGAATTTACATTAATTCTTTTGTCTAATGATTGTCAAACCATAAATCTGCTAAATATTGAAATGGAATATCGATTGATTTGACTGTGGCTAAAGGATTTCACTCTTAAAAATGTGGTTTTTACTATGAACATACACTTCACAGTTATAATTTAGAACACTATATCATTTTGCAAGCTGTGATACAAGTGGATCATGTTTGTCATGATAAATCATGTCAATTTCTATGGACACAAAATGTTTAGACAGTTTCTAAGCACAAAAAGGTTAGACAATAAAATCATATGGTAGTGATACCTCATCATCAAACAGGTTAGAGATAGGTGACAACTAGTCATTCTTGTGGATGGTAAGACTGATGATTTCCTCAAAGATATGTATCAAGTTTCAACAAATGGTGTTAGCATTGTGATTTGTGTTGTCATTGATGTGAACCTCTGGAGTTGCATTAATGTCAGTTTGGGAAGGATGGAAGGTTGCTGAGACTATATTGAGTCTGTGACATTGATTAAGGAAGAATATTTGAAGAAGTTTCCAAAGTTGTGGCATTGCTTGATGAAGAAGATTTGAATAATGACTAAGGAAGTAACTAAGGCTATGACATCGATTGATGAAGAAGATTTGAATAATGATTGAGGGAGTTTGTAACTTATCTGGAAGACAGAAGTATGATAGACAATAATATGCAGGAAAGAGTATTTGAAGATCTTATTGAAGAATGCTTTGAGGAGATGACTACTTGCGGCTCTGGATATAATGATTGACTACTGTGAATATTGCACTATCATGTGTGTAGATCCCCAATTGATTATTTGACAAAGATTTGATGTGTTGTTTGGATGATCATAATGTTGGCTGTCAGGATGGTTTGGACAGGCTTGGAGAATGGCTTGCATTGCTCCATAATGGGTTTTTAGGTTATGCAGTTTGGTGGAGTTGGTCAAATGGTTCGTGCAATGTTTTAGTTCAGATATCTTTTGATGGTTTGCTCCGTAGGTGTAGATTTGTTGTCACATGCACTATTCTATTGTTTGTGTTGGCTTTTGGTCAACTCAACTATTTGTGGGGACTTAATTTGAGTAGTTTGGGTCCAGATATAGGTCAAAGGAAATGCTAAGAGATTTGAGATGATCTTGCCATGGTGAGTTTTTCTTTGAATCGTGCTACATGCTTTGGAGAGTGTTTTGGCCCAATTGGTAACTTGCTTTTAATACATTTTCACATGTTACTTTTGGGTCTGACTTTGGAAGGAGTTGCGACACCCAAATGCCATTGCAGTTTCGGTGGGTGTACGTCGCACTTGCGACGGTTACACATAGAATTATGATAGATTTCATGCTTGTCACATGATCGCATGCGGCTTCCCAAGTGCATGCGACCATGCGACAAGCCTCTAGCCATCACAGTTGCTTGGGTGTTCATCGCCATTGCGACGTATATGCATAGAATTACGATGAATTTGTTGTATTGGTGACACCCAAATGCCATTGTAGTTTCGGTGGGTGTACGTCGCACTTGCGATGAATACACATATAATTACGATGGATTTCATGCTTGTCAAATGATCGCATGCAACCATGTGACAAGCCTCTAGCCATCGCAGTTGCCTAGGTGTATGTCGCACTTGCGATGGTTACACATAGAATTATGACAGATTTCATGCTTATCGCATGATCGCATGCGGCTTCCCAAGTGCATGCGACCATGCGACAAGCCTCTAGCCGTCGCAGTTTCAGTGGGTGTACATCGCACTTACGACAGTTACACATAGAATTACGACAGATTTCCCGTATTGGCGATGCCCCAAATGCCGTTGCAATATCGAACAAGCGTGTTGTAAGTACTATGGTATTCATCGCCATTGTGACACTAATATAAGGAATTGCAATGGGGTTGATGTCACAATGAAGGGGCTGCATAGCGATGGATTGAAGTCGTAATTGCGACGGAAAAGGAAAGACGTCGTATTTTGTGACTAAAAAATAACAATGTCTATTACTGTCACAATTGCAACACATGGCTGTCTCAATTGCGACACATAGCCATCGCAAATCGATGCCAAATTTATTAGTGTGTATTGTAAGAGCGTCAACTCCATAGATAACATTTGCATAAGTTATTATTATGTTTTGCATGATAATTGTGAAGTTGACTGGAAGGCTGATTTTGTATAAGTATGGAGTGTTTTTGTAAAAGCAAAAAAAGGCATGGTAATGAGACAGAGTAAGATTGTGAATAGAAGAGCAGAGATTAGATATGTGATCAGTAAGAGGTCGAGCTACAATTGGAACTATCTAAGCAAGATAAGTGCTTGTATTGTTCCCCATTTTGAGAACTATTTTTGGGACAGTATTGATTGTAAGAGCAGTGTGCTCACCACCTTTAACCAGGTGTTTTGTATACCCCTAATAGGGTTTTGTAAGATCCTCTAACAAGGAAATGTACTATGTAACAATCAGCTCCTAATAGGGCTAGATCTCCTAATAAGGATATTATATTTTAGTACATATTTGTGGGTACCATCCCCACCGGGGTTTTCCCTTTGGCCAGGGTTTCCTCGAGAACAAATCATGGTGTCATGAGTAATGTGTTATGCTTATATGTTCTTTTCATTTTTGCATTACTTTGGATTGTTTGTAATTGTTTAAAGTTGAAATCAAAGTTCTGTAATACTGATTCACCCCCCCTCTCAGTATTACCTAATCCTAATATTTATGATTAGTGTTTAGCATTTAGGATTAGGGTTTATTATTTATATCATGGCTAGTATTATGATTAGCGTTATGGTTTGTATATAGTGTTAGGATTAGGATTATCTTCTAGCATCTAGAATTAGGATCAAGATTAGGTTTTGGCATTTAGGATTATGGTTTACCATTTATATTAGGTTTTATAATTTACTATTAAGTTTAGGGTTAGGATTTAGCATTTAGGATTAGGGTTTAATGTTTATGATTTGGATTTACTATTTACGATTATGGTTTTGGTTAGGATTTGGGATCTAGGGTTTAGCATTGAGGATTAGGTTTTATAATTTAGGATTAAAGTTTAGTGTAGATTAAGAACCCATTGATAAGTGATATTAAGTGTCATTAATCACCTAGCAAAAATTAGTAAAGGTGACTACGAATGCATCTAATACCACTCTCGTTTCTAAGGAGTTGTTATAAGAGCCAAGTAAATCTCATAAGTTAATAATAATAAATAATGGTAAGGAAACATAGCTAATATTACTTAATTTATCCACATTTCTAATCTTGACAGTATTAATATATGTAATAGTATCTATGTTATACCGATGTTTTAAGTGAATACTACTATTAGTTGGTATAAATTATAGGTCTATATTAATAGAAACACTAACATTACTGTTGATATGAATCATAGTATTAAATAATTATTTCTATCAAAGATTATCAAACAATATTAATAAGGTTAATAATGTTTATATTATTTTTAATGGTTAATCAAATTGTTAAGCCTAAGATTGTAGGATGTCTATTAAGTGAATTAGGGGTTGACATGTTGCTTGGTAGTGTTTAATGCCGCATGCCCAAGCACATACAAACCCAATTTGTAATTATTTAATTTACAATTCACTTATTTTCTATACATAAATCTTGATCTCTCCCTCATTATGCATAATTAATATTAAATTAGATTTGAATGCATATAAATTATTATTAAATTAGATTTTAATATAAATTAATAATTATTAAATTAGATTTTAATATTAAATTAATAATTATTAAATTAGATTTTAACATTAAATTAACTTTTTATCTAATAGCAGAAAGAAGATACAATAGAATGACTAAGTCCAAATGAGGAGTGATGCCTCCTTTTTATAGAAATTGAATAGGGTTGGATGGAGGATATTAAGAGGCAAAAAAAATGAGTGGCTAGGATTAAGAGGCAAAACATGCAAAAGTCAAACTTCACTTTTAGAGGAAAAGAGGAATTTGAAATGATTAGAAGAGAAAAAAGATGGAGAGGTGGTCAACTTGGAAAAAGTGACTGTGCACATGATTAGAGGTAATCCACCTTTTAATCAAGATTAGAGGAATAATTAGCAAAAGGAAAAATAGGAAAAATGGAAAAGAGGATTAAATTAAAATAATTTTAATTTAATCAAGGTTTAGAAGAACTTTAGGCAAGTGGAAGAGTAAAATAAATAAAGAGATGGAGGGATAACATATCAAATTAAATTTAATATAGTATAGTAGTCAAATAAAATTTAAATACAAAGGGAAAAAATAAATTTATTAAGTTAAATTAAATTAAATTAAATAAATAGGGGAATATAACGATATATTTAATTTATAGAAAATAACTATAATCTAGAAACATCTTATCTTGATTAATGACAAACCCAATGGCATGCAAGCATTTATTTTAGAAATCTTTAGAAATCTTTATTTTAAAAATCTTATCCCTATTGAATAAAATAATAAAAACTTATCAAATGAGAATAGCATCAAATAATTTTTGTTAATCTTCATTTTAGAGGCATAAACATAAGATGCAGCTACAAGTAGCTTCCTCATAAATGTTGGACCACTGCATAAAGCTTTCTCCACAACAAAAATATATCTTAAGCGGGTGCATCTTCCAATTTTAGTTGTTCAATTAATTATTAGTTTTTTCTTGATATGCACTTTGCATCAAAAGTTTACATTGTTCTTCTTTTTCATCATTTGATGTTTTGCAAGTTGTCTTTGTTTTAACTCATGCCATTTTTCACCAATAGATCGAAATAATTACAATTTTTTTTGAGTCACGCCTGTGGAGAAAGAACACATGTTGAGAGGCTAAGATTTATTCCATACATCTTAAACTGAATCCTACATGATCTGACTCTATGATTTGACATTGAGATTCAAGTGATTTGAGTCCCTAAAGCTCAAAGGAAAGCTGAGAGTCGCCATGTTTAAACTTATTCTATAGGATTGGCAAGGCTACACTAGGTCGTGGATTGATGAGATATGTTCCTTGTGTCAATGCTTAAAGTAGCTTCATCTAAGGCACATGGATGTTAAAGATGACAATCTAGTGGTGTTCATGAAGAGCCACAACCATATATGTTGCAAGCCATTAAGCTCAAAAGGTGCTCTGGATTTTACATCCTTGGACCACTTATGACTACGTGGGCTTGCAAGAAGAAAGTCTTAATCTTGTTCTTCAATCTTGAATTGATTTTTATTGCATGTTTTTGTTTCCTCCAATATGACTTTCCACTAATTTTTTATGTTGAGTTTATGTGAGAAATCTGTAAGTTAGTGTCATGTGGAAGGCCAAGATATATTTTTCCATTTTTATAGGGGTGAATCTCTATGTGGATATTTGGGTAATTTTTCCTCTTATACTTACTATTTAAGGTTAACATCTTTGACTCTTTAAGGTTGGGGTCTCACGGAGGGGGCCTTCCTTAAAAATAGAGTTGAGGTTGCTAAGTTTTTTGGGAATATTTAAATATTAGTGGTTCCATGAATTTAGTAGTGTATTTTAACTTAAAAGTTTAAGCTCCTAAATTTAAGGAAGTTGGTGGTCTCATGAATTTCATAGTGAATTTTTTTTTTTAGAAGTCAAAAATTTTATTTTCCCTCTAAAATTTTTGGAGCGATTCATTTATTTTTGGCGAAACTAAAGAGAATATGATTGACATGTGGCACAAAATACTCCTAAGCTGGTAGGGCAATTTATAAGGTTGGGTTCCAATAGGAGGGGACTTCCTTAAAAATAGAGTTGGAGTTGCTTGAGGATTTTTAGGAATATTTTAAAGCTAGCAGTCCCATGAATTTTATTCTTCAATTTAGCTTAAATGTTTAGCCCCAAAATTGAAGGAAGATTTTATCTTCTAAAATTTATGTACTAATAAAAAATTGTGTTAAAATAATTAATGTCACTCCAAAATTTGACATGTGGCAGAAAAATCTCCTAAGTTGGTGGGGCGATTTCTAGCCCCACCCCATTTTTACCCGCTCAAATTTTAAGATCTAAAAAGTAGGGGCTCCTATTTTCTAGCAAGAGATTCCAATTAATCATGTAGCCTTAAAAAAACATTCTCATGGGACCTTCAACACCTTAAAAATAGAGCTTAAACCCCTCCCATGAGACCCCAGCCTAACTCCACCTTATTTTTACCTTCTTAAATTAATAAATCTAAAAAGTAAGAGCTCCTATTTTTTAGAAAAATATTCTAAGGCTGGGGTCCCATGGGAGGGGCTTAAACTCTATTTTTAAGGAGCTGGAGGCCCCGTGACAATTACTTTTTAAGACTACATGATTAATTAAAATCTCTTACACTAAATTAAGAGACCCTAATTTTTAGATCTTAGAATTTGAGTGGGTGAAAATGGGGTAGGACCGAAAATTGCCCCACCAGCTTAGGAGATTTTTCTGCTACATGTCAGATTTTAGAGCGAAATTAATTTTTAACACAATTTTTTATTAGTACATATATTTTAGAAGATAAAAGCTTCCTTAAATTTTGGGGCTAAACATTTAAGCTGAATTGAAGAATAAAATTCATGGGACTACTAGCCTTAAAATATTCCTAAAAATCCTCAAGCAACTCCAACTCTATTTTTAAGGAAGCCCCCTCTCCATGGGACCCTAGCCTAAGGCTTGGGTCTCACGGAGGGGGTTTCCTAAAATATAGCATTGAGGCTAATGAGATTTCTTAGGAATATTTAAAGGTTAGGGTCCTATGAACTTTGTAATGCATTTTAACTTAAAAATTTCAGCTCCTAAATTTAAGGAAGCTAATGGTGCCATGAATTTCTTAGTGATTAAAAATGAGTCAATTTTTTTAATTTTCTTTCTAAAATTTTTTACTTCAATATCCCTCTAAATTTTTAAAGAGGGAATCATTTACTTTTTGTAGAAACTAAAGAGAAATGATTGACACATGACAAAAAATACTCCTAAGTTGGTGGGACAATTTCTAGCCCCACCTCTTTTTTACCCGCTTAAGAAATCTAAAAAGTATGAACTCTTATTTTTCAGTAAACGATTCTAAGGTTGGGGTCCCATGGAAGAGGGCTTCCTCAAAAATAGAGGTGGAGTTGCTTGCTACTTTTTAGGAATATTTTAAAGGTGGTGGTCCCATGAATTTTGTAGTCTAGTTCAACTTAAAAGTTTAAACGATGACATTTAAGGAAGGTGGTGGTCTCACGAATATAATACCTTTTCCTTTCATACTTTGTACATGAAAAAATAAGTTAAAAAATCATTTCCCGTCCAAAATTAATTTTTAAGAAAAATTTGAAATTAAATGTTCGACAAGTGGCAAAAAGCATTCCTAAGCTAGTGGGGCAATTTCTTTCCTCGCCCATATTTCACCTACTTAAAAATGCAACGCTAAAAAGTAAGGGCTCCTATTTTGAAGGAGAAGATTCCAAATAATCTTGTAGTCAAATAAAAATTTAATCATGGGACCACCCTCTTCCTAAAAAATAGAGCTTAATCCCCGCTCATGGGACTCCTACCTAAATAATCATGTAGCCAAAAAATAAAATTCCCCCTACCTAAATCAATTTGCTTAGGGTTTGTAGTATAATATTTGAAACTCTTTTAAAAAAATGTTTATAGTAGAAGAGAAAGTCTCCAAGATACGTTAATAAAAAATCTTATCTATTATTTTTCCTATAAAGTTTTTTTCGAATTAAAAGTTAATTTGTATTAAGTAAAATTCAATGAAGTTCTTGAAAATAACAAAGGTATTGCATATGGAAGGTCAATTCTTCAAATCTAGATATTTAGCTCATTTTTTAGCCATATATAATTTCTAATATTGATACAATTTTACTCAAAGCTAGTTTGCTTATTATTTTTTACATCAAGTTTGCATATAAATCATTGTGAGAGAACAACTAATTAGAATGGAATCTAAAGTACATAAACATCCATCAATTTAAACTTATCAAAAGATAACCTTGTCCAAGCCATGTTTAGTGCAGATTTAAAAATTGTACTCAAATTTTATCAATTTAAATTATAAATTTTATTTGTGTAATTATTTCTCAGTTTAAACTATCATTAAAAATAATCTATTATTTGTACAATTGTTTGTCTAGAATTTTAAACTTTCTTAGTTGTTTTCATTTATTGCTAAAAATTTATAGTTTATGATAATTGTTGGTGTAATTAAATATTTCTAATTACACTTTACTTAAGTTTACTTAGGATAATGCATTTGCATAGTAGTTTTTCATTGAGACACCTAGGAGTTTGGATTTCATTTTAGCACATTGTGTAGGAGAATTTCCACTTTATGTCTGAGATCCACCTTTAGTGCTCTTATCACATTATCATCCTCTCATTGTTACACATGTTGCACATACTTTGATGTACAATGGAGGATGATCCACCTTTGGTGGACACATGATTACATCTTGTCTAGGTGATAGGTTATCACTTGCATATCTCGTAGTTATAATGTATGGACTATATATCCAGCCACATCTAAATTGTAATTCAATTAATTTTGTATCTATTTCATTATTGAATCATTCAATTGATCATATCATATTTGGCTCTCTTGTGCTATAAATGGAGCTTTTAGATCTTGACATTTTCATTCTTATCCTTAGAAAAATTCTTACATGGTATCAGAGTCATATGAGTGTCATTGTATAACCTATTTTGAGAGAATTTTGTTGCAGATCAAAATTGGAGCTGGTTGGTGTAAATCAGAGGTTGGCATCACATTGAAAAGGTCCAAAAATACCTAAATCAACTTTTATTTAATCTAAATTAGACATCTGAGGCCAAATCTAGAGCCATTTTAATTTTGGAGGTGGGGCAACGACGATTAAAAAAAACTAATTTTAGAAGCGATTTTCAAACAACGATATCTCAGTCATTCTGACTCCTTTGTTCGAGAATTTTTTTTTGCTTTGGAGTAGAATTTCATGATCTACATAATGGTGCTAGTGGTGTTTTATCTTTGTTCTTGATGTTTTCTAAAAATTGCAAATTCCTGATTTTTGCAACTTCAAAGTTCTCATTCGGACTCATATGGACACATTTTTAGGTGCTATTTTTTTTAAAGTGCCTGATTTTTTGTCTACTTTCTAGATCTTGTATCAGTTTGAAAATATTCTAAGTGGACGTAGTACTTTCAACATTTGGTCTATTTTGGCCTTTATTTGGCACTTGTAATTTGTTGGATCCTTAAGATGTCTTGTGTCTTATTTCTTTGAGTCTTCTATAGCCTTATTTCTATAGTTGTAATCATTGAAATTAGAAGTCCACTTTGATCCATTTTGGTAAGAGAATATGATTTACATGTGGCAAAAAATACTCCTAAGCTGATGGGGTAATTTATAAGGTTGGGGTCCAATGGGAGAGGACTTCCTTAAAAATAGAGTTGGAGTTGCTTGACAATTTTTAGGAATATTTTAAACCTAGCAGTCCCATGAATTTTCAATTTCCAGCCCCACCCCATTTTTACCCACTCAAATTTTAAGTTCTAAAAAGTAGGCGCTCCTATTTTCTAGCAAGAGATTCCAATTAATCATATAGCCTTAAAAAAACATTCTCATGGGACCTTCAACGCCTTAAAAATAGAGCTTAAGCCCCTCCCATGGGACCCCAACCTAACCCCACCCTATTTTTACCTTCTTAAATTCATAAATCTAAAAAGTAAGAACTCTTATTTTTTAGCAAAAGATTCTAAGGCTGGGGTCCCATGGGAGGGGCTTAAACTCTATTTTTAAGGAGCTGGAGGTGCCGTAAGAATTACTTTTTAAGACTACATGATTAATTGGAATCTCTTGCTAGAAAATAGGAGCCCATACTTTTTAGATCTTAGAATTTGAGAGGGTGAAAATGAGGTGGGGCCGGAAATTGCCCCACCAGCTTAGGAGATTTTTCTGCTACATGTCAAATTTTAGAGTGAAATTAATTATTTTAACATAATTTTTTATTAGTACATAAATTTTAGAAGATAAAAGCTTCCTTAAATTTTGGGGCTAAACATTTAGGTTGAATTGAAGAATAAAAATTCATTGGAATGCTAGCTTTAAAATATTCCTATAAATCCTCAAGCAGCTCCAGCTCTATTTTTAAGGAAGCCCCCTCCCATGGGACCCCAAGCTAAGGCATGAGTCTCATGGAGGGGGTTTCCTAAAATATAGCATTGAGGCTAATGAGATTTCTTAGGAATATTTAAAGGTTAGGGTCCTATGAAATTTGTAATGTATTTTAGCTTAAAATTTTTAGCTCCTAAATTTAAGGAAGCTAGTGTGCCAGGAATTTCTTAGTGATTAAAAATGAGTCAATTTTTTAAATTTTCTTTCTACAATTTTTGACTTCAATATCCCTCTAAATTTTTAAAGAGGGAATCAATTACTTTTTGTAGAAACTAAAGATAAATGATTGACACGTGGCAAAAAATACTCCTAAGTTGGTGGGGCAATTTCTAGCCCCGCCTCTTGTTTACATGCTTAAGAAATCTAAAAAGTATGAACTCTTATTTTTCAGCAAATGATTCTAAGGTTGGGGTCCCATGGAAGAGGGCTTCCTCAAAAATAGAGGTGGAGTTAATTGCTACTTTTTAGGAATATTTTAAAGGTGATGGTCCCATGAATTTTATATTCTAGTTCAACTTAAAAGTTTAAACACTGACATTTAAGAAAGGTGGTGGTCTCACGAATACAATACATTTTCCTTTCATACTTTGTGCATGAAAAAATAAGTTAAAAAATCATTTCCCCTCCAAAATTAATTTTTAAGAAAAAATTGAAATTAAATGTTTGACAAGTGGCAAAAAGCATTCCAAAGCTAGTGGGCAATTTCTCGCCTCACCCATATTTCACCTACTTAAAAATGCAACGCTAAAAAGTAAGGGCTCCTATTTTTAAGGAGAAGATTCCAAATAAACTTGTAGTCAAATAAAAATTTATTCATGGGACCACCCTCTTCCTAAAAAATAGAGCTTAATCCCCACTCATGGGGCTCCTACCTAAATAATCATGTAGCCAAAAAATAAAAATTCCCCCTACCTAAATCAATTTGCTTAGGATTTGTAGTATAATGTTTGAAACTATTTTAAAAAAATGTTTATAGTAGAAGAGAAAGTGTCCAAGATACATTAATAAAAAATCTTATCTATTCTTTTTCCTATAAAGTGTTTTCTTGAATTAAAAGTTAATTTGTATTAAGTAAAATTCAATGAAGTTCTTGAAAATAACAAAGGTATTGCATATGGAAGGTCAATTCTTTAAATCTGGATATTTAGCTCATTTTTTAGCCATATATAATTTCTAATATTGATACAGTTTTACTCAAAGCTAGTTTGCTTATTATTTTTTACATCAATTTTGCATATAAATCATTGTGAGAGAACAACTAATTAGAATGGAATCTAAGGTACATAAACATCCATCAATTTAAACTTATCAAAAGACAACCTTGTCCAAGCCATTTTTAGTGTAGATTTAAAAATTGTACTCAAATTTTATCAATTTAAATTACAAATTCTATATATATAATTATTTCTCATTTTAAACTATCATTGAAAATAATCTATTATTTGTACAATTGTTTGTCTAGAATTTTAAACTTTCCTAGTTTATGATAATTGTTGGTGTAATTAAATATTTCTAATTACACTTAAGTTTACTTAGGATAATGCATTTTCATAGTAGTTTTTCATTGAGACACCTAAGACTTTGCATTTCATTTTAGCACACGGTGTAGGATAATTTCTACTTTATGTGTGAGATTCACCTTTAGTGCTCTTATCACATTATCATCCTCTCATTGTTGCACATACTTTGATATGCAATGGAGGATGATCCACCTTTGGTGGACACATGATTACATCTTGTCTAGGTGATAGGTTATCACTTGCATATCTCATAGTTATAATGTATGGACTATATATCCAACCACATCTAAATTGTAATTCAATTGATTTTGTATCTATTTCATTATCGAGTCATTCAATTGATCATATCATATTTGTCTCTCTTGTCCTATCAATGGAGCTTCTAGATCTTAACATTTTCATTCTTATCCTTAGGAAAATTCTTACATGGTATCAGAGCCATATGAGTGTCATTGTATAACATATTTTGAGAGAATTTTGTTGCAGGTCAAAATTGGAGCTTGTTGGTGTAAATCAAAGGTTGGCATCACATTGAAAAGGTCCAAAAATGCCTAAATCAACTTTTATTTCATCTAAATTAGACATCTGAGGCCAAATCTAGAGCCATTTGAATTTTGGAGGTGCGACGATGATGATTAAAAAAAAACTAATTTTAGAAGCGATTTTCAAACAACGATATCTCAGTCATTCAAACTCCTTTGTTTGAGAATTTTTTTTTGTTTTGGGGTAGAATTTCACGATCTACATAATGGTGCTAGTGGGGTTTTATCTCTATTCTTGATGTTTTCTGAAAATCACAAATCCTTATTTTTGTAACTTTAAAAGCCTCGTTCAGACTCATATGGACACATTTTCAGGTGCTATTTTTTATAAAGTGCATGATTTTTTTTCTACTTTCCAAATCTTGTATTAGTTTGGAAATATTCTGAGTGGACATTGTACTTTCAGCATTTGGTCTATTTTGGCCTTTATTTGGCACTTGTAATTTGTTGGATCCTTAAGAGGTCTTGTGTCTTATTTCTTTGAGTCTTCTATAGCCTTATTTTTGTAGTTGTAATCATTGAAATTAGAAGTCCACTTTGATCCATTTTGGCAAGAGAATATGATTAACATATGGCAAAAAATACTCCTAAGCTAGCGGGGCAATTTATAAGGTTGGGGTCCAATGGGAGGGGACTTCCTTAAAAATAGAGTTGGAGTTGCTTGATGATTTCTAGGAATATTTTAAAGCTAGCAGTCCCATGGGAGGGGCTTAAACTCTATTTTTAAGGAGCTGGAGGTCCCGTGAGAATTACTTTTTAAGACTACATGATTAATTGGAATCTCTAGCCAGAAAATAGGAGCCCCTACTTTTTAGATCTTAGAATTTGAGCAGGTGAAAATGGAGTGGGGCCAGAAATCGCTCGACCAACTTAAGAGATTTTTATGCTACATGTCAGATTTTAGAGTGACATTAATTATTTTAACAAAAAAAATTATTAGTACATAAATTTTAGAAGATAAAAGCTTCCTTAAATTCTGGGGCTAAACATTTAAGCTGAATTGAAGAATAGAATTCATGGGACTCCTAGCTTTAAAATATTCCTAAAAATCCTCAAGCAGCTCCGACTCTATTTTTAAGGAAGCCCCCTCCCCCATGGGACCTCAGCCTAAGGCTTGGGTCTCATGGAGGGGGTTTCCTAAAATATAGCACTGAGGCTACTGAGATTTCTTAGGAATATTTAAAGGTTAGGGTCCTATGAACTTTGTAATGCATTTTAGCTTAAAAATTTTAGCTCCTAAATTTAAGGAAGCTAGTGGTGGCATGAATTTATTAGTGATTAAAAATGAGTCAATTTTTTTAATTTTCTTTCTAAAATTTTTGACTTCAATATCCCTCTAAATTTTTAAAGAGGGAATCATTTAATTTGTAGAAACTAAAGAGAAATGATTGATACATGGCAAAAAATACTCCTAAGTTGGCGGTGCAATTTCTAGGGCAATTTCTAGGCCCGCCTCTTTTTAACCCGCTTAAGAAATCTAAAGAGTATGAACTCTTATTTTTCAGCAAAATATTCTAAGGTTGGGGTCCCATGGAAGAGGGCTTCCTCAAAAATAGAGGTGGAATTGCTTGCTACTTTTTAGGAATATTTTAAAGGTGGCAGTCGCATGAATTTTGTAGTCTAGTTCAAGTTAAAAGTTTAAACACTAACATTTAAGGAAGGTGGTGGTCTCACAAATACAATACCTTTTCCTTTCATACTTTGTGCATGAAAAAATAAGTTAAAAAATCATTTCCCGTCCAAAATTATTTTTTAAGAAAAAATTGAAATTAAATGTTTGACAAGTGGCAAAAAGAATTCCTAAGCTAGTTGGGCAATTTCTGGCCTCACCCATATTTCACCTACTTAAAATACAACGCTAAAAAGGAAGGGCTCTTATTTTGAAGGAGAAGATTCTAAATAATCTTGTAGTAAAAAAAAAATTATTCATGGGACCACCCTCTTCCTAAAAAATAGAGCTTAATCCCCACTCATGGGGCTCCTACCTAAATAATCATGTAGCCAAAAAATAAAATTCCCCCTACCTAAGTCAATTTTCTTGGGAGTTGTAGTAAAATGTTTGAAACTCTTTTAAAAAATGTTTATAGTAGAAGAGAAAGTGTCCAAGATACATTAATAAAAAAATCTCATATATTATTTTTCCTATAAAGTGTTTTTTGGAATTAAAAGTTAATTTGTATTAAGTAAAATTCAATGAAGTTCTTGAAAATAACAATGGTATTGCATATGGAAGGTCAATTCTTCAAATTTGGATATTTAGCTCATTTTTTAGCCATATATAATTTCTAATATTGATACAATTTTACTCAAAGCTAGTTTGCTTATTATTTTTTACATCAATTTTGCATATAAATCATTGTGAGAGAACAACTAATGAGAATGGAATCTAAGGTACATAAACATCCATCAATTTAAACTTATCAAAAGGAAGCCTTGTCCAAGCCATGTTTAGTGAAGATTTAAAAATTGTACTCAAAGTTTATCCATTTAAATTACAAATTCTATTTGTATAATTATTTCTCAATTTAAACTATCATTAAAAATAATCTATTATTTGAACAATTGTTTGTCTAGAATTTTAAACTTTCCTAGTTGTTTTCATTTATTGCTAAAAATTTATAGTTTATGATAATTGTTTGTGTAATTAAATATTTCTAATTACACTTTACTTAGGTTTACTTAGGATAATCCATTTGCATAGTAGTTTTTCATTGAGACACCTAGGAGTTTGCATTTCATTTTAGCACATGGTGAAGGAGAATTTCCACTTGATGTGTGAGATCCACCTTTAGTGCTCTTATCACATTATCATCCTCTCATTGTTGCACACGTTGCACATACTTTGATGTACAATGGAGGATGATGCACCTTTGGTGGACATGTGATTACATCTTGTCTAGGTGATAGGTTATCACTTGCATATCTTCTAGTTATAATGTATCGCCTATATATCCAGTCACATCTAAATTGTAATTCAATTAATTTTATATCTATGTAATTATTGATCATTATTGAATCATTCAATTGATCATATCATATTTTTCTCTCTTGTGCTATATATGGAGCTTCTAGATCTTGACATTTTCATTCTTTTACATGGTATCAGAGCCATATGAGTGTCATTGTTTAACTTATTTTGAGAGAATTTTATTATAGGTCAAAATTGGAGCTTGTTGGTGCAAATCAGATGTTGGCATCACATTGAAAAGGTCCAAAAACCCCTAAATTGACTTATTTTTATCCAAATCAGACATCTGAGGCCAAATCTAGAGCCATTTGAATTTTGGAGGTGTGACGGCAACGATTAAGAAAACTAATTTTAGAAGTGATTTTCAAACAATGATATCTCAGTCATTCAGACTCCTTTGTTTGAGCATTTTTTTTTGTTTTGGGGTAGAAGAATTTTACAATCTACATAATGGTGCTAGTGGTTTTTTTTATCTCTATTCTTGATGTTTTTTAAAAATCGCAAATCCTAATTTTTGCAACTTCAAAGGCCTCATTCGGACTCATATGAACACATTTTCAGGTGCTATTTTTATTAAAGTGCATGATTTTTGTTCTACTTTCCAAATCTAGTATCAGTTTAGAAATTTTTTGAGTGGACATTAAACTTTCATCATTTGGTCTATTTTGGCCTTTATTTGGCACTTGTAGTTTGTTGGATGCTTAAGAGGTCTTGTGTCTTATTTGTTTGAGTTTGCTATAGCCTTATTTTTGTAGTTGTAATCATTGAAATTAGAAGTCCACTTTGATCCATTTTGGTAAGTGGCAATTATATATGCACTAAATATAGAGTGTCAAAATTATGTATTTCGGGGGGTCCTTTGATTCATTGCAGTTTGGGTGGTGCATTGATTTTATGATCTCATTGTTTAATGTGAGAGGTGCATCATGGATAGTTTAATTAGGTTAACAAGAGGAAACTATAAGCAATGGAATGAATTCCATTCTCACTCATCGTAATGATCATAACCTGTTGCCCTATTTGTATGAGTATAGACCTACTAGTCCTTCTTTCGATGGGAACTCTTACAAAAAAGTTCTTAATGTTATCTATTGGAATATGGAAATGGATGTTATGGATGTGTGCTATAATTGTGTCACACTTCTATGAATCATTCCATTCAAAAACACTCAAGAACGAGGTCTCAAAAATTGATCCGTAGCTCCCTAGGCATGGAGTGCAAGGGTTTTAAGAATGCTCTCAGCTAGACCTATTTAGCCTATAACCTTGCTAATAAACCATGCAATGGGAGATTCAATGAAAATAAGGGAAAGAATGCCAATATCCTCAAGAATCAAGAATGAAAATGCAATGCAATGCTATGCTAGAAATGGAAATGCAAGCTAAGCTATGAAAATGAAAGATGCAAGTATTACAAAGCTTCCTAGTTAAGCTAGATGAATTAATCTAAAGCATAAAGGAAACTAAGCTAAGTATGAATCTATGAATGCCATGACAATACAAGAAATGAAACTATGATAACATGTAGATGCAAAAAGCCAAGAATGCTCCAAATCTCCAAAAGCTCCAAAGTGAAAACCTGCAGCATAACATTAGCATAAAAAGTTGGGGATCTAGAGTGAAGAAAAGAGCTCTCCTTTTATAAGAAATGAGGAGAAATGGACCATGGAGATTAAGAGGCAAAAGATTTAATCAAAGGTGGAGCTTGAAAGGGGAGCAATCCATGTGCACAAATATCCTCCAATGAGAAAATAGGAGTTGACTTTTATGTCCATATGAGACAAAAAGTGCTTTTCTCTTTTTATAAAATAAGAATAGTGCTTTATTTGTGCAACTTAGGATAAGAGGAAAAGTGGGGGCTTTTTATTTATTAAAAGGGGAGGGAATTCCTTTTAAATAAATAAAGACTTAGGAATAAGATGGTTAGCCCATAGAAAATAATCGAATAAATGATAGAACTAGGATTTGATCAAGAATAAGCAATTGATGATTTAGCAAAAGGGGCTAATAGTCTAGATGACCATTTTTAGGTGTATACAATGGATTCCCTTGGTGACTATGAAGATCAAACAAAGACTATTCCTAACCTTTGGACCTTTCTTTGGGAAATGTATGGAGATCCACATGTTCCTCCACTCCCAAAAGATATAGAACCTCCAGTTGCATCTCCTACTTCTCCAGTTGAGATCACACAATCATCTATTGTTGGTGATTCCAGTGAGTCATTACAAGATATATATATTTTTCTTCCTAATTTGGATTCCTATTTGCCAGATATTGGTTTATTATTTGTGGATTCTCATATTGCAGATTTGGGAGACATACTTGAGGGGGTTTCTCTTCTCTTTGATGATAATTTCATCACAATTGGAGATAAGTCTTCACCTTCTTTGGAGATTGGCATTCTTGATTCTTATCCTTCACTTGGTTTGTCACATTTCATAGTTTAGTTTGATGATGTGATAGACTCCATGAGCTTGGAAATAGTCTTCAAAGATGCATATTTGGAGACCTTCATCCTCATTTCATTTGGATATGGATTGGTTTGTGGCATCATCATCATACTTTATTTGGATTCCACTTCCTAGTTCCTATCTATAATGGGAAGCATTCATACATTTGTACTTGGTATATATTCTTCCCAAGGGGAGAAATGTTGTTTGTAGTCATTGGGCTATACTTTTTCTTCAAGCACTCACCATTTTTGTAGGAGATTCTTTATTATGGGGGGGATATCATGTCTCCTACTATTATTCTTATGGGTGGATAAATCTTTGTATATACATGATGTATGTAGTCCTTGGAGGGTATTGACTACTCCATCCATCCATGCATCTTGTTTGTTTTTTCATCTATATTTTTGGGGGAGGGTTTTTCCCATTAGGTTTTCTATTTTTCTCTGCTTTATGAGATATTGCATTTGCATATTGGACATGGGTACCTAACATGACCTAGTAGTCGGGACCCATCATGTATTGTCATCTAGTATTGTGAGCTTAAGTGCATTTACCTGAGTTGCACTTAAGGGGGGTGTTGGTGTAATTAAATATTTCTAATTACACTTTACTTAAGTTTACTTAGGATAATGCATTTGCATAGTAGTTTATCATTGAGATACCTAGGAGTTTGCATTTCATTTTAGCACATGGTGTAGGAGAATTTATACTTTATGTGTGAGATCCATCTTTAGTGTTCTTATCACATTATCATCCTCTCATTGTTGCACAAGTTACACATACTTTGATGTACAAGGGAGGATGATCCACCTTTGGTGGACATCTGATTACACCTTGTCTAGGCGATAGGTTATCACTTGCATATCTCCTAGTTGTCATGTATTGCTTATATAGATACATTTAGTTTTTATTCAATCAATTGGCTATAATAAATTGAGCTTCTAGATCTTGGCATTTTCATTCATTGCCTTGGGAAAATTCTTACAATAATATTTTTTTAACTTTAGAATTTCTCTAAAACTAATCTAAATTATTTTATTATTAAATCAATTGTATATGTGTAGACCTAGAGGATCTTTATTTAGCTCTTGGCCAATATATGCGATGTGAATGCTCTATATATTGAGGTATTTGATCTTTGTTAGATAAATCTTAGCATTTACAAGAATAATCTTGGGAGGTTAATTCTAGGGTTTGGATCTAGATTTTTGTTGTAATTAGGCATGTATGCTGAAAGTTTGTAAGGTGCATGTTACAAGCCAATATGATGTAAATCTTTGATTATCTGATATTGCAAAGATCTATTATAACATGTTGATTACCTATTCATGTGTGTGAGTTGATTGTTTATGCTATGTAACTCATGCTACATGGTTTGGACCATTTCCAATGGGGAAACTCCTACTATGACTGCATCATTTGGTATTGGAGCAAGGTTGATGTTACTATATTAGAAGATTTGATATTTTAAGATTGTGAAGACCTATATATGGTAGAGTGTGGATCTGACCCACAATTGCAGAGGACTTGTGCAAGGGGAATACAGAGGATTTGTTGTTGGTTAGTACCTAGTTTGGGTGGTTGAAGGCACACCAAGGGTGAAAAAATCATTGAGTTGGAGACATATTACAAGTGTGTCCTTGTAATCAAATCGTTGAAGCTGAGGAAGTTACACTTGAGGATTGGAAAGATGTCACCTAGAAGAATGAACCCTAAAAGGCTAGAAAAAATGATGGAAGACTTTAAAAAGGAGATGAGGAATGAGATTCATAATGCATTGACTGGATTGAGAAGGAATCTTGATATTGAAGAAGAATATGAGGAATTTGTTGAGGATCTTGAGACTGTAGATATTTAGATTCCTATAAATGAGGAAATATTATTGAGGGCTATGACACAAGTAAGTAAAAGTCATAGAATGAAAGTTTATAATTTCTCTGGTTCATTACATCATGAGAATTTGATAAATTAGATTGGTGAATTGGAAGATTACCTTGATCTTGAAGATATCAAAGGTCCATAGAGAGTTAGGTTAACATATACTAAGTTGAAGGGTTGTGCTGCCTTATGGTGGAAAGAATTACAAAAGGATAGATATGAACATGGTGAAATGAAGATCAATATATGGAGGATAATGGTTGCTAGATTGAAGGCTAAATTAATTCTTGAGGATTATGAATTGGACTTGTTCAAGAATTTTTTGAATCTGAATAAAAAAGATATGAGTGTGAAGGAATACAATGAGGAATTTTTCAAGATGACAATCAAATCTAGACACTAAGAGGTATCTAAGGAGAAGGTGGCTAGATACATTAATGGTTTGAGATTTAATATTTAGGATGAGCTAAGTATGTTGCATATTTCTATAGTGGAGGATGCTTATCAGTATGTATTGAAGGTAGAAGATAAGTTGAAGAGGAGACTGAGTAATCCTAGAGGGAAAGAGAAGTAAGTGAGTAGAAATGGAAAAGAGAAGCAAACCATTGAGGTAGAACCTGATTAGAAGACACTTAGGAGAGGAAGTGGTAACAAGGATTTCAAAGGTACTTGTTTCAAATGTGGTGGCCTGGGATATAGAGCTTTTCAATGTTCTAAAGGATCTAGTAAAATCTAGGGAAAAAAAAATCTTGTGGCACATGCGGGGAAGACTACTGATAAACTTGAGGTGAATATGGCAGAACCTAAGATGGGATAATCTCTTATTCTTGGGAGAATCATGTTGAGTAAGAAGGAAGCTGAACCTATACAAAGGAGGAATTTTTCTAAGACTATATGCAAATCAAGAGGTAAGTGTTGTAAGGTTATTATGGATAGTGGTAGTACTGATAACATAGTATCATAAGAGATGGTGTATAATATTGGCTTAAAGAGGCTTAAACATCCTTTCCCTTATGGGATAAGATAGTTTCAAGGTGATCATATGGTGGAGGTGAAAGAATAATGTTTGGTGAAATTAAACATTGGACCTTACAGAGATGAGGTATTGTGTGATGTGGTATCTATGAGTTCTTGTCATATTCTATTGGGTAGACCTTGGAAATATGATAGGGGAGCTATCCATGGTTGTAGAAGAAATTTGGTCACAATAGAGAAGGATGGGCATAAGTTTACTTTAGTTATCTTGAAGGAGGAAGAGGGAATAAGAGAAAAAAAATTAAGCATTATAAATGTTGATTGTTTGGAGAAGAAAAATGAAAAGGTTATTTATGAGGTTGGTATGGCTCAGAAGAGGGATCTTGAAGGAAAACATGAGAATAAGTTGGTATCAGATAGCAAGAAAAGTAAAGTGCAGAAACAAAAGACTTTGGTTGTTGATCAAATGAAGTCTTATTTCAGAGGTAAATTAGATATAGGTGGTAGGAAAAGTCCTTTTCAATCTTATGCAGATGTGAGACTTGAAAGAGAAAGTGCAAAGTTGAGGAAATTGATGGATCTGATAGAAGATAGAGTAGAGTTGCAGAGAAAGAAACCTGCAGATAAAGAGGATGTTTGGATTAAGAATGAGAATGGGATTTCTATCCTAAATCTCGTAAGATGTTAATAATTTCCTCTTATGGAACATATTATTCTCACTAGGGGTGTCTGATGTAGGAGCATCCTTGGGTAATTGAAAATCTTGCATCACCCAAAATATTTCCTTTCAACATTTTCTATGTTTTTAGTTGTGATTCCTGTAGGTGGATCATATGCAGTTACAAATTTTAGTGTATGTTTTAGACATCATGTTTTACTTACATCTTGGTTCACATCTCATTTGTATACTTCATAGTGGATTTATCTTGGATTCAAGCTCAAGCCTACATGTTCTTCATGTTCTAACAGTTAGTTGGAGTTTTTCGAGCTTGTGAAGTAATTTCCTAATCAACAAAGCTTTGTGGTACATATCTCAATGATATTTAGTTTTTGGATGACGTTCCTCTTGGATCACACATTATTTCAACATCTTGGCATTGAGATCCTTACAATTTGGGTCCTGACCTATATCTCTATATTACATTTTCTTATTCTTGGAAAATATGATAGCTCTTGGATGACATATGTGATGCAAAGGCTCTATATATTGAATCATTTAATCTTTGTTAGGTAGCTCTTAGCATTTGTAATAATAACCTTGGAAGCTTAATTCTAGGGTTTGGATCTAGATTTTTGTTGTAGTTAGGCATGTATGTTGAAAGTTTATAAGTTGCATGTTGCAGGCCAATACGATGTAAATCTTTGATTCTATGATAATGTGAAGATATTTTATAGCATGTTCATTATCTATTATTGTATCTGAGTTAATTGTTTCTATTGTGTAACTTGTGCTGCATGGTTGGACCATATCCACTAGGGAAACTCTAGCCATATTTGAATTTGATCATTTTTAATTGTTATTTTAACCAATTATATTAAATAGATAAAGAACTCAATGTCATAGATCAAGCAAATTGTTTTCATTTTAAATGAACATTAAATGGATGTGAAGTTGATAATAAAAGACAACTTTGTGTAACTAATCCAAATTGAATTTTAAAGTAAATGTTATATCCTCTTTAGCATCTCAATTTTATATTTTTATAGTTTAAATGATTATAAAATTTACTTAGTAAGAAGTCTAGGTTAGTCTTGGAAGGTATTTTCTGGGTAAAATATCCATATGATCTTAAATTATGAGTGATTAAATCCTTTCTATATGCCTAACACATATTTTGTTTGTTGTAAATTCTCATGTACTATTGTGTCACTAAGATCTTTCACAATTTAAGTTATAATTGATCATTTGCTACTTCTAGTTGGTGGGCAAATAAGTCAAATCACATTCTTTATTTGCATATGATTAGTTTGATCACCTTGTCTTTTCTTTTTTTCTATTATGTGCCTGTCATTACAATAATCCATTTTTACATCCCTTGGTTTCCCTATGACCACTAACTTTCATCTATCCACTTGATCTACATTATTTATTAGGAGCATATGTACTTTTTTACCATAGTAGATCATATTGGGAAATCATCACCCACATAGTTTCTGATGCAGGAGCATCTTGGGGTAGTTGGCAATCCTGTATCAACCAAAAATATGTTTGAGTTTGGTTTTGGATTTTTGTGGTATCTTGGTTGGAGACCTGAGATTCTCAGTCTCTTTGTGTTAGTTCTCGGTTCTAAGCTTGTTTGGCTTCACTAATGGAGCTCAATTGATGGTGGTCACTCGGTGATGGTTCTTGGTTGGGAGTCTTTTTGGTTTCACCAACAGACTCGGTAACTCAGTGTATTTGTTTCTTGGTTGTGAATTTTGGTGCTTGGTTATCGACTATGTCTCGGTGTTATGTTACCAACTGGTACTAGTGCATGATGTTCTTGTTGACCAACTTGTTTGTTTGGATGAATCAGCTTGGCTGACTAGTGCATTTAATTTGGGTCACACTCCTCAAGTAATGGATTGACTGTTGGATGTGTGGGGACCTAAAACTATCATGTTGCATTCTTCTATGTAGATCTGGTGACTATTTAAAGGCCGACATGAAGAAATAAATATTGTAAAGGCTATTTGAGAGCCGACTAATGTTTTGTAATTAATTGTTGTTGTAAGCTGACTTGTGGCTGAGTAGTATATAAGGAAGGTATGGGTAGTGTTTAGGGACAGACAAAGAGACACGAGGAGAAGTGAGAGAGAAGTTCCAAAGGGATAGAAGATCAGATAGTATTTCTGATATTTGAGCTAGTAGTTGAGTGCTTGGAGCCAAGGATATTTCTTGGTGGCCTGTGAGCTCAAGTTTAGATCTGCCTTTGTGTTCCAACCAATTGTTGTTGTTGTTACAGATCTAGGCTAGCTATGGAAAGGTTGGATCCTTGTTGATCTTGTTGTGATTCTGATATATTTAGTCATAATTGGGAAGGCCTTATAGCCCAACATGCTGATTGTAATCTTGGTTATTGATAATAACGAGTTATTTCTGATTATATCTTTGTTGTGAGTTGAAATTTCATTGTGTTGTTGATATTGACTACAAGGGTTGGATTATCCTTAATTGAATCCACCATCCTTGACTGTGTTAGGTGGTATGAAGCTTGGTAATAGGAGGAATGCTATGGTGAATGAGAACATATAGAATGAACCCGAAGTGGAGTTAGAAAAAAAATTTGTTTGAAGAAAATTGCTCAATACTTAGGTGGAACCTTGTCAAAGGAGGAATTTGTTCAGAACTCGATGCAAGTCAAGAGGTAAACTTTGTAATGTGATTTTTGATAGTGGTAGCACTAATAACTTGGTTGTTGAGGAGATGGTTTAGAAACTTGGTTTGAAGAGGGTGAGACATCCTTATCCTTATAAGATTAGTTGGGTACAAGATGAATATGCTCTAGAGGTAAGTGAGCAGTATTTTGTTGATTTTTAAATTAGATAGTATGTTGATCAAGTGTTATGTGATATTATGGAGATGAGTTCTTATCACACATTACTTGGTAGACCTTGGTAGTATGATTGTAAGGTTGTACATGATTGTGTCAAGAATGTATTTACTTTTGAGAAGTATGGCAAGAATTTTTCCCTGATGCCTTTGTAGGATACAACACTCGATAAGAGGAACCTGAGTTTTTGTAGTAAGAGTGAATTGAAGGGTTCTAAAAGGATTGGTGATTAGAATGGAAGACACATGTAGCATACCAAGGAAGGATTTGAAAAGACAATGAAAATAGAAGTGGAACTAGGGAAAATATGTTGTGAACTTAGAGGACGTGTATATCAAGAACCAGTTCAAGATTTATGTGTTGAATCTTGAAAGATGTTCGTTGAGCTACTGAGAACATATTTCTGCACCTAGGGTGTCTGATGTAGGAGCATCCTGGGATAGTTGGAAATCCTATATCAACTAAAAAAATGTTTGAGTTTGATTTTTGATTTTTGTGGTATCTCGGTTGGAGACCTGAGATTCTCAATCTCTTTGTGTTAGTTCTTGGTTGTAAGCTTGTTTGGCTTCACTAATGGAGCTTGGTTTCTAGTGGTTACTCAGTGATGGATCTCAGTTGGGAGTCTGCTTGGTTTCACTAATGGAATTGGTGGATCAGTGTATTTGTTGCTCAGTTGTGGATTTTGGTGCTCAGCTACCAACTAGGTCTTGGTGTTATGTTACAACTGGTACTGACTCTCGGTGTTCTTGTTGACTAACTTATTTATTTGGATGAATTAGTCTTGCCAATTGGTGCATTTAATTTGGGTCATGCTCCTTGAGTTATGGATTGACTGTTGGACGTGTGGGGACCTAAATCTAGTGTGTTGCATTCTTCTATGTGGATTTGATGACCATTTGAAGCCCAACATTAAGAAATAAATATTGTAAAGGCTATTTGAGAGTCAAATGATGTTTTGTAATTAATTATTATTGTAAGGTGACTTGTGGCTGAGTAGTATATAAGGAAGGTATGGGTAGTGTTTAGGGAGAAATAGAGAGACACAAGGAGAAGTAGGAGAGAAGTTCCTAAGGGATAAAAGATCAAATCATATTTCTGATACTTGAGCTAGTAGTTGAGTGCTTGGAGACAAGGAGATTTCCTGGTGGCCTATGAGCTCAAGTTTAGATCTACCTTTGTGTTCCAACTAGTTTTTATTGTTACAAATCTGGGCTAGCTAGGGAAACATTGGATCCTTATTGATTTGTTGTGATTCTGATGTATTTGGCCATAACCAAGAAGGCTTTACAACCCGACATGTTGATTGTAAGCTCGGTTATTGATAATAAAGAGTTGTTTTTTATTATATCTTTGTTGTGAGTTGAAATTTCAATGTGTTGTTGATATTGGCTACAAGGGTTGGACTATCCTTAATTGGATCCACCATCCTTGACCATGTCAGTTTCTTACATGGAGAGGGAGTATAACACATGTGATGTGAATTACAATTGTATTTTGAGGAGCCTACCATGATGTCCTCTTTCCTATATTCATTATAAGGTAGCATCTTTAGTTAGTTTAATGTGATTCTAAATATCTTTAAAATATAATGTTAAACTCATTCTTTTGTTCTTCACATCACATATTTTATTGATTTCATATCACATAACCCCACCTTTGGTGCAAGAGCACCTTTGAGAAATAATTAGGAAACTAAAGGCTTATGGTATGACATGAGTGAAATGGATGTAATTAGGTCTCCTATATGTCATAAGGTCCTATGGACAAAATTTTAATGCAATAAGATCCAATTGGTAAGGCCATTGACATGTTAGGCATGTATAAGCTAACATGGTCAACCTTGATCAAAGGGTCACTGGATGAGTAGGGAATATGGATTTAGGTCCTTAGGGATGTTTTTGGTCTTAATTGATCAATTTTAGAAGGTTTTGAATGGTTGTGATGGAAGATGTAAATGTTACAAAATTGACAAAGTTGTCATAATGTTTCTTGACAACATTTTGACAAATTATGTAACTTTCTCAATTAGACCTAACAACTCCTCCCAATGGCCATGTAGGTTTTAAATTCAGTTGGGGGAGTTATATTGTGTTTATTTGAGGCCCTTAGGGTTGACTCCACCTAGGGGGGTTGAAGAATTGAAGTTGGAATCAATAAAAATACTATTTTTTCCTACAAATTCCATTGTAAAACCTACTTGCATGTGGTTGTATGGATTAGTGGATGACCAAATGTGGAATGGATGTGTAGAGTAATGAATTATATTTATTATAATTTTTTTTGTGTGAATCCATTGATTTTAGAGTAAGATATTGGGGTTTTTACACAAACTGGTATGAAACCCTTGCTTTTCTAGGGTTTGGTCATAAAAATGCCCTTTTCTTGACTTTTCACCATTGAAATTCCACATCCATTGGTGGAAAGAAAGTAGAGGGAGTATACAATATTTTTTAAAAGGTTTCATGTAGAAAGGTGAGTGCATTTGTGAGTACTAACCAACCTTAGTTGAGCATCTCTATGTGACTGACTTGTAAAAATGTGCAAACAAGTGTGCAAAAGGCATAGAAGAGTGGATTAGTGCCATCCAAGGGTGAATTTGGTGTTTTCATGTTGAAGTAGAAATGTTTCATGCCTTTCCTTGGTGAGATAAAGTCAATTGAGAGTAATTTCCTTATAAATCAGACCTAATTAGGCATATTAGGTCTATTTTCGTAGAGGTGCTTTACCTAGAAAATGAAGGAGTCAAGATTTTTAATTGGGGTATTTTGTGAATCTTCCAAAAGGGTGTCTGAAAATGTTTTTTTTTTTTAATTTTCATTTGTGAAGTGTGAAAGTTAAGGAATAAAAACCTCATTTATAGGGCTAGTAGGAGACTAGCTCTCTAAGCCACAAATACCCCTAAGTGAAGTTGGATTTCCAAAGGTGCTTTGGGATTGAATTATCTAGTTTTTTTTGTGACAAAATGGATGTATTGTAATGACTCTAATCCACTCTCAAGATTGTGAAGTCATTTTGATGCCTTTTGTGTGGAATCTAAGCCTAGTGGTGAACATAGGTCTTGGTGGATATGCATTTGATGTGAGAAGTTGTACACCCAAGCGTATCCTACTATGAATGTGGTGATCAAACTTTGCTCAAGTGTTGAGAATGAGTCTCGAAAGTGAAGTGGTTATCTTATAGAGGAGTGATTGGGTAAGTTGTGGGAAGTGGCCTAGGAAGAACCTCATTTCCCTATTAGATCTACATCATATTGGTATCAGATTAGTAGTTGACCATGGGAAAACTTAAGTTTGGTGTATATCAGAAAAATAAAGTGAAGGAGAGGCTCTAAATATGCATCCAAAGGGAATGAGTTTTGAGGTGGAAAGAAGGTTTCAAGAAATGGAGGAACAAAAGAAGAAGTTGGCAGAAGAAGTCAAAAGACTAAGAGGAAAGGGAGAGAAGGATGTGGATTTCTCTGATGAAGAGATAGAGAAGGGGATAATGAAGAATCCCCAAGATAGATAGAGGAGGTGCTTCTAGATTAGAGATATATCATTTATGCCTAGAATTTAGTTGGAAGAAGAGCCTAAAATGGTAAGGTAGATATCCCCATCTTTAGTGGAAAGATGAATGTAGATGAAGTTATAGATTGGATTGAAACCCTAAACAACCACTTTGAATGTGAGGAGATCCCTGAGAACTAGAAGGTGAAGACTACAAAGTCTAAGATGAAAGGGTCAAACCTTATGCTTGGCCAAACAATGGTATCAGAAACCCAAAGCAATGGACTGCTTAATTCGGGATTGGACACCCCAAATGATTCCTAATGCACTATTTAGTCTCATTTAATTATTGACCAGGGACGTAAAATTGGAATGGCATCTGCAAAGTATATGCTTCAAACTTCCTCTTCTAAGCCTATCTAAGGAATTCAAATGCTTATGCTTCAGGAAGACTAAACTAAAATTGGTAAGCAAATGTATTCTAATCAAAGTAGGGAATTACAGTTAGGAACTACTCCAACTGACTGTGCTTCGGGAACAGGCTACTAATTCTAGTATTAGTAGCTGCAGGAACATCAGAGTTCTAAAACATATAAATGAACAGGAAATGAACTCTACACTAACAAAGCAATTCACTCATCAAGTGGGACCCCTTGAATGAGTGAATGAAAAGTACAATCAAGATGAAAGTTGCAAACTTGAACTGATCATTCTATTTATCCATAAAAATAATTAAACTTGATTGAAATAGTATGCAAGAGTTCTATATTAAAAACTAGTTTGTTCGACTAACTCCAAAAGAGTGACAATAGTCGATTATTTAAAAGGAAACTACCACTAACTCCTAAACCTATGATCACTTCATAATGAGGATCGGTTACAACTCATAAAGTTTCATAACAGAAACATTATTGACCATGAACAATCCCATAATATAGCGCACACTAAATCTGCACATTGCATGCAACAAAAAGCATTGACTTGCTTGCGAAGATTCTACAATCACAGTTGGTTTTGATGACTCCCGTGCTAATATCCTGGTCCTTGAATATCCATGTTCAACTCCTGCAAGATAATTAATGCACACATATCCAACCATATACATATATATCCACATCATCAATATTAGGAAAGAGGTGTTAGTCTTAATTATCACTCTTGCAAACCTACGGCTACAGGAGGTAACTACCCAGAACATAGCTTAGGAGAGAAAACATCCATTAACATGTATAGCTATTATATTCACCATTCTTGTCCATGAAATTAAGCAGATATTATGTCTTTAGAGGTATCCACATTCCATCTTATGTTTACACACATATATAATCATATACATAAAAACCATAAGTTCATATGCTTAAAACCATAAATGTATGTCTATGTGCAATCAAATGTCTTAGAAAGAGGATAAAAAGTGGTGAAAAAGATGGCTAATTTAGGAGCCCATCATTCCCCCCAACTGAACTATTACTAGCCCCTAGCAATCATAAAGTTCTAAATCTTGGCACGAACCCTCAAATCACTACTTGTTCTCTGCCCAGGCTCATCATGAATATAATCAAAGTATCCATGAGTCTCTTTGAGTCTTTTCCAATGCTAGATTTCAGAAGCCATGTCATAATCTACTGCACTATCATTCATTGCCAACAATGGCTGAAGGAAGAGTGGAGGCTAAAACCTTAATGGAACCCAATGGTTAAGGAGTGACCTGCCCAACATAATATACCATGAAACTCTCCTTGTGGAAAGGGTTAGATTTTGAGGTGAGTGAGGTTCCATTTTCTTTAGATCCCATGACATCATTAACCACCTTTTCCTAGAGGCATTAATTGATGCAGCAACATCCCGTGAGGAATGTTGGTCCCAGTCTGCGAAGGCTTGTTCTCTCACTGGATAGATCTTATTGGCTCCACTAGTGTTTGTTGTAACAAAGATCCAGTCAAAATATGTTCTCCTAGAGTGTTGTACCTCAAACCTCATCATCAAAGGAACTGACATTTCTTTCTCCTTGTATGGTGCAGCCTAGTGTTCTTGACTTATCTCATTCTACATCCATGACATAACTGCTCTAAGTTGTACATCTCCCACATAGGGGAGTGAATTCCACTCTGTGTCATCAGGAACTACTAGGTTATGCAAGTACAATTCACACAATAGATTTTTTAGAGTCATTGGGGCAGACTGAAAGGCATAGTAAAATTCATGGGGAGTTGATATGGATGGATTGAGGCCTTCTACAATCCTTGTTAATTTGAAATTAACAAGTTTCTCTTGAAGGAATATTGCATACACTGGTGAGGGTGATTTGCATTTCATCAGCTATGGAATTAGCCTAGTAATCTGATTAATTCTTCATTTCAATACCTTAATCTCATCTTATTTCTACTCCAACTGAGAATTCTACTCATTAATGGCTCGTTTCAATTTTTCTTTTTCTAAATTCCATTGTCTTTTCCCATAACAATTGTTGGTACAAACTTATCCCTGCCACAAGAGGTGTAGACAAATCTGGTGGGGGTAAAGGTTCCTAATTGAGTAAGTCCACCCATTCAGAGGAAAAGTGAGGAATTTTAACTATTTCTTCAAGTGCAGAGGACTTACCCTTCCACACAACAATTGTCCTGATCAAATTGGTTTCCTCACTAACATCAGCTACCACCTTAACCAGCATTTCTAACTTTTCCTGACTACCCTGCTGGGGTACCTCTTCAATGATTTCAGTTCCAAAGTCAGGAATTTCCTCTAAATTCATACTAACATCTGGCTAGTTAGAATTATCTACATATTCCTCTGTGTCCTCAGAGTCCTTAGAGTCCTTATCACTATCTATTAGTATGTAGTTAAATTCAGGGCTAACCTCTATTTCTAGACTCTGCTCTCTCATTATTGTGTCACTAGTTGTAGGTTGATTTTCCAATTCCTCAGAAGAGGAATTGTTTAAAGCTTCATTTTCAACAGATTCAGAAGAATCAATGTTAACAATAGGAATAGATGCTTCAACATCTTTCTCAAAAAGTCTTTTACTTCTCCTTATAGGGGGTGTGGATGAGCTCGAAGGACTCTTCCACTTCTTTTTCTTAATGACCACCTCCTTTGCCACTGCTTCAAGAGGTTTTTCAACATGCTCCTTCCTAGGATTCTCAGGATTCTCTTCAGGAGGATTCTCAAAATTTTCTTCCCTAGGGTTCTCAAAACTTTCTTCCCTAGGGGAATGTAGGGTTTCTTCCATATTATCAGCATTGTCACCAAGTTGAGGTTCTAATGTTTCCTCTTCTAGTTCCATTATTTTACCCTTACCCTTTCTAGATGCAGCCCTTGTCCTTATGGATGGTGAAGATTTTGGAATATTAGGAGCTTCTGCACTCTTGTTTTTCTTCCTCTGAGAAGTAGAGGCTCCAGAATTGAAAATTCTTTTTCTAGGAGAGGCTTCAGGATCATTCTCAACTCTTTGAACAATTTTACGAACCCCAGAAGATGTTTGTTCTCTCCTGCCAACACCATGACCTCTAGGGTCTACTATTCTAGGTTCAACCTCATTTATCTACAAAAATTCTTCCCATGTCCCAGCCTTTTGTCTATTCAATTCCCTTTCCACAATTAATTTTATTAAGCAATGGTGTGAAATAGACTGGTTGCTTCCTGACTGGACTAATAAAGACTGCTTTTTCACAATGTTAAATAAGAAGCTGGGAAGATTTACTGGTGGATTATCATGGTAGAGATGATTGAGAATTTTGAAGTGCAAAGCATGAAAGTATTTGTAGCATCCCTTGTAGGTGAAGTACTGAATAACAAATGCGGCCAGCTGAATGAACTCCATGGGCAAAGATAATCGCTAGGTTCCTTTCTTTTTATCAATATCCAACTGAGGATCACCATGCAAAGTGAACTATGCTCTCACTGATCGTAGGTAGAAATCTTTCACCCATTGTTCACCTTCCTGAGGCAAACCTGTCACCTTAGCAACTACATCTTCTGTGAACTCAATTTTCAAAACTTTAACTTCTACAACCCCATCCTTCAAGGTGGACATAAATTATAGAGCAACTTCCTCATTAAACCCCTTAAGGCTTAAACAATAATCCAACCACCATCTCCTTCTAAACATTTCACAGGTGGGCGCATCATTTAACAAAACTATGTGGTCCACTGGTTCATGCCTTTGAAGGTCACCTCCCATTGCTTCTCTCAGACAAATTTCTAACTTGCAGAACACAATTCTTGCAAAATTCAGTGATGGCAAGTCACGTACCTCAATGCATTACAAAACAAAATGCTGTAGAAGAAATATGGCATACAACTGCAACTTGATTCATAAAATTAAAGATTTTCTTGCACGAAATCTAATGATATGAGTTTTACATAACATTTCATAAAAGCTTGTGCGTGCCACCTTGAACACATCGCAACACATCATCAAAAATCAAGATCATCTTCTAATATCTTTAATTCATTTTGATTGTGATGATGCAATCACAAAAGGATGGCTCATCACGTCATGTCGCAGACATATTTCAAGATATGAACTTTAATTTTTACATGCCAATTTTAAATTTTGAAAATAGAATAGTTTCCCCCACCCCTAACTAAGTAATGGCATGGGTCCCACCAAGCCAGGTTAAGCAAGAGTGATGAATCAAAATGACACAAAATCCTAAAAATTAATGAATAAAAATAATATATGTATGAGTATATGTGGCACTAACCTGGAAGCGCTGCAGGAAGAGTTGTTCAAAAATTGAACCTGCATGTGAAGTGATGGGATGGGGTGGATGGGTGGAAAAGAGAAAAGGTGAGATGAAAAATTATTACGGAGAAAGTATTCCATGAAATGTGAAATATTTATTATGGTGGTCTTGAATGGAATCAAGAATCGGCAGAATCCTAGGTGGAAGACCCAGATTCTTCTGCTACAAGAATGGTTGCTTCAATTGTGCTCCGGAACTGCTTCAAGAACTCATCACAACTTATAGGTTTGTGGTAAAGTTTTAGACAATGCCCATTGATGATTAACTTGAATTGAACAGGATCTATTGTTAAAATTTGTATAGCTCCATTGTCAAATATTGATATAATCTCATAAGGCCCAAGCCATCTAGTTTGAAATTTGCCTGGTGTATGTTAGTATCTTGAATCATATAACATTGCCCAATCTCTGATAGAAAATTTCTTATCATGGATGAACTTATCATGCCACTTTTTCCTTTGCTACTATATCAACTCTATATTGTGTAGAGTAGATTTCCTGTATTCATCCAACTCATTTAATTGCAATAACCTTGCTTGTTGTGCTTTAGTGATATCTATATCCAGATCTACTATAGTGCGTAATGTTTTATGCTGGAACTTGATCGACATAGAGGTGGATTTTCCATATACCAACTCAAAAGGAGTAAACCCTATGGTGGTTTTCCATGTGGTACGGTAAGACCATATGGCTTTAGGAAGGTGAGTAGCCCAATCCTTTTTATGCACAACTACTATTTTAGTGAGAATAGACTCTATCTCTCAATTTTTGATTTTAGCCTCGCCATTGGCCTGAGGGTGGTAGGGTGAAGACTTTCCATGATGCACCATGTACTCCTACATCAACTTAGTGATAAGATTAGATGTGAATTGTGCCCCTTGATCTGTGACAATCTCCCTTGGTACTCCAAATCTGGTGAATATGCACTCATAAAGAAACTCAACAACCTTGTGGTCTCTAGCATGTCTCATAGCTTTGGCTTCAACCCATTTTGTTGCATAATCTATACATACTAAGATGTAAGAATTTCCATGAGAAGAGGGCTCAATAGGTCCAATGAAGTCAATACCCCACTTGTCAAAGGGTGTGACAACTACCTACAGCTGTAGGGGCAATTCATCAGTCTTTGTAGGTCGTCCCATATGTTGGCACCTGTCACAATGCCGAGTATGTTTTGCTTCATCCTTATGCAAAGTAGGCCAATAGTACCTAGTTGTCAAAATTTTATAGGCTGTCCTCTTTGCAGAAAAGTGTGCTCCACATGGCTCATCATGGCATGCCCAAAGGATGTCATAAGTTTCATCTTCTCGAACACATCTCCTTGTGACTTGGTCTGGCCCTGTATAAAACATGAAGCCTGAGATCCAAGAGAAGTTAAAACTCTTCTCAACTAATAGATGACATTGTTTAGGAGAAAAGTGAGGTGGCGTTCTTCCTATAGCAAGGTAGTTTTCCAAGTCTGCATACCATGGATTAAAGGAGTCAATAGAAAACAAGTGCTCATTAGGAAAACTATCATCAATTACTGCAGGATCATCTGGCACTTGCAGTCGTGACAAGAAATCTGCCACTACATTAGCCTTGCCTGGTTTGTCTATGATCTTTACATCAAACTCCTGCATGAGGAGTAACCAACGTGCTAGTCTACCACTAATGGCAGGTTTATTCATTAAGTACTTGATAGCTGAATGATCAGTATAAACAAATACTTCATTGCTTGTAATGTAGTGCCTAAATTTGTTTAGTGCATAAAAAACTGCTAACAATTCTTTTTCTGTAACAGTATAATTCAATTATGCTCCTTGCAAATTTTTACTAATATAGTAAATTTTATGTTCAATAATACCTTCCTTTTGTCCCAAAACTACTCCAATTACATAATCAGATGCATTTGTGTGGATATGGAATGGAAGCTTCCATTCAGGTCCTCTGAGAATAGGTGTTGTTGTCAGAACATCCTTCAACTTTTGGAATGATGCTTCACATTCTTCTGTCCATGCAAATTCAGCTTCTTTCTTCAACAAATTATACAATGGTGTTGCAATTTGGCTAAAGTCCTTTATGAACCTTCTATAGTAACTAGCATGGCCAAGGAAACTTCTGACATCCTTCTGCTTAGCCAGTGTGGGAAGTGTATTTATAACTGCAATTTTTACAGGATCAACCTAAATTCTAGAGGATCAAAGATAATACCCCAGGACTACTCCTTCCTCCATCATCATGTAGCACTTTTCACTGTTGAGAGAGAGATTATAATCTTGACACCTCTTAAGAACCTTTTCCAAGTTTGCTTGTGCTTCATCAAATTTTGTGCCATGAGTTGTAAAGTCATCCATATAGATTTCAACACAATCAGTAGCAATGTTAGAGAAAATACCCAACACTGCTCTCTGGGAAGTAGCAAGGGCATTACACAATCCAAATGGCAAGACTGAATAAGCAAAGGTTCCCCAAGGATAGGTAAACATTGTCTTGTCCTGATCTTTTGGTGATATTTGCATCTGATTATACCCACTAAAGCCATCTAGAAATGAAAAGTACTTTTTACCCGCTAGATTATCAAGCACTTGGTCAATGAAAGGCAATGGAAAGTGATCTTTCTTAGTGGCTTTGTTAAGTTCTCTGTAGTCAACAAAAACTCTCCACTTTCCTCCTTTCTTTGGAACAATGACAAGAGGAGAAACCCACTAACTGTCAGAGATAGGATAAATAAAGCCTACACTAAGAAGTTTTTGTAATTTAGTCTTGACTATGTCTCTCAAGGCAAGGTTTATCCTTCTTTGAGCTTGCCTTACTGGCTTGTAGTCTGGGCTTATATATATTCTATAAGTACAGAGTGTAGGATCTAAACCTACCATGTTAGTGTAATCCCATGCAAAGGCTTGCTGGCTATCTTGTAGAAGCTTGAGGAGACTGGACATCCGAGACTCAGTGAGGTTTTTATTAACATTCAGTTGTTTTCCTAAAGAAATTTCAACTCTCTTAACTTTTTCTAACATCAGCACTTTGGCTATGGTTGGTGACTTTATCTCATGAGGCAGCAAAGTGTGAAGGTAATCAGTTGCTATAGGAAACTAAGATGTGGTTTTCTTAGGTAGTATTATTTGAAGGGAACAATTTGGATCATCACAAGATGACTCCTCAAAACCATACTGGTTAGTAAGGATTACTGCAAGAATGTCATCTTCTTCCTGGGATACCATGAATGGATTTCTCTCAATGACCATGAGTTTTTGCATAGAGCTTACTTCAAGGGCAGCATCTCCTAAGTCGAGCCAGACAACTTGATCAAGTTCACTTTGGGGTTTTGCTAGAGAATACAGAGTTAAATTTTTGGTATTTATTCCATCTGATATGGTCATCTTTCTTGAACAACATGAAATGCAAGCATTAGCCATGGCTAACCAAGGCCTTCCTAGGATTAATGGGTAACCTCCAAGAGTGGCTTTGGGTGACAAGACTATAAAATATGAGGGGTACTCTAAAGAATCTAGAGTAACTACAATATCCTCAACCATACCATCAGGCTTGACTATGGAATTATCAGCTAACTGCAATATTGTTGGTGTATCCCGCAAACCAATGATACTAAGTTTCAGTAGAACTTCTTTAGTCATAACATTAATTGATGCTCCCAAGTCAATTAAAACATTTTGAATTTGGGTACCATTAATGAAGATGATTACCATTGGACTTCCTGGATCTAAATACTTAGGCATGACAACTTTACTTAGCATGAGATCAGAGAGCTGGCCTAAGACATGGACAATATCAGGGTCTTTCTTTTTCCTTTTAGGTTGTTTGATACAGGCTTCTTTAATTGCTTTAGTATAGACTAGAATTTCTTTAAGGGCATCCAACAAGGGAATCTACACTATCATTTGTTTGATCTGATCAATCAAATCAGTGGCTACAAGATTTTCTTTTGAAGGGATAGTCTGAGACAATCTCTGTGGATAAGGAGGATTCTTAGGCACTGGTGCAGTTTGAGCAATAGGTGGAACATTAATAGGCTGGATTATGGGTATATCCTCAGCATCAAAAACTTCAGTTATTATTGGCTCCTTGGGTGCAGGTAGTGTAGTTCCAGATCTAAGATGGATGTCATTTATATGCAAGGAATAAGCCTGGTGCTTATTATTAGGATTTGGAGTTGGCTGAGCTAGAAGTTGAGTTGGCTTTTGAGGATTTCTATTTGCTACAGGAGGTGGTGACATAATAGCTTGCTGCTGAGGTGGAGGCATTAGCACTTGTTGCTAATTAGGCTGATTAGGTTGATTAGGTCCCCACTGAGGTTGTGGTTGCTAGCTACCCTAAGGTGGCCATTGGCTATTCTGTTGCGGCTGCTGATAGGGGTTATACTACTGTTGGCGCGGGTTAAATGGTGGTTGTTGTGGATAGGTTTGGTTATAGTATGGCTGTTGATTGGACCAATTGTGATTCCAATTCTGACCTCGAGGAGTAGAATTTTGGGGGTTTTGGTTTGGCCAATAGCTACTATTATTATTATAACCAGAATTATTCAGTGGGTTCAGGGGCATACCTTGTCTCTAAGCCCATGGATGCCTTTGAGCAACATAGAAAACTTCTCCATTCTCCTCATCTATAGCTTTGAAATCAGTGGGCATTGGGTTAATGTCCACAAATGCAACCGTCTTACATTTATAGTTTCTTTTCCTCTCTTTGCAATGAGAACAAAACTCAGCAAGCACAACATCTAACTCTTCCTTCTTCCTCCTTGCTTGCATATTATCCAGCTGAGTGGTGACATCATTAATGATGTCCTACTTGAAATCAGATAGTAGATTAGACAACTCCATTTTAGATACTCATAAACCTCCATTGGACTTATGTGGTAGGTCTCTAAGTCCCCTACCCTTCTTCAAAGTGGCCCTTGAGTAATTTTGACATATATTCTTTATGTCATCCCAAGCTTTTTGCATGATATCACCTCCTGCCATTAGGTCTAGAGCCTTAATACTTCCATCATTCACACCTTTTAAGAAAAGGTGCTTCTGAGATGCCTCATTTAGCTAGTGTTGAGTATTACGCTAGAGGTTGAACATAAATTTGGATACATAATCCTCCAATGTTTCATCCTCCTTGTAAGACATTTTAAAAATGTCATCACCTCTCAAATCTTGACCTCTACAATACTCTTTGTACTTTGTAAGAAACATTGTACACATGACATTCCAATTTGCTACAACATTAGCACCCAACCCCATGAACCATCTCAAAGCAGCTTCTTTTAGATTTGATAGAAACAACTTCAGCTTGTTGACATCAGTGTTATAGTCATAACTCTGGCAAAGAATATCAAATTCAAAGAGAAAGGTCTCAGGGTCTTCTATTAGGAGGCCATAAAATTTGGGAAGTGCAGCAATAGGTAGATTCTTCAGATTTTGGTTGCCTTTCTGTTGAGGTATAGGAAAAGGAAAGGGAGCTTGAGCAGCCATTCTAGGAGGAGGACCTTGTGGTGGTGGCTGATATACAACAAGAGCAAGCAGATTATCTTGATATTCAGGTTCAGCAAATAGGTCATTCAAATGCAATGATTCTTTAGATGATGAAGAGGATATGTGTTCTTGAGCATCAACAAATGGATTTTCAAAGGGTTCTTCTTCTTCATTCTCACTTTTTGGTTCTTCAATTTGAGGATTAAATAAATCAAATGGTTCTCCTTAGTAGTTACAGGGAAGAAATCTCCCAAGGTGATCTCTCCTTCTATGAATAAAAATGCTTACTTAAGTACTAGATTAAAACTAAGACTACAACTACAAGGATTAGTTTGAATTAACACCATCCTCGACAGTGGTGCCAAAAATGCTTGGCCAAACAATGGTATCAGAAACCCAAAGAAATGGATTGCTTAATTCAGGATTGGACACCCCAAATGATTCCTAATGCACATTTAGTCTCAATTAATTATCGACCAGGGACGTAAACTTGGAATGGCATCTACAAAGTATATGCTTCAAATTTCCTCTTCTAAGCCTAAGGAATTCAAATGCTTATGCTTCAGGAAGACTAAACTAAAAATGGTAAGAAAATGTATTCTAATCAAAGCAAGGAATTATAGTTAGGAACTACTCCAACTGATTGTGCTGCAAGAGCAAGCTACTAATTTTGGTATTAGTAGTTGCAGGAACAACAGAGTTCTAAAACATATAAATGAATAGGAAATGAACTCTACACTAACAAAGTAATTCATTCATCAAGTGGGCCCCCTTGAATGAGTGAATGAAAAGTATAATCAAGATGAAAGTTGCAAACTTGAACTAATCATTCTATTCATCCATAAAAACAATTACACTTGATTGAAATAGTATGCAAGAGTTCTATATTAAAAACCAGTTTGTTCGACTAACTCCAAAAGAGTCACAACAGTTGATTAGTTAAAAGGAAACTACCACTAACTCCTAAACCTATGATCACTTCATAATGAGGATCGGTTACAACTCATAAAGTTTCATAATAGAAACATTATTGACCATGAACAATCCCATAATATAGCGCACACTAAATCTGCACATTGCATGCAACAGAAAGCATTGACTTGCTTGCGAAGATTCTGCAATCACAGTTGGTTTTGATGACTCCTGCACTAATATGTTGGTCATTGAATATCCACATTCAACTCCTGCAAGATAATTAATGCACACATATCCAACCATATACATATATATCCACATCATCAATATTAGGAAAGAGGTGTTGGTCTTAATTATCACTCTTGCAAACCTATGGCTATAGGAGGTAACTACCCAGAACATAGCTTAGGAGAGAAAACATCCATTAACATGTATAGCTATTATATTCACCATTCTTGTCCATGAAATTAAGCAGATATTATGTCTTTAGAGGTATCCACATTCTATCTTATGTTCACACACATATATAATCATATACATAGAAACCATAAGTTCATATGCTTAAAACCATAAATGTATGTCTATGTGCAATCAAATGTCTTAGAAAGAGGATAAAAAGTGGTGAAAAAGATGGCTAATTTAGGAGCCCATCACCTTACATGGTGGAACTATATCCAAGATGAAAGGGTAAAGGAAGGAAAGAATTTGATCTCTTCATGGAAGAATATGGTCACAAAGAGCAAGGAGAAATTAGTACATGATGATTATGAAGAGTGGATGCATAAGAAGACACCAAACCTTAACAAAAAGATATGGATGTAAGTGCATACACTGAAGAATTTCATAGGCTTATCCTCATACCAAAACATAATGAAGGAGAAATGGAGAAGGTTGCAATATACCATAATGGGTTAAAATATAGCATCCAATATGAACTTAGCATCATGGGCCTAGACATAATACATAAATTCTTTTAGTTGGGATTGAGAGTAAAGGAGAAACTAAAGAGGAAACAAGACCAAAATAATAGAGGAAAGGGTGGAAGAAATTTTATAGGTAGAGGTGGTCCTAGTGGAAGGGGTCAAACACCAAGAGAAGAAAGTGAATTAGGCCAAGGTGAATAACAAGGAGATGCAAATTCTAGAGGTAATTTTAGAGGAATAAGATCAAATGGTAGAGAAAGATTCAAAGGAAGAAACTTTGGTCCATTCAAATGTTATAATTGCAATCAAGTGGGACACTCGGCTCATAGATGTCTTGAGAAGAGTGGTTCAAACACATAAGGAGAAAGGAGAACACAATTGATCCATGGGAACAATCAAAGTGTAAATTCCCCATCCAAGTCTTTGGACCTTGAAGAAGGAGAATGCTTAGTGACGAGGAGAACCCTTTTGAAGGTTCCAAACACTCAAGAACCTCCATAAAGGAAGACATTATTCATAACTACTTGCAAGAGCCATGAGAAGGTATGTAAACTTCTTATTGATTCTAGTTCAACAGAAAATATTGTGTCTTTAGAGATGGTAGAGAAACTCAAACTAGGAAGGTTACCTTACCATTTTCCCTATAAAGTTTCATGGTTGACAAAAGGGCAAAAAACTCTAGTAAATGAGAGATCTTGGGTAGAATTCCAAGTTTGGGAATATGAGGACAAGGTGTTATGTGATATAGTTGACATGGATGCTTTCCATATACTCCTAGGCCATCCTTGGAAGTATGACTTGGAATTCCAACATGATGGTAATAAAAATACATACACAATCCTTAAAGATGGAGTAAGATACACCATGAATCCTTTACCTAATAGTAATGAAGATAAACAAAGAGATTCGAGTGTCATATTATTTGGGGAGAAGTAGATGTTACAAACATTGAAGAAGGAAAGAGACGTAGGGTATGATTTGGTAGTGAAGCCTAAAGACAAGGTAACCTTAACAAACAACAAGGAGAAGGAGATTCCTAGGGAAGTGTATAAACTTTTGGATCAATACCATGGTTTAGTTGTAGAGGATCTACCCAATGCCCTCCCTCCAATCAGGGACATAATTCACTAATTTGACTTTATTCTAGGTGCATCTTTTCCCAACAAAGCAACTTATAAGATGAACCCATCTCAAAATATAGAAATTGTCAAGAAAGTGCAAGAATTACTAGAGAAAGGATTGATCAAGAAGACACTTAGCCCCTATGATGACCCATTTTTTTGGCCCCAAAAAAGGATAGTAAATGGAGACTCTATACTGATTCTAGGGCCATAAAAAAATAACTATCAAGTACAGATTTCCAGTGCCAATAATTGAAGACCTACTAAACTACTTGGGGGGTGCATGCTATTTTTCCAAAATAGACCTCAAATTAGGTTATCACCAAATAAGGATAAGAATGGTAAATGAGTGGAAAATGGATTTGAAGACCAATGAAGGTCTTTATGAATGGCTTGTTATGCCATTTCACCTCATTAATGCACCAATAACTTTCATGAGGCTAATGAATGAAGTGCTACATGATTTCATTGGGAAATTTGTGGTTTTTTATTTAGATGGCATCCTTGTTTTTAGCAAGTCAAAATAAGAGCACTTGGAGCACTTTAATCAGGTCTTGAAGAGACTTCATGAGGAGAAGTTAATGATTAATCTTGACAAATACAATTTCATGAAGGAAGAACTCACCTATCTTGGTGTTGTCATCTATCAAGACACCCTAAAGATGGATCCCTCTAAGGTTGAAGAAATCCTAAACCTGCCTCCCCCAAAGATGATTGGTGATGTTAGAATCTTTCATGACCTAATAACATTCCATAGGAAGTTTATAAAGAACTTTAGCCATATTTTTTCTCCTCTCCTTGACACCATAAAAGGAGGTAATAAGAAAAAAAAAATTTGGACAAAAGATGCTAATAAGGATTTTGAATATTTGAAGTCTAAAGTAGAACACTTTCCTATTGTTGTTCTTCCTGACTTTAACAAACTATTTACTATGGAATGTGATGCAAGCAACCTAGCCATTGGGGCTGTCTTAAGTCAAGAGGGAAGATTTGTAGCCTTTTTCTCAGAGAAATTCACCGAGGCAAATAAATGATATTCCACTTATGAATTGGAACTATATGCCATGATCCAAGCATTAAATAAATGGAAATATTAACTCCTCCTAAAATAATTTATTATTTATGTAGATAATCATGCTTTAAAAACTACCTCAATAGGGAAGAAAAACTCAGTTGTAAACATATGAAGTGGGTAGAACAACTCCAAGCCTACACCTTCACCATTGATGTAGTGCAAGGATGAGAGAATCCCCAAAGGAGATGTCCAAGCCCCCAGCTAAACAACCACACAATGGAATCACAATAGTGGAGCAAGATATAATAACAATCTGAACTCTTTATTCATAAATAACTGATTACATGCAATGTGTCAGGCTATAAGGCCTTCTCAGTTAGGGCCAATTACAAAGAAAGTAATAGCTCTCTAAGATCCCTCAAGATCAAATTCAAACTCTAACTCTAGCTATCTAGATCTGAACAATGCACCAATTTGGTAGAAACTTCTAGCAGGATCTAAACTTGTGCTCACAAGCCACCAAACAATCTCCTTGTTCCTAGGTCATAACCACTAGCTTTGTTCACAAATTTGTAGCTTTAGATTCCTAACTTGAATCTTTGCTACTCCTCTTCTTTTCTTTCTCTACTACCCTTTTCACCCCCTACAACTCTACCCCAAACCTCCTTATATACTACATCTTCTACCACATGTCAATTGGAAGAAAGAAATAACTCCTAAACCAAGTCATCTCCTAAAACAAAAAATAATTAAATGTAACACAAGTCAGTTCTCAAATAGCCTTACAAATAATTAATTCTCCATTTTTGCCTCCAAGTATACCTAGGAGAATGAAAAACATGCAACACAAATTAAATGCATAAAGTCAGCCCAACAAATCCTCAAGAACACTAGTCGGCAAGCTCAAATAGTTGAGTGGTGGCTAAACAACTAAGAAATATAGACATAGTCTGGTACATGTCAACTGAGGACTAGAAGAAACTAAGTCCTTCAATGATCGAGCTCCTTGTCTAACACTGTAACCAAGCCAAACTATAATTGAGCTCCTTGAACAACACTATAACCAAGCAACATAGGGATAAAGCACTCCAGCATGTAGGATTTAAACTTCCACAAGATGCTCCTACATCAGACACCCCAAGTGTGAAAAGATGTTCTTAAAGGATGGAATAAAATCTTATGAGATTCAACACATAAACCCCAAACTAGTTCTTCACATACATATCCTCCATGTCTTCAACTTGCACACTCTTCCACTTCTTCTTTTTCTTCCTTTTTAAGTGTTTTCTTGATAATCCACATGCCTCTTCTCCACACTGACCTCCAACCCCTTTAGGATCCTTCAACTCAACTCGGCTCCCAAAGCTCAGGTTCCTCCTACCAAGTTCTTGATTATGCAAAGGAATCAATGCAATCTTGTTGCCACCCTTCTCAATAATAAACATATTTTTGACACAATTATGCATAGCCCTAAAATCATACTACCAAGGTCTACCAAGCAATATATGACAACTAATGATGTCCACAATATCACAAAACACTTGATCCTTATACTGGCCAATCTGAAAGTCAAAAAGGCATTGCTCCCTCATTTCCAAAGCATGTACATCTTGCAACCAACCAATCCTATAAGGACAAGGATGTCTCACTCTTTCCAAACCAATTCTCTGAACCATCTACAATCACATTGCAAATTTTACCAGCACACTTACAATGAGTCCTGAACAAATTACTCCTTTGAAAATGTTCCATTACTCACTCACCAAACAACATTCACCGAGCCAGTAAATTATCTTCTCCCTATTCAGGTTCATTTATCAAATCTTTTGCCTCATTCACCACATCAAATCTTTGATCACCAGTCTTCTAGGGACACTCATAAGCTCTATGTCCATCTTCACCACAATGAAAACAAGTACCCTTGAAATCAACCTTACCTATCTTCTTTTTCGGCTTAACAATTTTTGGTTCCTCTTCAACAGTCGGCTTGTCCTTCACTAAGTGATCTTGTTTCTCCTTCCTTTAGGATCCACCTTGATGTCTTCTCTTCAACTTATCTTCTACCTTTAGAGAATACTAATAATCATCCTCAACTGAATCAATCTTCATGATACCAATCTCATCCTGAATATTGAATCTCAAACCATTATTAAACCAAGCTACCTTTTCCTTGGAAAGTTCTCTATGCCTAGACAAAATAGTCAACTTATAAAACTCCTCTTGATAATCCTTCATAGAAAAATTCTTATGTTTCAAATTTTGCAACCTCTTAAACAACTCAATTTCATAGTTAGCAGGTATGACCTTAGCCTTTAACTTAGTCGCCATCAATCCCCATCTAGTGATCTTGAGTTCACCTTCTTCTCTATCTTGCTGCAATTCTTTCCATAAAAGAGCAACATGTCCTTTCAACTTAGTCTATGCTAATCTTACTCTAAGTGGATCACCAATATCCTCTAACTCAAATTTTTCTTCCAATTCATCAATCCAATCAACTAGGTCTTTTAGATTAAAAGTACCTAAGAAATTAGAAACATCCATTTTATGCTTTAACTTTATCCGAGTGCCAGATCTATCCAACCAGTTAGTTTGGTCATCCATAGATCTCTCCACACAGTTAGTTTTGTCCTCTCTACTAGATCCAACATCTTCAAAGTCTTCAAAAAATTCCTCATAACTACCCTCAATGCCCACATTCTGAGGTACACCATCCATAGCCCTTGTGATCTCAGCGATCATGTCATTCTTTATCAATTCTATCTCAAATCTGAAATCTATTTTAACCTTTTATGTAATCCTCGACTCTACAACATCATAGAGATCTGCAATTTCCATAGGGTCCAATATCCTTGGAGGCATCTTCCAAGATATTCATAAACCCAAGGCAAAAAATCACCACCAGATCAACCAAGCTTTGAGAGACTTTACCCAACCCAAGGTCCTTGTGCAAACTACCTCACCTTCAGTGATTTGTCCTTACACTTAGGAACTATAAGCTCTAATACCACATAACGTAGTACAAGGCTGACAGAATCCCCAAAGGAGATGTCCAAGCCCCAATCTAAATAGCCACATAATGGAATCACAACATCGAATAAAAATCTAATAACAATATGAATTCTTTATTCATAAATAATTGATTACATGCAATGTGTCGGGTTGTAAGGCCTTCCTAGTTAGGGCCAATTACAAAGCAAGTAATAGTTCTGCAAGATCCCTAAAGATCCAATTCAAACACTAATCCTAGCTAGCCAAATTTGAACAACACACCAATATGGTTGAAACTTCTAGCAAGATCTAAACTTGTGCTCACAAGCCACCAAGCAATCTCCTTGTTCCTAGGTCACAACCACTAGCTCTGCTCACAAATTTGTAGATTTAGATTCCTAACTTTAATCTCTACTACTCTTCTTTTCTTTCTTCTCTACCCTTTTCACCCCCTACAACTCTACCCTAGACCTCCTTATATACTACTTCTTCTACCACAAGTCAGCTGGAAGAAAGAAGTAACTCCTAAACCAAGTCGGCTCCTAAAACAAACAAATATTAAATGTGTAGACACCTAAAAATCCATCTTGTTAATTATAAATATTTTAATTAATAAAATTCTTGATGACATCATCATTAATTAATTAATTAATTATTATTGTTATTATCCCCACCTATTTTAATTAAATCTATTTAATTAAAAAATCATTCCCAAGAATGATTAAACCAAATTTAAACATCTCCTCTCTCCTAAATTTATTAAAACATTTAATAAATTGTTTCAAACCAAACCCTCTTTAAATAAATTAAATATTTATTTAAAATCCCCAAAACCTAGGTATCTTCTAGAATTTGTAATCCAAATCCTCCCATCCCTAATCACTCCCTAACCCCACTGATGGGGTGATTCCTAACCCTCCTAGGCTAACCCTCTCCCTTTGACTCAATGTTAACACCCTCATTAATGAGCCTTACAAACTCATTAATGACCCCTTATACCCTCATTAATGGCTCTTATAGCCTCATTAATGAGATCTCATCTCCCCTCTTCCACTCTTGTTCCCTTCACACTTACCTAATATTACTCACACATGTGTGAGCAACATTGGTCTCTCAACCCATTAATGCCTATCCTTATCCCTTTGACCTTAAGCTTTAACCCTTGGTCCTAAACCCCAACCCATGATCCTAAACCCTAACCACCCTTCCTAACCAAATCCCTTCCTCAAATCCTATAAATATCCCTCATTACATGAGAAAAATAGTGATTCACTCTTTCATTTCATAGCATAGTTATAATGTTCAATTACATCTAGGATTTCATATCATATACTACCATTATTATATTTCTTTCATGTTTTCATGTTTTATAACTCATCCTAGCTTAGCATAAATGGATTAATCTAGTTTATTTCAATAATTTAATATCATCTTAAATCCATATCACATTAATATATAAGGTAAATGAATTTTTCATCTCATCCATAGCCTAGAAACTGTATTTTTATTTATTGCACCCTTGGAACCCTAGGGGCAAAATTGGTTCCCTATACCAGGTTTTGTGACACTTTTGGGGTCTCCATAGCTTGTACATGCTCTTGATCCATTCTCATCTACATTGGGGACATGCACGTTATCCTTAGAAAGCACACACACCTCCCTCTTAAATGAGCAAATCAAACGGTACCCAGGTGCTCCCATTTTGGCTCAATCTAAGGTGGTTTTGTGAATAGTTTTACTATATGTCATGTATGCTCTATTTTGAACTAATTTTTGAATTTATTATCATTTATTGGTATTGGAACCCCTATATTCTCATACGAGACTATGTAATAACTCGTATGAGCCTTCTACAAGTCATTTTTCAGCCTTTTGCTTCTCTTCTAGCTCTATTTGCTCGTACAAGGACCCCTGTATACTTGAATGAGGCTTGGTCCTGATTCATATGATTAAACACCCCAAGATACCCTATCATTTTTACTCATATGGGAAACAGAGGGCATATTTAGGGCCCTAGGCTTGGGTTTGTTTGGTTTGTCAGGCTTATTTGGCCTCCATATTGTTCCTAATCTTAAAATTTGCAGGATCTAACTTCCTTTTTTCTAGGTCATGTTTGGAGAGAAATTTGTTTTGTCAAAATCATCAAGGATCTAAAGCCTACTAACTCATTTTTTTTGTTTAGGGAACAAGGGCAGCCTTCATTTAAGCTTAAAACAAACCTTCACTCTATCTCGAATGCCTAAACTGAAAGAATCTACATATCTTTGTAAAAGGTTAAAAAAAAATCAAAACTAATACTAAAATAAATAATTTTAATCTTCATACTTTGATTTAGGGTTTAAAATGAACCTTAACTAATAATCTTGAGAATCTAAAGGTTTCATGCAATCTTAAGTGCAATCTAGGGACACTTCAATTCATTGGTCTTAAAATGAATCCTAAGTCAAGTCTCGAATGCATAAATGGAATGAACCACCAATCTCACACTTACTTTGGGTTCTAAAAAAATCTTCAAAATCTTGAAAGATCTCAAAAGTTCAATATTCACATTTTCTTTTTGTTCTAAAAGGAAACCCTAAACCTAATCTTGAGTGGCTAAAGGAAAGAACAAGGCAAAATCAAAAGCAATACTCAACTTCTTTTTTGGACTTAAAGTAAATAAAAATCCAAATCTTGAATGACTTTATGGAATGAATAAAATAAAAAATCAACTATTTCATTTTGAGTTCTAAACAAATCCAATCTTGAGTACACTAGGAAAATTGAAGCAATCTCAATCAAAAACTCCATCTTGGACACTAAAAAGAAATCAGAAAATTCAATCTTGAGTGGTAAGATATAAAACATTTGCAAGTTGTCCAAAGTTCCTAAAAATCTTTCTATTTTTCAAAAGGAAATTAAATTTTCATCCTAATCACGAGTGCTTGAGAGTCATAGCATAGAACACTTAAAATCAAATTTGGAAAATGAACTCTACATGATGTACTTTTAGGAAAGTTTTTCAAAATTCTTGCAAAATCCCATTTAATCAAAGTGATTGAGGTGAATTCCATATCCTTTTCCCCATACCTTGATAGAATTTGGATGAAAGATCAAGGGTTGGATTACCCACATGACTATAGCGAGGCCTATCTAGAGAGAAAAGTGCTTCCTCTTTGGAGAACTAGGTCAAACTAGTATTTACCCGATCAATATATAAACAAAGCGCTCAACAAACTCTCACTTCATCCCCTCAAGCTCGGATGATGTGCGTTGATGGTAGCCTGAGGTAGGTGAATATCCCTACTATTTTAGCATGGTCAATTAGACTCTTAAGTGAATCACACACATACAAATCAATTGGGAAGATGCCATAGAGCTTATCAAACACCTATTAATCAGAGGCTACCTAATCTACCCTTGAATGCTTTCTAATCTTTGTACAAAGAGAATAGTAATCTTACCAAGACACTCATCATATTGTGCAATCCTTGAGCACTTGGAACCAGATAATATGACATCATGACTAGAGTCATTATGTGCTTGGTGGTGGTCATATTCTGATTAGCTCTTGGATGAGTGCCTAAGTCTATAAGAAAAGGTTTTTTAGTCACAACCAAAATTCCTTAGGGTAAGATTTCTTGTGCATGTCTTCAAAGTTTCAGACTCAGTGAAAAAAATCTGTTGAACATACACATTCCCAAAAGCCTTATCATAAAATTTGTCATCATTGCTTGTATCCTACAAGGTTGCCTTGTCCCTTACTAGATTGTTTTGGGCCCTTTGACATTGGAGAAAAGAATCAAAATAAAACTAAACCAAAACTTGATCAAAATTCCTCAAAACATTCATGGACCTAAACAAGTGTTCTCAAAATCAATTTCCTAGAAAACATTTCTCAAAACAAATTCCCATTGCCAATCCTTCAAAGATATGTCCAATTCAACCAAACATAAAAAAGCCAAATTACCCAATTCCTATGTATATCAAGAGAAGAAAGTTGCAGAAAGAGACCTCAAAGACCACCAACCATCCCTAAGGGAAATCCAAGCAGAAGACAAGTATCTGGAGAAGCTAGATAATGTGGGTTACAACACAAGAATCAAACAAATTGCAACTCGCTTCCAGGTCAATCATCTCTTTGTTAACCTAGAAAGTGAAAACTAGTTGGCCTATCACTCTATATTTCTTTCAGAATCTCACAAGCTTGTCACAGCATCCCTCCATCCTTGCATCATAAACCATCTCCCTAGTTGCATCATAGTTCAATATCCCTTTAGTTTCATTTAGGTCATCCCCTTAGAATAAACCTCATTTAGTCAAACTCACCATCCTTAATCTGAATCCAAATCCAAATCTGAAAACCAATCCAAAATCCAAGTCCAAATCTAAAATCCTTGAATCAAATCCAACCTATCCAAACATCCACCTATTATCACATCCTTTGAGTTGCTTCAATCCTCATCCTAAATCAAAATCTCCACACTTTGACTAAGCATTGTCTAGGGAATCTCATACTTGTCTTTGTAAGCCTCATCATCTCGAGCAAGAGATTGGTGTGCACTGACAAGGATCATGTCTTCTGAAGATCAACAATATATCCTATGTTGAAAATCTTATTCACTTTAATCCTACATCAGGAAGTAGCAACTCATTCTGAAACTTAATAATCCACATCATCCAAATTGAATCAATATCCAAACATCCTTCAACTTATCCAAGTTCATCCAAATCCTTGCATCTATCCTTAGCTTTCCATCAGCTTATCCTATCCACCATTCTTAAGTTTCCACATAATCATCTTGCATACATCAATCACTGCATCTTCATCTTTAGGTCTACATTTCATGCCTATTGAGACATGAGCCATGAAGATAAAGAATATGGATCACCACTTAGCCACTAGTTAATCTGATCCCAATGATCCTAACAACATGATGGTGACCTACGATCTCCAACCCCCACACATCAAGAACGTGTGGGAAGATCCAACTAAGATACCCACTACATTTTCCATGGAAGAATTAATGAGTCATCTAGGACATGCGTAAATGGTAAGTGCAATCATAGATCAAAATCATCTAGCCATTTTGGTGAGCTACGCACAAGAGGGTACTTCCATTCCACCATACCTCTAACCTTTCAATCCCACAAAACCCATCCATATCCCTATTGATACCTATTCTCCTGTTATCCACCAAATCCATGATCCTAACCTTTAAATAGCCTAGGTAGCCTCACCTATCCCCCATCTCTAGCAATCTAGTTCCACAAAACCCATAGTGCAATCAACAACACAATGCACTCCCTTTTCCATCACAGGAACACCATCCCCATCAGCAACATCTCAAACTGCCACTCAAGCACAAAGCTTCACACAAACTCAAACTCCAACTCCCATGCAAATCATCACACAAGCAGTACCTCTACATTTCATGAGTCAAGCCTCCTCATCAACACCATCCTTCTAGGGGGAAACATAACTATTTCCCTCCTTCACTCAGCAAGATTCCACATCAGCACTATGCTTCCTAGGGGCAACACAAGTTCCTCCTCTCATTTCTTAACAAGCCTTCACTCATATATTCATTCCACCTGTCACTCATCTATCTTCTACACACATTCATCTTCCACCTTTTATCACCAACACACAAGCTCAACAATCTTCCTTCATTATAGGGATGCCATTTATGGGACCTCAAAACCCACCATCTACATCACAAAATCCCACCATCACTTATGCATCCTCCACATCACAAACCACTCCAAGAGAAGGATCTTCTTGGGGCCTCAAGAAAGCATAAATACATGCCTTGGGTATACAAACTTGATCACACATATCTATTATGTGAACCAACAAGCAACCTTCCCTTTTGCAATACAACTGCCACATCGCAACCTCCACTAGATACATCTTTTCCCACATATACTAACTATTTATGAATGCCACCCACCAGTTCAAAAACCATTCCACCACCCCAACAACAAAGTTCCTTCCATCCCTCTAGCAATATCACATAACCACCTCCTGCCACCAGCTTCCAAACAACCATCCCAACACTCAGCAATGCAGGAATACATCCCATGTATAGTGGTAAAATGCAAAGCCCGTCCTACCAACAAACTACACTATTTCACCAACATCCTCCCCAACAACCCTCACCTCAAAATCCTTTTCAATCAGCCTATATAGTAGGGTAATTCCCCTATCCAACCCAACAACATCCCTCGTAGAACCATCCTTATTCACTAGCACCATCAGACACTTTCCCAATGGGAGTACCCACTCCAACACCTATCAATGCAGAATAGGAAGAAATGAAGAACCTTTTCAAGGAGCTTAAATCTAGAATAGAAAGCAAGAATTTCAAATTTGAAGAGGTTTGTCCCTATTCCTTTGATAGGTCTATTAGAACAATCCACTTCCCTAAGCACTTTAAAACCCCTAAGTTCACCAAATATTGAGGGAAGGGAGATCCAATCAATCACATAAAATAATTTTACATGGCATGCCAAGAGGTTGCATACAATGATAATTTCCTCATGTGCCTCTTCCCTAAGAGCTTAGGAGTGAGTGCTATTGACTAGTTCTACAAGATACCTTATGGGACGATCACAACATTTGCAGAACTCTTTAAGAAGTTCATTTCCCAATACACCCATAATGTTGAAAATGAGCTATCCTTGTTGGACCTTTGTAACTTGAAACAACAGGGAGGAGAAACCCTGATTGATTACTTGCAATGATGACAAAACCTCACCATGAGGTTATCCTACCAACTGCTAGAGAAACATCTCACTAAGATCTTCATCGATAAATTACATCCCAAGTTGTCCCATTTCATGAGAATGAACTACATCCAAACCTATAAGGAAAACAAGGGAAATGGCATGGATATTGAGTGAGGCCTCCTAGACAATGGCATAATCAAACACTACAAAGAAAAATCACATGACAAACCCAGTAATGACAGGCCTCGCTACTAGAATAGGAACAACAATTTTGTCACAGATGAAGCCAAAAACATCAAACATGTCCAAATTGTTGTGGTTGGTCATACACCACCTATTCCTACATATCAACAACAACCATGAATCAATCAAAAACCCATACAACAGTATCAAAACCAACATACAACCAATCAAGAGAATATCATATCAGTTACCCCAATACAAAATAGGCCTCAAGTCCAGAACAATCAAATAAACACCTTCACCCCGGCCCTCTTGGTGAACCACTAGACATGATCTTCCATCAAATGGATAAAGCTCATCTGATTACCTAGCCTCCAACTTAGTCGTTCGATGACACAACTTCTAATCCCACATGGTACAAAGAGCATGAATATTGTGACTATCACCATGTTAAAGGACACATGATCATCAAGTGCATGAAATTGAAGCACTACATCTAAGATCTCCTTGACAAGAAAGAGATCCAAGTAGGCACACCAACCCAGCCTTTGCCTAATGCCAATCTATAGATTTATCAGAATATGTTCCCTCAACACAAATATGGGAAGAACCAAGCCAATACCAATTATCCACCCCAGACCCCAAGAAAAGGCAAATAAAGAGACCACATTGACTGAAAAGACTATAGTACTACCCACATCACTATGACAAGTTTGTTGGATGCATATCCCAAGTTGAACCTACTGTGAATGTCATCCATGTTAAAGGAGAAGATAGTCAGTATGCAGTTACAACACATAGAGGCCAGATATCTATCACCATTGCTAATCCAATGCTCACACATAATGCACAATACAACTTGCTCGAACACCTTGGGAACACACCTTCCCAAATCTCCATCCTTGAACTTCTCTACACTTCACTCATCCATCAATAAATCCTCAATCGAGCCCTCCAAGAAGTATGTCACCCGACAGACATTAATACCATTCATTTTGAGAACCTCATGGAGCACCTATTTGCATCATGTGCTCTTTCCTTCAAGCCTTCTAACATACCATCCATTGAGCTTGACCACAATCTCCCCCTCCATATCACCTTCATGGTCAAAGACTTTTCCATCAAAAGGGTCATGATAGATAATGGCTCATCCCTAAATTTGTGCACTTTAAATTTCATCCAACAAGTGGGATATATAGAGGCCGACATATCACATGATGTCATTACTATCAAGGCCTATGATAACTTGGAGCATACCTCAAAAGGTACTTTTTTTTACTAATCAAGCTAGGCCAAACAATTCAAGAGACCATCTATCATGTTGTTGATCTAGATCTTCCATGCAACATCCTCCTCAGTCGACCATGGATTCATTCCATCAAATCTATCCCATCCACCTATCACCAGTGCCTAAAATTTCAGCATCAAGGTATTAAAATCGCCATCCATGTAGTTCTTCAACCCTTCACATACTACTGTGCATTGGAAGAATCATTCTCCCACTATACCCACTGTCCTTGAATTGACATCGACACTTTAGTTGCCAGCTCATCCTGATCCCACTGTGATCCAGAGACAATCTTAGCTTCCACCCTCTCCTACATCAAGATCAACAACATGGTATGTGGTGAGTACATCCTAAATAATGCCTTTGTAGTAGGGGCCTTACCACTTGATTTGCATACTCAAGGGCACCCAAGCCACCAAAGTAAACCTCCTCAAGAAGACCTTGAAGTCAAGAAATTGGGGCCATCAACATTAATCTCCCATGGAATCCTAAATAGTCAAGAGATGGACCCTGATATCAAAGTGTGGTTATACAAAGATCCCCCACCTCCTAACACTGAGCCCCTTAGATACTTCAAAAAAAAAAACCTAGTATCACACAAAAATGCCAAAAAATAATGAAAATATCAAGGCAGTGGTCTAGGACTAGAAGAAGGTGGCAACAAAGATCCACTAGAAGCCTCATAAAATCCAAAACATCAAGGCCTTGGATTTAATACCCCTCACTTGCATGTACACAGACCCAATACTACAACTGGGGGTACTAATTCACCCAACATTACTCTCTTGAACATTTAGGACAACCTTGTAGAAATTGAAGACATCCCTGAAGAGGAAGAAAAGAAATCCTATGATGATATCTTTGATGATGAAGCCTTCCTGGTAAATTTTGTCCTCCATCAACTCACCATCAACCTTATTGAACTTCTCCTCATCTATCCTAAACTCATAGACTAGGATCAACCAAGTGTAACACATATCAATGAGTTCCAAAGAAAGGAAGCACTCCTAAGGTTCATGGGAGCATCAGACCAAGATTCAAATCAAGAAAAAGAATCAAATTATGTCTACAATCTTGACCCCAAGGAGTACTTTAGGGAAGAGGAAGTCTTTAGCTACAAAATTGAAAATCAAAAAGAAAAGAATGAGTGCTTCTATGAAAACCCCTCTGGGGCACATTCTGACTCCAAAATAGTAAAAATAAAGGGTGTATCTTCTGGTGAAAACCTATCTAAGGTTCTAGAAGATGAAGACTTGTCTCTTCCTCCCATCCAAGACTAAAGACTAGAGAAGTCATCAATCTTGATTAAGGAAACCAAGCTAGTCAACTTGGGAATTGAAGAATACCTAAGGATCACATAAATTGCAACATCCATGACCGAAGGTTAAGAACTAGCTTTCACAATGCTTATCCAAGAAGCTACAATCAATTTTGCATGTTCATATGCACACATGCTTGGTCTTGAACCAAATCTATTTGTCCATCATCTTTTCATGGACCCAAACACAAAGCTAGTAAAGAAGAAGCTTCGCAAGATGCACCCAAAAGTAGCCCTACTAGTCAAAGAAGAACTGGAGAAGCTACTACAAGCCAAGATCATCAAATCTATTGAATACTTAGAGTGGATCTCAAACATGGTTCTAGTCACTAAGCCTTCAAGAGAGATCAAGATATGCACAGACTTTAAAGATCTGAATAAAGCATTCTGGAAGGATGATTTCCCCTTACCAAACATTGAGATGATCATTGACCTCACAGTTTGTCACGAAATGTTATCACTTATAGATGGATTTTCAGGATAGAATCAGTCCATATAGCAGACAAAGACCAACACAAAACAACATTCAAAACACCATGGGGAACCTTCTGCTACAATATGATTCCATTTGGGCTAAAGAATGCAAGAGCTACATATCAACGAGCAATTACAACAATTTTCTATTATATGATACATAAAATCCTTGAGGACTATGTGGATGATATCCTTGTAAAGTCAAAGACATGATGGGAACACCTTGACATTCTTGAGTCTATGTTCGACCACCTACATCACTATGTCTTAAAGCTAAATCCAAATAAGTGTGTCTTCAGTGTAACATTTGGAAAACTATTGGGCTTCATTGTATCACGACATGACATTGAGATTGACCCTAAGAAAGTCAAAGCCATAACATAAATGCCTCCTCCCCAAACACTCAATAAGCTCAAAAATCTACAAGGTAAACTTTAATCAGTGTGTCATTTCATATCATAGCTAGCAGACAAGTGTCAACCCTTCATGCATCTTCTCCGCAAAGACACTAGCTTCAAATGGGATCCCACCTGTCAGAGAAGTTTAGAGAAGCTAAAAGAATATCTGGCTCACTCTCTCATTCTTGTACCACCAGTACTAGGATGCCCTCTCATACTTTACATCTTAGCAACTACTACAAAATTGGGGGCACTATTAGCACATCTCAATGATAACAACAAGGAAAGAGCCATCTACCATATTAGTTGAACACTTGTTGGCTATGAGCTCAACTATTCACCAATGGAAAAGGCATGCCTCACAGTGGTTTTTTCCACTCAAAATATTCAACATTATATGCCTAGCCACACTATCAAGCTCATCTCAAAGGTGGACCCACTCAAATACCTTCTATCAAGGATGAAGCTCACAGGCTGAATGGAAAAATAAGTCATGTTGCTCAATGAGTTTGACATCCAATACGTCGATAGAAAAGAAATAAAGGGGAAAGTCATCATAAATCAGCTCGCTGAAGCACCTCTGATTGATGCATATCTATTGATTATGGAGTTCCTTGATGAGCATCTCTATATGATCAAAGAACAACCAACACAAAAGTTATACTTCGATGGCTCCTACACATTACATGGATTTGGGGCAGGAATCCTTTTTGTCACTCCTCAGGGTGACTAGATCCCCAAATCATTCAAATTGGGATTCTCATGCACCAATAATAGTGTAGAATATGAGGCACTCATCTCAGGCCTCAAAACAACCATTCAATGGAACATCACAAAACTACAAGTATTCAAAGATTCACATCTAATCGTCAAGCAAGTCCTAAATGAATTCCAAACAAAGGACAACAAGCTTCTACCCTACAAAGAATTGGTGGACAAATTAAAAGAGGATTTCCCAAGTCTACAATTCATGTAGATACCTGGGCTAAAAAATAAACCTTTCAATGCCTTGGAAACCATTGAATCCTTACTGGAGATCCCTCACGACTCAACACAGTATGAATTCTTAGTCGAGCAGCTACACACACCTACTTATGAGAACACTAATTCTGAAATGGTGTATGTCTTGGTTGGTCCTCATCCCCCATGGTACCATGACATTCACACTTATCTAAAAAATGGTATCATATCCCCCCACCTTACACACACCCAATGCTAGAACCTAATTTGTAGAGCATCCCACTACACTCTTGTAGCAAACACCCTATATCATTGAGGATATCATAATATCCTCTCTAGGTGTTTAGATTTGAATGAGGCCATCCTGGCTTTACAAGAGGTCCACACTAGAATTTGCGGTACCCACATGAGTGACATGGTCCTAGAAAAGAATCTATTTAGAGTCAGGTATTACTGGCCAACAATGGAGCATGATACCTATTAATTTGTAAAGAAATGCCTACCATGTCAACAACATGCCAATTTTATCCATGCTCTAGCTCAAGGCTTACAACCCATTGCGCTACCATGGCCTTTCTCATGTTGGAGCTTCAACCTCATTGGCTTAATTACTCCCCTTTCCTCATATGGACATAAGTATATCATAATAGCCACTCAATATTTCACAAAGTGGGTTGAAGAAATTCTGCTCATCCTAACTACAGGCATACAAATATCCAAGTTCATCCTCTACCATATCATTTGCCACTTCGACATCCCTTCCACCATCTTCACAGATCATGGCACACCCTTTGAAAACTAGCATGTGGATGATCTATGTTCCAGACTCCACATCCATCATCGATTCTCCAGTCCATATTTCCCTCAAGGAAACAACCAAGATGAGGCAACCAATAAAACCATCCTAAAAATCCTCAAAAAGGTTGTCAATGATTTTGGTCATGGTTGACACCTCCAAATTAATCCCACCCTTTGGGCCTACCACACTTCCTAATGCACTCCCACATGCACCACCCCATACTCCCTTGTATATGGTTCCTAAGATGTCTTACCCATCGAGGTTGAACTACCTTCATTGCATGCATCCATGAAGAACCATACCATAGATGAAGACTATCATGTGGCACACCTCACACAGTTGGATCTATTAGATTAAAAGAGACATAAAGAATATGATCAGTTGGTTGTATATCAGAATCTACTCAAAAGAATCTATAACACAAAGGTCCATCCTAGACATTTCCAGGTAGGCGACATGGTCCTAAAAGAAAATCAGAAAGTACAAGCAAATTGAGAGAAAAAAGGTAAGTTTGAACCTACTTGGTTAGGTCCCTATGTTGTCACAACATGCTTTGGCTCAGGAGCCTATCAGTTATCAACACTAGAAGGGGATCCCCTAAATGACCCTATCAACATCATACATCTAAAGTAGTTCTATACTTGAACCATATACTATATATCTGAAAATTCATAAAAATTGAAAAATAAAAAAATAACAAAAAGAAAAGAAAAATAATCATCCAACGGTGAAAACTTGGCAATTCAAGCACCTTGGATGAGTAAGTGAAAACCTAGAAATAAGTGCCATACATAGTGGACCAAGCTATTATCTATCAAAATCCCATCCCCCCATCCCCTTAAAGCACTTCAACCTCGCCGTCCCAACCACCAGACCAAATTGCCAAGGTGTTCTATCCTCCAACATTTTCCATAGTGAATTGAGTTACTATCCCCAATCCTGAGATTCTTGTATATATCTTGTATAGCACAATCCTCCTTCCTGCATCTTGAGCTTTGTATATATATTTATCACTTGTTGACCTATCCCAATCCCCAAGCTTCTGTAAATGTCCATTGTAGATATCCCATCTCTTTTGTACTATATCATCATGTCTTGTTGTACATCTCCTCATCAATTCTACAACAACTATGATTAGATAGCTTGTCTCACCCAGCCTTGTACTTCAAAAAAATATTTTGTTAACTATCCTTGATCACATGATTACCCTTGATTCATCATTTTCCAAAAACAACAACACAACATTCTCCTCATTAAATAGATCCTTGTAGGATGTATCCTTCCTCATGTCTAACCTAATATCCCCCATCACTCAAACAATCAATCTCTCTCCTTGGCAAAGGATGTCTTTCAGATTTATCACTATGATCTTAGATTTGGTCCTTTGGATCTTGTTTATCTTTTGCGGCTTCTTATTGTTCATCTCCTTAAAGTCACCATGATCCTTTATATCATGGTGCACTGTGAATGAGGGAACTCTGGGGCAAGGTCTTTTGATCATCTTGTTTCTTCCTGTGAGTTAGTCGGATATGACCCTTGCATGTTCCACATGTGATCTCTAGGGTTAAATGGTGCACTTGGGAAGTATCATTTGTTTGTGGGTTCTCCCACATCATTTCCACCATGCCTCCTCCTAGATTCATGTGTGATGTTGGGGCAACCCTTGTGTGTCTTTTTGTGTCAATCCTCTACAATGCTAGTAACCAGGCCTTGAGTTCCCAGTAACCTTGAAAAGTCTCTAATGTTGCTATATCAAACTAGGTTGTGATCTCCACATTTACACAATGAGCTCCCCAAGTCCCAATTGTTGCATATCAATTAATCTTGCATTCCTTCATCTTGCATTCTTGCATCCTTCATTTAGCATCATCTTGCATTCACACATCTTTTCTCATGGACAGACTTCTATTTATCCTCTTCCCCCTCTCTTTCCTCCATTTCCTTCCCACTTGCATCCTTCTCAAGAAAATTCTACAAAGTTTCTTCTTTGTGTTATTTTGAGGGGGCACAACCCCTTACCATCTATTCTTGTCTGGGGGCATCTTATTTTCTTGTCTTTGACGCAACCCCACTTGCGGCATCACATCAAGGAGGGGCAAAATGTAGACACCTAAAAATCCATCTTGTTAATTAAAAATATTTTAATTAATAAAAGTCCTGATGACATCAACATTAATTAATTAATTAATTAATTAATATTGTTATTATCCCCTCCTATTTTGATTAAATCTATTTAATTAAAGAATCATTCCCAAAAATGTTTAAATCAAATTTAAACATCTTCTCTCTCCTAAATTTATTAAAACGTTTAATAAATTGTTTCAACCCAAACCCTCCTTAAATAAATTAAATATTTATTTAAAATCCCCAAAACATAGATATCTTCTAGAATCCCTAATCCAAATCCTCTGATCCCTAATCACTCCCTATCCCCACTTAAGGGGTGATTCCTAGCCCTCTTAGGCTAACCCTCTCCCTTTGACTCAAAGTCAACACCCTCATTAATGAGCCTTACAAACTCATTAATGACCCCTTACACCCTCATTAATGGCTCTTACAACCTCATTAATGAGCCCATCTCCCCTCTTCCACTCTTGTTCCCTTCATACTTCCCTAGTATTTCTCACACATGTGTGAGAAACATTGGTCTCTCAACCCATTAATGCCTATCCTTATCCCTTTGACGTTAAGCTTTAACCCTTGGTCCTAAACCCCAACCCATGATCCTAAACCCCAATCACCCTTCCTAACCCAAGACCTTCCTCAAATCCTATAAATATCCTTCATTCCATGAGCAAAATAGCAATTCACTCTTTCATTTCATAGCATAGTTATAATATTCAATTGCATCTAGGATTTCATATCATATTATAACATTGTTAGATTTCTTTCATGTTTTCATGTTTTATAACTCATCCTAGCTTAGCATAAATGGAATAATATAGTTATTTCAAGAATTTCATATCATCTTAAATCCATATCACATCAATATCAAAGGTAAATGAATCTTGCATCTCATCCATAGCCTAGAAATTACATTTTTATCCATTGCACCATTGGAACTCTAGGGGAAAAATTGGTTCCCTATACCAGGTTTTGTGATAATTTTGGGGTCTCCATGGATTATACATGGTCTTGATCCATTCTCATCTACATTGGGGAAATTCTCATTGTGCTTAAAGAGCACACCCATATCCCTCTTAAATGATAAAATCAAATGGTGCCCAGGTGCTCCCATTTTGGCTCAATCTGAGGTGGTTTTGTGAATAGTTTTACTATATGTCATGTATGCTCTATTTTGAACTAATGTTTTAATGTCTTAGCATGCTCCTGAAAGGTTAGGTTCACATCATCTACAAAATGAAACACAAGTCATCCTCAAATAGCCTTACAAATAATTAATTCTCCATCTTGACCTCTAGGTCTACCTAGGAAAATGCAACACACACCACACAAATTAAATGCATCAACTCAGCCCAACAAATCCTCAAGAACACTAGTCGGCAAGCCCAAATGATTGAGTGACAACTAAAAAAATGAGCAAGCCATACATAGCTGGGCACATGTCAACCTGGGAGCACCAAAAGCAACTGAGTCCAACAACCGAGCTCCTCAGCCAACACTACAACCAAGTGATACTACGATCGAGCCCCTCAGCCAACACTCTAACAAGCAACATAGGGAAAAATCACTCTAGCATTTAGGATTTCAACTTCCCCAAGATGCTCCTACATCAACCATCAGACACAAAAAGGGTCAAGCTAATAAGGTTACAGAGGCCCTTAGAAAAAGAGTGCACCTAATCCAAAAGGTTCAAATGAAAAGTATGGGAGTAGATGCTCTAAAAGTCCTCTACAATGGAGATGTAGATTTTAGTAAAGCCTACAAGGTTTGTCAAAAGTTTTCAAATTATTGTCACACTGATTTCTCTAATTTCTTATTGTAGAATGGATTATTATTTAAGGGTATTCAAATTTTCATTCCCAAATTCTCTACGAGGTATAACATCATTAAAGAAAAGAACTGTGGCAGTATGAGTGGCCATTTTGGTCTTGACAAGTCACCAGACCTTAGAACTAGTCAAAAGGTATTATTTTTGGCCTGGAATGTAGATTAATGTAAGAAAATTTGCAGAAACATGTGTAGTATTTCAAAGGCCCAAAGGTGTGTCAACAAATGCTATATTTTACCAACCTCTCCCTATTCCTAGTAGGTCTTGGGAAAGTGTCAGCATGGATTTTTTCATGGGGTCACCAAGAACCAAGAAAGGGTATGGAAATATTTTTTTAGTAGTTGATAGATTCAGTAAGATGGCCCATTTTCTTCCATGAAAGAGCACAAATGATGCTTCACACATAGCCAACTTATTCTTTAGAGAAGTGGTTAGGATCCATAGTCTCCCACTCAACATTGTTTCAGATAGGAATGTTAAATTTGTGGGTCACTTCTGGAGGACCTTATGGAAAAATATTGGCACAAATATCTCTTTCAGTTTAGCCTACCATCTATAAATAGATGGTTAGACTGAGGTAGTTAATAGATCTTTTGGAAATCCCTTGAGATGTTTGACAAAATAGTACGGGAAATCATAGGATGTCATTCTCCCATAGGCTAAGTATGCATACAATGATCCCATTAACAGGGGTACTGGGAAAACCACTTTTAATTTTTTTATAGGATGCACCCAAGGGGAGTCATGGAACTTAGGGAGTTTCCAAAGGATGATAAAATAAGTGTCCAAGGTGAATATTTTATGGAGATGATCAAGTATGTTCATGAATAGGTCAAAACCACACTTCAACACACTGTAGACAAGTACAAGAAATTTGCAAATAAAAAAATAAGAGAAGTACACTTTCAGATTGGTGATATAGTATGGGATTATCTTACGAAAGGCAAGTTTCCAAAAGGAAAAACCACAAAACTTCATATGAGAAAGATCAGTCCATGCACTATAATCCACAAGTTTGGTCCAAATGCTTATGAAATTTCCTTACCCCCTTCCATTGGCATATCCCCCATTTTCAATGTTTTTGATCTAACCCCATATAATGGTAATGTTAATGCAAGTACAAAGGAGGCCACACCTAATCAGGAAGATGTTGAATGGCTAAAGGACCTACCACATAGCCAACCATTGGAGTTGGAATGCATCATAGACACTAAATTTGTTAGGAAGATAAGTAGGAACACATACAAATAATAACTTGTCAAGTGGAAGGGATTTCCTGATGTAGATGCCACATGGATGGATGAGAAAGATATACAAAACAATGGCACCAACCTTGACAAACTCCTCTCAAGTGGAACTTGAGTTTCAATTATTCGGGGAGTATGGTGCAGGAGCACCTCCGAGAAACAAGGAGGAAGCTGGAGGCTCATGGTATGCCATGAGTGAAATGGATGTAATTAGGTGTCCTATATGTCATAAGGTCATATGGACCAAATTGTAATGTAATAAGACTCAATTTGTAAGGTTATTGACATGTTAGGCATGTATAAGCCAACATGGTCAACCTTGGTATAAGGATCAGTAGATGAGTAGGGAATGTGGATTTAGGTCCTTATGGGTTTTTTTGGTCTTAATTGATCAATTTTTGAAGGTTTTGAATGGTTGTGATGGCATAAGTAAATGTTGTTACAAAATTGTCAAAGTTGTCACAATGTTGCTTGACAACATTTTGACAATTTGTGTAACTTTGTCAATTAGCCCTAAAAACTCCCCCCAATAGTCATGTAGGTTTGAAATTCAGTTGGGGTAGTTATATTGTGTCTATTTGAGGCCCCCTTTGGGTCGGATTGACATGGGAGGGTTGAAGAATTGAAGTTGGAATCAATAAAACTCACTATTTTTTTCCTCTAAATTCCATTGTAAAAACTACTTGCACGGATTGCTAGATGACCAAATGTGGAATGGACATGTAGAGTAATGAATTATATTTGTTTTTCATTTGGTTTGGTTTGAATCCATTTATTTTGGAGTAATATATTGGGGTTTTTACACAAACTGGTATGAAACCCTTACTTTTCTAGGGTTTGGTCACAAAAAAGCCATTTTCTTGACTTTTCACCATTGGAATTCCATGGCCATTGGTAGAAATAAAGTAGAGGGAGTGTAAAATGTGTTTCAAAATGTTTCATGTAGAAAGTTGAGTGCATTTTTTATAACTATCCAGCCCTAGTCGAACATATTTATGTGAACGACTTGTAGAAATGTGCAAACAAGTTTGCATAAGGAATAAGAGAGTGGATTAGTGCCATCCAAGGGTGGATTTTTTTTTCTCATGTTGAAGCATCAATGTTTCATGCCTTTCCTTAGTGATATCCATGAAGAAGGAAATCTCAAGAAGCGTCTTATAGCTTCAAAGTTGAAGCGAGTTTAATCCTTCTCATGATGGTCATCAAATTGGCATAGAGGATTAGTGACTTGAATACTCCAAAATGGAAGATTAAAAACTAAATGCAAATATATAAATAAACTAGAATGCAATATTTAAGCTAAAATGGGAGATTTAAGCTAGAATGTATGCAAACAACTAGTATTCTAGAATGAAGATGGAAGAGCTACTCTATGAAACAATGCAAGAAAGTAAACTAGATTAATAATGAAAGATTAAGCTAGAAATGAAGTAAACTATGAGAAACTAAGAATTAAAATTTTAAAAAGTTCTCTAAGAATGTAAGAATGCAAGAATGCAAGAAAGCTAAATTCACTAGAAGCTAAGATGGAACCCTTGAGCCAAGGAAGAGCTTCATTTTAAAGAAATTACCTCAAGAATGAAGGGTGGAGATTAAGAGGAAAAATATTGTGTGATTGAGATTAAGAGGCAAAAGGAGAGTCAAGGAGATACAAGGTTAGGTAGAAATCAGTGGTGAGGATTAAGATGCAAAAGAAATGTTAGGTAGAATAAGAGAAAAAAATTGAACAAAACCTTGCAAAACACTTAAAAAACAAAAAACATTAGTTCTTGGTTAGTTTTTTGCAAATAAAATGATGAAATAGAAAGAGGAATGACCCTAGAAGTGGGTCCCACCGAGCATGCCAAAATGTAAGCAATAAATTAGTATGTAAAGAATACAAAAGCAAACCTAAGCGTTCACAAACTAAAATAAAACTACACTTAAGCTTAGACAAAGAAAGCTTAAAACAAGAAATTGCAAACCACTAAAAAAGGCCTCCTTGATTTGTAGATTTTGTCCAAGATTCGAGAGGTGTGCTCAATGATAATTCTCAATCTTCAAATGTGAGGGAGGATTTTGGCATAATAATGGTAATTTGGTAGTTTTTAGGTTCTCAAATTAGCATTATAACTTTGCATGAAAGGTGGATGAAAATGAAGGAGATGAGGGTTCAATTTATAGGAAAGAGGATAGGCAAATGAATGGTTGAGATGAAAACCTAAGGAAGGGTCAAGATTCATTTGAGAGAGAGCACATGGATTTTTCTTTCTCAAATGCATCTCATTATGACAAGTGTCACAATGGGAGAGGTTGGAAGGTATGGGGGAATGTGACCATTTTGGGAGATGTGAGGGGGGGAAAATGTGTAAGAAGGAGATGAAGTGTGTAAGAGATGTGTAAGAGTATTTAAGGTTAACATGAGGTGAAGGAGTTGGGGGATGTGAGGATGTGACATGAAAGTTGACATGGGTTGGGTTAGGATTTCCTAATCCATGGATTATGATTGTGCAAATGCTTAGGATGTGATTAGATTTGGATTAGGAGGTAAGTGGGAAAATTAAGAGGATGTTATGGGAGGAGAGAGAATGAGTGGAGGTTTGGATTAGCTAACCATGGGTCATTAGCTAATTAAGGGTGATTAGTATGTGTGAATGGGTTGGGATGAGTAGGAAGTCAAGGTTATGTTGTTGGGATGAGTTTGGTTAGGGGTTAAAGTTAGGAGCCATGTGCTTAAATTGGATTAAATGCATTACTTAATTCCAAATGGGAGGAAAGGGGGATTTATAAATTAATTTAAATGGATAAAGACATTTATTTAAATTAATAGAGGAAAGGTATTTAATTAATCATTGGACTATGGGTTCATCACTTAGATAATTAATTAGTCTATAGTTAATTAATTAAATTAATTAACTAGGGGATGAAACAAATTAATTAAATAGATAATATTTAATTAATAAATGCATTAGGAGAGAACTAAATAGGATTACTTAATTGTGTAATCATATTTAGGTGTCTACAGGATGACTCTTAAATTTGTACCCATTCCTCTCAACTATATTAAAGACCTTAGTGTTAGAAATAGGGAATACTGAGAGGGGGGGGTGAATCAGTATTCTACAAACTTTTACTTTTTCCCAATTATGGATATAACAGATTATCTTTATGCTTGCATAATAGAGTAAACTAAAGAACATGCATAACAATAAAGCAAATGAACTCATAACACATTATTTGTTCTCAAGGAAATACTGGCCAAGGGAAAACCCCGGTGGGGATGATACCCACAAAGATCCACTAATCAAAAGTATCATGTTAAGGATGTTGACCCTGTTAGGAGTCTGTTACATGCATATAGTGTCTCAGTCTTGATTAGGGGACTATAGGCCTTGTTAGAAGCCTCAACCTTGCTAAGAGTTGGTAGAACTAATTACAAATGATTACAAGATGAGCCCACTGCCCAAACAAGTAGTGTACAATGATTACTGATTACAAAATAGGGTAAGGTACATAACCTTATATTGCTTTCTTGTCTTTCACAACTTCACATCAATATCTTTTGCTATATCATCTATCTTATTACAATACCTCGTCATCTATATCTTCGCATTTCATATGCCTTACATTTATACAAGTTATTAGGAATAATAACTTTTACAGTCAGCTTTACATAACATAAAGATTTACACAAAATAAATATTTACCCCAAGGTTAACATCTAGGATGTCATCCCTTTATATTATTAAGACATTATTTTGATAAACAAAATAATCCCTTAACTCTTTACCAATTCTATCTTCTTCTCTATCCTGCCAGCTTTAACACTGTCTTTGGTGAAACTATCATAACTTCTTCCATACATGTCGTGTAGACTTGCACTCTCAAGCGAGTCTTCAATAGTCATCATAGTATCTATGTTCAAGTGCACAAGCACTGAACTTACTCCAATCGACATCACCAATCAAAACTATCTCGGGTTACACTGGGAAAATACTGCACATACTTAGACAATTTTTCTTTGCGCTCTGTCATATGCGGTCTTCATGTAGATTATATGTTTACATAATGACAACATCTAGATATCTAACTCAGCCGAATTGCCAACAATCTCCCCCTTTGTCATTGGTGGCAACATATGTGAAAATTGGCTAAGTCTCAAAACTTCAAAACTCAAAATTGTGGCCATAAACAAAAAAAAATATTCAATGTCCTTATAACTCCATAAATCTTATCTATATTCTATACTCCCACTAAGAATATACTTCCTTATCATACATACATCAATTTTATGCTATATATCTATCCCCCTTTGACAATAATGACCAAAAAAAAGGGTGCCAAAAACTGTGTTAAAAAAAAGTTATATACCTTGATTCAATATTGTAGAGCTAGTAGGCTTGCAACACAATCTGCAAAATTTACTTTAATGCTCTCTATTTCCTTCTCCCATGCCTTCTTAATGGAATCTGCAACACTAAGTAGTGCCCACAATCCATAAGATGTGATCTCACATGCTTGAAGGTTTGCAAAACTAAACTTCTCAAAAGATTTCTTAGATGCAAGACATTCTTCCAACTGTCCTTCAACAATGCTTATTTTTATTGAAATGTGCTCTCTTAAAAGAGTGAATCTTTTCAATTTCCCATCCTTTTCATCATTGAGAATCCTTATTTCATCATTTACTTTTCTGATTCTTTTCTCAATATCCAATATCTTCACATTAGGGCTGGCTAAAAGATTTGTCTCTGATTGAATTTCTGCTTCTTTAGCCTTAATCTTCTCAACTACTTTAGATACATGGTTTTCAGATTTTGTACACTGAATGTACAAAGTTTTACCTTTGTCCAAATTCCTTCTCAAGTCTTTTATACAAACATCTAGATTGTTAATATCATTTTTGATATTCTGACTTATATCATGAAATATTTTGGCCTCATAGGCTGCTTGAATCGTCACTTTAGCCATATCTAATAGATTAGTGAACTCATTATCAAATGCATTCATAAATTTCTTAGCTTTTTCCAGTGGGTCTGCTTATGCTATCTGGTTAGTCACAACACTTTGTAACTTCTCTTTTATTTCTAGCAAAGATCCTTCAAGGCTTTTCACCTTCTTGTTCTTTTCGATTATTTTGTTCAGGGATGTGATCAATTCCATTTGATCATCATCATCAACCTCTTTCCCAAAGCTTCCAAAGATTGATCCAATCTGTGATTTCTTTGCAATCTCAGGTGTAAGATTGATTTCTTCTTTGTTAGGGACTTATTTCTGTCCTTGAATTTTTGTACTTTCTTGATTCTCTGTTTTCTTTTCTTCCACTTTCCTTGTTTCTTTCTTTCCTTCTTCACTAGATCTGTCCAGTTCTTCTAGAGCTGAATTGTCAACAATGTTTTCAAGATTTTGAAAAGGATTATCATCACTGTCCAATGTGATCTTAGTTCCTTCCACATGCATTGAATCATATTCAATGTTAATTTATGGTGGAGAGGGACTCTTCTGATGCATAACTTCCTCTGCCTATTCTATTAGCTCTGCTGCACTAGAGTGTTTTCCAACACTAGATGCCATTACCTTTACTATTGCTTGCTCTGTTTCCTTTTTTATCTCTTCATAGTTTCCTCCCATTATCTAAATGGTTCTTTTCTTTATTCTCAGATGGGTTCCAAGTTCTTTCATTATTTCTTTAAAGTGATCTTCATCTCTGACATCACATAGTTTTCTCACAAGATTTTCTCTAATTTTATTGTCTTCTTTAGTTGCTCTCTTTTTCCTGTTAACTAGATTCTCAAACAAATCATCAGGTATCTTACCTTGAATTGAGTCAAACTTCTTATCTTCTAGGACCATATGTCTCACAACTAAATTATCCAAATTCAATCTTTCTGAATAGTTATAAAGATCATAGTGCTTTTTCATCTTAGAAAAATCTCCATCATGAATAATCTGTTCATTTACCTTCTCAATCTTTGGTTTCCATGTCTTCTTTTTCACTTGAATATCTTCATCATCTTTTATCTCTACTATTCTCCTTTGTACTAGTGGCACTATTGTCTTATGTCTCTTACCTGGTCCAGTAGCTATTTCTTTCACTCTTTTCCCTGGTGGAGTTGAAGATGATCTTGTAGATTTTTTAACTTCTTGTTCTTCTTTCTCTACTTTCACCTTATGCTGCAAATTTCTAGTTTCAACCACTGATAGGGGTGGAATAGACAAAACTTACTTTGGTCCAATGTCTCTAATAGCTGCCAATGTATTCTTTGCAATCATAAATTCATGTTTTGTCAATCCTGTGTCCTTTAGAATCTTCTTAATTGTACTTTCTACTCTTTTCTTTGACTATTTTTCTTCTTGAATAGACTTTACGGAGTTGAAGTTCTCCTCAAAAGTCCCAAATCTATTGCTATGTATATCCAACTTGCTCTAAAGCAATCTGTTCACATATTCTTCTACTTCAATTTCAAAAATTTCATAGCCAAGAGGGTCTATGAACTCTACTCTAGGTTCAACTATTTCAATGAATGTAAAGTCAGTGTCCACCATAAAACATATCTCTCTCTTATACTTTTCAACAATTGACCGAGGGATTCTTGATCTGTTCTTCATCAAATTCTGAAATGTTTTAATCACTAAAATTGCACTCTCATTGACCTTGTCAATAATATGTCTCCTGAATACTTGGTTTATCCTTTCCATTTTGGTCTCACCATCATTCCAATCATCTCCAATTGTAAATGGAAATCTTCTTAACAAATGGAAAAACATATAAGTGATCAATGATGAGAATCTAAACTAGGAGTTCTCAATCTTCTTTATCTTCTCCAAGTTCTCAAATTACTGTATTCTCAATATTTCACACATGTCTACTTGTATGTTGTCAACACACATCAAATAGGCTAAACGAATCATTCCAGTTGCCATGTCATCTTCTCTTGAATTAGCACAAAATTTAGCTATAAGAATCTTGCACAAATACCTAACATCATCCTATTGTATCTTGTTAATCACTATACCTCTGCCATTGTAAGATGATTTAGTGTTGTCTAATATAATTTTCTTCACATTCTTTTCATTAAACGGTATGACTCCAAATTTAGACAAACTAGTTACTTCATGAATTAGGTCTGTTGTAATGTCTATCACTCTATCATCTAACCAAAACTTTCCATTATGTATTCTACTCAGAATTATCTTAGTGCATTCTTCATCATCAAATTCATACTATAAAGAGTACCTTATGATTTCATTATCCTTCAAATGTTCAAACCCTACTCTCAATGACATATCCTGATAGTAAAGCTTCTCATATTCTTTAGTAAAATCACTATCACTGAGGGTTTCAAGTTTACATCCCAAATAGCTTCTAACATTCTCTAAATGTAGAACTCCATCTGGTACAGATGATAAATCCAATTTAGGGTCTTCTTCCAAGGGTTCTACTGGTTCCCTTTTAGTCTTAGGTCTGATCTTATCTCTTACATTGTGAATCAATGAAACATCCATATCTTCTACAAATTCTCTAACTGACTGATAGATTTTCTTAGTAAAATACCTCAATTCCATGATTTAGGGTTTGCATAGATCTGACATGAAATTCTTTCACCAAATCCTTGCAAACTACTTCAAATCACTGCTCCTTTTATCTCCTTAACACTTGCATTTTCTTTAATGATCAAATAATACTGATCATAACCTTTTAACCTTTCAATCTCATAAGATTCTGACATCACATTCAATTCTTTTGCCGCTTCTTTCAAAAATTTGTTCCTGCTTACCTGCAAAATTGAAAACTTCTTGCAATCTCACATAACATCATATTATCTTATGCACTCTTAACCATAGTATCACTACATCATATACTACCTTGCATCAACTGCACAAGACTCAATTCATCCTATACTAACTTCTACACTATCCTAAGTTCCTATTCTACAGTATTTTTCATGAATTAAGTACTTTGAGATGGGTTAGGTAGAGATTCACTCTTACCATTAGATACTTCACCTTTCTGATTACCTTCAATGCTGAATGTGTCTCCTTGATCTATGGCTTTAATAAACTTCACTTCTTCTAAATTAATATTGCAACCTCCATGACTGTTGCTTGCATTTTCATTTCTCATTGCATGACTTCTAGGGTTAGGGTTTCTCATGTTATTCATCCTGCAAAACCTTGTTGTATGACCAAATTTCTTGCATATCTAACAAACTATTGCATTGTTTCCATATCTCGACGTAGTCTAGTTGATTTGTGATCTGCAATTCCTGGCAATGTGTCCAACCTTGTTGCATCTATAACATAATATTGCATTTCTTCTATTCATAGCTTCAGTAGGTTTCTTATCTGCATGATTATTATCTCTAAACATTCTACTACTATTATTCTTCTCATTTAATTTAGGCTTCCTACATTCAATGGCTCTATGTCCAAAACCATGACAATTATAACAATAACCATTAAGAGGTTTAAATTGTTTACCTGTACAATCTTTCTTCATATGACCAAAAGCATTACATGTAAAACACCTACCTTTAAATTCTCTCTGCATACCCTTTAGGTGATTCTTCTTGTTTAGGTGGTTCTTCTTCTTTAGGTGTATTTTCAGATTTCTTTTCTTCTATGTTTTCAAAAAATTTCAGATCTGGTTCATTGCTTTCTTCACTCACTTTAGATGAGTTGAATCCAAGACCAGTTTTATCATAAAATAGCTTTTGATAAGACATTTTTTCATCAATCTTCTCACTAGTAGAATATAGCTTCTCAAGTTGTTGCTTAGACTAAGTCAATTCACCTTTCACAATAGTATTGTACTTTTCAAGTTCAGCATACTGCAATTTGTTTTTCTCAAGTTCAAATGTCACTTTACAAAGTTTAGACTTCATATCTTCTTTCTCAGATTTCAGATTTTCATTCTCAAATTTCAGATTTGATTCATTCTTGCTATTTCCATCTTTCAAACTCAACTTCAAATTTACTATCTTTAGTTCATGTTTAAGGATCTCATTTTTTTTTCCAGATTATCATCACAATCTTCAACTTGAATTGTAGATTATTTTTTTTTATTTTAGTTCCTCCAGCTTATTCTTCAGCTTTTCAATGAGGTTCTTTGCATCATCATATTTTCTTTTCAAAGTATCTCTTTCTTCAGTAAGTATATCAATCTATTCAAGAGCTTCTTCAAGATTCTTCTATAGTTGATCCATATCCATATAGATCTTACTCAAGCTACTAGGCTTTTTATGAATAATTCTTTTCTGAGTAACTAAGCTCTAATACCAATTGTTAGAAATAGGGAATACTGAGTGGGGGGGGTGAATCAATATTCTACAAACTTTTACTTTTTCCCAATTATGGATATAACAGATTATCTTTATGCTTGCATAATAGAGTAAACTAAAGAACATGCATAACAATAAAGAAAATGAACTCATAACACATTATTTTTTCTTGAGGAAACCCTGGCCAAGGGAAAACCCTAGTGGGGATGATACCCACAAAGATCCACTAATCAAAAGTATCTTGTTAAGGATGTTGACCCTGTTAGGAGCTTGTTACATGCATATAGTGTCTCAGTCCCAATTAAGGGACTATAGGCCTTGTTAGAAGCCTCAACCCTACTAAGAGTTGGTGGTACTGATTACAAATGATTACAAGATGAGTCCACTGCCCAAACAAGTAATGTACAATGATTACTGATTATAAAATAGGGCAAGGTACATAACCTTATACTACTTTCTTGTCTTTCAGAACTTCACATCAATATCTTTTGCTATATCATCTATCTTATTACAATACCTCATCATCTATATCTTCACATTTCATATGCCTTACATTTATACAAGTTATTAGGAATAATAACTTTTACAGTCGGCTTTACATAACATAAAGCTTTACAAAAAATACATATTTACCCAAGGGTTAACATCTAGGATGTCATCCCTTTATATTATTAAGACATTATTTTGATAAACAAAATAATCCCTTAACTCTTTACCAATTCTATCTTCTTCTCTATCCTATCGGCTTTAACACTGTCTTTGGTAAAACTACCATAACTTCTTTCATACATGTTGTATAGACTTGCACTCTCAAGTGAGTCTTCAATAGTCATCATTGTATCTATGTTCAAGTGTGCATGCACTAGACTTACTCCAATCGACATCGCCAATCAAAATTTTCTCGAGTTACACTGTGAAAATATTGCACATACTTAGACAATTTTGCTTTGTGCTTTGTCATACTTGCTCTCTGTTATATGTGGTCTTCATGTAGATTATATGTTACCATAATGAAAACATCTAGATATCTAACTCTTCCAAATTGCCAACACTCAGGTGTGTCCATATTGATTACTTTGTTACTAGAATTGACAAAGATTTCTTGAGATAATCACAAATACCTAGCTCGCGTGATTGTGTGAGGGTTTTGCGAACACATTTGCAAACACTTGAAGCTCCAACTACTACTCTAATCTATTCAATTATTTTTTATCTTAGTGTAAATGGTATGTAATTCTACCATAGTATTACCCTTATAGAGAATTAGGCACAAGTCCCAAAAATTTCCCATAAAGTTGCAAGAAACCAGTGCTGGCTAAAACTAGTAGACCTTCTCACATATATCTCCAAAACTGATGCGATCTTGTCCAAGATCACAAACAATAGTAACTAGACTTCCTTCAAGTTTGCACAACTTAAATCATCCATATAGGGGCTTTGTATCTGATTGGTGTTAATCTATCATGCTCCCCCTAAGGCATACAGTTCCCATCATAAAGATGGTGAAGCAATGCACCCTAGTAATGATTCAACAAGACTCTTAAGACTCTTGTAAATGCTCACACTCTAATCTTCATCTTTCTTAACCTTAAATTCCACAGGTTCATTCTGTTTGACCCATTTCTCCTTAAATTCTTCTTTTAGTTCTGCTAGCTCTCTATCTTCTTCATTCAATTATCTTTCCTTTGCCAATAGTCTAAAAGACTTCTTCACTGGTCCTCTAAATTTGCAATACTTTTCTACATGTCCATCATTGTTACACTTAAAACATGTTAGCTTCTTCTTAGGTTCTCAATTGGCTATAATCAATCTGCAACTTACAATACTTGGAAATATGATCAAAGTTATTACATATGTAACATACAATTTTTCTAGGTCTGGTAATATGTTTCTTAATTTCTTCAATTATCTTATCATCACCTTTATTAGAAACACCATATTTCACAATATCATTTTATTTACTTGTTTCCTTATTCTCAAATTGTCTATGTTTTGCATCTTTACTACATTCACCTTTTTTCTATCTTTGCCTCATTCAAACTTTTCTCATTTTGCTTCTTAAGGAAATCATCTAAGTGATCATATGTAGGTCTTCTAGATCTCATATATGGTTTTGTACAATCTCTCATCATGTGTCCATACAAATAGAAATTAAAACAAAAACTAGTAAACTTGGGCTTAGGAATACCTTTTTCAGTTGGTTTCTTTGATTGATCTTCATGGCTGCAATCCTTGTCATTGTCCTTGCAAGAAGGTATCTTAGGTTCTTCTATCACAATCTTAGATTTAGACTTCTTAGGTGAATCAAGATTCACCACAACTCTATTTTTCCTCTTATCTAGATTGTTATTGAATCCTACTCCTATCTTATATCCAACAGGCTTCTGCATGTCAATTTGCTCATCCAATTTCTTTCTACTCTCATGAAGTTTTTCTATGTGACCTTTAGTCTAATCAAGTTCACTAGTAATGGTGATGTAATATTTCTTTACCTTGTCATAGTTTTTCTTTAGTGCACTCAGTTCACTCTCCAAATTTTGCAACATATCCCTTGTATTTGATAGCTCATTTTACAACTTTTCATTTTCTTTTTTTCAGCATCAAGTTCTTTCATCAGGTTCAATCTCGTGACCTCCAATTCATCCTTCAAGGAATCCTTTTCATGCTTGAACTGCTCATTCTAATCTTGGTCTGATAATTCTTCAGCTTGTGCTTCCATAAGATCATCTCTCAATTTTCTCTCATGTTCAACTTGCTTCTTCAATTTCTTGATAAAGTCATCTTTCTTCCTTAGCTTATACTTTAGATCTACTATGTCTGCATTAGCAATGTCCACATCTTCCAAAGCCATTTCATAATTCTTCTTCAAGTTTTCCAAATCCATCTTGATCTCCCCAAATTTTTTAAGCTTTTCCTTCAAGGGCTTGATGCTTTGATACCAATTGTTAGGATTTGGTAACACTAAGAGGGGGGGTGAATCAATGTAATAGTGCTTAATTGAATTCTTTAACTTCTTGAACCAATAGATAAATATATAACAGAAAATGAATAACCATACAACAAGGATAAACATAGAAGAACTCATAACACCATATTTTTTTTCAAGGAAACCCTATTAAGGGAAAAAATCCCGGTGGGGATGGTACCCACTAAATTCTACACTATGAATCTTGAAACCTTGTTAGGAGCTCTAGACCTATTAGGAGATGATTATTACAATATAGGAAGATCCCTATTAGGGGATGTATACAATAAGATCAATGTTAAGGAATCAATCCTGTTAAAGGTCCTAGCACTGTTAAAGACAAACAAACCTTGTTAGGGGTGTACAATAGGTGCAACAACACTTACAATAAATCTATTGTCCTGAATACAAAGAGTTAACAAAGTATTCCTAGAAGAACTCCTCTTGTTATCCTTCCTCTTGATCTTTTCTCTACCTCTTAGATGCCTTCCCAATTTGCATCTAACAGCCATCCATATCATCATCCACATCATCGCACACTTATACAAAAGTGTCTGTATACTTATACCTTGTTAGAAGTATAATTACAAAAGATAGTTGACATTACTCTAGCTAAACATCATATTAATTAAAGTGCACTTGCATGCTTCATTAACATCCTTAGTTGGCCTTATATCCAAGATAACATCCAAAAAATATTTCCAATCATTCACAAATTCGGCCTTAGTGACTACTAACAAGTAATGTTATGTTTACTATCTTCACATCCAATCAACTAAACATATCTCTTTGATCCATTAATGTTAACACGTGTGACCTCACACATGTGTTCATTGGTGTCCTGCAAGTCTATCCTTAAGATTGTAAGCCTCAATACAAATTATGTGAAGCTTGCAAATATTTTTTGTCAATCTGGGTTACTAGAACAGTCTGTGGACTTAGGCATTTTTCCCTTCATCAACTACATTCAAACATATTCATGATATCCAATATGTGCGATCATAAAACTGATAAGTATTTCCATAAATGACAACATTCAATATATGTGCATGTTCCTACATGTGCATATGTGTACATGTGTTCACCACTTGCCAATAGTGAGCTCCCACAAGGGTTGAGCCTAGCATGTTGATAAATAACAAAATATACAACTACATGATTACAAGACACTAGGATCAACAAAAGACCAATGACCTTGTAAGAAGTGAAAAAAATAGCAAAAGATACAATAATAAATGTCATGTCAATAAGTGAAATGTGCTACAAGATATACGAAATGTAATTTTTTGGATTATGGAAAGATAAGTACTGAGAGGGGAGGGGTGAATCAGTACCTACAATAATTTTAAGACTAAAACTTTGTAGTAGTAGATAGCATTTAACTGACTAAATCCATTGTCTAAAACATACATTCAAGTAATTGAAAATGTAATTTGCATGTAATCTAATCGATAAGTCATACATGAAACTTCAAACTCATAACATAGAATATTTTGGTATCATAGAAACCATTGTAAGAAGATAAAAACTGCGGTGGGGATGACACCCACAAACCTTCACTACTATAGTAACAAAGTATGTTGGTCAAGGCTACAATTTTTGATCACTTATGATGATCTTACCCTATTAGGAGTAATAATTAGATCGACTAGATCTACCTAGTTAGAAGATTTTAACAACACAATACATGTGTGTACTCAGTTAAGAGATTTAAACAAGAACTGTTAATTCCACTCTGTTAAGAGATTTGGGATATGCTACAATAGTTGAAAGGTAATAGTAAATGTATCTGTAAATAGAAACTTAATCTTGCCTAATTTAGATCTATGAAATACAAATAGATATCACCTCATAGTGATGTATGTGTCCTATTCTGCTTCCTCAAATCTATTCTCAACCATTGATTTTCTTGAACCTTTGAAATATGCTTATGAAAAGCATTTGGCTCGGTTAGAGAATTATTGGCACGGACCTTTATTTCCTCATCCAGTTTCTTGAGCTTTTCACTAATCTCAATAGTGAATTGGTCTACAATGCATAACTTAAAAAAAATTTGAATTATCCTCTGAATTATGGTTTCAAGCTCGGTAATAACCTCTAAGATCTTGACCTTATTTATTTCCACTTCCTGACTTATTTTCTCTGCCAATTTCAATTGTATCTTTGCTTCTACCCACTCTTCTATTCTTCTCTCTACACCTACATTGGGGGAATTTATGTGACTGGTTAGAGTTTCTAGTTGGTTAATGATGGGATTTTCCTCATCAACATTGGCATCAGGAACTACTTTCATTAGAATATCTCTATCTTCCTCTAGATTTTGTTTGATCTTGCTCTCCTTTTTCATTTTATCATGTGCAGCCTTCCTTGTGCACAATTCCCCACATCTTAGTGCTTCAGGGTCTAATATCCTAGGGTCACATTTAGGAACTCTAATAACCTCATCAAGTGTGATAGGACCCTTACCATGTTTCTTTTTCTTCTTCTTCTCTAGTGTAGGTGATTTGATATAAGGAACTAGAGCCTTAGTCTCTGGATTTAACTTTTCTAACTCGGTCAACACACTTTCTTCCTTAGCTTTCCTGGTGATTGGTGTCTCAGTAGCTTTTCCTTGGGTGTCTATTGTGGTGTCGACTATAGTTGATTCTACCAGTTTATTCTCTTTTGGTGCTTATGTTTCTTCCTTTGTATGCTAAGGCTCATTGGAAGATTTCTACTTTGTTGTACCCTATCCCTCGAGTATATCCTTTGGTTGCTTGGGGGTTGAGCCTTCGGGTTCCTTCCATGTTACAATTTTAACTGCTTGTACCAATATAGGTAAGTCACCAAAATTTAACCTGTTGTTCCCTCACTAGGTACATTCTCCTCAGTGGTGTCTATAGCAGTGTTTATATATTAATCATTATTGATATCATGAGGATCTCCATTGGTGATTTCTTCAATTAAAACATCATTTGTCCCTGGTGTTACTAATGCTTGGGAGTATCCTGTCTATATTCTTCTTTGTATCCAATTGAGTAGAAATCAATAGCAATGGTACCATATGCTACCTCTGATGAACTACAACTGATTGAATATCTAGAGGAGCTAAAGAAACAATGATTAGAGATCATTGAGCTACTAAAGTGATATGTAAGATGATTAAATCAGTCAATATGTTGGCATTGATGTCAACTAGTTTTTGACAGTACATATCATGATAGTTAAAAACATTTGAACATTTGTTGAAGGAAGAAAAGATGAAGAACTGAGCTATCTACATGAGGAAAAGATGGATATGACAGATAAGGATAAGGTAAACATTGGCTAACTTATTGATGAGTCTATGGATTTATATTGTTGACTTGAGCATGTTACATTAATCTATTATGAAGAGGAGATTTGAAATTGAACAAGTCAATGTGGTCGGTAATTGAAGATTTCTCTATACACTGAGCCAAAGCAGTGTATACCAAGTGACAGTAATAACTGAGCTAGTTATCACCGACATATTTCTATATTAATTGAGTATGGATGAAAATATTAAATGCTAAGAACAACCAACTGTATTTGATGAGATAGAAATTGTTATGATTTTGAGGTTAGGGATGAAGTTAGTTATGAGATCCATGGTTGAAAAAATTTAGAGAAGATATAAAGGATGACATTGAAACATGTTAATGACACATCTTCCGAGGAAGGGTTAAGCGACAAAATGGATGAAGGAGATTAAGAGACAAAATCTAATGGCTGATATGAAAATGATTTACTTGTCTATTTAAGAGATATGAGTTTCATTATTGAAACATGCTAGACAAGAGGAGACTACAAAGATTTCATGTGAAGATTCTATTCATGCATGCCTGATCAAACTAGTTATTGAAAGAACTAAGCTGTTCACATCACTGAGTGTCAGAGAACTATTTATCGAGTGAAAGTAAGTTGAGAAATATTGAGGAAGTGAATCATTTAATGATCAGAGGATTTTATGAGCTTAGCATAGATTTGAATATTTGTAATTGAGTTGTATTTGTTTAAGATTAGTACTATATTAGTTTAACCATTGATTTAGAAAATATCTTAGTCGAGTGGACTTAACACTCTTATTGTACTACCCTATGACATTCATTGAATGTAAAGTGTTATCTTGTTGACCCCATGGTGAATGCTGGTCAAAATTTAAATATTAGTGATAAATCCTCTAACCAGGTCACACCTAACAGTGTGTATTGTAACCTTTAACAGGGTTGGCTCTTTACTAAGCTCACTTCAGAAGAGTGAATTATTTTGGGTTACTAGTCCTAGGTGGTTTTTCCTTTACAAAGGTCTCCACATTAAATCATTGTATTATGTGTTATTTTTTATGATTATTTTTCTATCATACTTTACATAATGCATAGTTGATTTAGTCAGTAATCATAGTTTGGATAATTACTGGTAATCGGTAAAGTGGACAGACATATTGATATTTTATGTTACCAAGCTGCATAATTTGTTGAAATTGTTTTGTAAGGTACATCTATGTATTTGGGATTGTAGAATAACTAATCTAACTGATTCACCCCCCTCTCAATTATTCTAACAAACTCAGTGTCAGATAAGTAGATTGGATCCTTGGTGGCTAGGTCTGCATCATCCGAGTGAACTCATTTTCCTTTCTTTGTATTCTTCTTCTCGAGAATTATTTCCAATGCTAGTTGATCTACTTCTGCTTGGGCTTTTAAAATTGTAGTCCGTAGAAGCTTGCTATTTTCATCAACTTCTTCAAGGTTGCTAGAAAATATGTTAAGGGCTCTACCCTTCATTAGAAATCATTTTGAGTATTGTTGTAATGTCCCCGCCAGGGAACCCATAAGGAATCAAGTCTTTTAACCCAAAATTACAAGTAACAATTTTTTTTAAACTTTCTAACATTTCATTATTAACATTCCCAAGTACATTCCTTAAGGTTTCATTAATGAATTAATTTACCAATATCAAGCATTTCATTTCATTACTTAATCAAATGAAATTCCATTTCATTTTTTCTTTTACTTATGCATTTCATATTTTAAGAGAAAGAGTAAGAAAGTAATATTTCATTCCTAACTATATCTTTTACTTCCTAATTCATTTTCATTCCTTTGCCTACACATTGAATAACTTCCTTTTAAATTTACATTTAAACCTTCACATAGGAAACATTTCTTTTCTTTTCAACATAGAAGAGATAATACAATATTACACTTTTTATTTCAACTTTTGAACCTTCAAATACATCCCTTGAAAACCCCTAGAAATATCCCTCCCCGATTACATTACTTTTTTCTTTCAATATAATTACAATAATAACTACATGGATGGCCTGAAGGCTTACAATGAGATCTTTACATCTTTATTTTCAATAATACATGATACACCATTGAGAGATCTTTATCACTACATGAAAATTGAACACATCCAAGTCATGAACCATGAATAGTACCTCGAAATATATTTGCCACCCAACCATGTAAAACTAGTGAACCTCAACCCCTCGTACTAGGAGATAGAACCAAGATACTCACATGGCCTAAAGCAACCTAAGGCTTAAAAAATTAATAACTTGAAAAAAATAAAATAAATAACAAGATATCACTTTACTATACACAAGGGTTAGGTTTCTAGCATACGCTTTAGGTGAGTGTCATCACATATCCAGTATATTGGGATCCTTCTTGGAAACCATGCAACCCCTATCCCCCCTTTATGAATAGGGATCCATCCTAGTCATTACCCATGGTCCCATTACTCAAATAGGACTATGGAATTAATTATGTGTCTTTCATTATCTTTTGAATCCCCCCTTTCCCAAGTTCATTATTAGTTTATCACTTTTTACAAACCCACCCATAGGATCATCTAGAAACCACTTTAGGGTTCCAACACCTATGGTGAGCCACTAACCTAGGGTAGATATTCCCCTAACTACACAAAAAATCCATGAAACCTTAAATTACTTCAAAAGATTCATCTTATAGGTCAAGGGAACCCTCGCGTGCACTCAAGCCACCAAAATGAGTCCTAGCCTCATAATATGAATACAAACATAAGAAAATTACTAAAGTAACATAAGTAACACCTTTTGATGCCAAAAAACCATAGATGGACATACATAAGTGATACTAATTGCAGCCCAATCATAAGGAACAAGTTATAGAGGTGAAAAACCCAAAAACTGTCAATTTTGAGCCCCTAGAACCTACCAAAACCCCAAATGACATACTGCAACTATCCATATGGAAATGAAAGAATTATCATATGAAATTTGACCAATTTTTGTGTGGGTAATAGTAAAAACTCCTATGACATTCCAGGATGCTCATATCAGACTGTTCTCAAAACTTCCTGGAAATGCCCAAAACTGAGATTTTTAGGTGTGAAGAGTGCTTGAGAAAGGTTCCATAAGGTCTACTTGATTGAGGTACCTCAATACCACTTCCAAAACACATCCTCAACAAATCCTAAGTTCCATACAAGATAATCAAATAAAAACATCAAAGTCGTAGTGGAAGCCTACAAAAAAGACAAAGGGGAAAATTAACTGCATCCATTCCCTAAACCTTCCTAATGTTTCCTAAACTTTCATAAACCATAAATTAAAAAAAAAATACACCTTAATACACAATCACAAGCATTCACAAACTTCCAAGAAGGATTCTACAAAACTCAAATAAACTTCCCAAAATAATACTTGCATAAATCTTCAAAAAAATCTCTTAAACCTCTAATCTTTCTCCCATATTTCTTAACCTCCCCAAACTCCTCTTAGGAATAATTTATCCACAACTATATGATTGGAGGAGTTTCTTTATGGGAAGAAACTTCTCCAACTTCCATAGTTGGTTGAGAAATTAGCCAAAAACTTCCTATAACCACATAATAAAGTCTTTAATTATTTTAATCAAAATAGATTCCAAAGAAACCTATAACAATAAAAATAGACATAAAGCTTTCAAGTAAAACACATAGCACACTTGGAATCAAACTAGCCTAACTTCTAGGAGGTCTCTAGTTCAAATCCCGTAGATAGCTATTTTAACCAAAAAAAACTTTCTTTTATTATTTCTTATTATACTTTATTTAAGCATTAAAGAGGCCATAGTACAAACAAACACATAAATAGTAATATGTATATATGCATGGGTATATGTGTGTGCACCCACATATACACATTCATATATAACGTACATTCATTTATAACACAAAGATAGAATGTATATATATATATATATATATATATATATATATATATATATATATATACATATATATATATATATATATATATATATATATATGTATATATATATATATATATATATATATATATATATATATATATATATATAGTATATATATATATATGTATGTATGTATATATATATATATGTATGTATGTATATATATATATATATACATATGTATATATATGTATATATATACATATGTATATATATATATATATATATGTATATATATATATATATATGTATATATATATATATATATGTATATATATATATATATATATATATATACACAAGGATAAATCTAACTTACAACATTAATCACAAAAGAACATCAAAACATAAACCACAAAAACAACATTATAAAACTGCATTCAAATTCTCCCAACTAGGGTAACCTCCTAACATAAATCTAAGTCCACAGGTAACCTTGAGAGTAGCTTGGTAAAATTTTCACACAATAATAGTTTGAGGATTTTGAAGGCACACTCAGACCTATGTACCCAGGTGGAGTCAATGTGTGGTACCTGCATTCGGCATCAACACACACACACACAAACAAATAGTGTAAAATTAGGAGGGAGAGTGTGACATCATGTGGATCTCCTATAGGAGTAACTACGACTACCTCACCTCATCCTAAACTCACATCAATCAGTATAATCATCAAAACATAGAGGGGTTAGCAGGTTTAGATCCATAATAAACATAACTATGTAAATCATGTAAGGATCATTTCACCAATATTTATCTCTAATTATTCATCATTTTATGCCAAATTATTCATTATTTCCACAATAAATTCTATCAACCAAATATATATAAAAACTAAATGTCCCATCATGAAATGAAATAGTCCAAACAATATAATTCAATGTACCAAAGTCAAAGTCTTATTAGTCTAACATATGAAGATGCTAGGCTAGAATGAGGTTTACTCCTAGAAGCCTACAAATAAGTATGCATATGTAGATATGAGTCTGCAAGCATCTTCCCAAGTAGCAGAGGTCTCATCATTGGGGTCCCATACGACCCTTACCTACTCTATGCTGTGACCCCTGAAGGTCAAAGTCTACTGCTAGAGTATACACACTGGCTCCAAAGCTAGTTGTTTGTCCTCTACTTGTAAAGTGTTCCAATCTAAAACATGAGTCAAATCAAGAATAAACTCTATGAATAGATATGTGAAACACATCATGCACACGTGCAAGGCTAGGTAGTAGGAAGAGTCGGTAAGAAACCAATCTTATTCTATCAAGGATCTCAAATGGACCCAAAAATCTTGGTGCCAGCTTAGAACCTTTTCCATAATGGATAGGGCTCTTACATGGGTTGACTCTCAAAAAAACCTTATCTCCAATAGAAAACTGCCTATTAATCCTGTGAGCATCAACATACTTCTTCTACCTATCTTGAGATGTCACAAGATGCTCTTTGATCCTCTGAACCTTCTACTCCATATCTTGTAACATCTCAGGGCCAAGTAGTACTCTATCCTCTAAGCGATCCCAACTCAGAGGGGTATGAAAAGGATGACCATAAAGATCCTGAAAAGGGGACATTCATATAAAACTATGATAGCCATTATTGTATGCAAAATCCACTAGGTATAAATAATCTTTCCAATGGGTATGTCAGTCCATCACATACATTCTAAGCATGTCCTCAAGCACCTAATTAACTCACTATGTCTGACCATCAGTCTTTGGATGATATGCCAAACTAAAATTCAGTTGAGTCCCTAAGGCATGTTGTAAGGAGGTCCAAAACTTTGAAGTGAACATGAGATCTCTATCTGAGATAACCTTTCTATGAACACCTTGCAACCTGACTATATCCTTTAGGAAGACTCTAGCTACTGAGGTGGTAGTATAGGATGACTGCATAGGAGAAAAATGTGCTACCTTAGTTGACTTATCCACCATGACCATGATAGCATCATGTCTCTGATAAGTGACTGGGAGTCTCAAAATAAAATCCATAGATATTGTATCCCATTTCCATTCAGGAATCAAATGAAGTTGAAGGAGGCCTATTGGGTGATGATGCTCGACCTTGACCCTCTGACATTCTAGATAGCTAGCCACAAAATTTTTTATATCCCTCTTCATACCCGACCAAAAGTATAACTATCATAGATCTGAAAACATCCTCTTAACTCATAGATGAGCTGAAGAGGGAGCACAATGTGCTTCCACTATGATAAATTTCTAAAGATCACCTGAAAGTGGTACATAGATTCTTCCTTTCTATCTTAATAATCCATCTAACTCTAAGGAATACCTTGAGAACCTTCCTTCTAAGGCCCTTCCTGACTCAATTTCAACCTTAACTTCTTGATACAAAGTATCTAAAGGAAGTATCTACAAAATATGACTTCTAAAATTAGTAGAAAGGGAGAGCATGGATATCTCATGCCTCCTTTTGCTCAAATCATCTACTACCACATTCTCTTTACCTTGGATATATCGGACCTCAAAATCATATTCAAAAATTAGTTCCATCCATCGGTGCTACCTAGCATTGAGATTTGGTTGAGTAAATATGTATTGAAGGCTTCGGTTATTAGTTTGTAACTCAAATCGATGCCCCAATAAGAAGTGTCTCCAATGATTCAAGGCATGAACTACAATTTCTAACTCCAAATAATGTGTAAGATAGTTAAGCTCATGGTCCTTAAGTTTCCTAGACTCATAAGCAATAACTCTACCTTGCATCAACACTACCCCTATGCCTTCCAAGGAGGCCTTAGTAAAAACCAATTTTTTTTCAGTGGGGTTAGGTACCTCCAAAATCAGGGCACTGGTCATTTTATCCTTAAGGATCTAAAAAGCTTCTAAACATTTCTCAATCCAAATGAGATTCTTCCCTTTCTTTTGCAAGGAAGTGATGGGATAATCTATTCTGGAGAATCCTTGGATGAAGTGTCTGTAGTATTCGGCTAAACCCATGAAACTAAGAACCTCTAAGATGTTGGTGGGTGTTGGCCATTAAACTATAGCTTGAATCTTTGAGGGATCAACTGATATACCTTCTCCTGAGATAACATGACCAAGATACTTAACTTCAATTTGAAAGAATTCACACTTCTCCAAGTTTGCAAATAATTAATTTTTGCGAAGGCATTATAACACTTGTCAAAGATGTTGCTCATGTTCTTCCACTGACTTAGAGTACACCAAAATGTCATGTAAAAAAATTATGACAAATTTTTCCAAGAAGGTCCTGAATACCCCATTCATAAGACTCATGAACACTGAGGGTGCATTTTTGAGACCAAAAGGTACTACGATAAATTCATAATGTCCATACTGAGTATGAAAAGATGTTCGATGAATGTCAACTTCATGAATCCTTAATTGATGATAGCTTGATTTTAGATCTATCTTGGAAAATACTTTGGCTCCTTTCATTTGATCAAACAAGTCATCAATTATTAGAAAATGATACCGATTCTTAATTGTTACTTTTTTCAGCTAACAATAGTCAATGCACAACCTAAGTGAGCCATCCTTCTTCTTTACAAAGATAACCAGAGCTTCCTAAGGTGACACACTTGGTCTGATGAAACCTTTTTCTAAAAGTTCTTCTAGTTGAACTTTTAACTCACTTAACTCTTGAGTGGTCATATGATAAGGAGATTTGGAGATAGCTTCATCTCCTGGTACCAATTCTACATGGAAATAAATGTCCCTTTTGGGAGGAATTCTAGGTATCTTAGCTGGATAGACATTTGTAAATTCTTGGAGTAAAGGGTGCTCAAGTATTATTTCTCCATCTTCTTTGTCAACCAAGTCATTAACTAAGACTACAAGAAGTTGGCATCCGTTTCTCATGCACTTCTTAAGTTTCATTGTTGATATCATCCAAAGTGATATAGGTCATTGGATTCCCACAATAGTGTTGGGCTTCCCCAACTCATCTAAGCAATGAGTGACCTTCTTTCTACAATCTATCTTGGCTTCATAAGCTACTAACCAGTCCATTCTTAGGATGACAACAAAACAATCCAAGAGGAATCACTCAAAGACCAACATTGGTTAAAACATGTCCTAATCCCAAGTGGAAATTTTGAACACACAAATCTATGGTCATTTTAGCCCTGGAGGCTAGCTCTACCTACCACTTAACTCCTTTCCCTACGGCCACTAGCCCATAATTTTTTATCAAAGAAGAGATATGAAGGAGTCAGTTTCTCCCGAGTCAAAGAGAATATAAATAGGTTTAACCTTTAATGAACCTGAAGTCTCTATGATAGTGTTCTAATGATCAACTTGTTTATGCTCTACTGTGGCAAATACTCTGTGAGACCTGCTGACATCTCCCATAGTCAGTTCAGAAACTGCTTGATTCTAATTGGTGAAATTAGTGCAATAAGGGTAGTGAACTGCAATGTGTCCTTGTTGTCCATAAGAATAACATCATGTGTTCCTTCCAAAGTTCTTTGTAGGCGGTGCACTAGATTATTGATAACCTCCTTTATTGACATTTTGAGAATTTTTGGAAGGAGGAGGAGGAAACCTTTGTTGATCCTGATAAAATGCTATGGTTATAAGGTTGTTGAAACTTCCCATTGCTTTGGTTGTTATTCTAAAATTTCATTTTGTGGAAGTTTTGTCCTCCTTTAAAAGATGATTGCTAGTTTTTTGAGTTAGCATTTCCTTGGTCAAAGTTTCCTTTAGAACCTGACCCAGCATTAAATGTTTGGCCATTGGAATAGCCACTTTTCCCTTTAACCTTCCTTTCCACTAGGAATAGCTTAGTGATCATGTCTCAGATATTTTTGGGTTCAAGAACTACCACATCTCCTATTAGATGGTCATTCAAACCTCTAATGAAATGTTGAACTAGAATGGGGCCATCATCTTTATAGCTTGAGAAAGGCTTAAGTTCATAGAATTTTCTTTTGTATTCTTCCACTATCATGTTGACTTGCTTAAGGTGGTGAAATTCTTCTACTCTTCCCTACCTCCACCGATCATTTATTAATCAATCCTAAAAGATCTCTAGGAATAATTCCCAAGATACAGTGTTAATGGTGACTTGAATTTTATCTTCTTCCAAATGCCACCGGGTATGTGTAAACTTCCTCAAATTCATAATTGCACATATAGCATTGACATTATTGCTAAAGGGGTGCATAGAAAAACACCTCTCAAGGTCAAACAAGCAAGTTTTCACTACAGATCCCCCTTCATTTCCATATAAAAGGGGTACCTTGACCTTGAGTAAGTCCCTAATGTGAGCAGTATCCCTGTCCTCCATTTCTGACATAGCTTTCCCTCTCTTAGGGCTCATATCCCTTTCCCTATCTTGGTGATGAGCTCAATTTCCTTCTTCAAAATTGACTCTATTTTCAAGGTTATCGAGTCTATCAAAAAGTTGTTGCATAAGTTGTCTAAGTTGGGATCCTTTTGAGTCCTTACTCTGACTCTCATTTATATGATTATCTTGATTACATTCTCCCTCATATTCCCCATGGGAACTCTCTAGGCGATATCTTTAGGAAGATTCCTAAACCCTATCCTTAGCTCTTCTATGGGTAACGGGAGGTATCCTGGAAGAGTGGTGCAACATAAGTTTTAGGTATCTAGTTTAAAATGAGTATTTAATATGTTGAAGAGTTTAAGTTTTCAACGTAAATAGACCTTGAGCTCCCAGTGTAGCAACCAAGGCTCTGATACCAAATGTAATGTCCCCACCAGGGAACCCATAAGGAATCAAGTCTTTTAACCCAAAATTACAACTAACAATTTTTTTCAACATTCTAACATTTCATTATTAACATTCACAAGTACATTCCTTAAGGTTACCTTAATGAATTCATTTATCAATATCAAGCATTGCATTTCATTACTTAATCAAATGAAATTCCATTTCCTTTTTCTTTTACTTAAGCATTTCAGATTTTAAGAGAAAGAGTAAGAAAGTAATATTTCATTCCTAACTATATCTTTTACTTCCTAATTCATGTTCATTCCTTTGCCTACAAATTGAATAAATTCATTTTGAATTTACATTTAAACCTTCACATGTAGGAAATATTTATTTTCTTTTCAACATAGAAGAGATAGAAGAGATAATACAATATTACACTTTTCATTTCAACTTTTCAACCTTCAAATACATCCCTTGAAAACCCCTAGAACTATCCCTCCCTAATTACATTTCTTTGTTCTTTCAATATAATTACAATAATAATTACATGGATGGCCTGAAGGCTTAAAATGAGATCTTTACATCTTTCTTTTCAATAATACATGATACAACTATTATACACTAAGTTTGCACCCTTGTTTCAAGCTCTCTTGGTCTTGATAACTTAGTATAACATGGTAATCATCTCCAAGTTGTGGGACCTATGCTAACTGAGATGAGACCTCCAAGTTCTAGGCCAGTTCCTCTTGGATAATCATCTTAATTTTCTCTTTGATAGGAAAGTAAACTCTTGAGGGAAAATGGATAGAAGGAATGCATGAAAGGGAAATAACTAAAATCAAACTATCCTACTAGGTGATACACCGAAATGATGGTATGAATTACAGTATAGAGGATGAAATCAGTACTCAAAAATTAGGTGTAGGAGATCACAACTAACTAAATAGGTTTGCATCAATATTTCATAGAAGGGTCTGCAATCGAAAGAGGCTATTCAGGCAAAGAGAGAATTTCACAAACAATAGCATTCTTAAGAATTTAGACACAATCTATAACCTGTAAACAAACATTCACCACTGCAACTAGGTATAGGAATGAGATAGATTTTTAGGGGGTTGAAGTATACCCACAAGATCATTCAAATCAAATCATCCACAGGAATACACATGAATTGCAGAAAGAAAGAGGGATCAGGAACCCTAAGATTTTACTAAAAACATACATATACTCAATTCATTAAGAGAAAATTCAGACAAGAAGGCATAGGGATAGAAAGAATGTCACAAAACACCTTTGCAATATCTAAACTTCAATGAGAGGTTGCAAACTACAAAAAGCCAGAGGGAAAAAAGACTGCCACAGATAACTCCTTAGAAAGAAAATCTCTCTTTTACAATTGTAAACTCTGAGATTCTAAAAACTCCCAAAAACATTATATACATCTCCTTTTGCACATAGGCAAGAGCAAAAAATCTAATTAGGGTTACATAGATTTTCATAGAATAATAACCAACCCTAAGTCTATCAAGTCTGACCATAAATGCATTGCTGAAATATCTTGACCAATTAGATCTTTGTACCTACATGTCCATTTTATCACTACATCTTCCTGCAAACAAGCCGCCTTGATCCATCTACCTCTCTGCAACTCGGCCTCACCATAACTACTCAAATCTGGTACTTCAGATATTTTGAATTTAAAAATATAAATGGTCACAGGTGGCGCCAAGCCTTTATCTTTATCAATGGCTGATATTTGAAGTTGATCTCATTTTAAAACATGGTCATAGATCCTTCCATTTCCCTGAGCACCGCTTCTTTTCTTAACCCTAACTCTGCGTTCACCTCAGGTTCTCTTTTCCCTTTAGTCGCTGAATCTCCTAAACTTTTCATTAACTCTAGCTTGATCTAGAAATTACATGACAAGCGTTGATCCTTACTTGATCTGACAGTGGTCACTGAGTCTCTTGATAGCTTTGAAATATTCCTTCTGCATTACGAGATTGCCCGATTGAAGAGAACCTCACAGTCGCTAAATAAAAAAGAATATTCCCCTTTTCATTGGGCGATCACCCGACTAAAGCCTCAATCACTAAATTACTGAATATTATTTAGAGACCTCGTGACAACACTTAAACCTCCAAGTCTCGAGACATCTTAATTTAACTCATTGCCTTCTTGAGACTTCGTGACTAAAGGGAATCAAAGACCCGACATAAAATGTGGTCAAATCTAGAGAATAAGAAACTAGAGTATTCTCATGATCGTTGAATAAGATCTTAACCATGAGTTAGATCATGAGAATATGAGATTGCCTTCAGTCGCTGAATCACTGAAAAACTTGAACTCTCCCAAGACCTTGACCACCAACCATCTGGAGATCACGTAACTGAAGGAAACTAAACCACCCGCCAGGTCACTGAAGGTTAAACTACTAACTGCAAGAATCAAGAGTTTCTGAGACCAATGCAGTCTCTCAATCGCTTAGTAAAAACTTAACCATCCCAAAGAATTGGAGACCTAGTGATTGTGTCTTTGAAGAATCTAGGCCCCACCTTGCCATGTGTTACTCTTTCATTTTCTTTTGACTGCTTTATCAACTCTGACTACTACCAACTATTTTGACAAAACTCAACCTGTTATTCACCACAAGAGATCTAGAGATCTAGTGACTACATACAACTCCAAGTCTTGTGATAATTTTTTACCTTGGATTTGATCATGAGATCACCTGACTGAAGGAAAATCTCACTCAACTTTAACCTCTGCCTTTAATCAAGCGATCATGCGACTATGCCTTTGATCTCAAAGTCGCCTAATCATTTGGAATATTCTTTTTGTGTTAAGTGATTACCTGACTGCATAAATCTCATGATCTTGTGACTTCATTAGAATATTCTTTCTGCATTATGAGATCACTTGACTGAGCCTCAAACCTGGGCCCATCCTACCTCTTGTCATCATACTACTAGCTAGGCATCTCAGATCTATCTGACACAGGACCCACCAACATGAAGCACTACGTTGGAATGAAGATTGATGACCATCATTATACCATGACACTAACCCTCGAGCACATTTCCTCAATGGTATAATGATAGCTGTAGATCATGCCCAAAATTTAACTGCTTCATACCTGAGACCGTGAAACAAAATGGTAACTGCTCGCTAGATCGTTGGATGCTTAGGACTTGACCACCAAGAATAAGAGATCTCATGAACACACAATCACTGTATCACTGAATAAATACATAGCCGTCGGGCCAAACATTAACATTAACCTTAACCCAACCCGGGCAAATCTGGAGATCACATGACAAAGGTCTTCACTGAATCTCACAATCCTTTTTTTAACTGGGGTTAAGTCCTAAGATCATGCGACAAAGATCTTCACTAAATCTCACAATCCTTTTCTTTACTGCGGTTAAGTCATGAGATCACGCGACAAAGGTCTTCACTGAAGTCGCAGAAACATTTCTTTACCTTGAGTTAGATCTGGAGACTCAGCACCAACCACATGATCAACATTGCATCAACGGTCCTCACTCAATCTCTAAATGCTAAAGGGCTTGACCACCAAATCATGAGATCACATGACAAAAAGGAAAATATAACTGTTTGCCAAGTCGCTCAAAGAAAAGATGTAACCTCCAAGATCAGGAGACTACGAGACCACACAATCGTGAAATCACTAAATAAAACTTAACTGCTTGAGGATTCAGATATTTGGCGACTGCAAAGAATATACCGCCACTTCATATTTGGAGATTTGGTAACCAAAGGGCAATTGCTAAGTCTCAAAAAGTTAAGGAATATTCTTTGGACATTGAGATATTGTGCGACAAAAGCATTTCTCATAGTTGCAGGAAGGAAAGGAATATGCTGTTTCGGTAAGGAGATTAAGCTACTGACTGAGAGGATAAAATGTGCACATGCTTTTAAGATCACTTAAGTGGCCTAAAAAAGGTAATGACAAATTAGAGCCTGGCCAAGATAATTAGGGTTTTTACCTCCAACGGCTAGAAATATGAATTTTGAACCTAGGGTTCAAGGCTAGAGGTAGGGAAAACACTTGCAGAGACCAGAGAAAACTATAAAGCCATGAAAAACTTTTGTAGGTGCTAACATGTTCAACAAGATTAAAATGCAAACCCTTGGATAGAGCCCAGCCTATATCCAAATTTGTATGGAATGCGAAATTTTGGGTAACAACAACATCGAGAGATCTTTATCACTGCATGAAAATTAAACACATCTAAGTCACGAACCAAGAACAATACCTCAAAAGATATTATCCACCCAACCATGTGAAACTAGTGAAGTTCCACCCCCCATTCTTGGAGATAGAACCAAGATAATCATAAGGCATAAAGAAATCTAAGGCTTAAAAAATCAATAACTTGAAAGAAAGAAAATACATAACAAGATATCACTTTACTATACACAAGGGTTAGGTTTCTAGCATACCCTCTAGGTGAGTGTCATCACATATCCTGTATATTGAGATCCTTCCTAGAAACCATGTAACCCTGATCCCCCCTTTATGAATAGGGATCCATCCTGGCATTTACCCATGGTCCTAGTACTCCAATAGGACTAGGTGGACTTAATTATGCATCTTTCATTATCTTTTGAATCCTCCCTTTCCCAAGTTCATTATTAGGTTATCACTTTTTATAAACCCACCCATAGGATCATTTGGAAACCACTTTAGGGTTCCAAAACCTATGGTGAGCCACTCACCTAGGGTACCTAGTCCCCTACCTACACACAAAATCCCTGAAACCATAAAGTACTTCAAAATTTTCATCTTCGAGGTCTAGGGAACCCTCCTGTGCACTCAGGCCACTAGAACAAGTCCTAGCCTCATAATATGAATACAAACATCAGACAAGTAATTAAATAACATAATTAAAACCTTTTTACACTAAAAAAATCATATATGGGCATACATAAGTGATACTAATTGCAGCCCAATCATAAGGAATAATTTATAGAGGTCAAAACTCAAAACTGCCAATTTTGAGCCCCTAAAACCTACCAAAACCCCAAATGACATACTGCAACTACCCATATGGAAATTTAGGAATGATCATATGACCTTTGAAAAAGTATTTCATGGGTTCTATTAAAAACTCATATGACATTCTAGGATGCTCATACAAGACTGTTCTCAAAACTTCCTAGAAATGCCCGAAACTGAGATTTTTAGGTGTGGAGAGTGCCTGGGAAAAGTTCCCTAAGGTCTACCTAATTGAGGTACCTCAGTTTCACTTCCAAAACATATCCTCAATACAACCTAAGTCCCATACAATATAATAAAATCAAAACATCAAAGTCATAGTGGAAGCCTACAAAAAAATAAAGAAGGGGAAAATTGACTACATCCCTTCCCTAAACCTTCCTAACCTTTGAAAACCTTCTTAAACTTCCCTAAACCATTAATTAAAAAACAAATACAACTTAATACACAATCAAAAGCATTCAAAAACTTCCAAGAAGGATTCTACAATAAAAACCATACAGACATACACAATTAACTTCTCAGATGCATAGTTTGAAATACATGGAAAACAAATCATTTAATTTTGTCTTCTAATACATAGTTTATCTACCATATACATATCATAATACATAGAAAACACATACACAACACACAAGGAAGAATAGAGATTCATCCCAATTCCAGACCCTACCTGGAGTCCTGTGGAGAATCCTCTTCAAAGGCTGGAGCACACCTCTACAAATCCTCCAAGCTTTGAGCAATGGTGAGATGGAAGCCTCCTGGGTAGATTCTACTCTGGAAACCAATCCTCCCTTATTCCTAAATAAATCTCCACACTTATCCTCACAAAACTAGAGAAACACTCAACCTCATCGAAAACCTCAAATAAACTTCCCGAAATAATACTTGCATAAATCTTCAAAAAAATCTCTTAAACCTCTAATCTTTCTCCCATATTTCTTAACCTCCCCAAACTCCTCTTAGGAATAATTTATCCCCAACTATATGACTAGAGGAGTTTCTTTATGGGAAGAAACTTCTCCAACTTCCATAGTTGGTTGAGAAATTAACCAAAAACTTCACATAAGCACATAATAAAGTCTTTAATTATTTTAATCAAAATAGCCTCCAAAGAACCCTATAACAAGAAAAATAGACATAAAGTTGTCAAGAAAAACACATAGCACACTTCGAATCAAACTAGCCTAACTTCTTGGAGGTCTGAAGTTCAAATCCCCTAGATAGCTAGTTTTACCAAAAGAAACTTTCTTTTATTATTTCTTATTATTATTTTTTCTTAGACTTTATTTAAGCATTAAAGAGGCCATAGTAAAAACAAACACATAAATAGTAATATGTATATATGCATGGGTATATGTGTGTGCACCCACATATATGAATTCATATATAATGTACATTCATTTATAATACATATATATATATATATATATATATATATATATATATATATATATATATATATATATATATATATATATATATATATATATATATATATATATATATATATATATATAAAAGGATAAATCTAACTTACAACATTAATCTCAAAACAACATCAAAACATAAACCACAAGACAACATTATAAAACTGCATTCAAATTCCCCCAACTAGGGTAACCTCCTAACATAAATCTAAGTCCACGGGTAACCTTGAGAGTATTTTGGTAAAATCTCCACACAACAACAATTTGAGGATTTTGAAGGTACACTCAAACTTGTGTAGCCAAGTGGAGTCAATGCCTGGTACCTACATCCTGAATCACCAACTAACATGTATATACACATATATATAAACATACATTGGCAAGCAAGGAGGGAGAGTGTGACATTGTGTGGATCTCTAGTAGGAGTAACTACGAATGCCTCTCCTCATCCTACACTCACATCAATTAGTGCAATCATCAAAACATAGAGGGGTTAGTAGGGTTAGATCCATAATAAACATAAATATATAAATCATGTAAGGATCATTTCACCAATATTCATGTCTCTAATTATTCATCATTTTATGCCAAATTATTTATTATTTCTATAATAAATTTTGTCAACCAAATATATATAAAAACCAAATGTCCCATCATGAAATGAAATAGTCCAAATAATATATTCCAAAGTACCAAAGTAAAAGTCCTATCAGTCTAATATATGAAGATGCTAGGGTGGGCATTACAATTGTTTCATCAATTCTTCTATCTCGGGAACCAATAGAGTAGGCATAGCCAAAATCAATGAATGATCCCTTATTTTATTCCTAGTGTGCATGGCATATGTCTGCCTAGCTGATACTTTCTCATATAATTCTTTTGGAATATACTTAGAAAATTCAATAGGAACTTTCTTGAACTTTATCATCATTTGAATAATTGCTTCTTCAACTTTTTCCCAACCCTCAGTAGACATATATACATACCGACTCATTTTAGGGTGAGAAAGTCTACCCGTTGCCTTTATGTTCTCAACTAGCTCATCTACCGATTGGATTTTATTTACCACAACTTTGAATTTATCTTGATTTTCTTCTTCATCATCTTTATCAACATCATATTTTTCCCTTATCAACCTTCTCCTCTTTTTAGGTTTCTCCAAGGTGACTTGTGCACCTCTCTTTTTCTTCTGATAGGTTTTGGTAGGAGTTGGCCTTGAGATTTTTACTACTTCTTTCTTTGGGAGTAAAGAAGCAGCTCTTAAGGACCTTTTCCTTTCTCTTGTGGGTGCTTCTTCTTGTTTTCTCTTCCCTATGGCCTTAACCTATGTAGTTTGAATAGCCTTGTCGTACTTTGTCTCCTCCTCATCATGTTCACTATTTCCACTTAATAATTGTTCCTCAATTGCTTCTTCAACCAGATTAGCAGCTGATGTCTCTTCTTCTTTTGCTTCATCACCAAACTATTTTACCAAGGTATCCATCATCTTCTTGGATTTCCTACTTACCTTCACTCTGACTAGATCCATCTTAATTCTTAGTTTGGCCTCTTCATAGGTACCGAACCTAACCTTTGAGTCTTTGGGCTCAACCAATAATGCATGTATTGACTTGGAAGCTTGGTCAATATCTAATTCATAGCCCTTAGGAGGTAACCAAGCAGTCCTTGGTTAACCTACCTTGATTAGTGTGGTGTCAGTATCCACTAGGAAGCATATATCATCCTTATGCTTTTCTACCAGCTAACCTAGTATCATTCTCCTTTGGTGCATTCTATCTTTAAATTGATCAAAATAAACATCCATAACACTTACAAAATTCTAACCCAAACTTTGAATGAATTCACCAATTTTCATAATAGTTGGTTGGTCGACATCCTAGTCAACATTACCAACTAAGGGAAAGAAGTTTTGCACATAGAAAAATATAAAAATCAGTAGGGAACCAAACTTACAAGTATTTTTCTTTGTTGATCTGATGGTTCTCATGTTCTCATCTAATTGTTTCAGTAATAGTTGACTAGGTCATATTGAAAACCTTTCTTTATAATCTTGTATACTATGTCCACGTCTCCACATGGTACACTATTCGGCCTGCTTGATTGAAATATTTTGTAACCAATTAGGTACGCACCAAACCTTATCTTAGGATCAATAATAGTGTTGAATCTCATGCCTCTGCCATCCCATTCTACTCTAGTTAACTTCTCAGTGTTGTTCCTTGAAGCATTCCTAGTGGCTTTCACTTTATTAATAATAGGATAACCGATGTATGCATGAATAATGTCCTTTTTGATTTTTAACAATTCATCAAGCCATAACTTCCCTTCATGCACACAAATCAATACAAAACTAATCCTCTATGTTTTGAACTCTCTCAAGAAATACATGGCATTCATTAAACCCTTCACCTCTGAGTGTTTATGCTCATCCTTGAGCTTTCAATCGACACCCAGCTCCTGGTAGGTGGATTGAAGCTCAAAATCTCATATTTTAGCGATCTTGTAGTGGATGTATGCGCTAATATCTTGGACCAACAAAACCCTAGGTGGAACATTTGAAAATGTACCAGTTTGGTTAATTTGAGATGCAACCTCAAGGTGTAACTTGTATTTCAGTTCATCACAGGTTGTAGACTTGATTAAGGTAACCTTCTTATCACTCCCGAACTTGGATTTCATGACCTTAGACAAGGATGCCATCATTTCTAAAATTTAGGGTTTCACAAATATATTGTAAAATAACTTAGTGGATGTGGAACTTAGTTTTGATTGAGATGAACTTGCTTGGGAATCCTTTAAATCTCTGTTGATAGCTTTGGAATATCTTCTCTCAAATCTTGCTTGAAATTGCTCTGGTTCTTTGTAATCATTGTGTGAAAAATGACTAAGTCCTTTGTGTATTTATACCAAAAATTTCATTTACCACTCAAACTTTTGCAATTAATGCTTGACTTACCACAACTCAGTAGACAAAGTTGTGCTTGGTTACACTTTAAAAGATATTAATCTTGATTGACACTTATATATTGCTCGATTGATACCACAACTCGGTTAACCTTTCCAATATTTATCGACTAGAAAATACTTACTCGATCATGCTTTTACCGACTGTACACAGTTTAAGTTCTAAACATGTAATCTCATAGTGCATCTTATTTCATGTTGATTTGGTACGCATTCACTAGATATAAGTAACTTTTGTAAAATATAACCAATTTGAAACTCAGTTCCATACATACCTTCTATGATTAGGTGGAGGTGGTGATATCACCTAATCCAATGGATGAGGTGTCATCGACTACAGTGCTTGATCCAGCATTATCGTTTGATGCTTTTCTCCACATTTGATTTCTTATTCTCATGATTTCTTCAATTATATTTTGATTTGCATTTTTTTATATCTCTGGTGCTTGGTCTATGCAATCCTTTCTTAGGTGATCAACTTGTGATAGTGCAAACATGCCATACCAGTACTTATCCAATTGTGAGATCTTCCTCTCTAGTTATTTCTCATGCAATTTTATGCTATATGTCCATACCTGCCACATGCTATGTAATTAACCCATGTGTTGTAATCCCAAGTATATGCATTACCTTGCCTTCTCGATTGGTATGATTTGTTTTTTTCCTTCAGTGTCCAAACTTGCTTCATTTTTATCCTGCATTCTTATGACATGTGTCCATGCATGTTCGAAGTGCAATAATGTTTCTCCATGTAAGGTTTCTTGGGTGTCATATTCAACTTTGATCTACACTCATGTGCCTAATGCCCATACTTATTACAGTTATAGAAATAACCATTAAATTTAGGAATGGATTTAGGATTACCTTTTTCTTTAATCCTGCAAACATTTGATGTGTGGCCCAGTTTTCCACAATGATAATATGATAGCTTCTTTGACCTTTGATTAGTGTAGGCATTCTTCTATTTAGGTTGTCTTGATGACTCTCCTTGCTCGATGTAGCCTAAACCAATTATTCTATCAAGTATTTTCTGACTAATCAAAAATTCATCCATTCTTTTAGTATTGTGTTCAGCTTTCTTGATCATCTCATTATGTTGTTGATGCATTTTTACCTCATTCTTCAATCTTTCATTTTCCTCTCTTAATTCACCAATGTCTTCTAGGTTCTTTTTAAGCTCACTATTTACTCAGTTGACTTCCTAACTTATGACAACCGTCTGATTAGAGATTTCAAAGTGATGCTCAGTGAGTCTCAGTCTCTTAGATTCCTTCTCTTGCAACTTATCAGTCATTTGTCTCCTATCTTCAATAGCTAAGTTTCTTTCTTGTTCTTATTGCCTATCATTGTTCATGACATCAATCATCCTAACCATTTGGGTCTCTTGACCGAACTACAAAGCTTTCACTTGTTCAATAAGATGTAGATTATTTTTAGATAGATCTGATAAGGTTCCTTCAGATGCATTAGATATGCTACCAGATCCAGATCCAGATACCTCAAATGGATCATCTATCTCTTCTTCATGATAGTCAGTCTCATTATACCGAATGGCCATAGCCTTCCTTTTGATCAGTAACTTCTTCGGTTCATCTTTAGCTTCCTTGAATTGTTCAATAAAGATTTGCATTTGTATTATTTGATTCTCAATAGTCTTATCCAACTTATATCTTTCCATCCTTGGATCTTTACTCTTCAGTGGTTAAACTACCTTAACAAGAGATCTAGCTCTAATACCAATTGTTGGGATTATGGAAAGATAAGTACTGAGAGGGGAGGGGTAAATTAGTACCTACAATACTTTTAAGACTAAAACTTTTTAGTAGTAAATAACATTTAACCGACTGAATCCATTGTCTAAAACATACATTCAAGTAACTAAAAATGTAATTTTCATGTAATCTAATCAATAGGTTATACATGAAACTTCAAACTCATAACACAAAATATTTTGGTATCACAGAAACCCTTATAAGAAGCTAAAAAATGTGGTGGGGATGACACCCACAAATATTCACTATTGCAGTAACAAACTATGTCGGTTAAGGCTACAATTTGTGATCAATTATGATGATCTTACCCTATTAGGAGTAACAATTAGATCAAATAGATCTACTTGGTTAGAGGATTTTAACATAATACATGTGTGTACTCGGTTAAGATATTTAAACAAGAACTGTTGAGTCCACTCTGTTAATAAATTTTGGATCTACTACAATGGTTAAAAGGTAAAAATAAATGTATCTATAAATAGAAACTTAGTCTGGCCTGATTCAGATCTATGAAATATTTAATAGATATCACCTCATAGTGATGTATGTGTCCTTCTGTTCTACTTAGTAGCCTTGTGTATGTTCTAAAAAACTAAATCCTTCTTTCAAACCTTCTGTTAAAAACTCTTTGTTTGATATCCTGATGTCCTTAGTGCAGCTACTCCTTCATGATACATGTTCATAATGACATCTTTACATATTTTATATCAAATTGAATTTACCTAATTAGGGTTTACAATATCTTAGAAAACCTAAGATCAACGATGAAAAAAAATAACCTAGATCTAACATTACATAGGAATCATCAGTAATTTAATGATTATATCCATATTTAATTTTGTCTCGATCTTGGTAAACCATTTTCCAATCGGTGTGAACCATTCACATTGTTGTTTGTGCCATTTCAATTACTATGTTGTTTCCCAATTTATTCGGTAATCACTACATTCTCCATTCGATAATTAACTGGTGCTTGGTTCATATGAATGCTCAGTGATCAGTAGCTCGATACTCAATAATTGTTTGTTGCTCAGTGAGTGTACTTGGTCAAACCCTTGTTTGGTTGACTCAGAGATCTACCTTGTGTCTTTCTTGGTGTGTAGGCTTGATATGGTTAACTGACTATCCTATTTATCTCCTTTACCGACTAAATTATTGATTGATACAAATGACAATCCACTAATTCTCAAATAGGAATAACATATCAATGTTAGATAAGTTCAAATAGAAGCAATGATTAAGAAAAAATAAAAATTTAGGTATGCTTCCACATCATAAGTTATAGGTACAACAAGATGTGATTACAACAAGGAGCATATCAATTAGTGGGCAATGAATAAAACAAGGTGCTATAGGAGAGCCACATGAATGCATAGAGGCAATGAGCTGGTAAAGGGGTTTTCAACTAAAGCATAATAACAACATTACTAAAAATGATGTCATTAAATCACAACTATGCTAATGAAAGAGGAATATTGATGGTTGTTCTTGGTCTTAGAAGTAAACAACCAAATGAAATGAAGCCATTTATCAGAAGGTCACTATTTTTAAGGGATCCCATTACCATGAATAATAAAGATCAGATGTGACATGAGGGAATCATTGAAATTAGATATTCATCCATTGGATAATTCATATTTAGCAAAGGGATGCTTTATCATGAAACATAAAGGGACATGCCACAAGTGTCATCCAAATAGAGAACATTATGAATAGTGACCTTATAGAATGAAACCTTTTAGGTCAATATTCTTTGCAAAAGGATTTTTATGACTATAACCATAGGATAAACTAACAATGAGTAAAGAAAAAGAATGAACTAGGTTATATCAATGACACCATAATAATTATTATATACAGGTATAAGAAGCATCTTTGACATGGAATGGAAGGAATATATGTTTATTATAGATATGATGTTCATGATCAACGAAGAAAACATTATAAAGCTACAAAAAATAAAAGAAATTGACAATATTCTAGCTCATTGAATTTAGTCAAGGGGATGGCTTCAAAAAATATATTTAATTTTTTTAGTTTTAACATTAAAAATCAACAATATTTTTTCACCGTGAATGCAAAGTACAAGGACAGGTCAAGGAAATGACATAGAGAAATGGTTATGTTTAAAGATTAATGACAGTTAATTATATTAGAAGAAAAACCATTCAGAAACCATCATTTTAGTCAGTCACATTTGATGAGGAAAATTCAGTGATAAGAGACAACATGGTCGCATTTTATCCATATCTCACAAATACGATCAAGGTTTTTCTAAAATTTTCATAGAAATAAGAACACATCAAAACAAGCCAAACCATTAAATTTCATGAAAACCCAGTTCATATTTTGGGAGAAATATTTATCAATTTTCTACAAAAATTATGAGGACAACATGCAAGGATTTTAAATAGAAAAGGACCAAACTCATGTATAAAAATATAGGTATAGTAATAATTTTCAGTTATAAAATTAGAACGCATGGACATTGTTAAGGATAATGCAATAACAGTCAAGTCAAGGGGGTGAGAACAATAATTTTAATCTACTTGCACAATGTTTTAATAAATCTGAAAAAGTGGTTTTCTTTTACAATGATAATCATCTAAAGTGAGAAAACAAAGAACTATTCAATTTGCCAAAAATTTTATGCCAATGGAAAAGGGAATTTTTGTACAAAAGAGCTTGCTAAAGAAATAGGCCATTACAATATTCAAATAGCCAAAAATATGTAACCCTCAAGAATATTAAAAAAGACCAGAAGATCAATGTTTATTTTTAACATTCTTTAAGTGATACATCAGAAATTTAGGAAAAAACACAAGGATTTGAACACATTCATAGAACTCCATCCTTCCAAATGAAACTTTTAGACCATAGAGAAGCCTAAATATATAGATGGAGCTGCAACCAGAGAGATGGTCACAAAAGTATTTCATACTTCCTCCACAATTTTTTTTTAGAGATTTCCAATAGTGAAAGTCACCGAAAGATTTGTTTCCTATAGAAAAGAACTTGAACATACCATGGAGAGTGTTGAAACCTGCAAAGTAAACCAGGGATGCACTTCTAAAGGAAAAAAGTTTCAAAAAAATTTCATAGAGCCAAAACTAAAAACCCCTAACGGCCACGGGAAAAGCTTCCACAAATGTAAATAAATGAAAAAAAGAAATGAGCTTTGATTTAGGGTTTGAATACCCTAATATCACCATGGGAGGAAGACATTTTTGCCTTATTATTTATTAAAGTCTTGAATGAATACTCGGGCTTATATAAAGGCTTTTGTGCCTTTGAAAAATAAATGATATATATTTTAACTAATGTTTATTAAGTAATATAATCTATCGTTATCTAATAGATATTATTTAAAATTTAATATTTATTAAGTAATGTGTCTTATATTACTTAATAAATATTAATATCATTATATTGTGAGTTTTTCTATTTTTGAAAATTTTATAATGTAATTAATATTTATTACATGGTGAATTACAAACCGTGTAAATAAATATTACATTTAAATGAAAAAGTAGAAAAATGTTGTTTGTTATTATGAGCTTAGAAGGAATTGATTTCGCACGAGGAAAGGAAGAGTTTTCTTGAGCATGCTTTTTTGGAGACCAATTAGAGAAATGATATTATTTTACTTTTTGCATGAAGTCTAATTGTAAATGATAACTAAGTGTTAAATTATGAAACACTTAGTTAATCATTATTTTAGTGCAAAAATAGGTGCTAATTTATGTGCAAAAATAAGCACTAATTTAGGTGCTAAATTAGATGCTAAAAAATTTAGGTGCTAAGTTAGGTGCTAAATTAGGTGCTAAATTAGATGCTACTAATTTAGGTGCTAGTTTAGGTGCTAATTTAAGTGCTAAATTAGGTGCTAATTAAGGCACTAAATTAGACACTAAGTTAGGCACTACTAATTTAGGTGCTAATTTAGGCACTAATTTCGGCACTAAATAACACCTAATTTAGCACCTACTTATTTTGATCGACACAAAAAATACCCAAAATAGTGCCATCCTGATAAATAGCACCAAATTTTCAAAAAAATGGAGAAAAACACATTGAAACAGTGGGTGGAAGCAAAAAAGGGAGCTACTAAAAGAGATTTATTGTAGTGTATATAGATTTAATGATCAAATAATAATTATAAATTAGTCTAATACATTTTTCATACACTATCTTGTGATATCATGATATATAATAAAATTCATATGTAATTCATTTTATCAATTTAGAATTTAAAACTAAAATAACTAGTCTTCCAACAATGACAAAATATTCTCCACCATCAATTCTAGAACTATGAACACTTATCCCTTTATTTATTTATTTATTTAGGCTAGTAAACACTTTTGACTAGAGCTATGAACCAATGAGGCTACAAATTGTGGGACCTCATCCCCAAACCTAACAATCTAGACCCACAAGCATGGAAGCCCAACATGGACCCCAAGCTCGTAGGAGTGAATGATCTGTGTGGGTTATATACGTAAACACTAGGCATGAAAGACCCACGTGAGTTAGACATAGAGTCTGCAAGCAACACCTATCAAGGAGAATTTGGATTTGTGAGCAACACACAACCTATGTAGTCTCACACAAGCTCTGTGAGAACTCTAGCCCAATGAGGGTCTAGCTTAGTTAGTCTTCAAGATCCTCTACAATGCCATCCTCTACATCTCCTCACATGACCACCACCTCTAAATTCCTCCTTCACAACCACCAACACGACCACCAATGTCATACGCACCATCAATTTCCTACATGTCCTCCAAGATGGGCCCAAACCAACATTAACACTTATTTTGGGTCAGACATGGATTTGAACCTTGGTTGCCCCATTAACAATGCAACCAATTCAACATTGAACCACAAGATGGTTCCCACCTATCCCTTAATTTAACTATAATACTGTGTACAAGGAAATGTACCTTCATAGAAGTAGTATTGACCAATAAATGAAATAGAAACTAAATAAACCACAATGTAGAAACCATTTAGCAAATGAAAGATCAATTGAGCATCCTATGGCTCTCTATCTAAGAGTGTTAATAGAAGCTCTCAACAAGCTACCATTAATGATAGTCCTAGAATGAGAAATAATAAAGATTAAGATAAAGCTAACAATTATATTCAAATTGAATGCTAATTAAGCTCTTAAAATGCCTTTCTAGCTATAAAATGCAAGAGGTTCTATGCAATTCTCAGATGTGTGGTTATGAATTATGAGGATTTTGGTATTCCTTTTATGGATTTTCCCAATGGTAAGGGGTGTAGTGTAGTTGATCATGATTAAGCCTTGGTTGAGTCTTTGGTTCCACCCTTTGAAGACAATGAAAATTTTGTGTCCTCAAAGCTTGGGACAAGTAGACAAGATCAATGGACACGATTCTCTTTCACTTTGAGTGACTGAGATTGAATTTGGCTTGATCCATGTGAATGCCTTTCCTCAAATCCTATTGGTTGATTGAATTTACTCCCCTTTTGGGTTGTTGAGAAAATTAGGATTTATTGATTGATTTTAATTCATTTGTTTAGCCATGTACCCCTTGAATGGGTTGAATTTGATTTAATCCAAAACTATACAATTAATTGATTTAATTGCACTTTGATTTGATTTTATTTGATAAAAATGCTCTCAATTTTGATTTATCTCGAATTAAGACTTGATTATAATTTTGATTGGCTAATTATGCATTGTGATTTAATTACTTTGATCTTGTCCTTGATTTTCTTTGATTTGACTTGATTTATCATTAAATTATCTTTGTCCATTTTCAGGTGATTACAAATGTCCCTCTTTGAGTTGACGTGTGAAGCATGTCGATTCAAAGAATACTCTAATTTTGCTTGATGATAGGTCTTGATTCATTGATGGTCATCTTTGATGTTACTTTGATGTCTTTTGATGGTCGATTCTAATATCTGATATGAGATTGATGTAGATTTCAATTGATTTAATACCCTTGATGCAGTTCTGATGATCGTTCTAATATGATGTGATACTTTGATGGTCGTTCTGATGATTGTTTCTGATGATGGATCCTTGATATGATGCTTGATTCAATTAAAGATTATGATATGATGATTGATTTCGATGTGATGCCCCATTCGATTGATTTATGAAAAATTTTCTGATAAAAGCTTTTGCTTTGATTTGATGATCAATCTCCTGTTTCGATGATGATGTTGTTGATGTTGATTATTCGATGGTATGCCCCCTCAAAAATGAAATCAATTTTGATCGATGATTGAATGTGTTGATGTTTTTGATCATTTCATGTTGATTTAGTTCAATTTATTATGAATTTTGATTTCATTTCCGATATTTATTTTCGTCTGTTTGATTACAAATGCCTCTGTTTTGGCTGATTTGATGATAAATTCATCTTCCTGGGTTATTTTTAGTAAAATAGTCCTCTCTTTGGTCAAAGTTACCTCTCTTTTAGGTCAAAAAGCTATATAAAGGGGTCAAAATTCCTTTTTCACTATTCATTTTCACTTTCACTTTTTAACTTTTCCTCTCTGAGTTGTTTGAATTTTCACGATGTATGTCCCCATCTGCAAGCATCGGTTCGAGAAATGTTGTCGATATCAACGTCTTCCTAGCTCTAGACCTCTAGTGAGTGCCTATACTTCTTTGCTTTTCCAATTTATGCATTTAATTTCAAATTTTTCTTGGAAAAGTACCCTTTTTTCTATTTTTTAATTCTATGTACACTTTTGCCCAATTAAATGGCACTTTCAACCTCAAAGTTGCACTTTCACAATTTTAAAAGGCACTTCCCTGATTTGGTTGTGCGCTTTTGCTCACCAAATTTTTTCCCTATTTCACTTTTGCTTTGCTTAGGTGTGCTTTTTCCCTTGTTTGTGCTTTTAACATGTTAAACAACACTTCCACTATTTTTTAGAGTGCTTTCACTTGTTTTTCCACTTTTAAACCATTAAGAAGAGCTTTTACACCTTTTTGTTAGGAATGGGAACACTGAGAGGGGAGGGGTGAATCAATGTTCACTGTATTTTAAATTTTCACTTTAATCTTTATACTGAACTTAAATGCTTAAGTACTGAATTAAACATTCACATAAACATGAAACATGAAATCAACACATGACACCAATATGGTTATGGGGAAACCCAAATAGGTAAAAGCCCCAGTGGGAATTGACACCCACTAATATTCTGCACTAGTGTTTTGTGATCCTTGTTAGAAGATCCTTAACCCTGTTAGGAGTTGCTTTACAATGCTTTAAGTACAGTGGACCTTGTCAAGGGTTGGCCCCTGTTAGAAGTCTTTTAAAATAGTCCCTGTTAGGGGAGTGGACACACTATCCTAGAGCTCACTGCTCAAGTGGTGAAGGCAACAACTTTCTGATCTCAGATACACACTATATCTGTTGGATGAACTATCACTATGACACTGCTTGTCAGATCAGTTTCTTTGATGTGTTCATTCTTTGACCTCTTGAAAAGTGCTAATACATCTTATAGTGTCTTCTCACACTTCTTCTCTTCTTATCACAACTCTCTATCAACTTCCATACTGAATACAATGGGCACCTCTTATATTTATATGTGCATACAAAATAAACAACTAGGTCGGGCCTTAGACCTATTACATACAATGCTTCCAAATGAATTGGGTTAAGCGTGCTTACAAATAAATAAGGATACATGTCATCAACCTAAATACAATAGGCGCATAGCCTTTACAACATTATATTATATCCGCAAACCAAAATACTTACTGTCGGCTTCATGCTCTATTCTTCTCTGGCACTCATTGGTTGTGCAACTTCAACTGACTGTATCTTTTTCATACTTGCACATATGATCATGCGCTCATAGACTAAGCATGAATATAATCTAGCCAGCTTAACTTCTAGGGTGCAAACCATAAATCTACTGTACACACATGCGCTGATGCTTTGAGCTGTAGGAACTCTATACAATGTCCAGTCTTCAACACTTAATTGATTTTTGATCTTCTCATTAAGTGTGCTAACTCCAAATGACTATATGAATTTGTTTTCATAATGACAACACTATATCAAGTCATATACATCAATATAGCCAACTTGCAAACAATCTCCCCCTTTTTCATTGATGGCAACAAAGGAATATGGCCAAGTTGCTAACTGTTCTTAATACAAAATTTTTTGTCTTCTATACATATACTTATATCTCCCTATACATATTATGATCCATATTATTGAATAGAGGTAATTTGGAATCACCTCTATTTGTGTATGTGTGTGGGGAAAATGTAAGATTCACTCCTAAATCCAAATTCCCAAAAGAGAGATCCAATTTGATCAACCAAGAGGTTAATACACAATCAAATCAATCTATGAAGAATATGAAAGAGAGAGAGAAAGCCTATACTTCCCTATAGTTGGATTAAGCTTGAAATTTGAAATAATTGAAGTGCAAATACTAACCTTGAATTAGGGCAAATCTCAAAAATGTTGAATTCTGGCTTCTATATGAACTTTCTGAAGATTCCATCACCTATTCTAGACTGGAAATGCTGAGGCGGACAAAACCCAAAAATATTTTCTCCAAATTCACATAGGTCAACTTTAACCTTTTAAAAGGTCAAAGACCACATTATTTATTTGAAGTCCAATTCTGATTCTATTCACAAATCTTGAAAGATTGCCAAAAAGGGTATCTGAATTCACTCTCAGATCTGAGATTCCACACATGTACCTACAAGAAAAATGGTTTTGTTTTTTGTATGGGGGGTTTGCCTTAGTCAAACCCCAGTTTGGAATCAACCTTAATATTGAAATTGAAATGGGAGAATGCTAGCAAGTAGTAGAAATGAATCTAACAATGAAGCTATGCAATTCAATAGATATGCTAATGTATTAGGAATGTAATCAAATATATTGATATGAAAGCTTGAACATAACATAATCAAACCTCCATGATTGTATGCTTGAAATCCACCTTGAGGAAATAATGATATGGATGTTGAAGATGAACAAAGGATCTTGAAGGAAGATCACACCACCATAGTGGCTAGATCTAGGGTTTGAATGATAGATCTTGAATGCTTGAGCCAAATCCCTTCAATAGATTGAATGCTTAAATCCTTGATCTTCAATGGAGAACTTGGATGAAGAAGAAGACTTGAATACTTGAATGAATGCTTTCTTGATCACCTTTAGAACTTGAGAGCTTGATTGCTTGGATGTGATATGAAAACTTGATGTGAAAATGAGAGAGGAAGGCCTCCTTTTATAGTGATCTAGGGCACACTCCTCTAGATGGGCCACCTTGAAGAATTAAATCCCAATTAGGTCCTCACCTTTAGAAAATATACCTTGATTAAATACCATTAAAGGATTTACCATTTTGGAGCTCGAAACAGCTGACTCGGAAGTGGGAAATAACTTTCTGAAAGATAAATTACCGGCAAATGAAACTTTGAAATTCTGGCAGGAAGAGGTCAAGGTCGAGGGTGACCCTGACCTGGTTAGGGTCAAGGTCAACCCTAACCTAGTCAGGGTCAAGGTTGACCCTGACCTAGTTAGGGTTGAGGTTGACTTTGACCTCAAACCCTAACTTTGTCAGGTTCTACAACAGGAGTTCCAGGGGTGCTAGAAACTTGGAAATTGATGTCAGATCAGGACCCAGTGTCTAGAATAGACAAAAAATCCTTAGAATGATATGATGAAGGACTAGGAGGTCTCATTTTTGAACCCTACCTAGAAAATGGAGCCATGGAAAGAAGAAAATTAGGAAATTCCTTAAGACCTTAACCCTAATTTCACCTAGAATGCAAAAATCAAGTGTAGAGAAGAAGTGGAAGACAAGGGAGAATGAAAAGATGCCAATCATGACCCTAAACCACTTACTTAGAGGGCTAAATGCTCTTAACATGGAAGTGCTTCCATTGTAAGATGATACATTAAGCCCCCACTTTAGCAAGAGTATGGATTCAATGCAAACTCTTGGTAAAGGAGAAGAGAGAAGAGATCCTAGTGGATTCAAAATGAGATAAAATAACACTTAGCTGAAGAGATAAGCCCCCAGACCAATGATTCTAAATCAACATACATACATGAGAGTATACAAAAGAACAAGGGTTAGTACTAAACAACCCAAATCAATTAGCATAAGAAACCTTGCTAAGAAATATTTCTCATACCAATATCATATTTGGAAAGCTATCATAACAGCATAAATGATTACATAAGAAAGACAAGAGCAACACTATAGACAACATAGCTTCATGATCCATTCCTACTATCATGAAAGCAAAAAGAGAGAAAAGAGAAAGTGATTACCTCACCCGGTAAGATGCCCACCTTACCGTGAATCACCTTGGAGGGAGATCCCAATAGGTTCACCCATAAACTGTGCTTGCAATTGTAATGTGTCTTCTGACGGCTTCTGGAATATCCATAGATCCACCTTCTTGTATCACTATGAATATGAAATGCATGTCTCCTCAGGATTTAGCAACTTATGTGCATTACCTTCGAAAGATTTAGCATATAGGTGTGTGTCTTTTCAGGATTTAGCAACTTATGTGTGTTACCTTCCAAGATTTAGCACATTTGAAATTTGGAAATGCGTGTCCCTTTAGGATTTAGCAACTTATTTGCGTTAGCTTCAAAGGATTTAGCATATTGAAAATTTTGAAAAATGTGTCTCCTCAGGATTTAGGAACTTATGTGCATTACCTTCGGAAGATTTAGCATATGGATGCATGTCCTTTCAGGATTTAGCAACTTATGTGCATTACCTTCCAAGATTTAGCATACAAAAATAAAAAACAATAGTACAAGGGAGGCCCTGTATATGCCTCCCTCCTTAAAATGGCAAAAACATACTATTTTGTCATGTTAAGGAAAGAAAGAACAAGGATAAAGCCTTCTACAACATCAAGACAATATCCATAGACAACACCCAATCCAAGCCAAGAAGGTCACAACTCCTATGAGGCCATGGAAGGGATGAATGTAAAAGATATCATGCAAGAAGTGAAAAGAAAGTAATCCTTTATAAGGGATAGCACACTGTTCAGTTTTCAAGGTGAGAGATGTATCAACCATGGAAACCCAATGTCAAACAATAAATAAGGTTTGTATAAAGGACATAGATCCTCAAAATGCAAACCATAATTGTTATGTATGATTGGATATCACATAATAGATAAATACTACTTAACCAAGGAAAGAGGTGAATCCCTAGAAAAGAAGAGAATACTGCATGAAATAACAATGCATAGGTTTGAATAAGATAAAAAAGCATACCAAGCCTCCAAGGCTAAAGTACTTCTACCAAACTCACAACCCATATTTGTGACTCCATATTTGAATGTGTGAAGATAGAAAAGAAGGATAAGGCATCTTTGCCCCCCAAGTGTAGGAACAAAGATGGAAGATGATACCTACTTCACAAAGAAAGGAGATATCCTATTTACAATAATGTATAGTATATCCTTAGCGAGAGATATTAACCCCTACATCCAAGAATATAGATAATTGTGAAAAGGATATGTCACTTATGGAAAAGGATCCTCAAGGAAAAAGATCTTATTGCCAAGACCCCCACCAAAGAGGAGTGCATGTAAATAAGATATCATCTTTCAAAAAGGTGGGAACAAAGATTCAATCATCAAGCCCTTGGTGAAGAAGAACAAGTGGAATCTTTGGAATGAGGGAAACAACTCTAACACTAAAGCAAGGGTGAGAGTTTATAAAGAACATAATTTCCAACATAGAGAAGAAGTGACGACCTAGCCCAACAACTTCTCATGTAAGAAGGTTATCCATAGTCAAAATATCTATCAATATGATGAAATAATATTGCAATATAAACAAATAACACTAAGCTAAGGAAAGAAGTTCCCCTAGAAAAAGAGAAAGAAGGAAGAACCTTGGCCCCCAAGGGATGAAAGACAAGGGATATTTTTACAAAACACATGTCCTAGAAAAGATTTCCTAAGAAGAAAATATAATTCCTAGGAATGGATAAAAACATCATGCAAGACTATGGAAGAAGGAAACATAAAGAATACCAATTAAATCTTAATAAAAAGACCTAATGGATCCTAAAAGACTGGATAAAATTATGCCTCTTGCCCCCCAGTCATGAGACAAGAGGATAGGAACATTTACTCCAGCTCTAATGGAGGGGAGTCCCCTATATCAAAATTATGAAGTTGTAAGACGACGTGAGAAAAAGGTATAATACCACGTGTAGCCCTATCCCTAACATATAATTTGAAGTTGTTACAATCGACAAGCAAATGAGTATTACGATAGTGGAAAGGACATTTAAATTTGTACAAAGCATCAATAGGCATAGGTCTAAATCTTTCCTTCTTAGAATTCATTAGCTCCACATATATTGTCTTAGCAATTTCTTGACGAGTGCTAGGATTATCCATTAGAGGTGTAGAGAGATGAGCATTAAGGGTAGGACAAAGATCCACACCACTTAACTTGACTTGAAATTTAGAAGTTTCAAGACCACTCTTATCTGGTTTAGGAGGTATGTTAATGGGAAACTTAATACCATGTGCATTAACTCCTAACCCTAAACTGTTATATCCCTGTTTAGTCACCATATTATATCCAGTAGTGTACATATCATGCAAAGCTTCTACAGGAGGTGATTGTTTATCATGTTCATGAGTAAAGGTCATATAAGGTGGGATAATAGGTTTGGAAGAAGTTTCTTTACCCTTTCCTTTAAGATCATCATGATTAGGAGGAGAAGGTAAATCAAAGAAATCTTGCACATCTGCATCCTGCACTATAGCATGAATCCCATCATAAGTATGAGAAGAGCAAGGATTAACAGATGGAGAATCAGGTATCAGAATAGGAAGATTAGGATGAAGAGTAGGATGAAGATTAGGAATATTAGGAGATGGTGTATCATCTACCAAATTCTTCACATAATCCAAAAGATGAATAAGGCTACCACATAAATCCCTAAGAAAAGTTTTAAATGTGGGTAGACTAGTATCAGTCAACTTCACAAAAGTATAAGCAAGAGCAAAGTGAAGGGTCATCAATATCAGGAAATGAATAATACCCTCATAAACATCATATTCATTATAAATAGATGCTAGAAGAAGAGTAATAACAAACATGATTATGGACCAAAACATCTTAACAATCTTCATGATAAATAAAAATGCAAGAAATATGTTTTTGTATTTTATTCACTATATAGATTTTTTTTTAAAATTTTGAAGTATAGATGCAAGAGAAAAATGTAAATCTAACACCAAAAAGAATGAGAGTAAGCATGTTGGGTTCACCAAAATGAATAGAGGTAATTTGGAATCACCTCTATTTGTGTATGTGTGTGGGGAAAATGTAATATTCACTCCTAAATCCAAATTCCCAAAAGAGAGATCCAATTTGATCCACCAAGAGGTTAATACACAATCGAATCAATCTATGAAGAATATGAAAGAGAGAGAGAAACCCTATACTTCCCTATAGTTGGATTAAGCTTGAAATCTGAAATAATTGAAGTGCAAATACTAACCTTGAATTAGGGTAGATCTAGAAAATGTTGAATTCTTGCTTCTATATTAACTTTCTGAAGATTCCGTCACCTATTCTAGTATGGAAATGCAAAGGCAGACAAAACCCAAAAATCTTTTCTCCAAATTCACACAGGTCGACTTTGACCTTTTAAAGGGTCAAAGACCACATTATTTATTTGAAGTCTGATTCTGATTCTGTTCGCAGATCCTGAAAGATTGTTGAAAAGGGTATCCGAATTCACTCTTAGATCCAAGATTCCACACCTGTACCTACAAGAAAAATGGTTTTGTTTGTTGTATGGGGGGTTTGCCTTGGTCAAACCCCGGTTTGGAATCAACCTTAATATTGAAATTGAAATGGGAGAATGCTAGCAAGTAGTAGAAATGAATCTAACAATGAAGCTATGCAATTAAATAGATTGTTGGCATTAAGTATGATTTTTCATTAGTGACAACAATTATTCAGACTCTGTATGTTTACCGAGAAGACAGGATAGTGTTTGCCGAGTAGACAGGACAATGTTTACCGAGCAGACAGGATACTGTTTACCGAGCAGACAGGACAGTGTTTATCAAACAGACTAAGATTCACAATGCTTACCGAGTTATCATTACCAAGTGATGAAATGAGTAGTGTTTACCAAGTGCCAACATGGTAAATAGGGAATTCAATTTCTACCGAGTGACACTATATCTACCGAGTCTCCAGTAATACCGAGTTTGAAACTACAACCGAGTGGTTAGTATGGACCGAGCCTTCACTTCTACCGAGAGCATGATGATGCTGAGTAACGCAGTGGATGCCGAGTATCAAAAACTCACCGAGTTAGTTTGCAGTAACTGAGTAACTATATTTGGGCCAACTCAGTAATATTTGTGTTAGCTTGTTTGAGAGCCAACTTTGTAATTATTTTATAATTGTTTTGGATTGATATATAAACATTCTTTTGTATCATATCAAAGTGGAAAAAAAGTAAGAAGTGAGAAAAAGAGAAGAAAGGCAGAGATAAGCAAATTACAAAGGGCTACAATAATATAAGGAGTAGAAAAGATATATCCATCACAGAAGGTGATAAGTACATCAAAGAATCTCAATCAGCAAGTACAGTTGCAAGTAAGAGATCTACTATTTCATCCTAACAAGTGAATCAGCTTAAAATCCTTTAACAAGGTAGACTTAACAGTCTTTGTAAAATCTCTTAACCGAGTGCATACTTCTTTGTATGTTTGTAAATCCTCTAACAAGGTGGACCTAGCAGTCTGTATTGCTCCTAACAGGGCAGATCATCAGAAGTGATCATTGTAAGCCTTAACCGGCAAACTTTATACTGTAGTATTGAAGTTTTGTGGGTATCATCCCCACCCCAATTTTACTTTCTATTTGGAAGGTTTCTGGGTCACCAAATCTCTGTGTTCAAAGTGTTATGAATGTTTTATTCTTTCTGTTACTCATGCATGCAGTTAGCTTATTGATCTAAATGTTATTTGGAATATGGTTAAGATCTGAATTTGTTAAAAGTTTTGAAGTTACTGATTCACCCCTCCCCTCTCAATAACTTGGCTAGTCTTGAATATTTCCAACAATTGGTATCAAAGCTTTGTGGTTCTCAGGATAAATTTTGACAGCTTGAGAAAAGATTCAAGACAATGGAGATATTCAAACTTAACAAAGTAATTGAGAATGAAAAGCTAGATCTAGAAATGGCCATAGCTCAACTCAAGGAAGCAAAAGAGCATCTTTTCCAATCCCTAAAAAGAAGGAAAGAACTTGCAAATCAGATGAATGACCACCAGTATGTTGAAGAAAAGATTGAAGACTTTTTCCCTTCAAGCAGCTCAGATGAGGTAAACAATGCAATCAAAGAACTTCTAGAAAAGAATGGATCTCTACAAGAAGAAGTAAGAAAATTGAAAAGAGAATAGGAAATTCAGTCAACAAGATTCTGTGAAATCTTAGAACAAAGAAACAAGATGAAAGATGAAATAGATGGAAATAACAATGAAATCCAGAATCAAACTCTTCAGCTAGAAAACCTTATTGATCAAGTCTCCAATGCAAATGAAGAAATCTTGACTCTGAGATCAGAAAATGAAAATATAAGAGAGGAGTTGAGATCTGAAAAGCAAATCAATTTAAGATTGCTGAATGACCTAGACACTGAAAGGCAAATCAATGAGAGAATGTTGAAATCTCAAGAAGATATAAATTGGGTGTATGAACGAAACCTTCATAAGCAAAAAGGAAAAGTAGGACTTGGATACAAAGAGGAAGGTGAATCCTCTAAACAAGGTACTCAAAAGAATCAGAAACCCACTTGTAATCACTATGGAAAAATTGGTCATACTTCAAACAAATGTTGGAGCAATGGAAAAGCACAATTCAATGGAAAATGCTACAATTGCAATCAGCATGGTCATAAAGCAAATGAATGCAAGGAGAAACAAAGATTTAAAGGCAAATGTAACAAATGTAACAAAAAAGGTCACAAGGCATCAGAATGCAGAACTAAAACACCCAATCCAGCAGAACAAATTGTGAAAGCAATATTTAGTTGGGATTACAACACTTGGTGTAGGTGTCATTACTGTGGAGAATATGGACACATTGGCATGAATTGTGTAAGGCATCACTTGAGAAAAAGGGAAACTACCATAAGATGTTATAAATGCACGAAGCTTGGTCACATAGCTAAAAATTGCATGAATTCAGGCAAAGTTGAAGATGAAAAGAAAGCAAAAGCAAATAGCATCAGGAAGCAGATGAGACAACAGTGGATTCCCAAACCTACCGAGAAAACCAGTCCAAGTAATGAAGTCACTCATGAAGAGGATGGCTCTATCAATTCTGACTAAGTCTCCAAGAAAGCACTGGAACTGTATCTTCATAGACATATTCCAAAATAGTTCCAGAATTGAAAGGAAGAAAGATCCAAATCAGTATGCAAGATACAGCAGGATCACAAGAAGGTTGGTATCAGTTATCACTGAGCAAGGTCGGGAGTAACCTAATTTCATATGGTTACCGAGTAAGGTCAGAGCAGTATGAATTTGTATGTTCTCTATGTTGCGGAATCTTCATCAAGAAATTAATGCATAGTGGATGACAGTCTGTCGAGTTCAATACCCTAATTCCTATGGAGCATTAATGACAAAATTTTAACAAAAAGCATGAAATCAAGTTCATTCTTCACCGCAAATATCAGCATATTAAGTAGAGAAATTTCTAGTGCGATCAAGCGATTCGAAGCAAAATTTTGCAGCAAAAATTTCTTCGAAGAATTTTTCTTTTCTACCGAGCTACCATGGCATCATCCAGCACCAAAGTAAAGAAAGGTTCAAAAATGTTAGTTCAAGGAGAATGGAAAGTGCCAGATTTCAAACTCGTGCCCGCGATTGCAAAAACCCTAGACCCGAGAGGAGCTCAATCTCAAATTCCTCCAAAGGTACTTCTTGTAAATGACATTCGCAATCATTTTAAAGGTACAATTCAAGAGCTTGGAACCCTAGAGATAGATGTTGTTCATGATGAACTATGTGTTGATGGTGTTCTCAAACTAGAACATAAACATTTGGAAGATAAGGGTTTGACACATATCACCCACTTGCCTAGGAGTTTCCAGATAAAATGGATTAGATATATCCTAAGCCGAGTGCATGAAGATAAAATTTGGCTTGAGCAACCAGTGGAAATAACAGAGAAGATAATTCATCAAATCACTGGTCTTCCCATGCTTGCCAAGGCTAAATCTACAAAAACCCTAGGTCGGGTAGAGCTGGAAAAGAAAACCCTAGCCGAATGGGATGGTAGAGGTATGAGAATCAATAGTATTACCGATGCAGAACTAAAATTTGGCACATATGTCATAGCTCACAAGATATACAGTTCAATTCAACAAAATAGTGTTCCATGTGAAGCAGTTGACTTAGCCTATAAAATTGTGAAGAACAATATGTCATTTGAACTAGCAGATTTATTGTTGAAACAGTTCAACAAGAATATGGAGAGCATCCAAACCTCAAAGAACAATCCATGTAAGTTTGGCTCGCTGTTGGTTTGTTTATTTTTCTATGCTCAAAATTTTTTCCCATCAAAAGGCACGGTAAAATGGAGAAAGGATGTGCCTACTCTTTATCAGATAAATGAGTACATTGCAGAAATGGGTGAGAATTTTGCAAGCATAATGGATAACTATTTTGAATCTTTTAAAGAAAAGATGAATAACAGATTCCGAATTCCATAAAAGTTGGTGGAAGATTATAAAGATGATATTTGTTTCATGGTTGATTGTGATAGAGTATACATTCAGGCAGTAAGGCCTAGGATTGTATGGGTGAAACCTCTTTCTTATGAGGTAAACATTGATGAGACAAAGGATATAATTGAAGCCCTAGTAAATCAACCTGTTGATCCAAAGGCTCCATACTTTGGAACATATGATGAAGCTAAGGTAAGAATTGAACTAAGTGTAGACACCGAAAAATCCTTCAGAAAATAAATTATTTTTGTTTTCTGAAAATCCTTGATGACATCATCATTTATTAATTAATTAATTATTTAATTAATTTATTTATTTTTATGGCATTAAATCCCTCTCTCTTAATTAAAAATCTTTAATTAAGGAATCTAGCCTAAAAATGTCATTTGGACATTATCCCTAATTTATTAATTATTTAATTAATAAATTGACCAAAAAACTTCAAAAATAAATTAATTTATTTTTAATTTATTTTTTATCCCAAACTTGGCCAATTTCCTTAAGACCACTAACCTCTTCCAAAATCTTCTAATCCCTTCTTAACTTCGATTAAAAGGCTAATCTCATCCTTTCTAACCCTAATCCCAAGGTTAAATATTTAATTAAGGTTAAATATTTAATTTTCATATTTATTGAAAATATTTTAATAAATATTCCTAAAACTTAAGCTTTTGGAATGAATAACTTTTATTCCATGAAACTAAGGAGAAATCTAGACTCTTCTAGAATCTTCTCAAATCCACCCTCTTCACCCATCCTAATCCTTTTCTTTGTCCTAATCTAATCCTAATCCTACCCTTAAACCTTTGTGCAATCCTAACCAAGCTTAAGACTTTCCTAAACCAAAGCAAAGTCTTTCCTTCCAAATATCTCAACCACAAAGCATTTATTGCTTCCCCAAAGTCTTCAAAGCCTCTTAAAGCCCATTCATTGCTCTTACAAGCATTTATTTGGAGAGTTATGAGCTTGGAGCCCCCTTTGTTGACTCCTCTTTGCCCTTCCCTTCATCCACTCACCTTGTGACATGTGTCACCTCCTGATTGGCTGAGAACTAGCACAATCCATGTGCTTCCCTTTGAGTGAATCTTGGCCTCTCTTAAGGATTTCAATCCTGGCCATTCATTCCTCCTACCCCAAGCCTTTAGAAATCTTATAAATACCCTCACTTCCTAAGGCAAATCATCTCTCAACTCTCAAACTCAATAGCAAAGTTATAATGCCATTTTCATTCTAGCATAAGCATAAGTTCATCATTTTAGATCATTTTCAAGTTTAAATCACATCTAAATTAGCTTAAATGGATTAACATAGATTCATTTCTTGTTTTAATCTTAGTTCTTTCATTTAGCTTTGCATATTTGTGTGTTCTTGAGGCCTTTGAGGCAAAATAGGTTCTTCATACCTATTTTGTGTCATTTTGGGTCTTCTTGATCCTCAAATCATTTATTTTGCATGCTCCAAGTGCTTGAGTTTGCACACCCACATTCATCTATATCTAAGCATATCAAACGGTGCATGGGCGTATCCGTTTTAGGCTTAAACTGAGGTGGCTTTGATTTTAGTTTATTTACCATTAAACTTGATTTGATTATATGCTATGACGTTTGTTTGTCTTTGGCCTTCAAAACAGGTTTAGGTGCACTCTCAAATCCTAGTCTACATTCTGGCACGCCCGGTGGGATAGAGACCACAATCATTTTGATGAAATTATGCTTTATATGCTTGTATTTTGCAGGAAATAAAGAAATGTCACCTTCATGAAAAGAAATGACGCCTACAGCAATTAAATGTCGCCTTCAAACAAAGAAATGTCGCCTTCAACAAAAGAAATGTCGCCTACAAACAATCCAGTCACGCCTTCATGAAATTAAATCACGCCTTTGAGGAAAGAAATGACGCCTATGAGCTCTGTTTTCACGCCTGCATAACTGAGAATTTCCTGTTGTCGGCAACTTTTGTTACGTTCCAGAATTCTCTTCTGTCACCTTCTTGTAATTAAATCACGCCTGTAACAAAAGAAATCACGCCTCTGGTAGTTTTATCTGTCGCCTTTTGAGGTACAGAATGTTGCCTGTAGGAATTAAATGTCACCTCTGCACTTTCCAGCGTCGCCTATAAGCTGCACAGTGTCGCTTTTGGTTTTTGTCTTGAGTTGCTTAAGACTGGTTTTTTTCATTTCTTTTATTACAGCAAAGGTCAAACTCAATCTTGAATGAAACTTAAGGAAATGAACTTAGGTCCTAGAGTGTCATTGTCAATTTGAAAAGAAAACCAAATCTCGAATGCACTAAAGGAACAAACAACTCTATTCCCTCATCTGTTTCAGTTTCCAAAGCAAGCAAACAAATTCAATCTTGAGTGATCTAAGGGACAAAACAAAGCTTTTTCAAATTTCTTAAAACAACTCGCTAATCAAATCTTGAATGCACAAAAAGAAAGAACTTGCAAACGTTCGAAACATTTACATTTTTGAGGAAAAGAACAAATCAAAATCTAATCACGAGTGTCTTCATTTCAAAGTTCAAACATCACTTAATCAAATTGGGAAAATGAACAAAATCTGCTTGATGTGCATGTAGGAGTTTTTCAATTCTTGCATAATCCTTGTTAGAGTAAGCAACGTGGAACATTTGAACTTGGACAAGTTCACTTGTTCTACTTTTAGTGAGGCCTGTCCAAGGAGAAGCGGTTCCTCCTCGGAGAACGACCTCAAACCGGTATCCCCCCCGGCCGGTATACAAATAAGTGAATACCAAAAGACTCACTTACATCTCCTAATCGCCGGGCGTTCGTGCCAAACACGTGTCTGGGGATGGTAAACATTCCTCTCCCCCAGCATAATTGGCAAGGCTCTTAAGTGAGTCACGGATGATCAGCATAACCGGGTATGGAGACACCACGGAACTATTAAAAACTTGATAAAATAGAGGCTACCCTATCTACATCCGAAAGTATCAAAATCCTTGTGCAAGGACCGATTCCAAGGGGTTTACCGGGTCGCCTCAAGATTACTCACCATTTGTATTCCCTTCTGGGGGATACCAAGCTGTGGGCAAGCGATTTTGATACTCACCTTCCTTAGGTAGATCTGTTTGAAAGTGCTTGACAGTCAAAGACTCCGTGAAAACACTTGTTGAAACATACACTTTCAAAGCTTTGTCAGAGTCAGTTGCCTTTGTTTGTATCCCGCAAGGTTGCTTTGTCCCTTGCGGAGATTGCTTTGACTTTAACTTTTGCCATTGGAAACCTTTGTCTCAAAATCAGAAGCCTCTTTTCCAAAGTGATGCCCAGCAAGAGAAAACATCCTAAAGCAAAGTTGCCCAAATCCCAAGCCTATCAAGAGCAAAAATTTATCAAGAAGAACACCAAGACCTATCAATCCATTATCCAAGCAACCCAAGCAGAGGAGAAGTCCCAAACTAGACTTGAGAACATTGCCCATAACGCTCGCATCAAACAGTTTGCCTTCCGTTTCCGAGTTAACCATCACTTTGTCAACCTTGAGCCAGAAGATTAGCCAATCCTTGTTCATGTCTTGTTCCATCTTCAGATCTTGAAATCTTGTCTCCAACATGCCTTGCATCTTAGTTTCATCCTAGTTTCACCCTTTGAAACCTTATTTGCATTTCAAAACATCATAAAAGTTGCATTTGCATTCATCTTCCTACCAGCATTCTAGAATCAGTCCTTGTCATTTGCACTTGCATCATCCTTCTAGAGCATTGTCCCTTCACCCTTCAATACCTTTTCCACCAGCATCCCCCCATCAGCTTTCCATATCTTTCCAGCAGATCCATCATCTTTGGCTCCAAACCCAGAGACCCACCAACACTTAGTGTTCTACCTTTTGAGTTGTTCCTATCCTATATCCAAGATCAGAGACCATCATCCTCTTTTTGGCACAACGTGTTGTCATAAAGAAATCAAACCTTGTCCTTGCATAGCCATCATCTCGAGCAAGAGATTGGAGTGTATTGATAAGAAACTTGTTGACCGAAGATCATCAGTCTATCTTAGGTTGACCCCATCATATCTCTGATCCTCCATTTGGGAAAAATAGCAGCTCATTTGTTGACCACTCAGTAATCTTTCACCAGCTTTCCACCAGCAACCTATCTTTCCTCCACCATCTTGATCCATATCAGTTCCATCCAGCTTCCATCATCGCCATCTTGATCCATCCTTGCATTGCATCCTAGAAAGTCATCATCTTTAGAAGTTCATCAACTTTGCATCCATCAACGTCTTTTAGCCAAACATCTTGCATACATTTAGCACTTGCATCTCCATGCCTGTTGAGACCAGATCTCGGAAAAGAAGAAGCATGAATCCTTATCCACCAACAACCTCATCCGATCCCAACCTTTTCACCAACGCCATGATGACCTACAATCCCCAGATCCAAGCCAGTAACCTATGTGAAGATCCAAACATCCCTTCATCCCCCTTGGCAAACCAAGCATTTGTAAATCCTCTAGAAAGCCCACCAGCGACCAATGCCCTTGTACCACAACATCAGCAAAGCACGTTTGTTCACTACCTGCCAGAAAATACCTCCATCCCACCATCTCTCTATCCACGCATCCCCATCAAAACTATCCAAGTTCCAGCACAAGCATATTCTCCGTTTGTCCAATCATTCCCTGATCCTATCATGCAAACACCCCAAGAGCTTTCCACCATTCCCCTTTTCTTGCAAGGAAGCCTCACCAGTCCTGCAACACAAGCTGCAACACCATCCGCTCCATCTCATACCCCTTTTGCTTCATCATCTGCTATGGCTGCCCAAGCCCAAAACCAACACTTAAACCAAAGTCAGCTTCCACCTCTCACGTAAGCTTTTACACCAAAAGCTTCGCCACCATCTGCAAGTCAAGCAACGCCTTTCACCATCAAAGGAGCACCGTCACCCTTCACCCCCCAAGCACCTGTACCTTCTTCTTTGGGGTTAGCGCAATCGCTTCCTATTCCAACCTCATCTTTCTCTTGGGTGTTTCCTTCATTTTCCTCCTCACAAGCATCCGCTCAACCACAACCTCAACAAGCTCCTTTCTCTCAACCATCATTCGTGTCCCAAGCTCTCGTTGCTCCTACCATTCCATCATCCGCTGCAGTGCACCCTAACACAAGCTCTCAGTGGGGCCTTACACAAGAAGAAATGAAGGCATGGGGGATCCCATCTCAATCCCCTACATCTATGGTTGCAAGTCAACAAACCACCTTCGCCCAAGCAGCACAGCAGCAACTACCCCAAACACCGCCGGCTTCAAGCTATTCGTCCCAAATCTCAAATACCTTCCAGCAAGTTACACCACCTCAACAGCCAACTTTTCCCAGCTATCTTACCCCATCACCCTTTGCTTCTAGCTTTCCCACATCTGTTCCACCTCTAAGTAACGCAGGCATGCACCCAGCTTATATCAGCCAAACCCAAAGCCAACCTCAGCAACTACCACCATCATACCCGCAAGCAGCATCATTCCAACAGCCTCCCCCACAGCAACCACATGTCCCCTTTCAGCAAACACCCATCATCCCTCCACAACAGCAAGTCCCTTACTATCAGCCTCAGCAACAAATCCCTATCATCCCCCAGCAACAACAAGTTCCCACCCATCAGTTACAACAGCAAGTCCCAAATGCCCAGTATCAGCAAGCAGTCCCACAACAACCACCAGTTCAACAACAGCAAGCAGCCCAACAACATCAAGCGGTTCCATATCATTTACCACAATATCCCCCTATGCCACACCAGCAATATCCCCAGCAACCATTACCCCAAAATCAGTTCCAACCCATTTATCCACAACAAGCGCCATATCCAGTTCCACAGCTTCCATCACAAGCAGAAGTTCCAGTTCCCTCGCCACTCAATGCTGAGTGGGAAGCAATGAAAAACACTCTAAAGGAGCTCCAAGGTGGAACAGAGAATAAAAAATACAAGTTCGAAGAGGTGTGCTCATATCCCTTCGATCGGTCCATAGCAACTATCCCTTTCCCCAAGCATTTTGAGATGCCCAAGTTTGACAAGTATCGGGGGAAAGGAGATCCAGTAAACCATATCAAAGAGTTCTACATGGCGTGCCAAGAAGTGGCTTACAGTGATAACTATCTCCTGCGCCTATTTCCCAAAAGCTTGGGAGGAACTGCTGTTGAGTGGTTTTACAAAATACCACATGGGACAATAAAAACCTTTGCTGAACTCTCTGAGAAGTTCATCACACACTATGCCCATAATGTGGAGAATGAGTTGTCGTTGCTAGACCTATGCAACTCAAAGCAGAAAGACAGAGAAAGCCTTGCAGAATACTTGCAAAGATGGCAGAATCTTACAACCAGGTTATCATATCAGCTGCCAGAGAAGCATCTAACAAAGATCTTCATTGATAACCTACATCCAAAGCTATCCCATCACATGCGAATGAACTGTCTCTAGACGTACCAAGACATCAAGAGCAAGGGCATAGGCATCGAGAAAGCTCTCCTAGACGAAGGCACTATTCATCATTTCAAGGATGATTCTAAGAACAAACCCAACAATGATAAATCCCGCTACTAGAATCGTAACAAGAATGTTGTTACAGATAGAGCCACTAACACTAAAAATGTACAATTCATTGTGGCTAGTCCTACACCAGCTCAAACATACCAACCGCCACAAGCGCCCATCTATCAGCAACCCCCAGCTCCCGCATATCAAGCACCTATTTATCAGCAGCCTCCTCAAGCTCATCAATCACCTGTGCAACAGTATCAGCAGCAATATCAACAGCAACAGCCAGCACATCAAGGCAATCATGTTAACGCAGTTAACATTGCCCCAAGGCAGAACAAACCCAACAATCAGAACAATCCAAAGAGGACTTTCACACCTTTGGGTGAGCCTCTAGATCAGATCTTTTATCGGCTAGCCAAGGCAAATATGATCACATATCCACCCATCCCACAGAAGGATGACAACGCACCAAAGTCTAATTGGTATAAGGAAAATGAATACTGTGATTACCATCGTGTGAAGGGGCACACAACATTGAAGTGCATGTGGCTTAAGAACTACATCCAGGATCTCATTGATCACAAGGAGATCCAGGTCGATGCACCAACTCAAGCTTCACCCAACACCGGTTTGCAAATATATCAAAATGTGTTCCCTCAACACGATACCGGGAAGAATCAAGCCAACGCCAATCAGCCCCAAAATCATGGCAAAGGCAAGCAAGAAGATCACACAGCGGCCTACATCAACTATGACAAGTATGTCGGATGCATAACTCAAGTTGAGCCCATCCAAGATGAGCCCACCATCAATACCATCCACGTCAAAGGGCCGGATCGACAATGTGCTGCAACTACCCACAGTGGTAGGATAACTGTTGCCGGTGCTCCTCCGAGATCAGCTGCTCCTCCAAGTTCAACATCTACTGCATCCACAGCACAGTCTAACACCAGGCCAACATCAAATGCACGCGCAACACAGCATAATGCACCAAGAGAACAATACAATATCATAGAGCATCTTGGGAACATGCCAGCCCAAATATCTATCTTGGATTTGCTCCGCACATCACCCATCCATCAGGAGATCCTGGACAACGCTATAAAAGAAGACCATGTCCCCATGGACATTAACACAACTCAGTTTGAAACTCTTGTGGGACACCTATCAGCAGCATGTGCCTTGTCCTTCAAAGAATTTGATATACCAGATGTCGCTCCTGACCATACTCTCCCTCTCCGCATTGCTGTCATGGTCAGAGATTTTGCCATCAAACGAGTTCTAGTGGATAATGGCTCAGCCCTCAACTTGTGCACATTAAAATTCATCAAGAAGATCGGGTTCACAGAGGCCGACATACAACATGAGCAAATCACTATCAAAGCATATGATAACTTGGAGCGTACCTCTGAAGGTACTATAACTTTGCCTATCCAGCTAGGCCCAGCAACGCAAGATACTCTCTGCCACGTTGTTGATCTTGACCTACCATTCAATATCCTCCTTGGTCGTCCATGGATATATTCCATTAAGGCCGTACTATCTACTTACCATCAGTGCATCAAGTTTCCACATCAAGGCACTGAGGTTACCATCCACGCTGATCCTAACCCCTTCGCATACTGCCTTGCGATGGAAGCATCTTTCCCTCATTCTACTCATTGTCCTGGAACCGATATTGGTACTTCTATTGCTAGCTCATCCCGATCCCATCGCGATCCAGAGACCATCCTCTCTTCCACCTTATCATCCATCAAGATCAACAACCAGGGTTGTGGCGAATACAACCTCAGTGATGCATTTGCTGTAGGAGCTCTTCCACGTGATCCACATACTCAAGGGCGCCCAAGTTGTCAAAACAAGCCTGTTGAGGAACATTATAAGCTCAAGCAAATTAGAAACATGACTTTTGAGTCTCATGGTACCATCAATAGCAAAGAGATAGATCCAGATATTAACAAATGGTTATACAAAGATCCCCCATCACGTGACACACAACTTCTTGAGTACTTCAAAGAGAAATATCCAATCCCCTACAAAAATGTCACAGAACACTATAACTATCAAGGTGGTGGTCTAGGACCACAAGAGGATGGAAAATTGTTTCCTATCATACCATCCCAGAATCCAGAACAGCAAGGACTTGGCTTTAATACCCCTCGCCTGCTTGAACAAGAGCCCAATACCACAACTGCGGGCACTAACATGACCAACGTGAACTTTTCGAATAGCCAGGATGACCTCATGGAAATCGAAGACATCCTCGAAGAGAAAGACATCCGATCCTATGATGATATCTTTGCCAACGACACCCTCCTGGGGACTTCTGTCCTCCAACAACTCTCCATTAACCTCATAGATCTTCCCCTCACAAACCCCGACCTCATAGATTGGGACCAACCAAGCATCGCACACATCGACGAGTTCCAAAGCGCACAAGCACTCCTAGAATTCATGGGGGCATCAGGTCCAGCAAGCAATCAAGATCCAACATCAACCTCTATCTATCAGCTTCACCCAGAAGGATATTTTGGGGAAGAGGCAAACTTTAGTCACAAAAATGAAATAGCAAAAGAACATCATGAGTCTTTATGTGAAAACCCCCTTGGGGCACATTCTGATTCCAAAATAGTAAAAATAAAGGGCGTATCTTCTAGTGAAAACCTGGCAATTCAGGCGCTAGAAGATGAAGCCTTGCCTCTTCCCCCTATCCAAGATTATAGACCAGAGCAGTCACCGATCATCATAGAGGAAACCAAGCCAATCAACTTGGCAATAGAAGAATGTCCAAGGATCACCTACATTGCAGTCAACCTAACAGAAGGAGAAGAAATCGCTCTCAGCACCTTGCTCAAGGAATTAGTTATCAACTTTGCATGGTCATACGCCCACATGCCTGGGCTTGATCCAATGCTTGTTGTTCATCATCTATCAGTAGATCCAAACGTCAAGCTAGTGAAGCAGAAGCTAAGGAAAATGCATCCAAAGGTAGCATTGCTCGTCAAAGCAGAGCTTGAGAAGCTCCTCCAAGCTAAGATCATCAGAGCAATCGACTGCTTAGAGTGGATCTCTAACATGGTGCCAGTCACAAAGCCTTCTGGCGACATCAGAATCTGTACTAATTTTAGGGACTTGAACAAGGCATGCCCTAAAGATGATTTCCCGCTACCAAACATAGACATGCTTGTAGACCTCACAGCGGGTCACGAAATGCTATCACTCATGGATGGATTTTCAGGCTACAATCAGATTCATATAGCAGAAGCAGATCAACATAAAATAGCATTCACAACCCCATGGGGTACCTTCTGCTACAACATGATGCCATTTGGGCTAAAGAATGTAGGAGCAACATATCAGAGAGCAATGACGGTGATCTTCCATGACATGATCCACAAGATCCTTGAGGACTATGTGGATGATATCCTTGCAAAATCCAAAACAAGGGATGAACACCTCAACATCTTAGAGTGTGTGTTTGATCGTCTGAATCATTATGGCTTAAAGCTTAATCCTAAGAAATGTGTCTTTGGTGTTACATCTGGCAAGCTTCTAGGCTTCATCGTCTCTCGACGAGGCATAGAGATCGATCCTAAAAAGGTAAAAGCAATAACAGAGATGCCTCCACCAAGAAATCTCAAACAGCTCAGAAGCCTATAGGGCAAGCTTCAATCAGTACGACGATTCATCTCTCAGCTAGCAGATAAGTGTCAACCATTCTCACATCTCTTATGCAAAGACACCAACTTCAAGTGGGATCCCATATGTCAAAGAAGCTTTGATAAGCTCAAGGAATATCTAGCTAATGCTCCAATCCTAGTACCACCGGTTTCAGGATGCCCACTCATCCTTTATATCTCAACAACAGCTACAGCACTAGGGGCACTCCTAGCACAACATGATGATGAAAACAGAGAATGAGCTATCTACTACATCAGTCACACTCTTGTGGGCTATGAGCTTAACTATTCACCCATGGAGAAAGCATGCTTAGCAGTGGTCTTTGCCACTCAAAAACTTAGACATTACATGCTTAGCCACACAATCAAGCTCATATCAAAGGTGGACCCTCTTAAGTATCTGTTATTAAGAACAACCCTCACAGGCCGTATGGCAAAATGGGTCATGTTACTCAGTGAATTTGACATTCAGTATGTAGATCGCAAAGCAATCAAAGGGCAAGTCATTGCTGATCAACTAGCAGAAGCACCACTGGTGGATGCCTATCCACTAATCATGGAATTCCCCGATGAACATTTATGCATGATTGAAGAGCAGCCCATGTGGAAACTATACTTTGATGGTTCCAACACATCCCATAGCTCTGGGGCAGGAATCCTATTCGTCACACCTCAAGGTGACTATATTCCAAAATCATTCAAGTTGGGATTCCCCTGTACCAACAATATTGCAGAATATGAGGCACTCATCTTAGGTCTCCAAACAGCTATCCAATGGAACATCACAGAATTACAAGTATTTGGAGATTCACAGCTCATTATCAAGCAAGTCCTAGATGAATATCAGACAAAGGATGACAAATTGCTACCCTACAAGCAACTGGTGGATAAATTGAAAGAGCATTTCCTACATCTACAATTCAATCAGATCCCAAGGCTTCAGAACAAAGCAGCAGATGCAATGGCAACCATCGGATCCTTATTGGAAATCCCACGAGACGCATCACAGTATGAATTTCTAGTCGAGCAGCTACATTCACCAGCTTATGAGAACGCCGATGTAGACATGGTGTGTGTCTTGGTTGGTCCTCAATCCCCATGGTACCACGACATCCATGCATATCTAAAAAATGGTATCATATCTCCCCATCTCACCAATAACCAACGCCAAAACCTTATTCGCAGAGCTTCCCGCTACACTCTTGTAGCCAACACCCTATATCGTCGCGGGTATCACAATGTCCTATCTAGATGTTTAGACTCAAACGAGGCCGTCCTGGCCTTACAAGAAGTTCACGCTGGAATTTGCGGTGCCCACACGAGTGGCATGGTTCTAGCAAAGCAGCTGCTTAGAGTTGGGTATTATTGGCCAACAATGGAACATGATGCGTGTGAATTTGTCAAGAAATGTCTCCCATGTCAACAGCATGCCAATTTGATACATGCACCAACACAGGATCTATAGCCTATTGCACCACCGTGGCCTTTTTCATGTTGGGGCCTCGACCTCGTTGGCTTGATCACCCCCCTCTCTTCGGATGGACACAAGTATATCATAACAGCCACAGAGTACTTTACCAAATGGGTTGAAGCGATTCCACTCACGCTAACTACTGGCATCCAAATATCCAAGTTCATCCTCTATCATATCATGTCACTTCGGCATACCATCTACCATCTTCACAGACCATGGCACACCTTTTGAAAACCAGCATGTGGATGATTTGTGTGCCAGACTCCACATCCATCACCGTTTCTCCAGTCCATATTTCCCTCAAGGAAATGGCCAAGCTGAGGCAACTAACAAAACTATCTTGAAAATCCTCAAGAAGGTTGTCAATGATTCTGGTCGTGACTGGCACCTCCAAATCAATCCCGCCCTTTGGGCCTATCGCACTTCTTATCGCACTCCCACAGGCACCACCCCATACTCCCTTGTATATGGTGCTGAAGCCGTTCTACCGATCGAGGTTGAGCTTCCATCCTTGCGCGTCTCCATGAAGAACTATACAACTGATGAAGACTATCGTGTGGCCCAGCTCACACAGCTAGATCTGCTAGATGAAAAGAGACAACAAGCTTACGATCACCTGGTGGCATACCAAAATCGACTCAAAAGGAGTTATAACAAAAAGGTTCATCCTAGACAATTCCAGGTTGGTGACATGGTCCTTAAAGAAAATCAGAAGGTCCTAGCAAATAGAAAAAAGAAAGGCAAGTTTGAGCCTACTTGGTTGGGCCCCTATGTTGTCACCGCATCCTTTGGCTCTGGCGCCTATCAGCTATCAACACTAGAAGGCAAGCCCTTGAATGATCCTATCAACATCATCCATCTAAAGAGGTTATATGCCTGAACCTGATCCTGCATATATCAGAAAATCCAAAAACATTCAAAAAAGCAAAAAAGAAAAAAAGCAAAAAAAGCAAAAAAGCAAAAGAAAAAAAGAAAAGAGAAAGAGAAAATAATTGTCCAACGGTGAAAACTTGGCAATTCAAGCGCCTTGGACAAGTATGTTGGTGAAAACCTGGCAAACAGGTGCCAACATAGTAGACTGAGCTATTTATCTATTCAGTTGTCCTTTCAGCTACCGTCCTCTTCATCCATAATCTCCATAACAAATCTCCCAGCAGTTCCATCTCCCCTATTTTTTCCAAGCATTCAGCTTCCATCTTCCTCCAACCCATCTGCAATCCATATCCTGTTCCAAAGCTTTGTACCATATCTTGTACCATATCCTTTTCCCTTTCCTATACAGCGCATTCCTCCCTGTATTTATCCTTCTTGTCTCCGGCCTAGTGAGAGTCCCGTTGAGTGTGTTCTTCCTATCCCCAATCCTGAGCTTCTATATATATCCCTTGTGCATATCATTCCTCCTTGTTGTACATAACCTTTGTCCGTCCTGCAGTAGCATTTGATCAAATATCTTGTCCCATCCCCAGCCTCAGAAAACTTTTAGTCCCACTCGGGCCTTGTGCTTCAGCAACATCAATTGTCGACTTATCCTTGCTCATCCTGATTATTCCTTGAACTTCAGCTTTTGCCAGCGAACAACTACACTTATTCTCTCACCAACCCATGGGTCCTTGAGGATATATCGTTCCTCCTGTCTGACCTAATCTTCCATCTTGGTCCTTGAGGATATATCGTTCCTCCTGTCCGACCAATCTTCCCACCATCAATCAAACCTAATCTCTCTCCTTGGCAAAGGATGTCTTTTTGGAGTTATCATTTTAATCTTGGATTTTTGTCCTTTGGGTCTTGTTAATCTTTTTGGCTTCTCTTTATCCCACCAGGGTCACCACGATTCTTTATATCACGGTGTGCTGCGTGTGCGGATAATCTGGGGCAAGGTCTTTTGATCTTTTGCTTCTGCCTGTGAGTCAGTTGTGTGTTTGTGGTTCCTTCAGCATCGGTTCCGCCATGTCGCCTCTGCGCTTCATGTGTGATGTTGGGGCAACCCTGTGTGTTTGTTTAGCGTCAGTCCTCGTCAGTCCTCTGCAACGCTGGTGACAAGGCCTCGTGATCCCAGTATCCTTGGCAGGTCTCTAGCATTGCTATATTAAATCTAGGTTGTGCATTCCCGTTTGCACTTGGAGCTATCTGGTCCCTTGCATTTATCATATAGATTAATCTTGCATCTTTGCATACAGCTGCATCTTGCATCTTGCATTTCCATCTCATCTTGCATATCATCCATATTTGTTCTTAGAAGTGAGGTTATCTATCTCCCCTTTCTTCCTAGGCCTTTCCTTCCTCATCCCACCGGGCACACTCTGTCCCATGGCGTAATCCCTCTTTCTGCTTGTCCCACTGGGCGCATCTTCCATGATTTTGTCCCACCGGGGCATGTATCTCTCTTTCTCCTAGTCCACCCAGGCGTCATACCCTCTTCTTCTGATTCTAGCCTCGGCATCTTGTTTTCTAGTCTTTGACTCCATGCCACTTGCGGCATCGCATCAAAGAGGGGCAAAATGTAGACACCGAAAAATCCTTCAGAAAATAAATTATTTTTGTTTTTTGAAAATCCTTGATGACATCATCATTTATTAATTAATTAATTATTTAATTAATTTATTTATTTTTATGGCATTAAATCCCTCTCTCTTAATTAAAAATCTTTAATTAAGGAATCTAGCCTAAAAATGTCATTTGGACATTATCCCTAATTTATTAATTATTTAATTAATAAATTGACCAAAAAACTTCAAAAATAAATTAATTTATTTTTAATTTATTTTTTATCCCAAACTTGGCCAATTTCCTTAAGACCACTAACCTCTTCCAAAATCTTCTAATCCCTTCTTAACTTCGATTAAAAGGCTAATCCCATCCTTTCTAACCCTAATCCCAAGGTTAAATATTTAATTAAGGTTAAATATTTAATTTTCATATTTATTGAAAATATTTTAATAAATATTCCTAAAACTTAAGCTTTTGGAATGAATAACTTTTATTCCATGAAACTAAGGAGAAATCTAGACTCTTCTAGAATCTTCTCAAATCCACCCTCTTCACCCATCCTAATCCTTTTCTTTGTCCTAATCTAATCCTAATCCTACCCTTAAACCTTTGTGCAATCCTAACCAAGCTTAAGACTTTTCTAAACCAAAGCAAAGTCTTTCCTTCCAAATATCTCAACCACAAAGCATTTATTGCTTCCTCAAAGTCTTCAAAGCCTCTTAAAGCCCATTCATTGCTCTTACAAGCATTTATTTGGAGAGTTATGAGCTTGGAGCCCCCTTTGTTGACTCCTCTTTGCCCTTCCCTTCATCCACTCACCTTGTGACATGTGTCACCTCTTGATTGGCTGAGAACTAGCACAATCCATGTGCTTCCCTTTGAGTGAATCTTGGCCTCTCTTAAGGATTTCAACCCTGGCCATTCATTCCTCCTACCCCAAGCCTTTAGAAATCCTATAAATACCATCACTTCCTAAGGCAAATCATCTCTCAACTCTCAAACTCAATAGCAAAGTTATAATGCCATTTTCATTCTAGTATAAGCATAAGTTCATCATTTTAGATCATTTTCAAGTTTAAATCACATCTAAATTAGCTTAAATGGATTAACATAGATTCATTTCTTATTTTAATCTTAGTTCTTTCATTTAGCTTTGCATATTTGTGTGTTCTTGAGGCCTTTGAGGCAAAATAGGTTCCTCATACCTATTTTGTGTCATTTTGGGTCTTCTTGATCCTCAAAACATTTATTTTGCATGCTCCAAGTGCTTGAGTTTGCACACCCACATTCATCTATATCTAAGCATATCAAACGGTGCATGGGCGCATCCGTTTTAGGCTTAAACTGAGGTGGCTTTGATTTTAGTTTGTTTACCATTAAACTTGATTTGATTATATGCTATGACGTTTGTTTGTCTTTGGCCTTCAAAACAGGTTTAGGTGCACTCTCAAATCCTAGTCTACACTAAGCATAAAACTTCCATAGGCAGTTAACAAAGGTAGAAAGAGGATGGCCAAGATGCAATCTAGCACACCTCTAATGTTAACTGAGGGAAAAGGAGAGGACATTGAAGAAGAAGAAGAAAAGAATGAGAGTGAAGAAGAACAAGTACCTGTGAAGAAGAAAGGGAAGGCAACAATCACTAAGGCACCAAAACAATTTACTGCAGTCTTCTCAAGAAAAACAAGGGGAAAGGCAGGTAAAGTCAATGATGATATAGTACTCAAAAGGTCTCCTCCCTCATTTGGACAAAAGATTAAGGATTTGAGAGAAGGATCTGGAATTTCAAATTTCAAATCTCTCAAATATGAAATTAGATCAGAGGCAGAGTAGCAGGAAATTGAAGATGCTGTTACTGAGAAAATAGGAAAATGGAAGTACTCACATGATGATATGGCTTCTCAAATTCCAAGTGTTCTATTGGATAAAGTCAAGTTGAAATGGTCCAATGCAAGACAAACTGTCAAGGACATATATGCTCAAACCTTAAGACAGTTGATGCCAAGTTTGAAAAATGATGAAATAAATAAGGCTTTGATAGAAAATGAGTGCAAGATGACACTAAAATTCAACAGTTGTTTGATTTTGATCAAAGATATAGAGTCAGTTGTGAAGAGTGCAAATTTTACTTGGAAAAACATCTATCATCTTCACAAACTGAGTGTTGAAACCGTGATAATAAAAGATATTGAAGATGACAGTGATGAAGAAGAAGAAGAAGTAGTTCAGATTGATAATGTTGAGATAGAAGAAGCCACCAAGGAAGTTAAGAAGAATGTTGAGGAAGATGATCCAGTTCAGATAGCTACAGAGGTGATTGCCTTACTTCCTCACTCTCCAGTAAAGATTGCTACATCTAGCTCGGAGATAATTCCAAGTGTGATTGTGACAACACCTACAGATGCATCAAATGTCCAATCATCACTAACACAGCTCAATGTATCAATGATAGAAGTGGCTACCACTTCATCTACCAAGCTTCAGCCTCCTTCCACCAAGTTGCAGTCTCTAGCACCATCTTCAGTACCTTCTTCAGTTTTGATTTTTTCAGCAGCAAGTACTTTAGATTCTACAGTTGTAAATACTTCAATTTTTGGTTTATCAAGTATCCCAGTTAGCATTCCATCAGTCAGAAGTTTATCATTTTTCACTACAAGTCCTACTGTGTCTACAATAATTTCTACTACAAAGGCAATAAGTATAAAGACTCAATCGAGTACAAAATTTTTGAGTAAGAATATAGAAGAGGACATAGATTTAGATGAGGAGATAGAAATTCCACAATTAGATTTTGCAAATCTTTTAGTAGACCAAATGCAAATAGTTGGTGAACTCCTCCAGAAGAAAGCAAAGTAGAGAAACTAAAAGAAGAAAGAGATAAGGAATATAAGATCATTGAGGATGCCAAGAATATTTTGATAGAAGCAATAGGTGTTGAAGTTGATTCCTCTCAACACATTTTGTTATAGTTGGCAGAGGCAGTAAACAAGTTCAATGAGGATTCTTTTGGATTAGATAAGTTGCTTGAGAAGGCTGAGAAGAAGTTTGAAAATAAAGTGCTTGAGCACATTGCTCAGCAAATAGCTATCAATCAGGCAGGGTTATCTTCAGTTTTGACTAGCATTGAGTCCTCCTATTCCAAGGTAACATCATTTTTTGTCAAAGTATGTAATGTTGTGGAGTTCTCAAAGGAGATTAAAGACAAAATAAATAAGATTGATGAGGATCTGAAGATTAGTGCACAGAAGTTGCAACTTGAACCTAGTTCAAGCTCTGCACATCATATGACAGTCAGATTCCTATTTGATAAGCAGTCAGAGTTATTGAGAGAAGATGCAAGGATCAGGTCAACATTAATAGATATTTAGAACATGATCCTTCCCATCATGGATACAATGCAAAAACATATTGCACACTCAAAAAAATTGATCCATGACAATCAGTTTTCAATTGCAGATCACATGATTGAACTCTCTACAGAAGTTCAAGTTGCACTCCATTCGTGCAAGATTCTGCAAGAAAATTGGGATAGAACTCTAGCATTAATAAGTAAGGTACATTCTAATTTTCTCTCACACTTTGGCATCTCCATGTAAAATATTTATATATACACCTTTGGCATTATTGTCAAAAAGGGGGAGAAAGTATATAAGATATGTGAGATATGAAAGGGGGAGAAAGTATATGAGAGAAATAGGAAATATAAGTATGAGGTGAAATAAGATATTTGTATATATACTATATGGGGGAGACATGAAATGTATATACAACAGTATGACAAAGATAAATTTTTCAAAAATAAAAAATAGATTTAGCATGATTTTTTTGGGCAATAAGTGTTTTTGTCACTAATGCCAAAGGGGGAGATTGTTGCCATTAAGTATGATTTTTCATTAGTGACAACACTTATTCAAACTATGTATGTTTACCGAGCAGACAGGATAGTGTTTACCAAGCAGACAGGACAGTGTTTACCGAACAGACTGAGATTCACAATGCTTACCGAGTTATCATTACTGAGTGATGAAATGAGTAGTGTTTACCGAGTGCCAACATGGTAAACAGGGAATTCAATTTCTATCGAGTGACACTATATCTACCAAGTCTCCAGTATATACCGAGTTTGAAACTACAACCGAGTGGTTAGTATGGACCGAGCCTTCACTTCTACCAAGAGCATAATGATGCCGAGTAATGCAGTGGATGCCAAGTATCCGAAATTCACCGAGTTAGTTTGCAGTAACTGAGTAACTATATTTGGGCCGACTCAGTAATATTTGTGTTAGCTTGTTTGAGAGCTGACTTTGTAATTATTTTATAATTGTTTTGGATTGATATATAAACATTCTTTTGTATCATATCAAAGTGGAAAAAAAGTGAGAAGTGAGAAAAAGAGAAGAAAGGTAGAGATAAGCAAATTACAAAGGGCTACAACAGTATAAGGAGCAGCAAAGATATATCCATCGCAGAAGCTGATCAGTACATCAAAGAATCTCAATCAGCAAGTACAGTTGCAAGTAAGAGATCTACTTTTTCATCCTAACAGGTGAATCAGCTTAAAATCCTTTAACAAGGTAGACTTAACAATCTTTGTAAAATCTCTTAACCGAGTGCATACTTCTTTGTATGTTTGTAAATCCTCTAACAAGGTGGACCTAGCAGTCCTTATTGCTCCTAACAGGGTAGATCATCAGAAGTGATCATTGTAAGCCTTAACCGGCAAACTTTATACTGCAGTATTGAAGTTTTGTGGGTATCATCCCCACCCCAGTTTTACTTTATATTTGGAAGGTTTCTGGGTCACCAAATCTCTGTGTTCAAAGTGTTATGAATGTTTTATTCTTTTTGTTACTCATGCATGCAGTTATCTTATTGATCTAAATGTTATTTGGAATATGGTTAAGATCTAAATTTGTTAAAAGTTTTGAAGTTACTGATTCACCCCTCCCCTCTCAATAACTTGGCTAGTCTTGAATATTTCCAACATAGATATGCTAATGTATTTGGAATGTAATCAAATATATTGGTATGAAAGCTTAAACATAACATAATCAAACCTCCATGATTGTATGCTTGAAATCCACCTTGAGGAAACAATGATATGGATCTTGAAGATGAACAAAGGATCTTGAAGGAAGATCACACCACCATAGTGGCTAGATCTAGGGTTTGAATGATAGATCTTGAATGCTTGAGCCAAATCCCTTCAATAGCTTGAATTCTTAAATCCTTGATCTTCAATGGAGAACTTGGATGAAGAAAAAGACTTGAATACTTGAATTAATGCTTGCTTGATCACCTTTAGAACTTGAGATCTTGATTGCTTGGATGTGATATGAAAACTTGATGTGAAAATGAGAGAGGAAGGCTTGCTTTTATAGTGATCTAGGGCACACTCCTCTAGATGGGCCACCTTGAAGAATTAAATCCCAATTAGGTCCTCACCTAATTGCTTGGATGTGATATGAAAACTTGATGTGAAAATGAGAGAGGAAGGCCTGCTTTTATAGTGATCTAGGGCACACTCCTCTAGATGGGCCACCTTGAAGAATTAAATCCAAATTAGGTCCTCACCTTTAGAAAATATACCTTGATTAAATACCATTAAAGGATTTACCATTTCAGAGCCCGAAACAACCAACCTGGAAGCGGGAAATAACTTTCCCGAAAGATAAATTACCGACAAATGAAACTTTGAAATTCTAGCAGGAAGAGGTCAAGGTCAAAGTCAACCCTAACCTAGTCAGGGTTGAGGTCAACCTTGACCTAGTTAGGGTCAAGGTTGACTTTGACCTCAAACCCTAACTTTCTCAGGTTTTGCAATAGGAGTTCTAGGGGTGCTAGAAACTTGGAAATTGATGTCAGATCAGGACCCAATGTTTGGAATAGATAGAAAATCCTCAAAATGATATGATGAAGGACTAGGAGGTCTCATTTTTGAACCCTACCTAGAAAATGGAGCCATGGAAAGAGGAAAATTAGGAAAGTCCTTAAGACCTTAACCCTAATTTCACCTAGAATGTAGAAATCAAGTGTAGAGAAGAAGTGGAAGACAAGGGAGAATGCAAAGATGCCAATCATGACCCTAAACTACTTATTCAGAGGGCTAAATGCTCTTAACATTGAAGTGCTTCCATTTTAAGATGATACAATTCTATACACAACTCCCCCTTTGAAATTAATGACAAAGGTGTTACAAAACTGTATCTATACATACTTATTGAGGGAAAACATCTGGATATGCAATCTTTAGGTTCTAGATCTCCGTCTTCCAAAATGAGATCAAAGAGTTTACTATCTGGAGATGGGTGCATAATACATACTAAAGCTTCTCCACCTTCTTCAATCTATGGAAGGACCTTGGTCATAGGTTATCATGGTCGCATCAATCTCCTTGATGTTCTAATTTAGAATGTCTAATGAGGGCACAAGAGCATTCCTCAACTAAGTCTGTCTAGCCGTTAACTTTGTCATCTCTTTTTTTGCTTTCTCAATTTTGTCTATCTAACTTTGGTAGACATTATTGCACATATTCACATCTATGGATGTGTCTTTCACTAAACTCTTCACTTTCTCAATCATAGCATCAACCTCTTTTATTTTTTTGAAATGAGCATCAGTGAGCTTATCTTGATCCATGCATTCTGCAATGATTCTTCTTCCTTGATTTGCAAATTCTTTTAGGGATGCTTGATCAATCTTGAGGGAGCTGAGGTCAAGTGCAAAGTTATTGATTAATTCATTCAATCTCTTCTTTAGATACTTTTCTTCTGCAACTAGGGATGCAGATTCTTCAAGGCTTGAGAAATTGCCTTTGAAATGTGAGATGACTGTACTCACATCATCAACTGAGTGTATGTTTGACACTTTCTTGTCCTCTGGTTATAGATTGTATGATTTCATTTGAATACCTTTTTTTTCTGCTTTCTACCAGTAGGGGATTCCTCATCACTTGCTTTTCTTTGGCTTTCTCCATAGCTAAGATACTGAACTTAATTAGGTCTTCTTCTCTCCATGAGTCCAAACTGGATGTGTCAGGTGTCAAACTTGACAACAATGATGCTAAAGAAGTGATGGGAGTGATGTCCAACACTTCTTGCTCTACTGACATTTCATCCTTTTTCTCACTTTATTTTACCTTTTCTTCATCTTTTTCTATTTTTTCTTTTTCTATTTCTTTTTCTTGTTCTTTCTTTTCTTCCATCTTTTCTTCTTCTTTGTTATCATCAGTTAATGCTTCTTCTTGATGAGTGGGCAGTGTGTTGCTACATAACATTTCAGCTTCTTGTGTGCTCACAAAAGCTTCTTCAAACTTATCCAAGTCATTGTATATGGCTGCCATTGCAATCTCTACATTGTCAATGAAGATTGTATCATCTTTTTGTGTATCAGTCATGGGTGCAGACTTTCTACCTCTGTTTGAGTTTCTACTGCTAGCACTGAATCCTGAGGACCTGTAAATGGTACATTGGTGGTCTCTGCTACTTTGTCTTGCTCACTAGGTTATTGAGTGATGGGTGCAGACTTAGGTTTCATGTGCTACTCTAAGAATACCTTCTCAAAGGCCTCTATTTCCTTAGTTATCAGCTCATAGTATTTGTTCATGATGTGTAGTGTTCTCATCTTTGTGCTTAAGTGCATCTTCACCAAATTCAACAAAAATTTCTTTTCTTCAATAGAACATACTGGAAGATTGGAATCAAGTTTTTGTTCACTGATTCTGAAGTCTTCTTCAGTGGCTTGTCTCTTCAAGGTATTCATAATCTCCCATACCTTATCTGGGATAGCTGTCTTCAATTCAAGAACTGTCTTCTTGAACTTTATCATGTGTTTGATCAACATCTCATGAATATCTGACTTATCAATTTCATGATATTTTTCATAAAACTTAGCTATCTGATCTAGCCTTCCTTCTTATACTACTCTAGTCCTTAACACTTGAAAACTAGGTATGAATCCTACTTCCAGAGGTGACTACACATTTTTCAATTTTCTTCTTGTGGCTACACTTATAGCTGAAGGGTGATTTGTGGCGGTTTGTTTTCTCCTCTTGGGCATCTTAGGAGATGCATCCGTGGACTCAATATCAACTCTAGTAGTGGGCACAAGAATAATATCATCACTTTTACCCTATTTATCCTTTGGATAATTAGTCTTTTCAATCTTTACATTTTTCATCTTGGGATCATCAGACTTAGCTTCCACTATGGATGCGCTCTCAATTTCCAAAGAAATCTTTTCTTCCCTTGCTTTGTCTAGGTCTTCTTGTGTTACTCCATGAATTCTAAGTATTTCAAATGTAATCTTAGAGGCTTTCCTTTTAGTTGTTGTGATGTTTATTTTAGCATCTATCTCTCTTGTCTTCTCCTCATAAGTTCCCCATCTTGGCTCATTAGGGTCAGTAGGAGCTTAAAGCAATACTTGAGCATATGCTTCCAAAACTCATTCCTCTACTTCATATCCAAGTGGATGAATCAACTTTGTTCTAGGTACAACTGCCTCCATGCATGTTGTATCTATTTCAACCATAAAACAAATTGTATCCTTGTACTTTTCAATGATGTTTTCTGGAATTCTATACCTCATTTGCATCTTGACCCTGAAGGTCTTCAACTCCAATGTTATATAATCTCTCAATGTACTCTCAGTGGATGCTTTCTTAAATATCTGTGGCATGGTTGGAATGGACTTGTCTAGATACAAATCTGATACTTTCCCAACTATATGAAGGTACATATAAATGATCAATGACCCAAACCTAAATATCTTGGTTTTGTCATGCTTGATTGCCTTGATGTTATCAATCAACTATGTGTGCAAGATCTCAGACAAGTTGAACTATGCATCTTCCTTTACAAGTCTAATGGCTACTAGAATTGTGCCTACAAACACACTATTCACCTTGTTGGTGTGATGAAACCTATATCCAAGTATCCTAGACATCAATTTGATGTTTGCTTGCTCAATAGGCTCAATTGTCATCCCACACCTATCACTCCTTGACTTACAAGATTGCTCAACAATTTTCCTAACATCCTTGCCCATAGGAAAGATGGTGCCTGTCTTACATAGGCATGTCCTCTCATGTATTAGGTCACTAGTGATTCTTACTAGCACATCACCTATCCAGAATAAATCATCATGAATTCTGCTCAATAGTATCTTAATCCATTCAGTCTCATAAAATTCATATGTCGTAGCATACTCAACTATAGGGTGATCATTCCACTTAAAATATTCATCCATGAATTTTTTATCTAGTTTCAACATCGTATCCATGTGCACCCTTAACCTATCCAACCCTACTAGTTCTTTCTTGCAGTAGATGTAAGCCCTAATGTCTTCCACATGCATGAAGCCCATAGGCGTGTGGGAGAATGCTCCCTCTAAATCATCTAGGGTTGACTTAAATGGATGCTACTTAAATACATATCTCTTCTTCTCCACAACATCAAAAATTATAGGAGTGGCCATGACTTACTTGTTTAATCACTTTCCAACTGATCTCTAAGATAAAATAAAGACTACTGAATCGGCACGACGAACTAGGGTTTCTCCAACCGACCAAATGCACTACAAATCACTGATCGATCAATCTACAAGTCTTCACAATAACTTCTAAGGCTCTTTCTACTCTCCTATCACTCTGAATTTTAATGCAATGAGTAATCAAATGACTTTCTAAGTAGTTAAAGTGAAAATTCTACCATTAATGCTTGCTGCGTAAACCAGGCTGTCACTTAAACATTTCCAAATTTTGTTCTGTTAACAATCAGTATGTGCACTCTTGCATGAAGGTTCCTTTATACTCCAAAATCTTAAGTCCAAAGGTGCATACTCTGAGAGTGAGTATACCAGCCACATAGGGGTCTAGAGCTAAATTAGCTCCCCCTATGACCTTGAGGACCATTCATCCATATGTAGAGGGTGCGTCCACTGTGGATGCATCCAATACATTCTCATCAACTTTGTCCTTCTTTCCTTCTATCCAAGTCAAGCTGACATCCTCTGAGGATTTCACAAACTTGACTTCTCCTTCGGGATCCAAAACTAGTTCTTCGACCTTTTTAGGGCTTTCCTGACCTTGCGTCCTTGATCTACAAAACCTTGAGATATGTCCAGCCTTGTTACAAGAGTGACAAATGACTGGAGGTCTTACATTCCTTAGTGTATTGACATGAGTCACCATTCTGCATTGTCTCACTGAGTGACCATTATAGTTACATATCTAACATGTAACATTTTGAGAATTTCTTACATGTCTGATTCTGATTTCTCTGATCATGCTGAATCTTGTTCTTCATACTAGTCTTGCAATTCATAGCTCTATGACCAAATTTATTGTATGAATAATAGTAACCATTAAAAGGTCTTACCTCTGTACATTTCCTTGCTATGTGTCCATGCTTGTTACATACAAAAAAAGTGTAGTCTATAGGCTTGCACTCATTCTTAGGTGGTTCACCATTATCTATGGTTTGATCTTCAGTCTCCTTAGCATCAGTAGAGTCCTTTTGTGAGTCCTTTCTTGCTCACATGTTGTCAATTTGATTTTGTGCTTCATTGTATCCAATACAGCTAGTGTCTCCTTTGGATCTCCTTGCATACAATTGAGATTCTATCAAATCAGAACTGGTGTGCAATTTGTCAATATGATTCTTTGCTTCTTTCAATTCAGACTCCAAGCTTTCTTTTCTATTCCTTAGCTCCAAGATTTCCATGTTTTCTTTCCTTAGTTCTTCATTGAGTTGAAGGTTCTCTTTGACTTGTTCATTGTAGACTTCCTGATTGTTGATTAGCTTATCATCAAATTCTTCAAGTAGTTCTTTCATAGATGCATTTTCTTTATTCAACTTCTTGACCTTTGCTCCTAGATCACTGCTAGAGCATTCTTTCAAATCCTTGCTTAGCCTTTTGATAACCAATTGTGCATCACTGACTTTTTCTTTTAGTTCTTCAATTTCTCTTTCTGATTTGTCCAGGTCTTCAAGAGTAGCTTCAAGATTTATTTTTAGATGTTTCATTTCTACTTTGTCCATGATCTCCTCAAGTGGTTAAACTTCTTTGATGAGGACTAGAGCTCTAATACCAATTGTTAGGAATGGGAACATTGAGAGGGGGGGGTGAATTAGTGTTCACTGTATTTTAACTTTTTACTTTAATCTTTATACTGAACTTAAATGCTTAAGTACTGAATTAAACATTCACATAAACATGAAACATGAAATCAACACATGACACCAATATGGTTATGGGGAAACCCAAATAGGTAAAAACCCCAGTGGGAATTGACACCCACTAATATTCTGCACTAGTGTTTTGTGATCCTTGTTAGAAGATCCTTAACCCTATTAGGAGTTGCTTTACAATGCTTTAAGTACAGTAGACCTTGTCAAGGGTTGGACCCTGTTAGAAGTCTTTTACAATAGTCCCTGTTAGGGGAGTGGACACATTGTCCTAGAGCTCACTACTCAAGTGGTGAAGGCTACAACCTTCTGATCTCAGATACACACTATATCTGTTGGATGAACTGTCACTGTGACACTACTTGTTAGATCAGTTCCTTTGATGTGCTGATGCTTTGACCTCTTGCAAAGCTCTAATACATCTTATAGTGTCTTTGCACACTTCTACTTTTCTTATCACAACTCTCTATCAACTTCCATACTGAATACAATGGACCCATCTTATATTTATACCCGCATACAAAATAAACAACTAGGTCGGCCCTTAGACCTATTACATACAACACTTCCAAATGAATTGGCCTAAGCGTGCTTACAAATAAAAAATTATACATGTCAGCAACCTAAATACAATAGGTGCACAACCTTTACAACATTACATTATATCCACAAACCAAAATACTAACTGTCGGCTTCATGCTCTATTCTTCTCTGGCACTCACTGGTTGTGCAACTTCAACTAACTGTATCTTTCTCATACTTGCACATATGATCATGTGCTCATAGACTAAGCATGAATATAGTCTAACCAACTTAACTTCTAAGTTACACACCATAAATCTATCGTATGCATGTGCGCTGATGCTCTAAGCTGTAGAAACTTTGTACACTGTCCAGTCTTCAACACTTAACCGATTTCTGATCTTCTCATCAAGTGCGCTGACTCCAAAATGCTATATGACTTTGTTGCCATAATGAAAACACTATATCAAGTCATATACATCAGTATAGCCAACTTTCCAACACTTTTAATAGCTGTTTTGAATTTTTTTGCTTTTCCATCTTGAAATAGCGCTTTCACTCAACAAATTTTTTCCATTTGATTAAGTCCACTTTTTTATTTTTTCCAATGTTGTTGATCAGTTGATAGATGAAGTTCCCAAACTTGATGTTCTTAGCAAGTTTTAATATGTTAGTATGAGTCATTTATAGTTGGAATATCATTCATCAATCTAGATTCAGATGATGGGTGATGATAAATTTATGTTCTATCTGAGTAGAAACACGAAATTGATTATGGTTTGATAGTTTGATAAATTTTTGATTAACTTAGAATGGTCTAAATAATTACCAATGTGCATTCTAATGTAATTGTACTTTCTTTTTGCAGCTTGAGCTTGGGTCATTGTGTATCTATGGTGCTTATCCATTACCTTGGGGTATGATCATTGATCTTAGTGCGGTAGATCGTCAGCACATTAGTCTCTATGGCTTTTCTTTCCTCTTATATCTTCCTCGGTTCTGAGTGAATCGGGGTCTTGTCACTACTATGGCTGAGTGTTGGCACTCAAACCATAATACCTTTCATCTTCCCATTGGAGAGATGACTATTACACCAAAGGATGTATATCGCATTCTGTGGTTGCCTACTCGGGGAGAGCTTGTCTATTATGATTCTGTTTATGATGGATCAGCATGTCAACGGGTCTTTGCTGATCCTACCATTAGTGATGCTCACATCCAGTGGGCTCAATTTGTTTCCTTCCCTATATTACCAGCTATTCTTGGTATGTTGATTGGAGGTTTTCTTCTTCCTGATAGATGTGGGCATGAATTTGCTATCGGTTGGGGTCCCAGTCTTGAGGATTTGATGGTAGATCCTCGTCGGTTCAATTGGGGTTCTTATGTGTTAGCTTAGTTGTATCATGAGTTACACACTATTGTTTATAGGCATTCCACCACATTGACTACAGGAGCTATCCTATTACAGCTTTGGACCTGGGAACATATCCCAATGACACGTCCTATTACTACACAAGATCGTAGTCTAGGTTGGCCTTTTTCTTGGATGTACGATGGTATTATCATCCAAACCCATATGGGTGAGCTGGATTACTAGCGACATGTCCTTGATGACATTGATACTATTGTTTGGAGGCCTTATCTTGGTTGTGAGGCTTGGCTAGAGGATGACTCTGAGATATCTTACATGTTTTGTCCTCGCTGGATGATCAGATGTTCTACATTTGTTATAGAGAGATTCTACTTTTGTAGAGTTTTGCATCAGTATGGGTGCAGATAGTGTATGCTGCAGGGAGTGGCAATGTATGCCCGTGTACAGGTGGAGAGATCATTATGGGGCCCCTATGTTGATTTTGGCACCGCTATGAGGGAGAGTCGAGACCTTTTATGGTCTATGAGAGGGCAGATTGTAGGTGCAGGTATTACAGATGATTATGGTGCTTGGTTACATCGATACCCTTTTCCCAAAATCATAGATCCTACTGAGAGGATTCCCACTATTGATGAGTTATCAAATGGGGATGACAGTGTTGGTGGAGATGGTGATGGTGATGGTGCTAGTGGAGATGGTGGTGATGATGGTGATGATGGAGATGATGATGGAGGTGGTGGTGGTAGGATTAGGGGATGGGGTCGTCAAGGAGCTAGAGCAAGTAGAGTTCATAGTCTAGTGATTATTGTTGCTCCGATTCTTCCTAGGGGTGTTGATCAGGTGAGGGATCGATGGGTTGACATAGTATTACATCAGGTTGTCAGAGATCCAGCAGATAGGCCTAGAGTTAGGTGTCAGAGAGAGGTTGATGCAAACATTGCATAGGGTCCTCCTGCTCAGCAGGTCATCCCTTGGATTGTTCCTCAGGCTCCTTCATCTCAGGCAGATGCTTCTGCTTCGATGCCTTCATCTTCTTCACATCCATCATCTTCTCATTTTGTTCCATCTTTTGCTATGCCATCTACTTCTATTCCTCCTCCTTAGTCTTCTGTGGCACAAACTCCTACCCCAGCATCAACATCAAATGTTGCATCTTTGCAGACTCAGATTTTGGTAGTACAGTAGCAGGTTTCTCAATTGAGCTTGATGATGGCAAATTTCATGGATGTTATGAGTCAGCATGGTTTACAGGCCAATTCTAGTCAGCTTCTAGATAGTGCTCTTGGTCTTGATGGTCCTGATGGTACCGATGGTACTAGTGACTTTATCAGTTGATATATTCCCTGAGATATTTTAGTTGTTTCATTTGCACTTTGATGATATATGATCTCCTTTCTATTATTATGATCAAGACATTGAACCCTTGTTATATCATTTTTGATTGATTGATGTTTCTTATGCTGATACTTTGATAGTTGATGAATATTGATATTTGGATATTTGATATCTTGTTGATTTCATGATGATGGTACCATGGACTCTGATACTCTCTTTGATAGATTTCACTATATATGATGTCATCATGTGTTGGATCTTTGTTTTAGGTGTTTTGCATGATATGCAGTTCTATATGATTCTATTTCCTATATGCTTTGTTTTATGCTTTTCAGAATGCAATTTTTCAAATGTATGCATATGTCCTAATGATGCTTTAATGATTGTCTTATGTATGACATAGAATAGATGAATTTAATGATTAATGATATTGATGAATGTATGCCATGAATACATGTAGGATGTTAGATGGATAATGAATATTGGATTTAATGGATGTGTTCCTTTTGATATGCAAATGTGATGAATGTATAGATGTTTTTCATTTGATATGTAAATGTGATGAATATATGTAATAATGCCATAGTCATGATCTTTTAATGACTAATGATATATGCAATATAGTTGAATGTTTCTATCATGTATGATATGCAGTTAATGATGGAATGATCTTAATGTATGCAAAGAATGATTAACTACTTAAGGCAATGTACTTAATGACTTGATATTTAAGAATGTGCCTTAAATGAGATGAATGTAATCTAATGATAATGATGAACTTAATGCAATCTAGATGGATATGCAACCTAATGAAATGAAGATAGATGAAAGATAATGATTATTCAACTTAATGATTTAAATGTTGGACACATTTAAATGAATGCAATGTTTAATGAAGATGACCTAATGCAACTTAAAAATGACCTTAATCAATGCAAGTGAACTAATGAAATTCCCTTTTTTTTAAATTTCCAACACACTCAATCTTATATAGTTTTTTTTGATAATCCTTTGATTTTTTATTTGAGTACACCCCCTATTTATTTTCCTCTTACAAATTAAGCTAAGAAAGGCAAAACAATATACAATGCACTTAATCTAAGATGTATGCAGCTAACTATCATTATTCAAAATTTGGAGCTTATAATCATCATTGAGCATTTTTGGAATCTCGTTTTAGTACAACCATCACTAGTTCAACTATGATGATATGAATACTTTTTGCACCTCTTTCTTTTCTTTCCCTTCTCTCTTTGGTACGAAAATCACTAATTGAATCCAATCATGAGAGTGCGAATACTAATTTTTTTGGATTCTATGTTGCAAGTGGATTTTGGTATATTGAAGATCAAAATAGCCAAGGTATCCTTTTGCGTAAACAAGCAAAAATCTCAGTTTTATCCTATGTACAAGTCCTCAATGATTCTTTGATGATCACATCCTTAGAAAAATAATACATGATTTAAAACTTTGATTTTAAGATAGTCATTCAGAAATCAACAAAAATATCATCCCTTCATCATAGCTTATCTAGTCTAAAACTTTCATCAATTTTCTAGAAAGACATGATTTCATCAATTGAGTCAACACATAGAAAAATTTCTTGCAATGTTTTTCAAATCCATATTTCAAGTGTAGTTCCATCCATTTCATACTTTTAATCCTAATAAAGATAAGGTCTTGTAAGATCTTGGATCAAATTTTGCGTTAGGCTCAAATTGGATTAGAATGTAGATTTGATTAAGTGTTCTTCTTGCGAATTTGATGAATTGATTTCATGATTGAATAAAGCTTGCTTTTGATGAATCCTTTCTCCTTTTGAGTAGAATACCCCTAGTTTGAGATAATTTCATTTGTGGGCCTTAGGAAAATTTGCAGATTAGGTGACCAAAATCTTGAGGTACTTGCAAATGCAACTGTTGGGTTTCATTATGCAATAAATACAAATGCTAGCGAATGCAATATTTACAAGGTGACCTTCTAGGCATGCAACTAACTTGGAATTTCAATGGCACCTATTTACCAAGTTTTCACTAATTGAATAGATCTTGCTCTTTTTTCTGTTTCTAAAGCTTTTCTCTTTTTTTTTGCTACCAAGGTGCCTATTTGCTAGGTTTTCACCAAGGCACTTTTTCTCTTTTTCTATTTTTTTCTATTTTTCTCTTTTTTCAATTTTTTTTTCCATATCATCAAGGTGCCTATTTGTTAGGTTTTCACCAAGACAACATCTTTTTGAGGATCATATATGAATGTTTTTTCTTTCTCCATGCTCAATTTTCCACTGTTTTTGATCTTTTCTGCTTTCCAAATGTTTTGTTCTTTTCTGCTTTTCAAATATTTTTGGTATTTTCCAGATCTCTTTTTACTATATACAATAAATATGATGATTTCCATCTGATACTCTTTATACTCTTTCATCTACCTCATGTATAGAACCTCTTTAGATGTATGTTATTAATAGGTTCTTGTAGCTCTTCTCTGTCACAATCTGCTAATTTGTAGGTGTCGGTCCCAAAATTTTCAATGATGATAAATGGTCCTAACCAGTTTGCTTCCCATTTTCCTTTATTTTCCCTTTCTTCTTGATTTTTGGGATTCTCTCACAAAACTAGGTCGCCTATTTGAAATGTTCTTGACTTGATGTGCTTATTATAAGTCCTTGACATTCTGTTTTGGTATACCTTCAAATGATCAAATGCTTGCTTCTGTTTCTCATCTATTTCTCATCTAGGAGTTCTAGTTCTTGCAGCCTAGCATGTAATACCCCTCTAACCCTAATATAAGTTTTGTGTTTTTGAAAGAATTAAGATCCTTCGATGTTTTCTTACAGCTTAAGTTGTACATGATACTTGTTTGATCTATTCCTATAGTTGTTTATAATAATTTCATAAGCTAGTACTCAATGATTCTAATATCAGACATACTATCTAAAGGTATCATTTTTGTATGTATTTATCTCCATGTATGTATTGAGTACCTACAAGACCTTTATGAACATAGTTAGGATGTTATATGATATGTACTTGATAGATATATATAAGTGGTTATTTATATTTTCTTCTGTTAAGGTTACCTTGGATGAATCTTGTATCTCACTTGATGATTTGATTATGTTAATTTATTATTAGTATTGATAAGAGACTAACATAATGCTTGAGATTCTAACCTTCATTATGATGATGCTACATGCTTTGAGTGTATATATACATGATGTGTTTTCATGATTCAGGACGAAGTCGTAGTTACTCACATAGCTGAGGTCCACATGATGTATCGATCCTGGTCATCTGTCTACAATGTTTTCTTTTATATGTATATCCGTGCATATGTATTTCTTCTTTGTGATGCAGGCTTGCAGGTACCGGGCATCGACTTCACTTGGCTTCACAGGTCTGAGCATGCCCTCAAATCCTCGATGGTTGTTGTTATGGAGATAGTACTAAGGCCCCTACATGAGTCTTCCTTTGTCATTATTCCAATTTGGGAACATTAGGGTTCCTTCTTTGTCAGTCAACCTTTGGGTCAAAAACCCAAATCCAACACACCCGGTTGGGCATGGTTGTAGTTAGTGCCTTGTGACCACTTGAATTCATTTGGTTGTATGATTTTTTACTCATTTTATTTATTTCTCCTTCTTGGTATGATTCTTAGTTAATCTTTCTGTGTTGTGTTTCAGGAGTTTGGCTTGACTTTCCTTGTTGACTTTGGTTGACCTTGTTTGATCTTATGGTTTTCTCGATATGTTTCATAGATGATTTGTATGGCCTCTTTGGATGATTAGATTTATTTTGAGGCATGTGATTTTATTCTACCTCAGTGTTATATCCTATAGCAATTATAAATAGGTAATAATATTGTGATCTATTACTTCATAATCTTATAGATTATAGTGTTTGGTATTTGGCATGTATCTATATAAATATAAATATATATATATATATGGAAATATATATATGGGTGCACACATATATGTATTTATATATATATATAATTTATATGTGATTATATGTTAATTATTGTAGATATTGTTGATGGTGTATATTTTGGGATTAATGTAAAGTATAATATTATTAATAGTTAAATATTAAATAATGCAAGGTATATTATTCTCAATTGTTAATTATTAATAATGAGGATAGGTTATATATATAGATATTGATGTAATTAATGATGGCATATGCATATATGTTAGGATAATATTACATATGTGTATGAATGAATACAAATAATCTTTTATTGTATATTTGAGTAATATAGTTGTATGATATTAAGTTATTTTATAATACCCTTTAGTTAAGAGTTAGTTGGGAGTTGGTTACTTTTCCTCTCAACCTTTGGAAATCTATTTATATGCACTACTTTCTCATTTGAAGAGGGGGGATTTTGGGGCTGAAGCATTGAGGAGAGGATGGCCTTAATTTTCATGGTGATTTTGGAGAGAAAACTTGGAGATGTGAGGGAGATTTTGTAAGCATATGTCTTTAAGAATTTTTGGTTATCTTTGCTTTTGGGAGAGAGACATTTTTGTGAGAATTTCAATAGTTGAGAGAGGGATTCTTTGCTGTGGAATTATTTCTTTCTTTCATGGAGATTTCTGAAAGTGGATAGGGTTTGAAGGATGCATCTCAAGTTTGGATTTGTCTTCTCTTTTGTTTCCTTCCTTCTTCGATTCAACCTTCGTAGGACATGAGGTATGGATTGAATATGTTAGTTACTTTATGTCTCTGATAGATTATGGATCTATTTATATATTACAACTATTTATTATATCTTTACTTTTAATTTCTATGGCTATTTTAAAGTTTTGAGTTTTTGTTTGTAAGAATTGGCATGTGTTTTCCTAAGGTTTTTAGCAACCCATTTTTGGAGATCTATTATTATAATAATTTAAATTGCATCTAGGGTTTTACTAAATTGATTTTATAGAAGTAAAATTCACAAATCTCAAATGGGTATCTCTCTGATTTTATTTTTAGGGTCGAATTAATGCCTTATTTTTGACATTTTGGCAGACTATGCCTGTCCATTCTCGATTCTGAATTTTCTATCAAATGTATTCATATGCTACAGGCTGATATGATTATATAAAAGTATAAGTTTGATATAAAATATTCTCCTAATTCTTATCTTTCATTTCCAATTGGTTTGGAGAATTTTTATTATGTTTTGTGAAAATTACAACCGTTTTAGTGAAGGCATGTCTGAACCCTAACCAGAATTTTCTATTTTAAACCAGAAGTCATAACTTTCTTTCCCACTGTTGGATCTTCCTAAAAATCAAATTAAGAGTCCATAATTATGTTAGCTAAATCTCCACCAAAGAGATTGCTTTTATTTTTTGTTTTGTGGAAGATATGGATGACTGTTCTATGATGACTATTCTTTGCATTTAATCCTTGCTTGAAATAATTCAGTTTAAGAACATCATTAAGTTTTAAGGTTTCGTATGGTCACCAGAGGCTATTAGAATATTTTTTTTGGTTAATTGGATCTATTTATACTCTGAATATATTTATAATATCACTTGGATGTCTTCTTATATGTTTGGAACATTCTGTATGCCATATTGGGTTTAGGGTTGTCAAGTGGACTAGGGACAACATATGTTTTCCTAAACTCAATCAAATGTTGTTATGGAATTGATATGAATTCTTGATGATGGATCTATTATGCTCTTATGATTTTTATATGTATGTTAGGGAACCTAAGTACACTAGGTGAGTGGCTCATAGTGAGGGGTCGGGGCCCTAAGTGGCTAGTACCAGGATAACCTACTATGAGTTATTTAATCAAGTGATAACCTAAATAAATGAATTGGGAATGGGAGATTATTAGAATGGGAAATTACACACTAATCAAGATTAATTGTGCCTCGCCCATGCCTTTAGTGCTATTAAAGACTAAGGATGGGAGTGGGAGAAGGTACCTATGCGTAGGTACGACTGGATGACCTTGTCTGTACGAGAGGCATTCAGTTCCGCATGTGCCTACTTGGGGGCCGGGGCCAAGAGTGGCTAGTACCAGGACAACCCAAGGGGTGAGGGCTATGCGATGACACTCACCTAGCTTGTAGCTTAGAGTCTCTACCAAATTTGATCATGCCTCTGGTAGTCCTTGTGGTCTTCTTGTCTTTTCTTTTGTGTTGTGACTTTGGGGAAATTTTATCACCACCTTAGGAATTTCCTAGTTGTTACCTCTTGTATGGGCCTTTGGTTCTATCTCCTAGCTCGGGGGAGTGGGCCTATTGGTTCCACATGGTTGGGTGGTTAATATTTATATCGAGGTATTGATCATGATTCTTTGGATGATCCTAGCACATATTCCTTTCCAGATCTGCAGTTGAAGATTTCTTATTGGATATTTTAATATGTTGAGATGTACTTATGTATTTGTATTCATGTAATTTTTAATCTCCTAAAAGGAGTCTTGTAGTATTGATGCAATCTCAATTCAAAGCAATGCATAAGGGAATGGGTAGTTCTAGGTAAAAGAAAGGGAAAAGAATGTGGAATATTGGACATGTTACTAGCATTAAAAGAAAGTGTTTATGTTATTTATCCTATCCTCTTATGTTGTCCATATGTAAAGGAAATAATCTTAAATATAGTTATATATAATGATGTATCACAAAAATAATGTATTCTCTCTTGATGAAAGGATCCAAAGAAATTATTGAGAAATGATAGGTTAGTGATGGGAATTATTAACAATGAATGGTTATGAAACAATGCAATAAAATAGTAACTTGATTATAATGTTAATACTTGGTTCATGTTAATGAAGTACCTAGGATAATGCCTACCTTAATGAATATTAATCTCTTACCTAAATTATTAGAGAAAAGTGATATAAAGGATAGTAGATGTAGATGAAATCAATATGAATTTATGGAATGAGTTGATAAAAGGAATAATGATGTTGGATGATTAACCTATGTTTAATAAAAGAAATAAGTTAGGGACATTTAACTTGGTGCATTAAAATGAATGTAGATCTTTTAAGCTCATGATTCTGTGAATATCTTATGCATGTAAATGGTTTATATGATGTTTCTTTAGTAGCGACGTTAGGGAACTCGGGAGGACCTAAGTTGTATAAATCTTACATTCAAGTAGTAGAAAATTATTTCTTCTTTTAAAAATATGAAGTGTAATGATGAATATTATTCTAGTTAAAATAAATAAATAAATAAATAAAAATTCACTACTTGCATTTTATAGAGGTTTTATGTCTTGTCCTCTTGGGTTGCCTGGCGGGGTGTTACATAGCAACTCTATGGTCTTCCTCACTTATCAAACCATGAAGAGATACCCTTAAAGATGGAAGTTCTACCTCCAAAGGCAAAACTGCTTCTGTTTCAAAGACTAAAGAAAAAGGTGTAGCTCTTGATGGCATTCTTATCCTTTTTCTATAAGCCCATAAGGTCAAGTTTATTTTGATGTGTCAATCTCTACCTGAATTGTCCACCATTCTCTTCAATATCTTCAAAATGTTTTTATTTCTTGCATTGGCTTGTCCATTACCTTAGGGGTAATAGATTGAAGAAGAATGATGAATCATGTGAAACTTGGTGCATAATTCCTTTAGGTCTTTATTTTTGAAATGATTAGCATTATCCGTTATGATAGCATGAGGTATGCCATATCTACAAATAATGTGATTTAGGATAAACAAAGATATCTGATTTCCCATTGTAGTTGATAAGGATACAGCTTCCACCCACTTGGTAAAGTATTATGTTGCCATGATGATCAATTTATGATCATTCAAGGATGGTGGATAAATCATGCCTATTAGGTCTAGACCCCATTGATAAAATGGCCAAGGTGTTGTCATCAGATGAAGCTCTTGTGTGGGCACATGTATCAAGTTTCCATGGAATTGACACTTTCTACAAGTTTTGGCAAAGTTACAAGTGTCTTTCTCCATCATAGGCCAAAAATATCCTATCCTAAGAAGTTTCTTAGCTAGGGTTAATCTGTTCAAGTGTGTTCCACAAATTCCTTTGTGGATTTCTTGTATTTATATGTTTGATTCCTCTTCTTCTAGGCATCTAAGGAGCATTCTGTCTAAACTCTTATGATACAATGTTTCAAAAATTATAGTATATTGGGCGGCTTGGCAAATGAAGCTTTTCTTTTGATTCCTAGTTTGGTCTATGGGAAGAATTTGATCTTTTAAGTAAGTATAAATAGGTCCATACCAAGGTGATTCATTTTTAGTTAGAAAGAAAATGGTATAGGGGTGGGTAGGGTCAAACATGGGTTGATCCACTTCTTCTACCAAGAATTCATATATGGCACTTTGATCAAGCATTTGTAGAAGTGAAGCCAAAGTTTCCATTTCATCTGATGCTTTGTTCTTTTCTCTTGGCACTTGCTCAAATGTAATGAGAATGAAGTACTTCTTAAGACTTTCCACCATGTTTTTATAAGGTACCAATTTGTCATCTTTTGTTTGATATTCTTCATTAACTTGATTAATGACTAATTGTGAATCTCCATAAACCTTTAGTTCTATCACTTTCCATTCTAATGCCAACTTGATTCCAGTTACCAAGGCTTCATATTCTGCTATATTATTGGTGCATGGAAATAACAATTTATAGGATTTACGAATAGTAGATCCTTGAGGAGTGATTAGAAGTATGCTTGCTCCTGACCCATGTTGAGTGTATGAACCATCAAAATATAGTTGCCATGTTTTTGCCTCAACATTCACAATCTCTGAATCTGGGAAATCCACTTGGATGGGATGATCATCTTGAAGTGGTGCTTCTACTAACTGGTCAGCAATGACTTGCCCTTTGATTTATTTCCTATCAACATATTCTATGTTGAATTCACTTAACACCATAACCCACTTTGCTAGCCTTCCATTTAATGTTGTTTTACTAAGTAGATACTTCAAAGGATCAATTTTGGCAATGAGCCTTATCTTGCGGGCTATCATATAATTGCATAATTTTTGTGAAGAAAAAACCATGGCCAAGCATGCCCTTTCCATGAATGTATAGTTCAACTCATATTTGACTAGAGTCCTACTTATGTAATAAATTGCCTTTTCTTTGCCTGTTTCATCTTCTTATGCTAAAAGTGCCCCTAATGAATTCTCCGTTTCTGAAATATATAGGATCAAAGGCTTGCCTCTGATAGGTGGAATCAATATTGGTGGGTTCATGAGATATTTTTTCAATAGATTAAAGGCTTCTTCACACTTTTCATCCCATTTGAAAATTGTATCTTTATGCAGAAGTTGGGTGAAATTATGACTTTTTCAACTAATTGGGAGATAAATCTCTTGATGGATTGTATCTTTCCTTGTAAAGACCTCATTTGGCTAATGTTTTTAGATGCTTCCATTTCCATAATAGCCTTCACTTTAGTGGGATCCACCTCTATTCCCTTTGTAGATATAATGTAGCCTAGTAGTTTGCCAGATTGGACTCCAAATGCACATTTTTTTGGATTAAGCCTTACCTTGAATTGCTCTAATCTTTCAAAAAATTTCACCAGAATTGGTAAGTGCTCTTTTCTTGAGTGAGATTTTGCTAATATGTCATCCACATAGTCCTCCATGAACTTATGCATCATATCATGAAATATTGTGGTCATCGCTCATTGATAGGTCGCTCTGGCATTCTTCAAACCAAAAGGCATGACATTCCAGCAAAAAGTACCCCATGCACATGTAAAATTTGTCTTATCTTGGTCTTCTGGTGCTATCTTTATCTGGTTATATCTACTAAATCCATCCATGAGTGAAAACATAGAGTGTCCTATTGTTAGGTCCACAATGGCATCTATACTCAGAAGTGGGAAGTCATCTTTAGGACATGCCAAGTTTAAGTCTCTAAAATCTGTGCAGATTCTGATGGATTTGTCTACTTTTGACACTGACATTATATTTGAGATCCATTGTGCATAATCAAAGGCCCTTATAAATCCCATTTTCAATCATTTTTCTAACTCCACTTTGACAAGTAGCACTATATGTGGATGCATCTTCCTTAAATTTTTCTTAAAAGGTTTGGCTCCTTCCCTAATATTTAGATGATGCATTATCAAATTTGGATCTAATCCTGGCATATCATCATAAGACCATGAGAAGTTAATTTTTTTTCCTTAAAGAACTTGATGAATTCTGTTCTCTCTTCACTAGATAGGGATGTCGCTAGGTGGATGATCTTCAGCTCAGTTTCTGACCCAATGTTTATCTTTTCTGTAGGATCAATTAAGATTGGAGATCTTTCTTCATAATGTTCTAGTAGAACATCCAAACTCCCTTCCTTAGGTGCCTCAGTTGGGTTTTCACCTTTAGAAACATCCTTTATTTCTTTTTCTTTTTCTTCTTGATCTAATGTTGCCACAACGTGGTTTTCAACACTTGATTCTTTTCCTTTTTTGTTTTTTTGTTTTTTTCAATTTTTCTTGGATTGAAAGTTTGGATGCTCTCCTTAATCAATTCTTCCTAACATTCTTTGATAGAAGAGGTTTCAACTGCGTTAAGGTATAGAGACACCACATTATCATTCAAGAAGATTGGAAGGGTAGTTAGTTCAATGGAATTCCATTCAATTAATTCTGGGTGTATGAGGGTTAATGGGTCAATACTTGGGTTTGTTTTAATGGGATTTAAGGCTAATACCTTGTTAGAGGGCTCATACATTATATCATGCAAGTCTATGACATGGGCCTCTTCTAAATGTTCTAAAGAAGAAGGATCAAAGTCCTCCTCACTAGACTCCTCTAAGGTTTCCGTTGGATAAAATTCATGTGGATTAAACCTAACGTTTGATTCCTCCATAATAGGTCTCCATGAAGGTATGTAGGGTTTTCCTACCCATTGATTTATCTCTATTTCTATGCTTGGCACATCATTTAGAACCACTTGGTTTGAATTAGATGCTTGATTTGAACTTGATTCTACTATTGGTCCTTTATCCTTGGTAGAAGTATAGGTATGAATAACATCAATACCCTTATCATGACATGACTCATTAGATAATGTCTCCCATTCCCACTCATTATAATATTCATCACTATGAGATTCTAATTGCAATATTTGGCTATGAAGTTTGGGATAATGTTTTTGAGTGTACCCTTCTTTAGGATACCCTAATCATGTTTTCTCCTTGGTATCTCACCATGTTGTTTCTATGGGTTCAATGAGCCCTTCATTCTTTGTGCCCAAAGGTCCTTGACCTTTGTACACCATCTTTTGCATGATTTGAAACCCTTTCCCATATTTATGTGTGGGAATGGTTATATTTTGAATATGTTTGATATGTGCACTTGATTCTTCATCTTTATATGACCAGTTTAGGATCTCATTGTCTTCTTCATCCATGGCAGATGATGTACTTTCCCTCACAAAATTATCATTATATCTATGGGGTAGATTTGAGGGTCTTCCATAGGACTTGGGTGATAAGGGTAGGTCCATCATAGATAAGGAGTATTCACCTACACATTTTTGTTTGATCTTGCATTGCTTATCAAAATTCTTCATCATTTGGTCCATTTTTTTATAATGAGCCTCTTTGGTGCACATTTGGATAGCTTTGGTATGATCTTATTTTTATTCTTTAATAATATTATCCTCACTAACCTTCTCTTCTCCTTTAGTTGATGTAGTTAGGTTAGTGAGTTTTGGTGTGTCTTCAATAACAATTTCCTCTTCCATCTTTTCCTTTCCTTTCAATAATGGGATGTCTTTAGAACTTTTCCCTTGCTCCATTTGATTAGGTATAGACCCTTCTACATTGTTTGGGACTAAAGAGTCATTGATAGGCTTGATGTTGTTACAATATTGGAAAGGGTTTAAGTCCCCACTTACCATTATCTCTTGCCCTAGATAAGGAAATTTTAGGCATTGATGATAAGTAGATGGAACGGCTTGCATCTTGTGAATCCACGGCCTTCCTAACAAAATATTGTAAATCAACTTTAGATCCAACACTTGGCATATGGTCTCTTTTTGCATGGGACCAACTCTTATGGGTAACACTATGACTCCTTTTGAAGCTCTTTCTTCATCATCGTAGGCTTTATGGTTATCTTTTTCTTAGGGTCAATAGCCTCCTCAAAAAATCCTAGGGCTTTTACTAGGATAAGGGTACAAATGTTTAGACCGGCTCCTCCATCTATAAGGACTCTTTTCACCCTATGCTTGTGAATCAAGACTTCTATGTGCAAAGGCAAATTTTGAGGATGATTAAGGGACATGTCATCTTTCTCAAAAAATGATAAGCAATGGGGTGCTATGAGGTGTCCCACCATATTTTGAAATTTGTCTACCTCCAAATTTAGAGGCACATTGGTTTCCAATAAGTCTTTCTCCAAAATGTCTTTATGAATTGGTGACAATTTGAGTAACTCAAGAATAGAGATTTGAGTGGGAGTTCTTTGTATTTGATCAACCAAGTTGTATTGTTTTGATGATGAGGTTGAAGCTTGGTTTGATAACACAAATTTAGGAGCATTGGTAGGTAGAATGACTTTTTATGCTTGCCCCCTAGTAACAACATTTGATGATGCTTCTCTTAACTTGTCCTTTATTATGACAACATTTATGGTATTATCCTCCTCTCTTAGAGTATTGATCATGTTATCATAAGTATGAGAAAAGTTCACTTTCTCATTTCCTTTTTTTTTATTATTAGCATTAGATGACTCACCCTTTTCATGGCTCAAAAAGGGATTCTTGAAGGCCATGTGATCCTCATTTTTTTGAGGTCCTTCAATTTTGATGGTTCTATTATCTATTAAATCTTGTAACAAGTGTTTTAATCTCATGCATTCATTGGTTGGATGACCTCTATTTCGATGATATTCACAATGATGTGAGTCATTCCACCAATTGGGTTTAACTTTAGGTTCATATTCTCTCACATCAGGTAATGTGATGATTTTTTTGGCAACCAAAGTCCTTAATGCATTCTCCAAAGGTTCACCTAGATAGGTGAATTTTCTTTTGTTAAAAGTGGAGTAAAAGGATTTGGGCTTATTCCCATTAGCATTATTGTTGGAATTGTTGGAATTTTTATTGGAATTATTGGAATTAAATGGAGCTTTTTTTGATTGATTAACATTATTTGAAGAATTAGCTCCATATGGTAAGGTAAAAGGGGTTTCCTTCAAGTTGTGAGCCTTGACAACTCCATCATTCACAAGGTTTTTGTTTTTATTCTTTATCCATGACTTAGATTTATCGTTGTAATTATTGGACCCTTGATTATTGACATATTTAGGCACATAATTATTGTTGTTTTTGTTGTTGGTGTTATTGGATTTTTTATCGTTAAATAATTTTATCTCACCTCTCTTGACCAATACATCCTCAATCTTGATCCCATTTTCGATAAGTTTTTCAAATGTTGGGGGACATTGGAGTTATAATCTATAATTCATTTCTATGGTCAAATTTTTTGTGAATATTTCCATCTTCTCTTTCTCAGGGAAACTTCGTGGATACCTTGCGAAAATGGTCCTCCACCTTTGTAGGAATCCTAAGAAGGATTCTCCATCTTTCTGTTTGATATCACACAACTTGAGCATGGTAATTTTGTGCTCAATGTTATAAGAATAATGGGTCACAAACTTGGAGATTATTTCCTCAAAGGTCTTTATTCCTTGGGGTATTTTTGAAACCACTCCATGGTGGGTCCTCCTAAGCTCCTAGGAAAGAGTCTCATTAGATATGTATCATTGTGCATGAACTTGATGCTTAAGGCACAAAACTCCCTTAGATGATCCTGTGGGTCTATTTTACCCATATATTTCTCATATTTAGGAAAAATGGTATTAAAGGGAAAAGGTGCCATAGCTAAGCTTTTGTCAAATGGAAAAGGACACAAAGCTTCAATAGAAAAGGCCTTAGGTTCAGCCACATTTTTCATGGTATCAATTTATTCTTGGAAGGCCTTTATTTGCCTCATCATAACATTCATAGGGTTATCTTACTCTTGGTCTTTCTTAAGTTGTTCTATATCAAAATCATGGGGAAGCTATACTCCTGCTTGAGCTAGGTTTAGGAAAAACTTCTCCCTATCCTTATCTATTAATTTCTCCATGACCTCTAGGAATTCTTGATCTTGGGCTACTCTCTCAACTTTTTCTTCAAGTGTTTCTTTCGGATTATGATTGGCATGGTTGATGTTATGATTATTTCCTCCTTGTTGGTAATTATGATATATAGAGTTTCTATCCATTTCTCCAAGTCTTTTTTCAAATAAGTTTGGGAAAATTTCATCTTGATTAGGACCTTTGAAAATACTTTGGTACTCAACTTCTTGCCCTTCATTTGAAACAAGAGTGCTATCTCCTTGTAAAGATACCCTATATGTGTGGGACCGCGTGGAAACTGACATCCAACAAGGGTTTGATTTGGAGTGATCCTTGATTCAAGAATTGTTGATTTTAAATTGAAGAGATTAAAAATGTAAGATGAACTTTCAATGGATATCTCTCTCACTTTTTTATGTATTTCAAACAAAAAAATCACACATTCACTTGTCTCTTTTTACCCACTTAACACAAAATGTTTGATTTGAAAGAATGTTGTCATGGGTTTTGCACAAGAAGAAACTTCAAGCACCTACCTAGCACAATATTTGGTTTGTAAACATGGTTCTAAAAGGTGGTCTTTCTATTTTATCAAGGATTTAATATAGATTCCGTTCAAAATGGATCTTAAACTTTCATCCCCCAAGTATGTTAAGGGGCTTCCCACCACTGGTATATCAGAGTTTTGCGCAATCCGTGAGGACTACTCGAGGAAGTTCAAAAATTTAAAATACTTTTGTCACACACCCCATTAAGGATGTATGTGTTTTGTTTTATAGTGGGTTGTATTCTCGCAGAAAAAGCAAGCATATCCCACTTTGGAATGTCCCTCTCACCGGCCTTGTTAAGGCAATTTCTCGGGAGGCAAGCCCACTAATGTTCTAGCATGTTCATGTAAAGCAAGGAAATGGAGTTAAGAATAAGTTTTTAGGAATTTGGTTCACCAAAAGGTGAAGAGCATATCCCTAAATTTTCCTTAATTTCCCAAACACAATAAACAATGTTCAATTCCTTCACCCACTAACTATAGAGAATTGAGTATTTCTACTCTCTTCTACAAACAAAGGGCTTTGATTTTATGTGCTTGATTTCCTCAACCTTTCTTCTTAATTAAAAAGTTCAACACCTTTGGCATTTTGATTCACTAGAAGAAGTGAAGAGCATAGGCCTAAATGCTAAACTTTCCAAACAAAGATAGGTTGTTTTGTAATTACTAGATTTTCAAATGCACCAATGCCATAATTTAAGGGAAAATATTTACTAGTTTGAGGCTTACCTTTCCTTGTAGCTAGCATAGGATAGGGGCATTTTTGAGTGATTTTTATTTTTTTAGCTTACCTTGGCTATAGTTCCTTTCCAATGTGCTTTTCCTCCAACAAATTTAGTCAACAAAAATAGCAACAATGAAGGAAACCAAAATGAATTTGAAGAAGCAAAGTTTAAATTAAATCTATGGCCTTATTTGCAAATTTTGAGAAAAACTTGAATTAAGGTGAGAAAATCCAATTAAGTGATACAAACTTAGTTTTATATGCTTCTACAATTTTAAGGTAGTTCTCATAAACTTGATTTTCCTCCACTTGTGAATCCTCAAGAACTGATTTGATGTGAACAAAGTTCTCCTTCTTGATTTTCTTAGTCAAAGCCTTCCCTTCTTGGTTAAATCTACTCTCCGGTTTCTTCACTTTTCTGTGATCAGACATCCTACAGAGTCATGAAAATCATTTTACCACAGTCAAATTATGCAAATTAACAATTTATGCAAAAGTGCTCCTGTAATGCTTAAAAGCGTTATTTTACTACTTAAAAGTGCTGCTAATTTAATTAAAAGTGTTGTTTCAACTCTGTCAGTAAACTCAAAAGTGCACAAATAACTAATTAAAGCATGACAAAATCTATCAAAGGCTGTAAAAATATAGTAAAAGCACCCAGTAAAATAGCAGAAGTGCTCAGGCGTCAGGGAAAATGAGCTGTAGATCTGTGCAAAGGCATTGCAAGAATGATAAACAAATAATAGAAGGATTAAAAGTGTCATGGATCAATGCAAAGGCGCACTAATTTTTCATGAAAGCGTTGAAACAGTGCTAGAAAGCATCGTTTAATCGTGAAAAAGTTTTGTTTGATCTGTCAAAAGTGTTGTTTCCTAAAAAACTTGAGAGTTAAACATGCATAAATTTGATAAAAATGAAATAATTTCAAGCGTTTAGTAAAGTGAAGCATTCTTCCCCATAGTGGGTGCCATTTTGTGTACAAGGAAATGTACCTTCATAGAATTAGTATTCACCAATAAATGAAATAGAAACTAAATAAACCACAATATAGCAACTATTTAGCAAATGAAAGATCAATTGAGCATCCTATGGCTCTCTATCTAAGAGTGTTAATAGAAGCTCTCAGCAAGCTACCATTAATGACAGTCCTAGAATGAGAAATGATAAAGATTAAGCTAAAGCTAACAATTATATTCAAATTGAATGCCAATTAAGCTCTTAAAATGTCTTTCTAGCTATAAAATGCAAGAGGTTCTATGCAATTCTCAGATGTGTGGTTATGAATTATGAGGATTTTGGTATTCCTTTTATAGATTTTCCCAATGGTAGGGGGTGTAGTGTAGTTGATCATGATTAAGCCTTGGTTGAGTCTTTGGTTTCACCCTTTGAAGACAATGCAAAGTTTGTGTCCTCAAAGCTTGGGATTCAATTACTTTGATCCTTGATTTGCTTTGATTTGACTTGATTTATCATTAAATTGTCTTTGTCCATTTTCAAGTGATTACAAATACATACTTCAATTTTAATTATCTATTTTAGATCAATTTTAGATAATTATTTTCATTTATTTGTTTAGTTTAGATTTATACAAAAAAAAAACCTTTTTTGTACAAAAAAGTTATATAATAATCTTAATATCCATAGAATATTTTTTAAAAATATACAATTGAATTTAAGTAAAAAAACTTAAACATAAATATGACTTATCATCACACATATTACACAACACAACCACCTTTCATATACTCAATATAAAAAGATAAATTTAACTCTCTCTCCCTCTCTCCATCTCTCAATCTCCTTATCTATATCTCTCTCCCTACTTCTATCTACTTAATTATCTCCCTTTTTCTCTCCACCTCTATTTTCACCTCTATCTCCATCTCTACTTTTATCAAATTTAAACTAAACACACTAATGACAAGAACTTGATGCTTTGTGTCTCTTGTTTATTTTCTATATAAACAATACATGTTGAATAAATTCTCTTTCACTAATTCTAAAAGATACAATGCTTCTAAGTTTAATTGATTTTCACTAAGTCTAAAAGATACAATGCTTCTAATTTTAATTGATTATACTTTTTAATTTCAATGTCATATTAAAAATGCATCCAATACATGCTAAATAAACTATCTTTCACTAAGTTTAAAAGATACAATGCTTCTAAGTTTAATTGATTATATACTTTTTAATTTCAATGTCATATAAAAAATGCATCTAATCCACTCATATCATATACTTATATAGGAAATTTGATGAAAGATATAGATTGATCAAAATAACATCTATGTATTTTGTTTTCCAAAATATTTAGTAGTATCTACTTAATTTCCACCAAATTAACAAGAGATACAAAGTGTCAAGTTCCTTCCATAAGTATGGTTAATTTGGATTTGATAAAAGTAAATATGAAGATGGAGAGGGAGAGGAAGAGGGATACAAATAGACATGAAATTTGTACGTAAAAGTTGAAATGGTGTGAGAAGAAAAAACTATGGAAAATTTTATTAGCAAGTTCAAAAAATGAAACTTGTTAGTGCTCAATATTTATTTATAAAGAAGAAAAATCTTGATCAAGGAGGAATCGAGTATTTGTAACATAAGATTTAAATTTATTTGAGAAGACAAAAACACAAAAAAACTTTATTATCATGTTTGAAAAATAATTAATGTTTGTACACAATAAAACTAAAATTTTATTGACTGTAAAACTAATAATTACATGACAAACTAGAACTAAATAGAAGAATTTGATACAATATTTTGAATATAAGCCATGTGTACTTGTGATGCACTATTATTACTAGTACAATCATCGATATAATTGCTATTATTTTTGTTACTAGATTTGACGGCTTACTATATATTTAAGAAAAGAAACACCTAAGTTACACACCAAAAGATTGTTAAGGAGGATAAGAAACAAGTTGCTATAAAAATTACTTTTTAAAAAACTTAATACACAATTTTAGATTTATTTTTATGCCCTAGAGTTGGTCTCTTTAATCTACTAAACTCTTATTGGTACATTTATTGCAGCAATGACCTATTCTCCTTCTAGTAGTGCCATGATACTTATATAAAGCTTACAATGATTAACTGTGTTTTTGACAATGAATTTATTCAAAAGTAGCACATAAAACTATGAAAATAAGACTGAAAGATGCTAAAAAAATCTCCTAAAATTAGTGGCGCATCACAATAAATTTGCCTTAAAGTTTCCATATAATGTTGTTTAAATTTAATATTTTTAATTCAGACAAACAACCCTAACTCTAATGCATCCAAATTAAGAAAGAATTGTTTAGCTAGGAAAATAATAGTGTGCATACTATCCTTATATATAGATGTGTGTCTTTTGCCAAAATCGGTTTTAAAACAATAAAAATATAAGGGGAGATCTTTTTCCTTGTTATGAACTACTCACATATATATATTTGGCTTGATGTGATCAATTAGAGAATTAAAAGTAATCTTGATTCTACATGTATATCATTATGTAAGGACATGTTATAGTGTGAATTGAGAAAAATGATAGAATAAATACAAACTTGATACATGAAAATAAAATTGTGGTGATTTCATTGTCATCGTAAGGTGGTATTATAATGGATTTATTACCTATAATAGCAAGTTAGTAGAAAGTCACAAACATTCCAAGAATATATTCTAATATTCTTGTAACAATGAAACTTAGATTTGTCAATATTAAAACTTTGTTATGAGCATAATGAAGTACAATGTTGCTGCTCCTAATTTGTAATTGATATAATTCTATTTAATTTAATCATCTTCGTACCTATAAGTATTTTATGATTCTAGCTGAAGATTGATCTTATTTGTATTTGTGATTGTCCCTCTCATGTTCTTAAGAGTTATTTCTGCTATATAGATAACAACTTATCCATGTATTGAAAATAGAAGGAATTTAAATCAATTCAGACAATGAACATAATCATATCTCAAAATGCTATATATATCATAAAAATGAGTAATCATGTTGATTCATCCCTATTTTAAGAGGAAAAACATTAGCACTAAAACCTTATATAGAAAGGAGACATAGTGTTTAGAAGTAAGGCCAACCCCATATCATGTAAATAATCTTCCAATATCCAACAGTAATGCAACCTGTACAAGATAAAACTATTAAAATATTATTTTTGCCAACCTATTTATGAGTATCAAATGGCCAAATAGTAGTGGCTAATTAATAATGTATCAAGACCAAAGTGACATTAGCATTTAAGTTATTTAGAAATCTTAAGTTGAATATCGTAGTCAAATATGTAGTAGAATTTAATGTTGCAATGTCAAGAAGCAAGATAAGGCAATAAACAACTGCTGAGAAAACTACAACAAATATGTCCATACTCTGTCCCAAAATTCTCATTTTGGCACAGGTAGTGTGGAGATTGGTAAAGGTTGTAAAATATGGCTTTGCACCTACCAATTACATTTTCTTGAAAGTTTCTAAAGCCTTTTCAACAAATCCATTGTGTATGATAAAATTATAGCAGAAAACAAGGACACATCTCTTTGAGGCAATCTATCAACAACTCATGTGCCTTGATCATGCTTCCACATTTAGGAAGCATGTTTACTCTCAATCTATAATATCCATACATACTTAAGGAATGCAGCTTTCCTAAGTTCTAGGAAGCCTAATCAATAATTTGGTAAGGAAAAGAAAAAATAAGTCATGTATATACCACAGACACAAAAGGATTTTTTTTAAAAATCCCAAACTACTAATATACTACTATTTGTATAAATATAATAACATTTACAACAAAAGGAAAAGGTTTCCAATAAAAATATTGGCCCAAAAATGATGTATACAACATCTAGTATTTTCCATTGTGTAATGCCTTCAAAGAAAGTTGGAGGAACACTAGGAGGGGGTTGCGAGTTTTCCACACATCTAAATTGCAATAATCCAACAAATGATATTATCAATTGCATAATACATTATAATCAAAGGTGTGTGTCTTTTAAATCTGGGACAAAAGAATATAGCTAATAATAAATAAACATCTTGAGTTGTCAATATTTCTCCCTTATTGCCATGAATGTAGAAGCCCTTCTCTTTATTTGTAAGTAATAAATTTCAGTCACATTGTCCTTAAGTTGGGATGGCTTATAGCTTGTGCATTATTGCAAAGTTGAATTATGTAGAGAAATAATTACAAACACAAAAATAAGTGAAAATTATCAAATATTAATTCAATTGTTATACTTGTTGGTTAAAAAGTGCATCAAACAAAAAAACTGAAAGAATTTTCCTTTTGAAAATCAAAGATAAAATCTGAAATTATTAGTACCCAAGGGCATGACTTAGAGTTGAGGGTGAGAAGAGAAAGATATACAGTTGAAGCTGCTATAAGTGATAATAAATACTTAAGGAAATTGCATTCCAATAATGTTAACTCTGCTAGATAATTGGATAAAAATTCCATCTAGGTGTACCATATTGATAGAACCTTGAATTGGCCCTTCGATTACTATCATTAGGTTAGACATAAATGATTATTTTTTAATCCAAATAAAATAAGGATGAGAAAATTATAGAAGGTTGCAAAAGGCACTTTTCTTGTACATGGTTTCAGACAAGGGAACATGAATATGTTTTATAGATTGTAGTGGTTTTCATGGATTTTGTTACATGTGAGATTCAAATATGATGAGGCCAAATATGATCCTTCTCAATCCTATTCAGTTCTAATGAGTATTTTATCATCAAAGCTCAAATCTATTAAATGTCTAATGATTTCGTTTAGAGCTAACAAGTTAAAACTTAAGTAAGAGGTGCAATATTTTGCTTATTAAGTTCCCTACCCTTACTTGAAATCCTTTCTTTTATACTCTCTATTGTCCTTTACTTCATGCTATTTTCTTTAATACCATGAATTTAATAGTCTTCATGCATAAAATTATCCTTTCACCTATGTTATGTATAACTCACCAATATTGAAGCTTCAAGACCAATGTAAAAATACTTAAATTAAAAAAAACTAAGGCTTGTTCTGCAAACTTCAAACTTGATGGATGGCTTCTATTACTTAATATTTTAACAAATTAATTGACTTTAATTCTTATATGATAATTAGACAAAAAAAAGTAGAATTATGTTTGTATGCTGGCAAGAAAAAGAGTTGAATACTACACTAAAGATGTAACTTGTGGTGCTTGCTTCTGAGAAATGAAGTAGAACTCTATTTTTTTGGAGGATGTATCAGATTGTGGAAGATTCTTGAAGGAAAATATCTTCTATTTGTGCAACCAAATGTTGTTTTCAATGGACAAAATCCAATCGAATTCTTTGCATATTTGCATAAGCACGCATACATTGCAATGCAAGTGTATACTTGTATTATGAGATTATATGAAAATATTTCTCTTTGTATTTTTCTACCTAAAAATTCATGAAAGAACAACCAATACATTGGAAATTAGTGGCATTCCAAGAAGACAAAAAAAACACTTCATAACACTTGATTAAACTAATGCACTTTGTTGTTATGCACATGTGCACAGGTGAACTTTACTTACATGATTAGTATTTCCTGTATGTTAAAGCTTAAATCTCACATTAGCAGGTTGTGTCTTCAAGTAACTATAGCTACTCTAGAACTACATTACAACACTAGATGGCATGATGCTATTTTTTCCCTTTTTATGCATGTATAGAGGGAATTTCTAACTTTTCTAATTTGCTTCTTTACTAAAATTTTCCTTTGTTGAATTGAAGATTCCTTTGGTCTCATTTCTTACAAGGAAAGTTACAAGATAATTAACAACGTAATATCCAATCTTACAGAATAAGATAAGTAATGATATTGTGTTTTCCTCAACCAACATAACTTAAGCCTTTGATCATGCTCAATCCATCATCAGGTTTAGTTTGGTTTAACATCTGAGTTTTAGCAAATTCTTGGCTCTCTCAGACCACTATATAGTAGTAAACAAATTAAAATGGCTTGATTTCCAAATCATTATGCATAGGGTTAGGGCATGTGAATTTAAATGAGTTCTAGGAGAGAATTAACAAAGAGGACATGCTCCCAATGACACAAAGGATGATAAAAGTGGGCTATTGCAAGAAAATAGTTTCTCAGTAGTTGTATAGCGTACAAAATTGACTATTTTTATTTTATGGAACTGAGGCAAAGAAAATAGCCTTATAAAAGTACATTATTTGAGCCCTGAATTAAACCTACAATTAAAATTTCATAAAAAATAAAATACATAAATTTAGAAGAAAACAAAGACAAAGATTGGAACAAAAAAACCTTGAGTAAAATTTTGTTTCAAACTGTTGAGACCTCAAACCAAAAATGCCCTTCAATATTGCAAATTATGAAACCCAATGTACAGTCCTACAATTTTTTACTATATTAGTGCAATTAAAATGTGCCACACTTAAGTTTTTTTACTACAAATAGTAAAGGAAAACCTTAGAGTAAACCAACTCTAATGACTAGCTCCACTGAAATTCTAGTCATTACAAATAAACCAAAACATGGATATATTATGTGGAAAAAAATTATTGGATTTAGAAAAATCTTAATGGCTACTTTAAGTAGCTATAATGAAAATTGTGACCCTTCTGAAAATCTACCTCATTCTATTACCAACCCTGTGAAATCAAATTTATCCTTAAATTTTACAGATGCCTAAAATGTACTAGCTCGAATTCAAAACTTGACATTTGATGGAAATTTATTTATGGATAACTGAATTTGGAAGAAAATTATATATCAAATTAAAAAATAGAAGTCAAAGCTCAACTTTTCTAAAGAAATCGCTTAAAAGTAATTTAGACTAAAAGGAAAGAAAAAAATCTTGGAGTTTTTCAAGTCTGTTGTACTGAAAACAAGGTGAGAGTTTCATATTGAGAAATAACCATAGATATGAGCAACATATAAAACTACTGGCTGAGCAACATTTTGGATTTTTTTCATATTTCTAATTCTGGGTATTAAAAATTAGAGATCTAAGAGGCTTCCTTTGAGGCCATTTGCATTTCTCCTATTGGGCCATCTTCATCTGCTAGAGCCCAATGTCCATGAATGCCTCTCAATGATCTCTTAGATATTTGGGCCTCTCACGTCCTTCAATTTTGGCATGAAGACCACAATTGTAGTGATGCAACCATGATAGGAGGATCCTTAAAGAGGACAGTCCAAACCATGCAACAAGAGTCACACAGGGGAAACAACAACACAAGAAACTGAGAGTATGCAAAATTCCATGTTCGCATTATCATAAAATCACTTACAACAAGCCAAAAATGTGCATGCTTACATCATAGGCATACATGCCTATTTGCAAATCAAAATTTGAACTATCCTTCAAATCAAACCTCCAAGAGGTTATCTTCTAAAAACTACTTTCCTACAAATCAATTACATCAATCTATAAAATGTTCACAAGAAATAAGTTATCCAAGAAAGATCACATTCCCCAAGGTAGGAAAACCTAACGTGTAGATATAGGCCAGGACCCAAATCATGAAGAACACCTCCAACAAGATGTGAAATGAAGAATGTGTTGGAAATGTGATACTGAGAGGGGGGGGTGAATCAGATATCACCTATTAATCCATTTTGATATGCATAAAACATTTTCATAGCATCAATAATACTTGATCATAACAAAATAACTAACATACTAAGCAGCATCCATGAAAATACTCATAAGATAGTAATTTTGGTTACCCAGAAACCCTTGAAAGGTAAAACTGGGGTGGGGATGACACCCACAAATCTTCACTACTATAGTAATAAATTTTCCTATTAGAGCTTACAAAATTTGATCAAAACATGATCTACCATGTGAGGGGTCTGCCCTGTTAAGAGCTAAAAGACTTACATAGTCTACCTTGCTAACGGATTTGAAACTTACAACAAAGTAAGCACTCGGTTAAGAGATTACAAAAAGTCTGTTAGGACTACTTGGTTAAGAGATTTACCCTGATACACTAGTTAGAATGTCTCAGTACTTGATTTTTTGATTTGCACTGTATGTAGATTATAGATCTTCTCTTTACTGTATTTTAATGATCTCTTCTATCAGATTTATCTCTCTTCTATCCTTTCACTGCTTAGCTCGGTCACTGAATTCTGTCTGAATGCTTCACTACTCTGAATGTTCCTCTCTGCTCATTCCTTTTGTATTCTCTCCTTTACACTATCTTTCACTCTTACACATTTTAGGGTTTAGATCTTAACCTTATATAATTAACAAAACATATTCATGATTCAAGATCTATGGTTCAGATTAATTCCTTTTGCCTCTTAAGCCTTACTAATTTCTGATTGGCTCTAAGTATTACATAGGGATCAATGATTGCAAAATAGATGTGTAATCACCTTCGTAATTACCTCAACAAACAAAATATAAAACATGAATGTTGCCCAAAATGATTTACCTCGATCATTGTGCCATAAAAAACTCATATGTCATTCCTGGCTAACTCGACAAATGCAGTTCCTGATACTCAACATTCACTATACTCAGCATATGTTGATATCTCTGTCGCTCGGTAATCATTGCATATATGACTCGGCAAAACTAGACTTGGCATAATACAAAAATACATAGTGACCATAAGTTTACTTGGCAGTACTACTACTTGGTAAGTATACATTACATAATTCAGCATTTACATAATGACTCGGTCACAGTAATGACCGACCATCATTGCCTAGATAAATGACTAATTGTGGGTCACTAATAGTCAACAAAACTATAGAGATCTACAATCTCCCCCTTTGACATTAGTGGCAAAAACACTTTGTCATGACATTACACTTGTATTTACAAAAGTACATAGTATTAGCAGAATACTCCCCCTAAGATATATATACATTCAAAATTTTGTTACCTTCCCTTTGTCATGTCATGTCATTTTATTTCCCCCTTGTTTTTGACACAACGAATCTCTTCTAGAGTGGGGATTTGAAAGTATTTCTCCAGAAATGGTTTATGCAACATCATAACCATGTGTAGTGCAGTTTCCCATCCTCCTGCAACAACAATTAAAACTTTTGACTGCACTTCTAGCTTGGCAGCTAGATTGATTAGGCTCTTGGCTGTAGATAGATTTGGATCCTTCTGGGTGAAGTCCTTAGCCTTGACCAACTTTCTTTGTATGGCCTCTAGGTGAGGTGTTAAAATTGTTTGCATAGAAAGTAGACAAGATCTAGTCTTTCCATCACTAGCCATCAGTTCGGCTATCCTTCCTTGTGTATGCATAATCTTGGTATAATGTTTGGAACTATTTTCTGAATCCAAGCTTAAGGACTGATTGGTGGATTTGAGTTCTTGTTGTAGTTTATCAACCAGTCTTTGGTTATCCTCAGTGAATTGCTCTACATTGCAAATTTTAGTAAGCAAAGATTGTGCATTCACAACTACTTCTTCGGTTTCTATTACCAAAGTGGACAGTGTGACCTATTTCACTGCAATCTCGATAGATACTTTTTCTAGCATCTTGGTCTCGAACTTTCTTTCTGACCACTTAAACAGCTTATCATTGGTGCTACTTGCTTCATTATTTACTTTTTGAACAATATGTACAAGTTGTTCCAATATGGGAGTGGAACTATTTACATCTGACAACTCAAAAACATCATTAAATATATCTTTAATTTCATACAGAACCTGCTTCTACTGATGTTCTCTTCTCAGTTCTTCCTGTCTACTTTTCCTTGTCAACAAATCTTTCAATATTTGCATCTGCTCATAAGATAAGTTATCAGAATCCCATTTAGGAATAACAATAACTTCATCAATGGTTACCTCTGGGGAAAAGACTTCCATTTTCTTCTTCAATGCCTTCTTCGGTGTGCTCCCACTCGACATCTGTACAAGAGCTTGTATTGCCTCTTGTTCTATAGGCTCTTGTACCTCAATAGCTTTGTCTTTTACTTCTTGTTCTTCTGTTCCCTTATCCTCCACATGAGGACTTTTAGCTTTTTCTTCAAACTTCTCTTCTGTATCTTGTTGTAACTCCTCGGTAGATGTGGGTTGATTTGCTAGTTTTGACTTATCTTGTTCCTCGGTAGTGCTTGTATTGGCTAACATGTCAACTATAACAACTGCAGGTTTGATAGGGTAGTGTTAACAGTTGATGTCTCATCAATTGTCAGATAAGATTTGACTTGCAAAAGTATAGTATTACTGCCTGGAAAAGATGTGTCTTTTGCTTCCTCGGCCTATATATCTTCCTCAGTCAATACTTGATTCTTGATTGGGGTATCCTCCATTATATCAACAATGTGTACTTCTGATACCTTCTGAATTTCCTCTACCTTAGGAGCTTCAGTCTCCGGAATGGGTGATTCCATTACATTTAGTTCTATTGCAGGCTCGACATCTTTCGATGTACTAGCACCTTTATCTTCATCTTTGTCAATCAACAAACCAAACACTATCTTCCAAATCTTGATACTTTCCTATACAACATCCTCAACCTTGTGTTGAAGGATTAAATAAGCTCTAAGCTTAGGGTCAAATTTAGCTCAGTGTTGTTCCACAATTTCTCTAATGTTGGCAAGGATGAGATTTGATTCCACTTGTGCTAGGGTGCTCTCTCTTATTTTTTTTCTGTATTAAGAGCATATTCCCATTTTTGTGCAACCCTGTTGCTTAACTCCTTAGGGATTCGATTCTCCAACTGAATAGGTAACATCTTGAAAATGCAAAGCATTTCAAGAATAGAATCTTCAACCTTTTCTTTGTCTCCTATACTCAAGCTTCCAAAATTTAATCCTTTCAAATCTTCCACTCCTGTAGAGTTTTTTATCTTATGACATATTTCATCCATGGTAGATTTGACATCCTGCAATGCAACCTTCTTCTTCACCTCTTCATCACTTTTAGTTTCCTCATCATCTTCTTGTTCCAAAACAAGTTTCCTTCTAGGCCTCTTGCTCAATACTGCCTTAGGCTATACAGGTTTTCATTTACCAAATGCAGGGGATTTCTTTGGAGTCTCAGTAGCTACTCCCCTTGTTCTAGGCCTCAGCACAGGTGTTGATAACACTTTAGGTTTCAGTATTCTTTTCTTGGTTGGGGGCTCAGAAATTATTGGCTTCTTACCTTTCTTCTTTTCTACTTGAGCCTCTTCTTCTTCTCCTTCACTGTCACTAGAGTCACTTTGTTCATCTTCTCCTAGTCCTTGGGTTAATTCTAGTGGTGCATCCTTTTTTGTTTCTTCCACATATTTCTCCAAATTCTTTACTATTTTCTTTCTCTTTCTTCCTATAGTTGTAGCCATCAAACCCATTGTGATTTTAGATTTGGCTTCTTTGTATGTTCCAAAGTAGGGTGCTTAACTTTCAATTTCTTTAGCTAAGAGGGTCATAATAGCAGTAGTAGCTTCATCTATATTTACTTCATAGGGTAATGGCATTAGCCATGAAACCCTAGGCAAGACTGCTTGTACATAAGTGAAGTCTGTGTCAACTAGAAAATATATATCCTTGTTGTACTTTTCAACTAATGACACAAGGACTCTACTCCTCTTTCTCATTTTCTTTTTGAATTCAACAAAATAGTTATCCATCACACCATTAAAACTATCTCCTATCTGACCTATGAACTCACTGATTTGAATAGTAATGGGTCTCTTCTTGTCCCATATCACACCTCCATGAGTAGGAAAACACTTATGTATATAAAAGAATAGGTAGATTAGCAAAGAGCCAAACTTACACATTGAATTATTTGCAGTCTGGATTGAGTTAAGGTTCTTGGTAAGTTGAGTTAGCTGGAGCTCGGCAAGATCATACGTGTGTCCTTTCTTAATGATTTTCCATGCCTGGTCCACTGCCATACAAGGGACATTGTCCCTCCGACTGGATTGATAGAATTTGTGTGAGATAATCCTAACATCAAAGTCAATTTCTAGATCTGTTATGGTGGAGATCGTCATTCCATGCTTGTTCCATACCACCTGTGTGTTTGCCTAAATGTCTTCTTTGCTTGAACACTTCATTGTCCTTTTTCCTTGAATCGTAGGGTATCCAGTAACTCATTGGATCATTTCCTTTGTTATCTTCATGGGTCCATCTTCCAGCCATAGTTGCATATCATGCACTTGACTCAATACTATTTTTATCCATTCAACTTTGAAATTCTGTGGGAAATCTAGGGCATGCACTAACCCTTGTTTGGCAATCGATTTATACTCTGGCTTCAACACTCCATTATCACATAATTTTTCATACGCCTCCCTGATCTCATAATCTCTAATTTCTCTGATTTTGCACATGTAACAGGACCTAATATCGTTCATTATGAACACATTCTCTGGAATTGAAGATAGGGCGCTGGTCAAATCTCCTTTTATTGCACTTTCCAAAATTGCCCTAAATGTCTGTGGCTTGCAAATTTCATTTCTCACCAATTGTGTGTTGAAAACTTCCATCCCTTGTTTCTTCATTGTAGCAGATGATGATGATGCCATTTTAATTTAAAATTTTTGAAAAGAAATGTTTTCTCAGTAATGTACCTTTCTTGTAAGTGTCCTGTAGATGATTTTTGCCAATGGCACGCTGAAAAGATTCAGAATCTCCTTTAACACATTGGTTGCTCACACTCTAAATCACTCAAAGAAATCTCAATTCACTTGGTGAAATGAAATGGGTGACAACTTTACGCTTTATAGATTCCAAAAGAATAGAATTAGGGCCTCATAAATGCTCCGTACAAAATTTCTAAGTGGAATACAACTATCTCAGCAAACTCATGTTAACCTCGACTAAAACAAGCTTGGTCAATATAACCATTAAGACATAGCTCGGTGTATATAGCATCTCAGCCACAATAGGTGCTCGGCATACATTGATAACTCGATCAAGACATTGACACCCGACATCAAAAAATGAAATTCTCTATTTCGCTCAGATATGTCCTAATGCATCTTTATCTATGCAGATATGGACTTTTACTCAATCTTTATGTTAGGAACTAATGTAAGATAAAGCCTTGTAAGATTCAGTTCCAAACATACCTTCTATGCTTATTTAGAAGAAGTGTGATCACCTGATCCATCGGATTGGGTGACCTTAGATGTGCTAGCTTCACTTGTGCTTTCTTCTTCTTTATTTTCCCATGTCTTGTCCATCTGATTTTTCAATTTTTCACGGATATCTTCATTCTTATTCTAATCGTTGCTCAGCATGGGTGATCTACAATCTTTCTTTAGATGACCTATCTTATTACACTTGTAACATACCATGCTTCCATTCATCCAACTTTTAGATTTGCCTCTGAAATGAGTCTTCATACAATTTTCTCCAATGTGTCCATATTTTCTACAGTAATGACAATTGTACCAAGTGTTATAATCCCAATTGTATGAGTTATTCTTCACAGGTGACTTAGTCTGTTCATTTGATGACCATCTAGGTTTAGATCTACATTCAAATGCTCTATGCCCATACTTCTGACAATTGAAACAATTACCTTGAAACTTAGGTGAGGTAGATGGATTACTGACCTTAGACCTACATTTATGTGCCTAATGTCTATGTTTCTTACAGTTAAAGAAATGCCCATTGAACTTAGGTTTAGGATCAAACTTACCATGTTTGCTTCTGCATATTTTGGTTGTATGTCCTGGCTTTCCACAACAATGGCATGTGGGCTTATTGTTCTTTGGTTTTGCATTCGTCTACTCTCCATTCTTTGATGATTCTCCTTCTTCAGTAGATGATGCATGTTCATTTAGTCCAAGTCTAGATCTATCACCAGATCTTCTAGGTGACCTTAACAACTCTTCAAAATATTTTGCAGCTTCATTGGGTTTGTTCATCCTTTCATTGATTTCCTTTTTAGATCTTAGTTCATTCCTCAATTGATCATTTTCAGACCTCAGTTGGTTGATTTCCATATCTTTCCTACCCAACTCTTGATTAACCAGTAGCAGTTGATTTACCATGTCTAGTTGATTATTAGTCAACCTTTGCATGTCACTTGTCCTTTCATCTAGTCTTATTGCAATTTGTCTTTTGTCTTCTTCAGTCATTGTCTTATCATCTTCAACTTTCTTTTTATGTTCAACTACTTCACAAAGTCTGACAGATTGAATTTTCTCTGTTCTCTCCTTAGATTTCTAATGTCATCATTTAGTATGGTATTTTTCTCCAGTAGTTCTTTTATGGCTTTGTCACTTTCTGCAGAGTTTCCATTATCAAATAGTCCAGTGGTATCTTCTTCTTGATATTGTGAATCATTTTGCTGAATAGCAATTTCTCTCCTTCTGCTCAAAGATTTCTTCAGTTCGCTTCTGGCTGCTTACAGTTGTTGTAATGCCAGCTGTACATCAATCTTTTGATTCTCAATGACCTTTCCCAGCTTATAGACTTCCATCTCAAGATATTTTTCTTCAAGTGGTTAGACTTTCTATGAGAAACCTTGCAGCTCTGATACCAATTGTTGGAAATATAATTGGGAAATGTGATACTGAGAGGGGGGGGTGAATCAGATATCACCTATTAATCCATTTTGATATGTATAAAACATTTTCATAGCACTAACAATACTTGATCATAATAAAATAACTAACATACTAAGCAGCATCCATGAAAGTACTCATAACACAGTAATTTTGGTTACCCATAAACCCTTGAAAGGTAAAACTGGGGTGGGGATGACACCCACAAATCTTCACTGCTGCAGTAATAAATTTTCTTGTTAGGGCTTACAAAATTTGATCAAAACATGATCTACCCTATGAGGGGTCTGCCCTATTAAGAGCTAAAAGACTTATACAGTCTACCTTTCTAAAGGATTTGAAACTTACAACAAAGTAAGCACTTGGTTAAGAGATTAAAAAAAATTTGTTAGGACTACTCGGTTAAGAGATTTACCCTAATACACTGGTTAGAATGTCTCAGTACCTAATCTTTCAGTTTGCACTGTATGTAGATTACATATCTTCTCTTTATTGTATTTTAATGATCTCTTCTATCAGATTTATCTCTCTTATGTCCTTTCACTACTTATCTCGGTCACTAAACTCTGTCTAAATGCTTCACTACTCTGAATGTGCCTCTCTACTCATTCCTTTTGCATTCTCTCCTTTATGTTATCTTTCACTCTTACACATTTTAGGGTTTAGATCTTAACCTTATATAATTAACAAAACATCTTCATGATTCAAGATCTACGGTTTAGATTAATTCCTTTTTCCGCTTAAGCCTTACTAATTTATGATTGGCTCTAAGTATTACATAGGGATCAATGATTGCAAAATAGATGCGTAATCACCTCCGTAATTACCTCAACAAATAAAATACAAAACATGAATGTCGCTCAAAATGATTTACCTTGATCACTATGCCATAACAAACTCATATGTCATTCCTGGCTAACTCGGCAAATGTAGTTCCTGATACTCGACATTCACTGTACTCGACATATGTTGATATCTGTGTCGCTCGGTAATCATTGCATATATTACTCGAAAAAACTAGACTCAGCATAATACAAAAATACATAGTGACCATAAGTTTACTCGGTAGTACTACTACTCGGTAAGTATACATTACATAATTCGGCCTTTACATAATGACTCAGTCACAATGATGACCGACCATCATTGCCTAGATAAATGACTAAGCGTGGGTCACTAATAGTCAACAAAACTATAGAGATCTACAGAATGAATCCAAAGGGAGGTCAACCAAGAGATTAGGAACATCGAATAATGAACCACATAGGATCGCAAATCATGGAAATGGTTTGCAAGATAAGAAAACTCCAACAATTGAAAAACGTGAAGAACATTTAATAGGTCTGAAACAAAATCAAAGAGATCTCCAACAAGAAGAAATGAATCAAGATGCATACCCAGAATAGATCAATCGTGATGCCAGGAAGATGCCATGAGGTTCACAAGAGAAACTAAGCTAACTCGAAGGAATGCCACAAAAAACACAGAAACAAACTAAACATGAACAAACTGAAAAGGAAATGTTTTTGGTTGATGCAAGATTGTTAAGAACAAGGATGATCCTACATAAGACACCCCTTGTAAGAAAAGATGTTCCATGAGAGGAACTCATGAACTTTTGACAAGACCTAGGATGTAAATCCCATGCTCATTCTTGATCCAAATTTCTTCTGAGCATCTATATCTTCTTCCTTCTTCCTTCTTTTATTTCTTTTGCCCGATCCTTCAATTTCTCCTTCTCTTCACCTTCTTTTCCTCGCCTCATATCTTTATATGATAGTAAAGGGAATTTACCACCATTTTTATTCTTCTACTTTCCTAAATTACCTCTTCTACAAGACCACATTTTATCTGTAACCAAAGTCTTTTGTTGCATAACTCCATCTCTGTTACCATATGTTACCATCTTGTTTTCAGGTCTACCCACAAGATGCTTCTTCAAATCCACGCCATCCTCCAATATAATCTCCACATTTTGTTTCTTAGCACAACAATTCTTCATAAGACTCATGTTCCTTACTCCCTTCCTTCAAGGAAACCAAAGTAAACTTGTGCCCATCCTTCTCTATAGTAACTAGGTTCCTTAGATACAATCATAGATAGCACTTCTATCAAATTGCAAATGTCTACCCAACAAAACATGACAAACACTCATAGACAAGAAATTACACAAGACTTCATCTATGAAAGGGCCAATATTAAAGTTCACCAAGCACTGCTCTTTCACCTCTACTACATGATCATTTTGCAACTAACTTATCTTATAAGGACAAGGATGTTGAAGCCTCTTTAAACCAAGTTTCTCTACCATCTCTTCAGATACCAAGCTATCAGTACTTTCACTATCTACAATAACCTTACAACACTTACCCTCTGATTTGCATATAGTCTGAAAAATATTCCTCCTTTGTGTAGTCTTGGTCTCTTCTCTGCCCCGCTCCATCAAATCTCTCCTAAGCATAAGGTATTATCCTATCTCTGATTTTGTCATACTCTCCTCTAGTGCCCCAATTACCTGCTCCTCATATGCCATAAAATTCTTTTTACTAGTGCTTTTACTAGATCCCTCAAAACATTCAAAAGATCTATGTCCAATTTTCCCACACTTGAAACATTTACCCATGAATTCCTTGTTGCCACTTCCTCTTCTTTGTGTCATTTGATATTTTTCTTTACTCCACTTAGATCTTGATTATTCTTCATTTTTTTACTTCTCATTATTGCTAATCATCCACTTCTCTCTTCCTCTAGGGTTATTCTCTTGTCTTTTCTTTACTTTATCTTCTGCCTTAAGAGCATACTAGTAAGCATCCTCTATTGTGGAGATTCTCAGCATACTCATCCCATCTTGAATGTTAAATAGATAAAGCCATTTATATATCTAGCCACCTTCTCCTTAGTCATCTCTCAGTGTCCAGATTTGATTTTCATCTTGTAAAATTCCTTAGTGTACTCCTACACACTCATGTCCTGCTTCAAGTTCTCTAATTTCTTGAACAATTCTAACTCATAATTTTTCAGAATGAAATTAGCCTTCAGCCTTGCAACCATCTGCCTCCACTAGGTGATTTTCATTTGATCATTTTCTTCTCTATCCTTCTGCAACTCTTTCCACCATAAAACAACATGTCCTTTCAACTTAGTTTGTGCTAACCTAACATGTTATAGATCTCTAATATCTTCAAGTTCAAAGTAGTCCTCCAACGCTCCTATTCAGTCTCTCAAATCTTGTGGATGCAATGAGCCGAGAAAGTTAGAAACCTTCATTCTATGACTTTTACTTACTTGTGCCACTACTCTCAGCAATCTCTCTACTCTCATTTGTTGGTCCTTCAATCCCTTCAGTCTCCAATTCTTTTGCAACCTCTTCATATTCATCCTCTGGTTCCATATTCTTTTGTAAACTAACTAATGCATTTCAAATCTCATTCTTGAAGTCTTCCATCATTTTCTTTGTCCTTCTAGGGTTCATCCTCGATGACATCTCTCCCTTCACTGCAGTGCAACTGCCTCGGCTCAGTGATCTGACTACAAGGTTTTAGTTGCCTCTCACTCGGTGATCTATTGAACACATTTGCAGCCTACCTCAAGTCGATGATTTGTTGACCCATAGGATGCCTCAACGATCACAAATCATACAAGGTTCGCAACCAGCTCTCATACCATCTGATGCAACTACAACAGGAGGATCCTCAAAGAGGACAGTCCAAACCATTCAACAAGTGTCACACAATAGAAACAAAAACACAAGAAATCGAGAGCATGCAAGATTCCATGTTCGCATTATCATAAAATCATTTACAACAAGCCAACAACATGTTGGCTTACATCCCAGACATACATGCTTGTTTATAGATCGAAATCTAAAGTAACCTTCGAATCAAACCTCCAAGAGGTTATCTTCTAAAAACTACTTTCCTACAAATCAATTACATCAATAAATACAATGTTCGCAAGCAATAAGTTGGCCAAGAAAGATCACATTCTCCAAGGTAGGAAAACATAACCTGTAGATATAGGTCATAACCCAAATCATGAAGAATGCCTCTAGAAAGTTGTGAAATGAAGTGCAAACCCAAAGGGAGGTCAACCAAGAGATTAAGAGCATTGAATGATGAGCCACATAGGATCACAAACCGTGGAAATGGTTTGCAAGATCATAAAACTCCAACAACTGAGAAACATGAAGAAAAAAATAGGTCTGAACCAAAATCAAAGAGATCTCCACCAAGAAGAAATGAATTGAGATGTGTACCCAGACGTAGATCAATTATGATGCCAAGAACATGTCACAAGGTTCGCAAGAGAAACTAAGCCAACTCGAAGGAATGCCACAACAAACACAGAAACATACCAAACATGAACAAATTGAAAATGAAAAATATTTTTGGTTGATGCAAGATTGCCAAGAACCAATGATGCTCTTGTACCATGTAGTTTCCTTCTTTGCAATGGCAAAGGAGATTTTGAAAAAAAAAAGACCAAATCTTTGCAAATAGAAGCATCCCTATACTCGCCAAATGCTTTGCACACGATACATCTGATATCTTGTGTAGCCCTAATGAACCCAAATGATGTTTGCTTAGAAAAAATTCTGTTAAGGACCCTTTCATCCCCATGAGCACAGAGGTGAAATAAAAGAAGTTTGTAGTATAATCAACAAGTATTCAAGACATCTTATTTGTCTCCCAACTTGCGTGAACTACCAATTTTACTAATTTTTTAAAATAAATTTGATTTTTCTTCTCACTATTACCTCAAACACCTAATAATAAAACAGATAATTAATTTTTGTGTGTATATATAGGATGTGTACACATTTTTAAAATTCTCGAGATGATTGACTAGTTTAAAAGACATATTGCATCTAATGAGTACATAAATATCCTCCCATGACAGGAACTAGTAAATTCTACATTTGCATTTAATTTCCTATGATTTATATGCTATAGTTTAAAAGTCTTATGACGCGGGGCAGCCACAAGACGGATTGAAGACATCTCTGTACATAAAAATGAAATGCTTGACAGTTCAAAATAAAATGGAAAAGTCGCACAATAATTTAAAAGGACGGGGTTCGACTGGAATAGGAAGCAGTGAAGATTGGGTGTGAAGATTGTTGAAACGTCTTTATAACATATAAATATTCCTCTACTGATCTTCATTTATTTTATTTTATTAGTTCATCACATTGCCTTTGTAAGAAAAAATATAGTTTAAGCGTAGCAGAGAAAATAATTTAATTCCATGCCGAAGACATGAAATCCGCATAATGTGTGATGGCATTGAAAGAAATCTTGTTTGCACATTTTTTAATACATAGATCTAAATAAAAAAAATATAGAGCAGGGTTTGTTTATTCAACCAACACTACACTCAGATCTAGAAAATACAACTAAAAATTTGTACATGCATATAAGGAATGGAAAAAATAGAGGTCTGAATGAAAACATCAGGGTGACAATTTTATTATTTCAGAAAATTTTCTTTGTTTTGAGTACTATATTAATTCTTGTTGCAGCGTTTAAACTTTTTTGGGAGATATAATTTTAACATAGTAGTTAAATTCTATGATGTAGCACTTTCACTTTTATTAATGAGATGAATTATATTAATGAAGCATTTGAAATTCATACATTGGATCATTGTTATTTGGGGCTGATAAGATTTCTTTTTCTTTATATGTGATGGTGTATAATAGGATTTGGCAGTGGGACATTGAATCTAGTTCTATATGTTTGCGACAGCTGTATTTTATATACTGGAGTTTAGGTTTGCATTTCAGTACTTCTGTGGTCAAAATGGGTAAAAAATTTGTATATGATATTTTTTTGCATGATACGAATGTACAGAGATGTTTTATTTCAATTGTATGCTTGGAATATACTATTTTACTAGGTCAAATATTTTATTGGATTTTCAATCTAAAATAAGAATAAGAATTGGAATTTTGTAAGTTGAACTCAACAAAATGTAGTGATACCACAAATTGGAAGCCCAGGGAAGAGAGAAAGAGGGTACAATAACGTATCATTCACATGACTCAATGATATGAACATTGAAATTGCATAGGAAAACAGGTTTAAAGCTTCATAGATGACTGAAGCATATATATTTTTGAACTATCTATTTATCGAGCACCACAAAACTCATACAACATTATCCACTTATTTGACGCTCTAAAAGATTACATAATTCAAAGCTATTCAATTATGCTTGATTATTTAGAGGCTACAACGGAACCATTTTCTCCTCGGTGCCATAAAAACATTGATCTCATGCCAGCTATGAAATCATGAATCATAGTTTCGAACTTTAGCTATTAAATCAATCGTGAATTAAGAAAGTAAGCCCAAGCGTTTTCAAGAAATATCTGGTAGTTTGTATACCCTGAAATACAATGCCCTAATTCCTAATAAAGAGCTTTTATAGTTTCTTCTATTCAATGTGAATCAGCTGATAAGTCTATAAAATTATATTGAAAGCGTGACTTCTATCAATGATGATCTTTCACTCAGATGTGATAACAGTTTTCAATCCTACACTGTCAGATTACTCTGAGGATGACAGAATTTTGTACTTGAACGGCTGATTTTTTTTCCTGATTGATTCGTGATAGACTAGAGCTGTCTTTTTCTTTTCTTTTGTTGTAGGACTTCTTATTTATTCAAGTAAATAGAGACTTTAAAATTGGTATCTCTTTACATTATTTATATACATTTTTAAAAATATAGGTATGGGATAATCTTACAATAATGGGTTACAAACTTGATACACTCTGATTTTGCCCAAAAAAACTTACTTTTTAGAAAATATAATGATATAAATTATCTCATGGTAGAAAAATCGCATGGTACCTTTTTATAATTCTTTTTTGAGTACTCACCATGGTGGAGTAATTGTAGAAAAGCATTGCAGAGGCTTTAATTCTAGAAGATCTGAAGTAGCTTTTAATAGCAATAATTTTTTTAATTATAATCGAAAATGCATATTATTTTGTAATATAAGCATTTTACCTCACTGGTAGATTTGAATCTCTAACTATGTTCATCGGAATTATAACTACTCCACGAAGCTAAGTGTCCATAAACATTGAAGCCTGACCCATGGGCATGGTATCAAAACGAGCAAAACATCATGGTTCGAAACTTTGAAGTCTCACTATGCAAAGATTGCTTTTCGTCATCATATTTGAAAGCTAATATTATGAGACCGCCTATTTTCCATCAACATTAGTTGATCTCACAGTGTACTCTGAAGCAAGTTTGGCAAATGAAGAAGATTTGTTCTCCAGTAGTTTTGTTGGAGAGTCATATTCAACAATATTTCCTGATTAAAAACAGGTATTCAGCTCATAAACTAAGCAAACGAAGACAATTTGCAATCTCAAACATAGGAAAATAGAAAGGTTAAGATTTCATACCATCACTCAGTACCAAGACCAAGTCACTATCACAGACGGATGGTATTCGATGCGCTATTGTGATTACTGTGCAGTCTCTAAATTGGTTCCGTATAGTTTGTTGAATAAGCCCATCTGTTGCGGTGTCTACTGAAGCAGTTGCTTCATCCAACACCAATATGCGGCTTTGCTTTAGCAACACCCTTCCCAAGCACACAAGCTGTCTTTGCCCCATACTCCAGTTCTCTCCATTCTCAGTTACTGCAGAACAGGTCAGTGTAGTACATTTAAGACATTTACCCTAAAGTGGGAATATAAGCAGTACAATAAGATGCTAAAAGGATTCTGTGTTTCCTATTTCAAAAATATGTGACAGGATAGGTATTAGGTATAGACCGAGAGAATCAAGCTTCTCCTCTTTTAGCCGGACGATTTCCTCCAGCTGGCATTTCTGCAAAGCCTGGAGCAGGGGAACAAGCAATTTAAATATTTAATGATATCAGATTTTCACACGTAATGTGAATATTTAATGATTCCACCGTCTTTTTCTTTTTTTGAAGTTCTTTATTCTAATGGATTACATTTCCACCATCTTTTATTCTGTTTAGCTCTCTATCCTGATGATAGATTACAGCATAATAAAAAACTTCTACACAATCTAATTAGAAACAGCCCTTATATTCTTTTATCGAAGAATAAGAGAAAATTAAAAACCAAGAACATATAGCCCACCTTCCAAATCTGGTCGTCTGAATAGTCTCCCAATGGATCTAGATTATTCCTAATAGTGCCTTCAAACATTGTTGGGTCTTGTGGAATGATGCTTAGTCTGGATCTTAGATCATGCAGGCCTACTGTTAAGATATCAATTCCATCAATAACTATTCTGCCTCCTACAGGATCTACAATTCGAAAGAGTGATTGAATCAGAGTAGATTTCCCACAGCCTGTCCGCCCTACGATCCCAATCTTCTTCCCTCCAGGGAAAGTGCATGAAATTCCTTTTAGCACAAGTGGGAGATGTGGTCCATAACGCACCTGATTATGTTCATCGAGTTAAAGTTGAATAACGACTGAGAATGCAATAACTAGTTGCAAATACTAATAAGTTTAACCTGGAGATCGGTGATATCAATTGTTCCTCTTGATGGCCAGAAAGAACTCGGTCCACAGTTGTCTATGATCAATGGAGGTTCACTTGATATGCGTGAGTACTGCACTATTCTCTCTACAGAGATCATATTGTTTTCCAAATTGCATAAGTACCATATTAGAAAGGCTTGTGTAAGGTTAAGAGAGAGACCATATGTTACTGCCAAACCTGCAATGCCTGTTAAGGTTGCAATAGTCGGTCAACTTACATGAATCGTAGTATCTATCTTGCTTTTTCAAATTAGTCTTATCAAGAATAATTACATCCAACAATGTCTTTTTACTTACTTGGATTAATTACGCCTTCTGGCAAGCAAAGCAGGAGCACCATAGTGAACACAAATATAAGATTTGATAAAAGATCCAACCGAAAGGAAAGCCACTGCATGGCCCCAGACTTGTGGAATCTGGGTTTAGAAGATCTATCAATCAAATGTAGATTCGTGTTCATGAATGGAGACTCCTGGTCAAAACTCCTGATTGTAGCTGCTCCGGAGATTGATTCTGCAAAATGCTGTATGACAGGGGCCTTACAAATTCCCATTAACCTAGAAAGTTCTCTAGATGTCACTATGTAATATTGCTGCATGGATGAAAGAAAACAAATTCAGAAAAATATCTTCTGTCTCTAGTTATCAGCACTCAAAATCATGAAACAGAAAATCATACAAGAAACATTACTCTTGGTAAAATCTGAAATGCAATTATTTTGACATTATTGCATTTTTTTCAGTAAATTGTCATTTTTTTCTTGACCTAGCTTTCAGATAAAATTAAATGTTGACTACTCCATCTCTGTTTTTACCAGAAAGATATTTTACACGAAAGTGAAAATCCATGAGAGAGAGCATACCTGATACCATATACAAATTGCAAGCACGGGTATGAACATAATAAAGACCTGCCAAGCAACCTGGGACATGACCGCAATAATCCCCAAAAGCTCTATAAATATAAAAGCTACAGATCCTAGTTGAAAAGGAATGACTTGGTCCACCTGACTCTGATCATTTGATGCCTGCCAACAAACAGCATTCGCTTTCTAGCTTCAAATGGTTCTCTCTTATTTGCCATTGAAATAGGACACAACGGTAAAATCTACTAACCCGATTCAGTAAACGGCCAGTTGGAGTTGCATCAAAGAAGGACATCGGTGCCCGAAATATGCAACTGTGCATTTTGCTGAAAAGTTGTTTGGCACTTTCAAATCCAGTTAGACAAAGCAGGATAGTCCTCACAAGAATACATAATGAACTGCATAATGCCAAAGTTATATAAACCAGAATGAGGAAGGACTTGGTAACCGGAGGCCTTTGATCTTCAGTCAAAGGAGTTGCCCATGCCATCCAGTAATTGCTACCTATTTGGAGCAGCTGAAATACTGTGTGCGCCAATAAAATGATAGGAACCAAAGCTCCTCTGTATGCAGCAGTAATGTAAGACCAGTACACCCACATACTCACCCTGCCTTTCTCTCTTTCTTCTTCTTGCACAAGCTGTGAACTTCTGTCTTCATCTTTTTCATTCTCTCTCTGATTTTTTGATTCAATCCCTTCATGTGCTTTTTCTGCTACCTGGAGGTGTTCATGGATTACAGTTTCCAGTTCCACACTAGTCTCGTTATCAACAGATGATCCTTCAAGAGGTACCTGTGATGAGAGGATCTCGGAGTTCCCCATGTCATCGATGGATTGCAATGCTTTCATATGTGCACCCACCAATTCCTCAAAATGTGTGTTTGATTGCAATATATCTTCATATTTTCCAGCCTGGGTAATCTCACCATCTCGCATTACCTATAAGAAAGTTTAATAAATACTACTTGTCAACATAGTTTAAATCTTTTTATTTTATTCTCTTTGAATGTGAAATCTGATAACGTTTAACATAGGACTAGAGTTCAAACACACCAGAATGAGGTCAGCTGCAAATAAAAACTCGACTTGGTGTGTGACATAGACTACAGTTTTTGAACCCAGAATACCAAGTAGACATTCCTGTAACAGAAGAAAATAATTTTGAGATATTTTGGAATTATGAACATGAAACAGTAAGGTACACATTAATTGTATTAATCCAGGATAGTCTATGGGACAACATACTCTGTTACTTTTTGTGCTTTGTGAAATGTTGTTTTTACTCTGTTATTATTATCTCCGTGAAATGTTGGTTTTCTGCTATTCAATTTGAGAACTAAATTAACAAATTCAAGAATGTAATCTATTATAGAGACTAAAATAAGAATATCTGAAAAATATGTATCTTGACATATGCAAACCCTACTGTTTTTACTTTGAGAAGTGTTAATTTCCATCTACTCAATTCGATAATTAAACTATCAAATTCAAGAATATAATACCTGGAAAATGTGTGTCCCAGTATGCGCGTCAACAGCACTGAAAGGATCGTCGAAAAGATAAATGTCGGCATCTTGATATAAAGCACGTGCAATCTGTATTCTTTGCTTTTGCCCTCCACTCAGATTTATTCCTCTTTCTCCAATTTCTGTTTGGTCCCCATAAGGGAACAATTCAAGATCTTTTTTAAATGCACAAGCCTCTAGTACACTGTCATACCTGGTTTTCTCCCATTCCTTCCCAAAGAGAATATTGTCTCTGATTTTTTCGCTTTGTATCCATGGAGCCTGACTAACATATGCTTTGGTGCCACTTATCTTTACAGTACCTGACAATTTGGGTATTTCCCCTAGCATGCAGGATAGAAAGCTTGATTTTCCTGAACCAACAGTTCCGCACACTGCAACTCTCATGCCTCTCTTTATCTGGACATCTAAGCCTCTTATAGTCGGAGTAGGTGCTGTAGGATCCCAAGAGAATACCCCTTTTTCGATCTCAATTGCCAAGTCAGTTGAATCTTTGGAGACTTTGTCTACTGCATCTTGTTGCAGCTCTTCCTGTTTCAAAAAATTAGCTACACGATCCAAGGACACTTTGCTTCGAGCAAACACAGATATTAAATTAGGAAGGTTGTTTATGGGTTCCTTGAGAATTTTGAACGTTGCAAGTGCAGAGAGAATTCTGCCTGTTGTTAAAGGCACACCTATTATCATGCATGTACCAAAAGTGACAACAGACACAAATGTAGGTGCTGCCCAGAAAATAAATGTTGTCCCAGAAAATGCAAAAAAATACTTTTTCAGCCAACTACATTCTTCTCCCCTCACTGTTTCGAGTTTCAGCAGAAATCTGGACTCCCATGCTTGTAATTTTAAGATTCTCATATTTCTCAGTGTCTCTGATGTAGCCTTCATCCTTTTGTCTTTTTCTTCCATGATCTTTTTATTATACTTTTCTTGCATTTGTACTAGTGGATTATTTGCCATCATGATTAACACTGTGGCTGCCACTCCTGCAAGAGAGGCCAATCCCAAGTTCTGATATAGAATAACCATTGCCAGAAGAATTTGCAAAGGTACATCCCAAATTTCATGAGCATACCAACTGAACTCTTCAATACGCTGAACATCCACACTTACGTAATTGATTATCTCACCACTTGTATGCTTTTGTCTTGACAGATTGGAAAGCATCAAGCCTTTCTTGTATAAAGACGCTGTCAGTGCTGCCTTAATATATATGCATATGTTAAGTGTTGTGAAGGTCAAATGGCATTGTGACAAAGATTCCACAAGCTTTGCAAGAAGAAATACACAAGCTAGAATAATGCCTTCACTAGCAAACTGTTCCTTTTTAGCAAGACACCGAACGAAGTTATCTATAAAGTAAGGACCAACATATGATGAGCAAGTATTTATCAACAACAGTAATCCTGTAAAGAGTACATCCTTCATAACAATGAGAAATAACCTTTTTGCTAATGATGAGCCACTGCCTTCGGTGTCTAATTGATTTCTAAATTTATGATTAACATGGTCAGCCATGTGAACATCTATAAGTTGGGGTACATCATCTATGTCCAGAAGTTTCTTATGGCCAACATCAAGCAGAGGCTTCATCCAAGCAAATGACATCAGGCTGAGAAAGCTTGCTGTTCCATAGGGAGTGACTTTTGGCTTAAGATTTTCAGAATTTTCTGGAATGTCGTTCAAGAGAGGTTCTTCAATGCTTTGAGTTAAGGAGCTCTCACCAGTTCTGCCACAAAAACTGGCATAACTCAAAAAGGCTGAAAGGAAAAGAGCCAGAATTTCAACTACAATACAGAGGGTAATGTGATTTTTTTCCCTCATCTCATGAATATTGAGGAACAAGAAGAATGCATAAAGAATCAATAACAACATCCACCACATCCGAAGTAAAAGTGGGAACTTCTCTTTATTTTCTTTCATAAGCGAATGATATGCATAGACTGAAATGATGGCCCAAGCTATGGCCTGAAAAACATACTCTCCTTCGGCTCCAATATCTTTAGGCCTTGCCCTTAGCCACCAATATAAAGGGCTCCATATTCCAAGTATGCAATACAACACTGATAGAGATATACAACTAAGTAGAGCCATTTTATGCGTAATCCCGTATTGCAACTTCTTGGAACAAGTAGGTTTCAAAACAGAGTATTTTGGCCTTTGTGTGCAAAACCTACATCTTTTCCAGAAAAAGGGAAGGATAAGACTAATAAGAAAGACCAGGTGAAGCACAATTGCAACTGCATGCCGCATGTAAGCTCCAAAGATGCTATCTGCAAGTTCTCCCCGCTGCTTATCTTCGCCTAGCTCCAACAATTGCTTTGCCCAAATGGACTCCATCACTGCATGAAATGTAGCAACTTTGTCACCGATTTGTTTGTACAGTGGATACATGGAAAAATTATATATATGTAATTAAAATACCGTAAGTAGGGGTTAAAAATATCAAGAACACACAGACACACAAATATATAGTTAAAACTTGATTTATAATTTGAGAAGCAAGATATCTTTGTAAGAAGAGAAAATTCTATAATTAGCTGTAATATAAGTTAAAAAATGAATTAAACTTGAATCAAAGATGGACTGCTCATCAAAGATGATAATTCAGTGCTAAACATCCCAGAACCCAAGTCGGCAGAACCTAACTGATCAGAACCCAAATCAGCAGAACCAAAGATTAATTGATCACCAAAAAGACTCAAGTGTCTGCAGTAGAACCTAATTGATGAGAACCCAAATCAGCAGAAGCTAACTAAAATAGAATCCCAAGTGTCTGCAGTAGAGATTTAAGGGGATGACGAAGAACGAGCTACACCCGAACCAAAGATTAATTGATCACCAAAAAGACTGCTATCTCACTGTTAGAACACCGGACTAACAAAAGAGAGATCGTAAGTTTAGCTCCTAATTGATCGATAAAAAGATTAACAATATATGCAATAATACCAGCTACGGTACAGACATATGTCAATAATTAAATCAATTGTTTACTAACAATTTTTGGCCGCCATTGGCATGAGCTGTTCCCCGGTTGATGCTGGTGTTGTTGGCATGAGCTTCTCTGTTCTTTTAACGTCTCTTCTACGTTGGTTTGGGATTATCAAAGTTTTACTGAGAATTATGGAGACATTGGCTGTAGACAAGTAAATGGAAGAGGGAGTGCCTGTCTCTTTCAATGAACGAATGCAAGGAATAAGGAACAAGAAATTCTAAACCTCTCAAAATTCAAATTGTCAAACTTGTAGTGATAGGTGAAAGAAATGGTGGCAAATTGAAAGGATTGATTGAGACAATCGCGGAAAACTCAATGAGCAAATGTGGAAAACTTGGTGGTCAACAAATGAGGCGGGCAAATGCGGGAAACATAGGGAACAAGACATTGAGGGTATTGGATAAATCCTAGACTAAAACATAAAATATACAAGGGAAGTTTGAAAAAAATACTAAGTTTCTTATGTGGCTGCTTAGCTTATTTTGGTTAGTAGCTACGGCTCAATATTTTACGGAGCATTTTGTGGAGGGGTGGTCCCATGAATACTACTTTGGGAGGGAAAAAATGGAGATAAATGTAAAATAAAAAGAAAATAATGAAAATAAATGAAAAAAAAAGAGGGGAATTTTTTTATGTAGTCACTTGTATTTTTTTTAATATGCAGTTGCTACTTATTTTGAGCCCCTCCTTTTTTTTGAGCGGAAAATAGACTTAAGCTGCCACATGGGGACTTGGAGTAAGTGTCCCCCTTGGTAAGATATGTGTTTTAGTTTACGATTTAGACATTGCCAAAATTCTTGGAATTAAATTTAGCAATCACATCTTGGTGTGTAATGGGTACTCTCAAGATCAATTATTTATGGAGGGTAATATGTTTTGAATATAATAAATTTATCTATTTATTAGTTCCTATGAGGACAAATAATTATGCATTCATTATACAGTCATTGAATTTAATTATTTAACAATCTAATTAAATTTTTGTAGGAATCCTATTTAATTATATTTAATTTTTTTTGTTTGATATGATTTTTAAAATATCATTTATTTATTTATCTATTTTGACAATAGTAAGCGAAAAATATAAGTGCATATTGTATTTTATTCTATTATATGTAAAATTTCTTTGCTTAATCTTGACCTCTACTTTGAGGCAACCATTGCATTAACTCCAGCTCCAATACACATGCTTACATAATTTGCAACTAAATCCCAAGCATTGCACAATCTTAATGATAAAACTCCCTCTCGTTCTATCATTAGCTTATCAAAATCTAACTTAACAAGCAAAGCATTATGACCTATTTGTTGTGCCCGCTCACTAGTTTCCCATGCCAAAATTAAATTATCCAAAATATATCTTCCACCATGAAATCCAATTTGTTAAGCCCTAACTATCCCTTTGGCCAAGGGTTTGATTATTGTAGCTAGTGCCTTAGCAATTATTTGTAAGAAGCATTAAGAAGGGTAATAGGACGCCAACAAGGTATAAAATATGTGTTTTTCCCTTTAGGGAACAATTTGATCAAGCCTTTGTTTATATCAACCCCTAATGAACCTTGTTCCAAAGCTTCAAGGTAAACCATGTAAAAATCTTCCTTAATATGAGGCCACATAGTTTGGTAAAATTCAACTGGCAATGGTCAACTAGACAGGGATGCCCTCTATCACCATTTTTGTATATTTTAGTTGCTAATGCATTGGGATATAGGTGGTCCCACAATAGTGTGTCCCACTTTTTTAGACATGCTGATTTTTGCTAAAATAACACATTTTAAATAAAATATGATGATTTAAGCCTTGAGAGGTTCTATTTGAAGGAATTAATTAGAAATGGTTAGCTCAAAGCCTCTTAGATTAAAAAACATTGATATAACATCTATACTCTCCATTCATACCTACAATGGAGTCTCCTTCTCACCTATTAAAATGCTGATAAAAAATCACTTTGACTTTATGTTTTGGCAGATCAAATGAATCCATTTGAAAAACCTATCTATGTAGTATGATGTTATTCGAAACAAGCTTTCTAATGAATATAATTTTAATACATATTGAGTTCATTGTCATTTTTAAATATTACTTTAACTAAACATATGTTGTTTGATCATTCAACAACCTGTCTCTTCAAAACTTCGGGAAAAATAGTAAATTATAAAAAATATGTAGGAAAAGAGTATTTGTGTTACCTTTCTATTAAAAAAAGAAAAAATAAATTTCGATATACACAGATCAAGTTAGAGTGATCCAAGTGACCTTATGTCTAAATTACACTTACTGTCACTTTAGAACTTAATAAGCTATGAAATATTGACCCAAAATGAATGAAACCAATTGCATCCTTTAGATATTGAAGTTACAAATATAATCTCAAAATAATTACATCGTTATCATAATTTTAAAAAAAGTTATGTTGATCCAAGTTACAGTAACTCCTCACAAATATAGTTTTTCACACAAACCACTTTTTGAAGGAGAAGGAAAAATGAATTTTAATTTTTTTTAAAAAATTTATTTAGAAACTAGAAAGAAAATTCTAAAAGACTCTAGTTTACATATCTTCAAATTCCTAATAGTTTTGCGGCAACATGTGTTCAAAAGTAAAGTTTCTTCTTAGAATGTTGATCTCTGTGTTAAAGTTGGCCAAAAAGTGGGACACACTATTGTGGGACCACCCATATATGCTACATAAGTATTACTAGATGAACTTGATCAAAGGAATATCCATTCCAAATCATTCAACTATTTTGAACTGCTATTTTGCTAATGATAGCATGCTTGTTGTTCAAAATTTTGAATCTGAAATCAACTATGTTTTGGAGGTCCTTAATTTATATTGTTCCATCCCGAGATCAAAATTAGCACACGATAAGGCCAAATATTTTATGATCGGGTCTCATCTAGTTCTTCATTGGATTCTTAGGGAATGAAAGAAAATTAAACATGGCCAACTACGTGTTAACTGAGCTAAAATCTTTAAAGTGTAAACCGAGCACAACTACGTCTACTAAGTTGTGGTAGGTAAATCATTAAATGTGAAACTTTGAGTGGGAAAAGAAATTTTTGGTATAAATACACGATGAACTTAGTCATTTCTTCACACAACAATCATGAAGAACCAGAGCGATTTGAGAAAATTTGAGCGAAGACTTTTAGAGCCTTTTTGTAGAGATTTAAAGGAATTCCAAGCAAGTTCTTCACGACAAAAAGTAAGTTCCTCAACTACCAAGTTGTTTATCAAGAATTTTAGCGAATGCTTAATTTTGAGAAACTGTGGCATCCTCATCCAAGGTCATGAAATCCAAGTTTGGGAGTGACAAGAAGGTTACATTAATCAAGTATGCAACCTATAATGAACCAAAATACAAGTTACACCTCGAGATTGCATCACAGATTGATCAAACTGGCGCATTTTCAAGTATTCTACCTAGGGTTCTGTTGGTTCAAGACATTCATGCTTACATTCACTACAAGATTGGTGAAATCAGTGATTTTGAGCTTTAATTTACTTACCAAGAGTTGAGTGTGAACAGAAAGCTCAAGGATGAGCACAAACACCTAGAGGTGAAGGGTTTAATGAATGCCTTGTATTTCTTGAGAGAGTTCAAGACAAAGTGGATTAAGGTTGTTTTGGGTCGAGTGCATGAAGGGAAGTTATGGATGGATGAACCGGTCAAAATAAAAAAGGACATTATATGTGCGATCACCAGTTACCCTAGTATTACCGATAAAGTGAAAGCCATAAGGAGTACACTGAGAACCAAGGCTGAGAAGTTAATCGAAGTAGAATGGGATGTCAGAGGTATGAGAGTCAACACAATTGTTGATCCTGAGATAAGGTTCAAAGCTTATGTTGTCAGTTATAAGATATTTCAATCAAGCACCAAACAATGTACCTTGTGGAGCTGTAGATATCGCTTACAAGATTGTCAAGAAAGGGTTTAATGAATGCCTTGTATTTCCTAAGAGAGTTCAAGACGGAGTGGATTAGGGTTGTTTTGGGTCGAGTGCATGAAGGGAAGTTATGGCTGGATGAACCAGTCAAAATAACAAAGGACATTATACATCTGGTCACCAGTTACCCAATTACTGATAAAGTGAAATCCATAAGGAGTGCACTGAGAACTGAGGCCGAGAAGTTAACCAGAGCAGAATGGGATGGAAAAGGTATGAGAGTCAACATAATTATTGATCTTGAGATAAGGTTTGGAGCTTATGTTGTTGGTTATAAGATATTTAAATCTAGCAGACCCAACAATGTACCTTGTGGAGCCATAGACATTGCCTACAAGATTGTCAAGAATGGTTTCCAATTTGACCTAGTCGAGCTTCTACTGAAACAATTGGATGAGAACATGAGAACCATCAGGTCAGCAAAGACAAACACATGTAAGTTTGGTTCCCTACTGATTTGTTATTTTTCTATGTGAAAAACTTCTTTCCCTCAGTCGATAATGTTGACTGGGATGTTGACCGATCAGTCATTATGCAAATCAGTGAATTCATACAAAGTTTAGGTCAAAATTTTGTTAGTGTTATGGATATTTATTTTGAACAATTCAAGGAGATAATGCATCAAAGGAGCAAGATACCAGGTCAGTTGGTAGAAAAACATAAAGATGATATATGCTTCCTAGTGGACACCGACACCACACTAATCAAGGAAGTTAAACCAAGGATTTCTTGGTTATCCCCTATGAGGTATGAACTAGATGTTGATTGAGCTTCTAAGTCAATACAAACATTACTGGTCGAGCCCAAAGATCCATAGGCTACTAGGTTTGGAACCTATGAAGAGGCCAAATTAAGAATAAAGATGGATCAAGTCAGAGCAAAAGTTAGTAAGAAATCCAAGAAGATGATGGATACTTTGGTAAAATAGTTTGGAAATGACACAAAAGAGAAAGAAGAATCAACAACTAATTCGGTTGAAGAGGCAACCAATGAACGACTAATAATTGGCAACAGTGAACAAGAGGAGGAGACCGAGTCCAATTATGATATTCAAGCTACACCAGTCAAGGCCACAGGAAAGAAAAAACAAGTAGAAGCACCTATAAGAGCAAGGACAAGATCCTCAATAGCTGCTTCTCCACCTCTGAAGAAAAGAATTGTAAAAATATCAAGGCCAACTCCCACCAAAACCTATCAGAAGAAAAAGAGAGGTGCCCAAGTCACCTTTGAGCTACCTAAAAAGATGAGAAGATTGATAAGAGAAAAAGATGATATTGATGAAGATGATGAAGAAGAGGATAAAGGTAAATTCAAAATTGTTGTAAATAAAGGTCAGTTAGTAGATGAGTTAGTAGAAAATATAAAGGCAATAGATGGACTTGCTCACCCTAAAATGAGTTGGTATGCACATATGACTACTGAGGATCAAGAGAAGATTGAAGAAGCCATTATTCAAATGATGATAAAATTTAAGGTGCCTATTGAATTTTCTAAGTATGTTCCTAAAAAATTGTATGAGAAAGTGTCAGCCAGGTGGACATATGCCCTACACACTAGGAAGAAAATAAGGGAACATTCATTAATTTTGGCCATGCCTACTCTATATGTTATTGAGATAGATGAACTAATGAAGCAATATTCCAAATGCTTCTTGATGAAGAGTAGAGCCCTTGATATATTGGCAGGAAACCTTGAAGCAGTTGATGATAATAGTAAGCTTCTATGGACCACAATTTTGAAAGCTACAGTAGAAGCTAATCAACTTTCATTGGCTATAATCCCTAAGAAGAAGAACAAGATGAAAGTAAAAGGAGTTCACTTAGATGATGCAGACCTAGCCACCAAGGATCCAATCCATGTATCTGACACCGAGGTAGAAGATAGCACTATTGCTATGGATTTTTATCTGACTAGATATAGTGAAGAATATAGACATGATGCTCCCGAACAACTAGTAACCCTCACGATAGATGATGTTTTGATTGAGGACATCACCAACGAAGATCCCGATGATGTAAATAATGATGAGGACATCAACATTGCTGCAGACACCACCAAGGAGAATGCACCTACTGAGGTAACAAAAGTTAACATACCGGGTGACTTACCCATATTGGTTCAAGCAATTGAAATTATTACACAAAAGGAACTTGAAGGCTCTACACCCAAGAAACAAAAGGATATTCTCAATGGATAGGGTATAGAAGAAAAGAAAGATTCAAATGAGCCTGAGAACAAAGAGGTCGCAACCAAAGAACAAAAAGATAATACACTTGTAGAATCATCTACAATAGAAACTACACAAGATGCCCCAGGCCAAACCACCAAGACACCAATTACCTGGAAAGAAAAGGAAGAAAGTGTGTCTACCGAGTCAAAAAAGCTCAATCTCGATACTAAAGCTCTAGTGTCTTACACCAAATCACCTACACTAGAGAAGAAGAAGAAGAAGAAGAAACACAGTAAGGGTCATGTCACACTTGATGAAGTTATTGAAATTCCTGACTGTGGCCCTAGGACCTTAGACCCCAAAGCATTGAGAAGATATGGGGAATTATGCACAAGAAAGGTTGCACAAGAGAAAATGAGAAAAGAGAGTAAGAGAAAGCAATAAATTCTTAGAGGATGGTAGAGATATACTGATGCAAGTAGTCTCTAACATCAATGTTGATGAGGCAACTCCCATCATTGATCAACTTGCAACTCTAACCAGACACATCAATGCCCCTAATGTAGATGCTGAGAAAAGAATGGAAGAACGAATAGAAGCAAAAATACAAACAAAATTAGTAGAGAAAATAAGCCTAGAAGTGGCACTAAATAAGCTCAAGCTTTCAGAGGTTTTTACCGAGCTTGAAACCATCATACAATACGTAACTCAAATTTTGTACAAGTTATACATTATGGACCACTTCACTACCAAGATTAGTGAAAGATCAAGAAACTTTATGAAGAAATACAGGTTAGTGCAAATAATTCTTTAACCGAGCCAAATGCATTTCATAACCATATTTCAAAGGTTCAAGAATTTCAGCGGTACTTAAGAATTGATTTGAGGAAGCACGAGAATACAATAAGTGATCAAATTACTGAGCTTCAGGCTAAATTGCTTCCCCATCTTAAGATCATGGAGTGACCTGTAAATAAGAAAAAAGATCTAGTTGCCACCGGGTGGTCCCACAATAGTGTGTCCCACTTTTTGGTCAACTTTGACGCAAAGATCAACATTCTGAGAAAAAACTTCACTTTCGAACACCTGTTGCTGCAAAACTATTAGGAATTTGAAGATGATGTAAACTCGAGTCTTTTAGAATCTTCTTTCTAGTTTCTATATATATATATATATATATATATATATATATATATATATATATATATATATAAAATTAAAATTCATTTTTCCTTCTCCTTTGAAAAGTGGTTTGTGTGAAAAATTATGTTTTTAAGGAGTTATTGTCACTTGGATTAACATAACTTTTTTTTAAAATAAGAAAATGATGTAATTCTTTCAAGATTATATTTATAACTTCAATATCTAAATGATGCAATTGGTTTCATTTATTTTGGGTCAATATTTCATAGTTTATTAAGTTCTAAAGTTACAATAATTGTAATTTAGACATAAGGTCACTTGGATCTCTCTAACTTGATCTGTGTATATCAAAATTCATTTTTTCTTTTTTTTATAGAAAGGTAACACAAATACTCTTTTCCTAAATATTTTTCATAAATATTTTTTTGTAATTTTCTATTTTTCCTAAAGTCTTGAATATACAAGTTGTTGAATGACCAAACAACCTATGTTTAGTTAAAGTAATATATAAAAGTGACAATGAACTCAATATGTATTAAAATTATATTCATTAGAAAGCTTGTTCCGAATAGCATCATACTACATAGATGGGTTTTTCAAATGGATTCATTTGATTTGCCAAAACATAAAGTCAAAGTGATTTTTTGTCAGTATTTTAATAAGTGCGAAGGAGACTCCATTGTAGGTATGAATGAGGAGTATAGATGTTATATGAGTGTTTTTTTAATCTAAGAGGCTTTGAGCTAACCATTTGTAATTAATTCCTTCAAATAGAACCTCTCAAGGCTTAAATCATCATATTTTATTAAAAATATGTTATTTCAGCAAAAATCAGCATGTTTAAAAAAGTGGGACACACTATTGTGGGACCACCCCACCCCAGAAATTTTAGTGCTAGAAAACATTTTTGACATGCATGCACAAGTCGGTTTAGAGAACATTTCTCTTGAGAACCTAAAAGAGAAAAGGGAAAACCTCTTAGAATCCCTAAAGGAAACCCATCAGAATATTTTTGAGGAGCTATAAGTACATTTTATTTTGGCATTAATTTCAAAAAGGGGGAATTTATTTGTATATATATGCTAGTATGTACTTCACACCGAGAGCATCTACAAAGGGGGAGTTAGTATTTTTTTTTTATTTGTAATGTATATTTTTATTGGTAGTTGGTACATATACATAAGGTTTTGATACTAATTCCAAAGGGGGAGAATGTTACTCCTATTTGAGCATTAATGATTGTCATTAGTATCATTCAGTTATTCATTTGGTAAAGGAGACAAATAGGATAGTCGGTCAACTACATAAAGCCTATACACTAAGCAAGACACAAGTCAAATCTCTAAGTTAACCAAACAAAGGTTTGACTGATTACTCTCGTCGAGCCAAATGATTACCGAGTATTGAGCATAGTGATCATTGAGCATTCATATGAACCGAGCACTAGTCATTTACTGAATGGAGAATGCAGTGAACACTAAGTAAAACAAAAAATTACATGGTAATTTTAAATGGCACAAACATCAATGCAAATGGTTCACACCGATTAGAAAATAGTTTACCAAGATTGAGATAGAATTAAATATGGATGTAATTATTAATTTGTTGATGAATCCTATGTAATGTAGATCTAGGTTATTTTGTTTCAACATCGATCTTAGGTTTTCTAAGATATTGTAAAACCCTAATTAGGTCAAGTTTGTTTGATATAAACTTTGTAAAGATGTCATTATGATAGAGTATCATGGAGTACCCGCACTAAGGACATCAGGAGATCAAATAGGTTTTTTGACAAAAGGATTTGAGAATAGCATTCAGTTTTTCAGAACATACACAAGGCTAAAGAGAAGAAAAAAAGGACATATACATCAGTAGAAGGTGATAATTTTAGGATATATTACAGATTTGTATCAGGCAAGTTTTAGTTTCTAATCATAGATACATTTTTTTGTTACCATTTAACCATTGTAGCAAAATCAAAATCTCTTAATAGAGTGGACTTAACCATTCTTAGCTAAACCTCTTAACTAAGTACACACATGTATTGTGTTGTTAAAATCCTCTAACCAGGTAGATCTAGTCGATCTAATTGTTACTCCTAATAGGGTAAGCTCATCAGAAGTGATTACAATTTGTCACCTTAATCGACATACTTTGTTACTGCAGTAGTGAAGCTTTGTGGGTGTCATCCCCACCACAGTTTTTACCGTCTTACAAGGGTTTCTGCGATACCAAAATATCTATGTTGTGTATGAAGTTTCATGAATAGTTTATTGTTTAGATTACATGCAAATTACATTTTTAGTTATATTTGAATGTATGTTTTAGACAATGGATTCAGTCGTTTAAATGCTATCTATATCTACAAAGTTTTAGTCTTGAAAAGTTTTCAAAGTACTGATTCACCCCTCCCCTCTCAGTACTTATCTTTCCATAATCCCAACACAAATCACTTGGTACCTTGGCATTCATTTTGGTTAGACTTCATATTAGCAGTATAATTCCTACCAAAGGTTGGAAGAGTAGTGTTGTTATGTGATTTGTTTGTGTCTAATGTCAATGATATGTTAATTGTAAAATTTATATCTTTTTTAACTAGTTCATAGGTCTCTAAAATGATTTTGTCAGATTGTAAGAAATTTGAGACATAGGCAATTAGTGCGTCAATTTGTGATTTTGTCAGATTGTAAGAAATATGAGAAATAGGCAATTAGTGTGTCAATTTGATGAAGGGTACTCCCCTTACTAATCCAAACACATGGCATAATAAGAAAATAAACATAAAATTGCAAGAACCAAACAATTGCAAGAATAGAAACACTTTCTTTCTATTATCTTCAATGAAATGATATTACAATATTCAAAACAATAACATGCTCTAGCCACATGACCTTTCTATTACAATAATATGTAAGGCAAAGCCATAAACTACACTTCTAGAACTAAGCCCCAAAACCCCCTTCATCCCTTTATATATAGCACAATTAACTACCTTAGAATATTTTAGAAAGTAAAATTTTTCCATTTTGGCACCCAACAGTTCAATTTCCCACCTTAAGTGATTTTTCTCTCTCTTCCTTTTGTATTGAAATTGGAGTCTCGAAGGCACAACTTCTAGAAACCATAACTTGCAAACTGTGTACCCGACTATTATACCACTTTTTAGAAATGCCTCCAAGTGATCTACAACCCTTACCACGAATTGCTATCCTTATCAAATTTTGACCCCTTTTGGAGCCTCTAAGGCCTTCAAAATTGAGTTCAAAGTTTTTTTGTACCACCCTCCCAAAATTGAAAAATTCAATATCTTCAAATTAGATGTGGTCTTGCCACGAAACTTATTGACATGCTTATACATCCAAAATAAACCTCTAGGGAAGTAATTAGAACAATTTGTGCTCAAATTAAAGACTTACTAAAAATAGTAAACTTGCCAAAAATAGTAACCGTGCCCAAAATAGCCATTATTGAAAATTAGACAATATTTTTAGGTGATGCAAGATTGCTCTTACACCCTAGATACTTTTGCATCACAATTGTATCCAATGAGAAATTTCTTAGGTTTCCTCCACCCATATTGATTTTTTTTTATTAACAACTGCAATCTTGACTACTAGTTCATGACATTTTATCAATAATATGTAAAATTTCTTTGCTTAATCTTGACCTCTATTTTGACGCAACCATTGCATTAACTCCAGCTCAAATACACATGCTTGCATAATTTGGAGCTAAATTCCAAGCATTGCAACATCTTAATGATAAAATTTCATCTCATTTTATCATAAGCTTATCGAAATCTAACTTAACAAGCAAAACATTTTGAACTATTTGTTGTGCCCACTCACTAGTTTTTCCATGCCAAAATTAAATTATCCAAAACATATCTTCCACCAAGAAATCCAATTTGTTTATCCTTGAATATCCCTTTGGACAATGTTTGATTCTTGTAGCTAGTGCCTTATCAATTTAATTTTAAGAAGTATTAATAAAGGGTAATATGATGCCTACTAGATATAGAATATGCATTTTTCCTTTAGGTAGAAATTTGATCAAGCCTTTGTTTATATCAGCCCCCAATGAACCTTGTTCCAAAGCTTCAAGGTAAACCATGTAAAAATATTCCTCAATATGAAGCCACATAGTTTGGTAAAATTCAACTAGCAATGCTCAATTAGATAGGGACACCCTCTATCACAATTTTTGTATGTTTTCATTGTTGATGAATTGGGATATATGCCACAACAATATAACCATATGAACTTGATCAATGAAATATCCATTCCAAACCATTCAATTGTTTTGAATTGTCACTTTTCTAATAATAACATGTTTTTTGTTCAAAATTATGAATCTGAAATCAAAAACACTTTGGAGGTCCTTAATTTATATTGTTCCAACTCAAGATGAAAATTAGCACACGATATGACCAAATTCTTTATGATTAGGTTTAATCTAGTCCTTAAGTGGATTCCTAATGAATGAAAGCAAATTAAACATGGGAAAATTGTTACTATAACTGATAGTAATGGTGAAGATTGATTATCTAATGGAGTTGACGATGAAGACCGACCAAGGGGTGACCCCACAATAGTGGGTTACACTTTTTTAAAGATGCTGATTTTTGCTGAAATAACACATTTTTAATAAAATATGATGATTTAAGCCTTCAGAGGTTCTATTCGAAGGAATTAATTATAAATGGTTTTCTCAAAGCCTCTTAGATAAAAAAAACATTAATATAACATTTATACTCCTCATTCATACCTACAATGGAGTCTCCTTCGCACCTATTAAAATGCTGACAAAAAATCACTTTGAGTTTATCTTTTGGCAGATCAAATGAATCCATTTGACAAATCTATCTATTTAGTAAGGTAATATTGAGAAACATCTTTCCAATGATTATAATATTAATATATATTACGTTTATTATGACTTTGTATTTTTAGTTTTACTAAACATCGATATTTCACCATATGTCTACCTCTATGTTTGATGCTTATGGAAAAATAGTAAATGTGAGAAAAAAAATTCTAAAAAATATCTATGCCCTAGGTATTGAAGTTCTCTTTCTATCAAAAAAATTAAAAATGAAATTGGACAAATACACGACAAGTTATAAGCTATGTAGTCAAGGTATGTCAAAATTACGGTTTAGTCAACTTAAAATGTTAATAAAATATGAAATAATCGTGATAATGTCATAAAACCAATTTCATGCCCTCCGTATGGATGTTAAAAAACTAAATTAGAAAGAATCACATTGATATCTATTTTAGAAAAAAAAGTTATGCTCTATGAAAATAATGTAACTCTTTGAAAATGACATTTTTAGCAACATACCAGTTTTTGTGGGAGAAAGAAAAAACAATTCAAATAAATTTTTATTTTTTTTAAAAAAAAATGTAGAATCTAGACAGAAAATCCTAAAAGACTCTAATTTACTTCATCTTCCAATTTCAAACAGTTTAATGACAATATACATCTGAATCTGAAAGTTTTTTTTGAAATGTAGAGTTCAGTGTCCGTTCAGGCCAAAAAGTGTAACCCACTATTGTGGGTTCACCCCAAGATAAGAGGAATACATGATGATAGTAGAAAGGTTAGATCATTTATTGTCTTTTCATTGATGTCAAACAATTGATTTCTAGTTTATATTATGTTTCCATATCATTCGATAATGATATAAGTTAAATGAGTTAAGGAGAAGAACAAATGAGATGTTGTGAAGTTGTAGAACTTAATTGGGCAACTCATATAGATCAGAAAATGATTAGATTATGTTGATATAATTGTTTTCTACCTAAAATAAGACTATGTTAAGTTAGTAAAGCATGGTGATGATGTTTTGACAAGTCGGTAAGTTAATTTATTTTGGCTACCGAGCAGGATATGTCACTCGGTAAGGTAAAGGTAAAAGGAAAGGTCACTTGGCAAAGAGAAAGGAACTTGAGGCACTAAGAAACAAAGAAAGGTTTAGGCACCAAGATAAGTTAACTAAAATTCAAATGAAGAACAACAAGCAAGTAACAGATATTCAATGAGGATTGAATTGATGATTAATTATTAGCTATGATGAGTTGGATCATCGATGATGAGGAAAGTTAGCTACAAGATGTCTATGGACAAAAAAAATCAATGTGAAGATCTATGAAAAGATCTAAGAGACAAAATAGATTTAGCTACAAGATATCTATGGACAAAAAAATTCAAGGAGAACATCTACGACAAGCTCGAAGCAGCAAAAGAGATGGAACAAGTTTCAAGAAAAGTTCAAGTTTCAAGGTGAAAAGAAAATGTGTTACCGAGATCCAGATTAAAGATATAATGAATTAGACGGTTAAGATTGATCAAAGAACAACGTAATAAAGGAGATTAAGAGGCAAAATTTGTCTATATAAAATGGCTAGCAAATTGAATAGTTGAAGGGTCACCGACTGATACAGTGAAGAAAGAACAGAGAGATTTTGAGTGTTAAAAGAAGGATTTAATGAAGTGTTGATGCTAGTGGATAATGAAGAATAGAAGTGAAGATTGAAGAGCGCACAAGGATCTAATTGAGAAAAGTTAGTTGCAAATCTACAGGTAATTTCTTTTACTATTTCTTACTAGCATTTGTAATAGAGAAATCTCTTAACAGAGTAGACCTAACAGTTTTATTGTAAAATCCTTGAAAAATGTAACGTTCTAAAGAGTGTTTGAAGCCCTCTAACAAGGCCACTCCTAATAGGGTGAAGATCCTAATAGATCTGAGGTAAATCCCTTGACCGGGTCACACCTAACAATGTGTATTGTAATCTTTAACTAAATTGGGTCTTAACTAGGCGTACTTCAGAAGAGTATTTCTTAGTGGGTGATTATTCCCACAATGATTTTCCCAAAGCTAGGTTTTCATGTTAAATATTAGCATTACATGTTGTGAATGATTCGTGTGAATGATTTACTGATTATTATAGTTTATTTACTATTTTTGGTAATTAGTGAAGTTTGTTTTACTGAGTTTCTACCTAGTTAATCAAAGAAAAGTTGTTAAGGTATTTGGGATCAGGGATTACTGATTCATCCCCCCTCTTCATAATCCAACAATTGGTATCAGAGCTAAGTACTCTAAAGAGATAAGTACTCTGAAGAGATAAGTTTAAGACTTGAATAAAAGATCTGAAGATGTATAGGAGAGAAGTACCTAAGTTGAACAAGGTAAGTTTCTAAACATGGGAAAGACGAATGAGATTATATCTATCTGGAGGTGGACAATCTACACTATATTTGCTAGATAATGACTACACTCCACCACCGACCAAACCTTTGACAGTTGATAAGATGAGAGAGAAGAAGGAACACAACTTGGTTATGATAGAGATTATTTCTTCCTTCTCTAATGCTAAATTTAATGATGTTAAGGGTTGTACGAATTCAAGAGAGATGTGAGATAGGATAACACTTATCTATGGAGGAGATCAACAAGTACAAAAAGATAAGGTTGATAGTCTGAGAGGAAAGTATGATGAAATGAGAATGAAAGATGAAGAGAACATCACACAATATAGCAATAGAATCAAATAAGTTGTTAGTGTCATCAGAGGTGCTAGGGGAACTTTGACCAATGAAGAAGTGCTAAGTAAAATCTTGAGAACTCTTTCTTCTAAGTATGCTATTAGAGTATCCACAATTCAAGAATTGAGATCTATATCGAACAATGTTGTTACTCTTGAAACCCTAATTGGTAAGCTGACTACATTTGAGCTTAACAATTATGATAATAGTCTATCGACCATTGAGACCGCCTTCAAGTCATCTTTGAGCATTAGACCATCAAGAAGATAAAGAGAAAATCACAGTAATTCATATGAAAATGAGTATGATAGTATCCTAACTAAAGAGAATGAAGAAGAGGAATTGGAAGGATTGCTGGCTAACCAACTACTTAGAGGTAAAGGAAAGTACAAATGCAAGTTACCATTTAAATGTATCAATTGTAATAAGATTGAACATATTACAGTATCTAGATGTCTTGATAATGACATGAATGATAAGAATGACAAAAGAGACAACTGACATCAAAGCTTCATATATTTTAAGATCAGATATTTTAAGAACAAAGGTAAGAAGTCTTTCTACCTAGGTGAGGAAGGTGTAACCGATGATGAATTTGATGATATTGAAGAAGGATATAAAGCTAGCTATGTTGCAGTAAAGGAAGACTTAGATGAAGAAAATTATGAAGATGAAAATGAACTTGTTTCTCATATAAGGAAATTATACCCATTGATTATTGACAATAGATGTTCACATTATATGATTACTGATATTGATAATTTTGAGAACCTAGAAGAGTATGATGAAGGATTTTTTAGATTTGACAATGATGCTCCATGCCTTATGAAAGGTAAAGGATCCATTATTTTGAATGAAAAGATGAAATGTAATGATGCATATTGGGTTATAGGACTAAATTATAATTTGTTGAGTGTTGCACAACTGAACAATACTAACCACCAACTAAAATTTTAGAACATAAATGTTAAGATCTATGGTGTTGATGGAGATTTAATTGGAACTGGTGGACAATAAATAGATAATTTATTTTATCTTGATACTGATGCAAAGAGTTTCTTGTTTGTTAAAACTGAAGATGTATGGCTATGGCATAAGAGACTGTCATGTGAATTTTGATAACTTGATCAAAGTATGCAAGAAGAGTAGAGTCAAAGGACTACCGAGATTAAGAAAACCTGATAAAGCTATGTGTAAGGAATGCCGAATTGGTAAGATAATAAATTCAAGTTTTTGAAGTAAATCTTACTCTACTAATGGTATTTTGGAATTGGTTCACATTGACCTTTTTGGTCCTACGAGAGTTCAAAGCTATTATGGAGATCGGTACTTTATTTTGTTTGTTGATGATTATTCAAGAATGATGTCTATTATGTTTCTAAAAGAAAAATATGATGCATTTTAAATGTTTAAGTGGTATAAAAAAATAGCTGAAAAGGAAATGGGTAAACAAATGAAGAGTTTGAGATTTGATAGAATAGGTGAATTTATCTCTAATGAATTTACTGTCTTGTACAATGAGCATAGAATTAAGAGACAAGTATCTGTACCAAGGACTCCACAACAAAATGAGATAGCTAAGAGAAGGAGTAGATCCATTGTTGACTGTGATAGAACTTTTTTGATTGACAAAAACATTGCATAAACATTCTAGAGATAAGCCATACATAGTATAGTTTATACTCTCAACCGAGTACATTTGAAGAAAGGTACAAACAAGACACCCTATGAACTTTAGTTTGGTCACACACAGAATGTAAGTTACTTTAAAATTTTTGGAAGTAGGTGTTATATATTGAAAAATGCTAGAAATGGAAAGTTTGACTCTAAAGGAGATGAATGTATATTTCTTGGTTATTCATCAAAGAGAAAAGCATATAAATGTTTGACTAAAGCCACTAATGAAATTGTTGAAAGTGCAAATGTGAGGATTGATGAATTTGCAGAAATGAATGAAGAAGATAGCAAAAAGGAACTTGAGGATTACAAAAGATTTGTCTATGTACAAGAAGGTAATTCGGTTGGCACAATTGAGTAGAAACAAGAAGAAATCGATGAACAAGATGAGCCTCCACCGAGAGATGAAAACACTGATGACTAATCTACTGAGCTTGTATTCAAAAAATATGTGAGAAGACACCACTCACCGAGTAGAATTATTCAAGACAAAAATGCATGAGTAATAACAAAAAGTAAGTTGAAAGATAACAAATGTTTGATTTCTAAATTTGATTTAAGATTAGTAAATGGTGCACTAAAGATTGAATTTTGGATGAATGCTATGAAAGAAGAAATAGATCAAATTGAAAAGAGAAATACTTGGTCACTTGTACCGAGACCTAAGTACAAGAATGTGATTGGAACAAAATAGATTTTCATCAATAAATTTATTGAGAAAGGAGATGTGATAAAAAAAAAATCAAGATTAATCTGTAAAGGGTATGTACAAGAAGAAGGTTTTGACTATGGTGAGATATTTGTCCTTGTTTCTAGATTAGAAGATTAGAAGGTGTAAGAATATTACTTGCATATGTTTCTTACAAAAGATTAAAATTTTATCAAATGGATGTTAAGTCTGCATTTTTGAATGAAATTCTTGAATGAGAAGTTTACATAGAACAACCTGATGGATTTTTTGATAAAAGCAATAAGGATATGGTATGCAAACTGCATAAAACTTTATATGAATTCAAACATGCAACCCAAGCATGGTATCAAAGGCTACACTCTTAATTAAGATTGGATTTGAAAAGAGTAGTGATAATAAAAATTTATACTTGAAATCTGATAGTTTTGATGAAATTTTGATTGTTGAGATATTTTTTGATGACATTATATTTGGTGGTAATGTCTAAATTGTTTACTAAGGAAATGAGAAAAGGAATTTGAGATGTCTATGATTGGAGAGATTAAACTCTTTATTGGACTTCAAATTCAACAATTAAAGATGAGATCTACATAAGTTAATCTAAGTATATCAAGGATATCCTGAAAACATTCAATATGGAAGACTCAAAACCAGTTGGAACACCGATGGCTACTGGTTGTAAATTGTCAAAAGAATATGACACTAAGGAAGTGAATGAGACACTTTACCAATCTATGATTGGTAAACTACAATATGTTGGACATAGTAGACCTGATATTGCACATTCAATTGGTATAGTTGCAAAGTTTTATGCATATCCAAAAGAGACGCATTTGTCTGCAGTTAAAAGGATATTCAAATCTTTGAAAGGAACTAAAGGTTTTAGTTTGTTATACACAAAAAGAGGAAATTTCCATCTTAAGGTATATACTTATATTGTCTGGGCTAGAAATATTGATGATAGAAAGAACACTAGTGGAAGAGCTTTCTTTTTAGGAGAAAGATTAGTGGCATAGTTAAACAAGAAATAGAGCTTTATTTCACAATCTACTACTGAAGTTGAGTATGTTGTTGCAAGTATGAATTGTTCTAACATTTTATGGATCAAACAACTACTGAAAGGTATGCACAAAGAGATTACTGATCCAATTAAAATTTTTAGAGATAATGCTAGTGTTATTAACATATCAAAGAATCTTGTGATGCATTCAAAGACAAAACATATATCTATTAAGTATCACTACTTGAGAGAGCAAGTACAAGATAAGCCTATGACATTGGAGTATGTGAATTCTAAAGAACATATAGCTGACATATTTACAAAACCACTACCGAAGGATGCTTTTGAGTATCTCCAAGGTAAGTTAGGGGTTTTTCCCCTATCTAATGTGCACTAAGGCAAGATGTATGGTGCATCAATTTAGGAACTCATTAGAATATATATTTTGTGAGTTTATGCTAGTATTCACTCTTTAGGTGAAGCCTGAAGGAGTGACATATTTATGACTGCAATGTAAAATCTATACACTTGAGGTATAATTTGAGAAGTTTGTGTTTCTTTGGCATTGTTGTCAAAGAGGGAGATGAATGAAATTATTTTAGGGAGAATATATGAAAGAGGGAGATGAAGAAGTCAATTGATGTAAGGAGAAGATTATCAAAAGTAGGAGAACTCTAGACAGAGAATATCATTGATGATTGTTGAATATAAAGAAGGAGAATGTGTTAGCATGAATGCTTAATATGTCCTATGGGGGAGTATTCTAGCATTTCTGGAGTAGTAGCATGTTGCATTCATGATTGTGTTTGTCATTGATGTCAACATAATGATTATACTAAATATTAGAAGAGTAGAAAATAGAGTTTGATTTAGTGCACACAAATTTTTGTAGATGAGGTTATGAAAAGTTGAGGACACATTCTTATGGTGTCCTGATATCATGGTTAAGAGTGCATATAGAAATTCAAGTATTTATATCCGAAATCTAGTGGAAACTCTATTTTGACAGTGTTCCTGAGAAGTGGTTTGTGATAATCGGATTATATCTCCTAACAAAGATAGAATCTGGACAAGTGAAGTTATAAAGAGGTTGAAGACATTGCAGAGGCAACCTGGATGAGTCAACATAGTCAAAGATTGCACATGTGAAGATGATTTAATTTTGTGAGCCGATAGTTTTTATGTAATTATGGAAATATTGTGTACAGTGTAATGTTTTATATTTTGTAATTGGTTCAGCCTAATTGACTGACTCAATTATGAAATATTAAGCATGGTTTAAAGGGAGGATTGTTTTCCTTGATTGAGATATGAAAATGTAAGATATGAAGGTGAAATAATATGGATTAGTGATCTAAGGGATTGTTATGTGATGTGAAGTGAGAAAATCTGGTATTGAGATCTGGTGAAGCTTTTGGTTCGATTTTGGCACAGTCAGAGGAGATAAGAGAAGTTGTCAAGATCAATTATACTTGGTATTATTCTGTTTGGATAATATAGAGATCATTTGGATAGTATGTTCGGTGATCTTTCCCTTGAACCTGTTTGGATAGTGGGTCCTTCTATCTTCCTTAACTCCTAATAGGGTTAGAATCTCCTCACAGCGATTCAAAGTCTTCTAATAGAGACTGATATGTACTAAATGTATTTCATAAGACTCCTAATAAGGTTCATCCTCTCACAAGGAATGTTCATATTAGTAAAAAAAATTTTGGTTACCATCGTCACCGGGATTTACTCTCTAACCAAGAGGTTCCCTAGTTAACAAATATGGTGTCATTGTGTATGGTTATCTTTTTATAGTTGTTGTTTATGTTGAGTACATGTTTCAAATATAATAAGGTTAATAAAAGTTGTTTAAATTAGATAACTAATTTACCCCCCCTCTCAATTATCTTGGTGGACTTTACTTTCTAAAAATTGGTATCAGAGCATTAGGTCCTTAAGGAAAAGTTTTATAGCTTGAGGAGATCCATGACGAGTCATTTCAAAAAATAAAGTCTTAAGTTTGATGGAGTTAATTATGAAAGTTGGAAAGATAATATGAAGACACATCTGCTATGTTTAGGGCCATGATATTGGTTGATTACAAAGAATGAGAAATATATCATTGAAGAAGAAAAGATTGAGGATTGCACTGAAAAAGAAAGAGATGCACCATCAATAAAATACTTCAGAATCTTTGGAAGTAAGTGTACATTAAGAGAGATGATGATATTGGTAAGATTGATCTGAGAAGTGATGAAGGTATGTTCCTTGGTTATTAATTAAAAATAAAAGCTTATAGATGTTTTAATAAGAGAACTAAGACTATTTTTGAGAGCACAAATGTTAAAGTGGATGAAAAGTTCAAAATCTAGGAAAGAGTACTTGATTATGATTCAGATGAAGAAGCCTATCCTAAAACTAATCAAGAAAATCTTGATTTATTTTATGAAACTAGCAATGATTTTTAAAATGAGATTCATGATGAAAAACAAAGAGAAGAACCAAGATATGAACCTAGAATTGAAGCAAGAGTTGAAATAGTAACACCTAATAAGAATATGATAAGGAATCATCTAGGTGATTAGATTATTGGGAGCAAAGTCAAAGGAGTTATGACAAGAAATAAGGTACGTGAAGAATTATGTTTGAATTCTCAGATTGAACCTAAGACTACTGATGAAGCTTGTAAAGATGATAATTGGATTCAAGCAATGAAAGAAGAATTAGATCATATTAAGAAGAATAACACTTGAGAATTGGTTCCCAGACCTAAGGACAAAAATGTTATTGGAACTAAATGGGTTTTTTGAAACAAGATGAACGAACAAGGTGAAGTTGTAAGAAACAAAACAAGACTAGTATGTAAATGATACTCACAGCAAGAAGGTATAGATTATGAAGAAACATTTGCACCTATTGCAAGAATTGAAGCAATAAGAATGTTTTTGGCCTATGCAACTTATAAGAAATTCAAAGTGTATCAGATGGATGTGAAGTAAACATTTCTGAATGGTGAATTAGAAGAATAAGTTGATGAACTACAACTGATTAAATATCTTCAGGAAGAGTTTGACAATTTCAATTGGATATTTTAAAGATAGTGATTGATGATCACTGAGCTACTAGTGTGTATGTAAGACATTAAATTAGTGAATGTATTATCATTGATGTCAACTAGCTTTGACTATACTTATCATGATGGTTACAAACATCTTAAGAAGGAATTAATGATGAAGGAATGAAAAATCTACATGAAGATGAGATGGATGAGAAAGATATGGATATGATATTCATTGGGTAACTTATTGATGAGCCTATGACATTATGATGGTGATTTTCTTATATTATATGAATCTATTATGGATTGAAGATCAAGAATGTACAAGTTCATGTAGTTGGTAAATGAAGAATTCAATATACACTGAGCAAGTGTAGTGTATACCGAGTACAGTGTTAACAGAGCTAGTTATCACTGATGCATTATGGTATTGATCGAGTGGAAGAAATAAATGGAACTTGTGACTACCGACTAAAGATGACAAGTTAAAAAATTATTTATGATTCCAAGGTAAATGATAATGTTTGTTATGATGATCAAATGAGTGACAAAATTCAAAGATGATCGATCAGATGAAGGAGAATGAAACGTGTTATTGACACAACTGTCGAGGAAGGTTAAAGTGAAAAAATCAATGGTAAAGATTAAGAGGCAAAATCTATGGATGAAAATAAAATGATTTATGATGTCTATATAAAGAGACATGAGATTAATTATTGAGTCTATTGTAGGAGATTTCACATGAAAATATTGAATTTGTGCAAGGCTGATCAAACTGGTTGAAGACAAAACCGAGCAATTCTGTAGACAACCCCAAATGTCAGATAAAACAATTATGGAGCAGAACAGAGTTGGAGGAAACAAAGAGATTGAATTGATTATTGATCATAGGTATTTTGGAGCTTAGCATAGATCTGAAAATTTGCAAATCAAGTTATATTTGAATCAGATCATTACTATATCAGTTTAAGCTTTTCTACAGATAAATCTCTTAACCAAGTGGGACTTAACAATTTTTATATTTCAATATAACATTCAATGAATGTTGATTTTTTTCTTGTTGACCCCATAGTGAATGTTTGGTCAAAGGAGAATTGTTAGTGATAAATCCTCTAACTAGGTCACACCTCACAATGTGCTTTTATAACCTTTAGCAAGGTTGGCTCCTAACTGAGCTCACTTCAGAAGAGTGAATTATTTTGGGTTACCGGTCCCAGTTGGTTCACCTAGTAGGGTTTCCATGTTAAAAATTTATGTTATATGTTTTATATGTGTATGGATGTGTTGAATTATTATTTACTTTACACATTACTATAACTAGATTGATTGGTAAACACAATATTTAATTTACTAGTAATCAGTATATGAAGAGAAATGCATAGTTGATATTTTACCGAGTTGATTAATTTGTTTAGAAATTTTGTTATATACATCTACGAGTATTTGGGACTATAGGATAACTAGACTTAATTGATTCACCCCCTCCCTCAGTTATCTAATAGAAGTCTACATTAAGTAGGTAGATGGTTTTCCTTTGACTGAACAAGGAGATATGGTTTGCAAATTGAACAAAGCACTATATGAACTAAAGCAAACACCTAGAACCTAGTATTGGGGGTTGGATAAATATTTGGCAAAATTGAGATTTGCTAAAGGTACTACGGATAGAAACTTGTATCTAAAAGTAATAGAGAATGGTATATTGATTGTAGTTATTTTTGTTGATGATATAATCTTTGGAGGGAAAAGATGAGGCAAGTGATAAAATTGTTGATGAAATGAAGAAGACATTTGAGATGAGCATGATTGGAGAAATGAAATTTTTCTTGGGTTTGAAAATTGTGTAGAATAGTGATGATATTTTCTTATCTCAAATTAAGTATCTGAAAGACTTATTGTAGAGATTTTGTTTGGAAAGTTGTAATCCTGTTGGTACACCTATGGTAATTGGTCATAAGTTATCTAGCAAAGATGAGACTCTTGTAGTTGAACAAAGGAACTACATATCCATGATTGGAGGTTTTCAATATCTAACTCACATAAGACTAGATATAGCACATGCAATTGGTATTCTTGTGAGATTTCAAGTTGATCTCAAGGAATCACATTAGCAATAGTAAAGAGGATATTCATATATTTGAAAGGTACAATTGATTATGGGTTGTGGTATGATAAATCAAATGACTTTACCCTATGTGCATATACATATACAGATTGGGGAGGTAGTGTAGATGATAAAAAGAGTACAAGTGGTGGAGCATTTTTTCTTGGAGGAAGATTGGTTTCTTGGCTAAGTAAGAAACATAATTGTATCTCATAGAGTACAACATAAGCAGAATATGTAGTAGCAACAAATAATTGTAATCAAATAATATGGATGAAACAAATGTTGAAGGATATTGAGATTGAATTTAATGAACTTGTTATCATACATTGTGATAACACAAGTATAGTAAGTATGTATAAGAATCATGTGTTAAATTCTAAAAAAAAACATATAGAGATAAAGTATCATGTTGTAAGAGAGAAAGTTGCAGAGAAAGAATTCAGACTTGAGTATATCAACACAAAGGAGCAGATAATAGATATCTTTACAATGCCTTTATCTAAAGATATAATTGAGTATTTGAGAGGTATGCTTGGGGTTATGCCCCAATGTAGTTTTGAGTAGTGATGAAGAAAGTTGCATCATTCTAGTGGTATAGAGCATTATCTTTCTATATTGTATGTTGATGCTTCCTCTATGGGGGAGTATCCAAGTTTTGAGATGAGTCATAAAAGACTCTTTGTAAAAGGTACTTTCAAATAGTGTCTTTGGACACTTGAGCAAGTTAAAAATTTTGAGCAATAAGATTGTTTTGACATAATGATGCCTTTGTCATTGATGTCAATGGGGGTGAAAAATACATGAAAAACATTGCCAATGATTGATGAAGAGGATTTAAAATAATTGATGAAGAGGATTTGAAATGATTAATGGAGAGGATTTGAAAAGTCAAAGCAATAGCAATAAAGTTGCATTTTTCTATTCATGGAACTTGGATGTTTTTCATCTATGTTTCCATCAATGCCAATGGCAGAGATTTTTAGCATGAATATTGAATATGTCCTATGGGGGTGTATTCTAGCATTTCTGGAGTAGTAGCATGTTGCATTCATGACTGTGTTTGTCATTGATGTCAACATACTGATTATATTGAAGATTAGCAAAGTAGTAGACAAAGTTTGATTTAGCGCACACAGAGTTTTGCAGATGAGGTTATGCGAAGCTAAGGATATATTTCTTATGGTTTTCTGATATCATGGTTAAGAGAATGCACGCAAATTCAAGTATTTGCATCAATAATCTAGTGGAAACTGTATTCTGATAGTGTTCTTGAGAAGTGGTTTGTGATAATCAGATTATATCTCCTAACAAGGATAGAATCTGGAGAAGTGAAGTTATACATAGGTTGAAGACATTGTAGAGGTGACCTAGATGAGCCAACATAGTTAGAGGTTGCATGTGTGAAGATTTATTAAGTTTGTGAGCCAACAGTTTTTATGTAATTATGGAAATATTGTGTAACATGTAATGTTTTATATTTTGTAATTGGTTAAGCCTAATTGGCCAACTCAATTATGAAATATTAAGTATGGTATAAAGGAATGATTATTTTCCTTAATTGAGATATGAAAATGTAATATGTGAAGGTGAAATAATAAAAATTAGTGATCTAAGGGATTGTTATGTGATGCGAAGTGAGAAGATTTGGTGTAGGTTTGGCACAATTAGAGGAGAGAAGAGAAGTTGTTGAGATCAGTTATACTTGGTATTATTTTGTTTGGATAATATAGAGATCCTTTGGATAGTGTGTTCAGTGATCTTTCCCTTGAAGTTGTTTGGAAAGTGGGTCATTTTATCTTCCTTAACTCCTAACAGGGTTAGAATCTCATCACAAGGATTCAAAGTCTTCTAACAGGGACTGATATGTACTAAATGTATCTCATAAGACTCTTAACAGGGTCCATCCTCTCACAAGGAATTTTTGTATTAGTACATATTTTTGTGGGTACCATCTCCACTAGGGTTTACTCTCTGATCAAGAGGTTCCCTAGTTCACAAATCTGGTGTCATTGTGTATGGTTATATTTTTATGGTTGTTTTTTATGTTGATTACATGTTTTAGGTATAATAAGGTTAATAAAAGTTGTTTTAATTAGATAATTGATTCACCCCCCCCCCCCCTCTTAGTTATCTTGGTGGACTTTACTTTCTAACAAAATGTTGTTGATGGAATTAGGAAAGGAATTTGTAAGGAAGACTACTGCTAATAGAGAAATAGAAAAATTACAGATGCAAGATGAAGAACAAAAAAGAAGTTACTATTTAGGAGTACAATATATGAATGATAGTGAAGTGTACCATCATTAATCAAACACTAAATTTGTTAGTGTTTCCATCAATGTCAAAGAGGGAGATTTTTACTATAACGGATAGTAATGTTGAAGATTGATTATCTAATGGAGTTGATGATGAAGACTGATCAAGATAAGAGGAATACATGATGATAGTAGAAATGTTAGATCAATTATTGTCTTGTCATTGATGTCAAATAATTGATTTTTGGTTTATATTATGTTTCCATATCATTTGGTTATGATATAAGTTGAATTAGTTAAGGAGAAGAGAAAATGAGATGTTACGTTGTAGAACTCAATTGGGCAACTGATACAGATTGGACAATGATTAGATTATGTTGATGTAATTTTTAACTACCTAACATATGGCTATGCTAAGTCAGTAAAGCATGGTGATGAAGATTTGGCATGTCTATAAGTTAAGTTGTTTTGGCTACTAAGCATGATATGTCATTTAGTAAGTAAAGGTAAAAGGAAAGATAACTTGGTAAAGCGAAAGGAACTCAAGGCACTGAGCAACAAAGAAAGGTTTAGGCATCGAGAGAAGTTAACCAAAATTCAAATGAAGAATACTAAGCAAGGAACATATATTAAATAAGGATTGAATCATCAATTAATGATTAGCTATGATGAGCTGGATGATCATTATAATCAGGAAAGTTAGTTACAAGAGATCTATCGCCATGAAAATTCAAGGTGAATATCTGCGACAAAAGAGATGGAACAAATTTCAAGAAAAATTCATGTTCCAAGGTGAAAAGAAAACATGTTAACGAGATCTAGATTCAAGGTTTAATGAATTGAACAGTTAAAGGATGATCTTGTATGGAAAAAAAGTTGGAAATTTGAAAAGTTGAAGGGTCACTGACTGATACAATGAAGAAAGAACAGAGAGATTCCGAATGAGAAAAGAAGGATTTGATGAAGTGTTGATGCCAATGGATAACGAAGAATTAAAATGAAGATTGAAGAGAAAATAAGGATCTAATTGAGAAAATTTAGTTTCAAATCTATAGGTCATTTTATTTATTAATGTTTACTAGAATTTGTAACCAAGAAATCTCTTAACAGATTAGACCTAACAGTCTTATTGTAAAATCTTTAAAAAATATTGATATCTCTTAGTGGGTGATAATTCTCACAGTGGTTTTTCCCAAAACTAGGTTTCCACATTAAATATTGGTGTTACATGTTGTGAATGATTTATGTGAATGATATACTGATTTTTATAATTTATTTTCTATTGTCGGCAAACAATGAAGTTTTTTTTACTGAGCTGCTACTGAGTTAATTAGAGAAAAGTTGTTAAGGTATTTGGGAGCATGGATTACTAATTCACCCCTACTCTCTGTAATCCAACAATTGGTATCAGAGCTAAGTACTCTGAAGAGATAAGTTTAAAAGACTTGAGTAAAAGATCCAAAGATGTATAGGAGAGAAGTACCTAAGTTGAACAAGGAAAGTTTCTCAGTATGACAAAGTAGAATGAGATTATATCTATCTGGGATTGGAGAATCTGCACTACATTTGTTGGATAATGATTACACTCCACCACCCACCACCGAACGGACCTTTGACAGATGATCAGATGAGAGAAAATAAGGAACACAACTTGGTAATGATATAGATTTTTTATTCCCTCTCTGATATTGAATTTAATGATGTTAAGGATTGTGATAATTCAAGAAAGATGTGGGATAAGCTAACACTTATCTATGGAGGAGATCAACATGTATAAAAAGTTAAGGTTGATAGTCTAAGAGGAAAGTATGATGAAATGAGAATGAAGGATGAAGAGAACATTACACAATATATCAACAGAATCCAAGGAGTTGTTAGCTCCATTAGAGGTACTGGTGAAACCTTAACCATTGAAGAAGTGGTACGTAAAATGTTGAGAATCTTTCTTTTAAGTATGGTATTGGAGTATGTGCAATTCAAGAATTGAGATCTATACCAAACAATGTTGTTACTCTTGAAGCCCTAATCAGTAAGCTAACTCCATTTGAGCTTAACAATTATGATTATAGTATACCAACCATTGAAACTACCTTCAAATCATCTATAATAATTGGACCATCAAGTAGAGAAAGAGAAAATCATAGTAATTCATATGGAAATGAGTATGATAGTATCATAATTGAAGAGAAAGAACAACAAGAATTGGAAACACTGTTGGCTAACCAACTACCTAGAGGTAAAGGAAAGTAACAAGGAAAGTTACCATTGAAATATTTCAATTGTAATAAGATTAGACATATTGCATCTAGATGTCCTCACAATGACATGAATGATAAGAATGATGAAAGAGACACTGACACCGAATATTCATTGATTTTAAGGACAAAGGTAAGAAGTCTTGCTACCTAGCTGAGGAATGTGTAACTGATGATGAATCTAATGATACCGAAGAAGGATATGAAGTTATCTATGTTGTAGTAAAGGAAGACTCAGATGAAGAAAAGAATGAAGATAAAAAACACGTGTTTCTCATGTAAGTAAACTAGACCCATGGATTATTGATAGCGGATGTTAATATCATATGACTGGTGATAGTGATAAGTTTGAGAACCTAGAAGAGTATGATGGATGATTTGTTAGATTTGACAATGATGTTCCATGCCCTATGAAAGGTAAAGGATCTATTATTTTGAATGAAAAAATGAAATGTAATGATGCATATTCAGCTAGAGGACTAAACTATAACCTGTTGAGTGTTGCACAACTGAATAATACTAACCATCAACAGGAATTTTAGAATAGAAAGGTTAAGATATATGGTGTTGATGGAGATCTAATTGGAACAAGTGGACAATCAAGAGGTAATTTATTTTATCTTGATATTGATGAAAAGAGTTGTTTGTTTGTTAAAATTGATGATGTATGACTATGAAATAAGAGACTGTGTCATGTGAATTTTGATAACTTGATAAAAATAAGTAAGAAGAGTAGAGTCAAAGGACTACCGAGATTAAAGAAACCTGATAAAGCTATGTGCAAGGAAGGTTAGATTGGTAAGATGAAAAAATCAAGTTTTTCAAGTAAATATTACTCTACCAATGATATTTTGGAATTGGTTCACACTGACCTTTTTGGTCCTATGAGAGTTCAAAGCTATTATTAAGATTGATACTTTATTTTTTTTGTTGATGATTATTCAAGAATAATGTCTGTTATGTTTCTAAAGGAAAAACTTGACGCATTTCAAATGTTTAAGTGGTACAAAGAAAGAGTTGAAAAGGAAACATGTAAACAACTGAAGAGTTTGAGATATGATAGAAGAGGTGAATTTATCTCTAATGAATTTATTGTCTTCTATAATGAGCATAGAATTAAGAGACAAGTATCTACATCAAGGAGTCCACAAGAAAATAGGATAGCTGAGAGAAGGAATAGATCAATTTTTGTTTGTGCTAGAACTTTATTGATTGATGAAATGATTGCACAAATATTCTGGAGAGAAGTCATAAGTACTGTGGTTTATACTCTTAGCCGAGTACATTTGAAGAAAGGAACAAACAAGACACCCTATGAACTTTGGTTTGGTCACACACGGAATGTAAGTTACTTTAAAAATTTTGGAAGTAGGTGTTGTATACTGAAAGATGCTAGAAACAGAAAGTTTAACTCTAAAGGAGATGAAGGTATATTTCAAGGTTATTCATCAAAGAGAAAAGCATATAAATGTTTGATAAAATCCACTAACAAAATTGTTGAAAGTGAAAATGTTAGTATTGATGAATTTGTAGAAAGGAATGAAGAAGATAGAAAAAAGGGACTTGAGAATTACAAAAGATTTTTGTATGTAAAGAAATGTAATTTGGTTGGCACAATTGAGTAGCAACAAGAAGAAATAAATGAACAAGATGAGCCTCCACTAAGAGATGAACAATCTACCCAGCCTATATTAGCAAAAGATGTGAGAAGACACCACTCATTGAGCAAAATTATTGGAGAAAAGAATGCAAGAGTCAGACAAGAAGTAAGTTGAAATATAACACATGTTTGATTTCTGAATTTGAGCCAATATTAGTAAATAATACACTAGAGAATGAAGATTGGATGAGTGTTATGAAAGAAAAAGTAGATCAAATTGAAAAGAACAACACTTGGTGACTTGTACCAAGACTTAAGGACAAGAATGTGATTGGAACAAAATAGATTTTTAGAAATAAAATCAATGAGAAAGGAGATGTGATCAGAAACAAAGAAATATTAGTTTGCAAACGGTATGCACAAGATTAAGGTATTGACTATGGTGAGACATTTTCCCCTATTGCTAGATTAGGTGTAAGAATATTGCTTGCATATGTTTCTTACAAAGGATTCAAAGTTTATTAAATGGATGTTAAGTCTACATTTCTGAATGGAATTATTGAAGAAGTTTACATAGAACAACCCGATGGATTTGTTGACAAAAGCAATAAGGATATGGTATGAAAACTGCATAAATCTTTATATGGATTGAATCGGGCACCCAAAGCATAGTATGAAAGACTACACTCTTGCTTAATTAAGATTATAGTTGAAAGGTTTATAAGCTTGTTTGGAAGGGTTGTCTTCCAATTCAATTTATTCAAAATCCATAACGAACATTTATTCGAGTATTCACACTTGAGAAGGATGTAGTCCAATGTCTCTTCCTTACTCCTACATAATGCACACCTAGATGGACCCTAATAGCTTAGTTTCCTAAACCATTTAACTGTTATAATTTGATATTGTAAAGTCACCCAAGAAAACATTCCTCCTTTCAATAAGCATTCCTTATCCCAAAATAAGTCTATTGAGAGGTCTTTTTTAATAAGCTGACATTTATTGTAAAGAGTCGTATATCCATCTTTAGTGTTATATTCTCCATTCTTGGACAAAGTCCATACAAATCTATCATCTTGAAGGTTGGGATTAATAGTTCTTTCTTTCAAAATTTCTATTAATTTATTCGTAAACTCTATAGGTAGATCTAAATTCCTATCTATATCCCATTGACGGCCCAAAGTTGTATTTCCACTAGGGATATCCATGTAATCTTTCACATAGATCCCTTTATGGTTTTTCAGGGTTGCAATTGCCTCCTAGTATTCTAATAGTGTATTAAGAGTTGGGTATCCAACCCATGAATCATCCCAGAAAAGCGTTGAACCTCCATCACCAATATTCCAAGAGATCACACATTTAATGAGATCTCTACATTCCTTAATAAAGTTTCAAACTCTAGATCAACTAGGTGGATGCTCATGGTGAAAGATGCTTAGATTATCCCTACCATCTAGATACTTATATCTAATAATTTTAACCCACTTTGACTCTGGATATTTGAATATTTTCTAAACCAACTTTTCCCCTACAACTACATTTTGGTCTTTGATATTGTTTAAATGAACACCCCTATCCTCCTTTGATCTGCAGATTTTATTCCAAGAAAATAATTTCATCCTTGCTTTCTCTATAGACCCCTACCAAAAGGAACTCTTGAACTTCTGAATAATTTTTTTCCTTATCTGAGCTGGCATGTTAAAATGGGTCATTTGGTAAATACAAGGGGCATAGAGAACATATTTCAACATAGTGACTCTCCCTATCAAGCAAATAGCCATTTCCATTTTCATGATTCCACTCTCTTATCTACCTAGCTCAAAACATTCTCCCATAGATTAGATGATCTCTTTTCTTTATCCAAAGGGAGTCATAGATATTTCTTGGGGAGTTCACCTTTCTTGAAATCTAGAATATTAGAAATTTAATTTTTAGTATTTGCATCTGCATTGAAGAAGAAAATATATGAGTTTTCCTTGTTAATTAGCTACTTTGAATCCTCTGAATAGACCTATAATATTCTCTTGATGTCTCTTGCTTCTTCCCTTTCTTCTTTTTCATATAACATCGTATCATCCACAAATTTTTGATGAGTTATAGGGTCTAACTCATTAGTAATCTTAATCCCTTTCACTACCCCCTTGTCTCTGGCCCTAGTCAACAATCTTCTTAGAGCTTTAGCCATTATAATAAAAAAAGGGGATAGAGGGTTTCATTGACATAGCCCCCTAGAAATTTCAAAGAAGCCTTATGGGGTCCCACTAACCAACACCGATATCTTAGGTGTAGATATACATTCATACACTAAATTGTCTATTAATTTAAAAAGCCAAAAGATTTCATATATCTCCAAAGAAACCAGCTCCAATCCACTTTGGCATAAACCTTTTTAATATCTAATTTAATAAGCATACTAGGTTCTCAGTTACATTAGATGGAGTGAATATCTTCTTGGGCTATTATAACCCCATCCAAGATAGATCTACCCATGAAAAAGCATGTTTTTTCATCTCCTATGATCTATGGGAGTATTTTCTTAATCCTATCAGCGAAGGTTTAATTTAGGATTTTATAGATGGTATTACACAAAGATATAGGTCTATAGTCATCTAGGTAGGAATCTTTTTCTTTCTTCGATATAAGTGCAATGAAGGTATAATTCATCTCTTTCAGAATTTTTCTTGAATTTCAAATGCTCTCTATCACTTTAGTGACCTCATCCCCTAAGAATGACTAGCATTTTTTTATAGAAAAGGGTAGGGAAGCAATCCGGCCCAGGGGCTTTATCAGGATGAAGTTTCCTTCAATATTTTTATATTTCCTCTTTAGAAAATTTTGCATTCAACCTCTTGTTATGATCTCTATTAATAAGAAGTTGGAATATTATCTAGAATATTTTCTTAGCATCACCATTTAGATCCTTCTCAATTATTAAGAAAATCCTCAAAGAAATCCACCACTTCTTGTGAAATATCCTCTTGATGCTCTAAAACTACTCCATTAGGTTTCTTAATTTCCAAGATTCTATTCAAATTTTTCCTGATATTTGTGCTATTATGAAAGAACATAGTATTTTTATCTCCTTTAGCTAGCCATACTTCTCTTGACTTATGTTGCCAGAAAATCTCTTATTTAGCCAAGACTTCATAATTCTTAAGAAACTCTTTCTCTTTTGGAAAATTCTCTTGGTTCTTTCCCTCCTTAAAAACCTTCTCATTTAACTCTTCCATTTCCTTTTCCAAGGTTTCTTTAGTTTTAAAAATGTTTCCAAGGTGGTCTGTATTCCACTGTTTCAATCTTCTCTTAATTTCTTTTAGTTTAGCCATAAACACAAAGGCTCTTGAGCCTTAAAATAGTTCTTTCCAACACTGTTCTATCATCTCTAAAAAAAATTCTTCACTAAACCACATTTTTTAGAATTTAATGGGCATATGTTAGGTTTTCTATTTTCCTTAATGGTTAAATCCACTGGAAAATGATCATATATCGAGGGCGGGAGAATAAAATATTCTAATCTAAAATCAAAATCAATTAAGTTACGTTTAAAGAATAATCTATCCAATTTTTAGCAATATTACTAAAACCAAATCTTCTATTAGTCCATGTAAACTCACCATTAATTGTCCTAATGTCCATTAGTTTATTCCTATTGACCCAATCCTTCAATTCTATAATGGTTTGAGTTTCTCTAGTTAATCCTCTCATCTTCTCCTCTAGGTTTAAAATTGCATTGAAATCACCTCCTACCAAAAAGGGCTAATTAGGAAAGATATTAAATAAGTCCTCTAATTTGACCAACACAGTAATTTTATTAGTTCATCACATTTCCTCTCTAAGAAAAATTATAGTTAGATGTTTGCAATCTAGTTTTATAAAAAATCTAGTTCTAGGAAGCAATTGTTAGAGTAATAAAGTGTTTACTGATTAATTGAATCATATTGATTTAATTATTCAATCACTTATTACCTCTTTCTACTTAATCTAAACTTTAGGCATATAATAATTAATTATCTTTATTAATTATTATTATGCAACCTAGGGTTTTACCTTTTTAGGTTTTTTGATCTCCTTTTATAAGGATTGATCTCATAACACTTTGTAACCTTTTCTGACATTTCATTATTGATTGCGACTTTTGTTTTTGCACATCAAGAATTTCTCCTCTCTCATGGATCAATGCGTTTAGGCCTCCATAGCTGTTTGCTTCTCTCTCTTTCTGTAATAGGTGTTTATGTGTAGGTGTTCTTGGGAGCTGTGGGTTGTTTTTCATCAACTCCATCATGGTATCAGAGCATCAGATCTGCTTGCCCTTGTCCTCTTCCTGAGAGATTCGACCGTGTTCATCAAATCTACATTTTTAGAGAGAATTTCCTATCAGATCTGGGGGACCTAATTTTCTAGTCATCTTGGCTTCAAACGAACCTCACGGTTGCATTAAGAGCTTCCAAGAACCCCAAGATCTATATAAAATTTGTCCAATTCGAACAAAGTTGGAATCTGTGAGAAAAAAAATTGCAATCGACCCCAGCACAGATCCCAAGGTGATCACTATTTTTTGGAGCACTTGTGGCCCAAATGAACCTCACAGTTACGTTTGGAAGGCCCAAGATAGTCAAAATGCATATAAAGCTTATCGATTTTGGACAAGTTGCCATCTGAGGCAAAAAAATTTGCCATACCAAGGTCGTACAGCTGTGGCACGCACATCAAGGTATAGTACAATAATTTATTTTAAAAAAATTTGGTGGGGTGGCCACCTAGGTGCCACCCAAAGGCCACCACAGGCCACCGCCACTGTGCAGCCCCTGTTCCCCATGCCCACACCTCCGCCCGCGTCGCCGACTCGCCACCGCCTGTGTTGCCGCCCAGCCAGCGGCCTCCCGCGCTCCGCCGCCAACCTCAGCCTTGCCCTTGGTCACCCATGTGACCAAGCCTATTTCCTTAAGCCCCTAGTGGCTTTGAGGTATGATGACCTTTGGGCCGTCATTTTGAAACTCTATTTCTGCTAACATCAGTAGTCTTTGCACCTTTTTTTTGAGTTTAAAGGAGGTACCTAAGCTTTTTTATGAATATCTCGGCCATCTGGGATCATAATTAGGCGTGCGATATATCATCAAAAAGCTAGTTCCAAGCCCAATCTAAATTTTCTAGTATGGTTTTGTGATTTTTCCATTTTGATGCTCTTTTTTTTTTGTTAAAGTTAGATGTTCTCTATGATATTGGTGTTTCAGACCTCCTGCACTTCTGAGATCCATTTCTCTTGCATCCGGGCTCCGTTTTTGGCAAACGAGATATTGCCAAAAAGATCTTTCTGATCTTTTATCAGATCTAATGGTTTCATGTGGTTTTTGTTCTTTTTCTGATGTCACCCATCCTCAGATCCTTGCAGACACCTTCTTTGGGCCCTCCAGCGCAGCAGTTGGTTTTTTGCTCATATCTTGAGCATACGGTGTCAAAATTTGGCAAATGAGATATCATCGAAAAGCTGATTCTGAGCCCTTTCTAGATCTAAAGGTTATTTTTTTTGGTTTTATTTTTTTGATGGTGTTTTTCTCTGTCAAAGATAGATCTTCATTTCTTCACTCTGGGAGCTCTATCTTGCACATCTAGACTTCGTATTTGGAAAATGATATATCATTGGAAAGCTTGTTCAAAGAGATTTTTAGTGCTGTGAGCCATTTTTCTAGATTCTTCTCCATGTTCATTTTATTTAGATTCTTGCTTTTTTGTAGTCTAGTGGACATATTGGTTGTTTCAGGTCTTGGGATCTCTTCCCTTTGAGGGATGGCTTGTCTTAGGTTGTTATTTTGTTTCAGAAGCCTTTGATCTTCTTTGAGCACTGTATACTTCACTTTTGTAGCATTCATTTATGCACATGCACTGAGATAAAGTGCCATTCTATTGCTTTGATGGGATCTTGCACATGTTCATGCTCTTTGTACTCGCACTCCATTATAAAGTGCCAGGGGGTTTTGATGTTTGCCTTTTTTTGCCATCTTCTTTTGTCATGTGAGCATTCCTCAAATGACATTAGCCTCAGGTATCTTTATTTGTGTTTGTACTCTCTCTGCACATTCAATGTTTCAGATTCATCTTCATCATGCAGTTCATATTGGATGATCTTTTCAGTGTACCTATCATTACTCCCTTGTCAACAATATGGGGGGGTTTCTACTATTGGTTCTACTGCTTCCTTGGTTCAATAGTGTGAGCCATGTATTCAGTATTTGATCCTATATACTAGGTGGTTGTAGTGGCTAGGTACCTATGCATTCTGGTGAGATGGATCATTTACCATATGGACACTCTTTTCTTTCCTATTTTTGGATGCACTCTTCTAGCTTTAATTGATTAGCTCTTTAGGGTTTTGGTGTTTATGCCATCTGTATCTTCAAGTTTAGGTGTTTGCCTTTGTTTTCCTCCTAATTCAAGTAGTGTCATTTGAGGGCACTCATGCAGATTACAGTCTTCTCTACCTAGTCATATTTCATTGGAGGATCTTCAGATCATCAGTTTCTTCTTGACAGAGTTTGCAGTTTCATGCTTTAGTGATGTTGTACATGTTCATCTTTATTCCTATTTTTTGGAACATTCCTAGTTTTGGAGGCTTCTTCAGTCCTTCAGACTAGTCTTTGTCTCTTTTTGGAGTAGAGTTTTTCCCATGTGGTTTTCTCTATTTCTCCGCTTTGTAGAGACTCTCTTTTGTACTTGGGTACCTGATCAGGCCTTTGTTGCCGAGACCCATTTGCTTTTAGTTGTTATTTCTAGATTTTTAGCTTCTCCCAAAGTTTATCTTAAGGGGGGGTGTTAGAGTAATAAAGTGTTTATTAATTAATTGAATCATATTGATTTAATTATTCAGTCACTTATTACCTCTTTCTACTTAAGCTAAACTATAGGCATATAATAATTAATTATCTTTATTAATTATTATTATGCAACCTAGGGTTTTACCTTTTTAGGTTTTCTGATCTCCTTTTATAAGGATTGATCTTATAACACTTTTTAACCTTTTCTAACATTTCATTATTGATTGCAACTTTTGTTTTTGCACATCAAGGATTTCTCCTCTCTCGTGGATCAATGCGTTCAGGCCTCCATAGTTGTTTGCTTCTCTCTCTTTTTGTGATAGGTGTTTGCGTGCAGGTGTTCTTGGGAGCTGTGGGTTGTTTTTCATCAACTCCATCAGCAATCTAGTTCTATATGTTTGTGACATCTATATTTTATATACTAGATTTTAGGTTTGCATTTCAGTACTTATGTAGTCAAAATGGGTAAAAAAAATTTATATGATATTTTTTGCATGATTTGAAGGATACAACAAGATTTATGTTTGGAATGAAGAGATAGAAATAGGTAAGGGTCATGGTGGGATCACAATTTTAATAAGAGAAAGTTGGGACAAAAATGTAAAGGTGGAGAAAGAAGACTCAAACAAACAATTTATATGGCTGAAAATTGAGGACAACAAGGAGATCACATGGCTGGCTACATGTTACTTCACACCTAAAAGCTCAAAAGTTTACAAGAAGAGAAACCTAGATAACAAAGATCCTTTTGGAGCATTGAAGAGAGACATCTTAGCTTTTAGTTCTACAAGAAACACAATCTTAATAGGAGATTTCAATGCTAGGACAACAGGTAACCAAGCTATTCAGTTAGACAAGGATCCAGTAGAGAACAGTAATCCTTTGTGGCTAAAGGAATGTGAGGATATTCCTAGTCAAATAATTTTTGAGGATACGAGGGCATGTGTGTCACATTTTGGTGCAAATTTTTTCAGTATGTGTAGCCTTCACAAGCTAGTTATTTGCAATGGCATGAAGTATTGGCCAAGATCTAGTGGAATCACTTGTAAAACATACAACGGGAAAAGTGTGGTAGACTATGTGATATGCTCTCGATTGGCCACTCACAAATTAATTAATTTCAGGATAGAAAGTTGCCTTATAGAATTAAACTCAGACCACATGCATCTTTTTATTAAATATGATGTTAGAGAAAGAAGTTCTGAAGATGGGAAGACCCATAAAGGCAACACAAAAGGGCATAAACTTGGTAAAATCCTCATAAATTGCAAGAACAAGGAGATATTTTACTAGGCCCTTGAACAACAGATGCAAATAAGTGGGTACAATAGTAACTCTAGGGACAACAAGGAAGAGAATGAGCAATTAAATAGTAGCAGGGTAGTTCCCTTCATTCTGAATGCTTTAAAGGGGTGTAAGAGATCAAAACTGACAAGGAGCAACTCAAAAACCTTTTCGACTAACCCATGGTATGACGAAGAATGCAAGGCAGCAAAGAGAGCTCGTAAAGGGAGAAATGATAGAAAAGAAAACATAAAGGCCTATAAGCAATTAATAAAATTAAAAAAGGATAACTATGTGATCACTTGAAGGAAGAGCTAATCTTTTTAGGGAAACACAATCCTAAGGGTTTTTGGAAAGAGTTACAACAGGCTGGAAAAAAAGTGGAAAATAATATTACAAACACTCAATGGCTAGATTATGCAAAGCTATTATATGAGAGACTAAATGAAGAGACTCCACCTACTATACCTAACAATAACATAGAGTTATTTTCTATTGAGGACATTAAAATAGGTATAAAAAGGCTTGCAACTAGAAAATCCCAGGATATTGATGGACTGCAAGCAAATTTTTTAAAGTGGGGGCTAGATCTCTTGGCTCCACATGTCAAGAATATTTTCAACAAGGTCACACAGGGTTGCTTTCCTATTGATTGGACTACTAGTGTGGTTATCCCCCTTCACAAGGGTGGGGGCATCAACAACCCCTCCAATTACCAAACCATAATGGTGAACCCTTTGTTGGGAAAACTCTTTGGGATTATGTTGGAGCATAGAATTAGCGGTTGGGTAGAAAAAGAGAAGAAAAGACCAAAAGGTTAGGCTTGGTTCAGTCCAAAACATTCCACCATTCATCATTGCATCACACTAAGACACCAAGATCATGTACAAACAGGGAGTTAGTATTTTTTTTTGGAGTTTGTAATATATATTTTTATTGGCAGTCGATACATATACATAAGGTTTTGATACTAATTCCAAAGGGGCAAAATGTTACTCCTATCTGAGCATTAATGATTGTCATTAGTATCATTCAATTATTCAGTTGGTAAAGGAGACAAACATGACAGTCGGTCAACTACATAAAGCCTATACACCAAGCAAGACACAAGGCAGATCTCTAAGTTAACTGAACAAGGATTTGACTAAGTACTCTCACTGAGCTAGATGATTACCAAGTACTGAGCATAGTGATCACTGAGCATTCATATGAACCAAGCACTAGTTATTTACCGAATGGAGAATGCAGTGAACACCAAGTAAAACAAAAAATGACATAGTAATTTTAAATGGCACAAACATCAATGCAAATGGTTCACACCGAACAAAAAATAGTTTACCAAGATTGAGACAAAATTAAATATGGATGTAATTATTAATTTTTTGATGAATCCTATGTAATGTAGATCTACGTTATTTTGTTTCAACATTGATTTTAGGTTTTCTAAGATATTGTAAAACCCTAATTAGGTCAAGTTTGTTTGATATAAAGTTTGTAAAGATGTCATTATGATAGATTATCATGATGGATTACCTGCACTAAGGACATCAAGTGATCAGACATGTATTTTGACAAAAGGATTTGAGAATAGCATTCAATTTTTTAGAACATACACAAGGCTACCGAGAAGAACAAAAGGACACATACATCACTAGAAGGTGATAATTTTAGGATATATTATAGATCTGTATCAGGCAAGTTTCAATGTCTAATCACAGATACATTTTTTTGTTACCATTTAACCTTTGTAGCAAAATAAAAATCTCTTAACAGAGTGGACTTAACCATTCTTAGCTAAATCTCTTAACCGAGTACACACATGTATTGTGTTGTTAAAATCCTCTAACCAGGTAGATCTAGTTGATCTAATTTTTACTCCTAACAGGGTAAGCTCATCAGAAGTGATCACAATTTGTAGCCTTAACCGACATACTTTGTTGCTGCAGTAGTGAAATTTTGTGGGTGTCATCCCAACCACAGTTTTTACCTTCTTACAAGGGTTTCTACGATACCAAAATATTTGTGTTGTGTATGAAGTTTCATGAATAGTTTATTATTTAGATTACATGCAAATAACATTTTTAGTTATATTTTAATGTATGTTTTAGACAATGGATTCAGTTGCTTAAATGCTATCTATAGCTACAAAGTTTTAGTCTTGAAAAGTTTTCAAAGTACCAATTCACCCCTCCCCTCTTAGTACTTATCTTTCCATAATCCCAACACAAATCACTTGGTACCTTGGCTGTAATGTCCCCTTCTCAATCCTGATATTTCTAGTGACCGTTGGCCTTTTTCTGGAAACCCGAAGGCTAGTCGGAAGGTATAATTAGGGTTTCCTAGTTTTGAGGGTGTCTTTGCTAGAAGTTGGTGGATTTTTATTTAAAATATCATTATTGAGCTTAAAGGGAAAAGGATGCCATTTTGAAGAAAGAGTTAGGGTTTTGACTGTGAGGAGGATTTAGGGTTTCAGGAAGTCAACTGAAGGTTATAAAAGGAAGATCTTGAGCATCATTTCACATCTTTGGTTTTACTATACTGTTATGCCACAGGATTGGCTCTGGGTTTGCTTGGAGGAATGAAGGCCTCCTAGCTCGGGCATCACTTCTTGTTTGCAAGACAACAACTAGTGGTGATTCAATCTCATTTGTGAGTTGTATTCAGTTTGTGCATTGTTCTCAGTTTATTGCATTGTTAGTTTCGATTTGGCATGTTAGTGTTTCCGGCTTATTGCATTTGATTTCTAGTCAATTGAAGGTTATACATGAAAATTAAGAGCATTTGAAGTAGTTCCATAGACTGCTATTTGTTCTTTGGATGAGCAGATTTGTAACAGAAACCAGAAATCAGTATCTTAATTTGTAAAATTGACAGTAGTACTGGCAGTCTTTATTTCTTGCTCAAATCTGGTTGTAATTCTCGATTTCAATTAAAATTATTGTAACAGTTCAGCTCCGCCCTATGGTAGCTGCTTTCCATTCTGGGTTAGCAAGCACATTCTGGGTGTTGAGTATTCTCAGCTTTTAGTAATTCTCTTTCAAGCATTGCTATTGTAATCACTTTGTCATATGGTCGCCCCTCACTCTACTTCAGATTGGGTAACACATACTTGACGTCAAGTTCCCTTTCCAGTATTTAGAGTAGAAGATCCTCTGACCAATGCTCACCATCATCGGTGCCATACTGGTTAGAGTTACAGCATAAGCAGTTTGATTTAGATCCTCTGACCAATGCTCACCATCATCAGTGCCATACTGGTTAGAGTTACAGCATAAGCAGTTTGATTTAGATCCTCTGACCAATGCTCACCATCATCGGTGCCATACTGGTTAGAGTTACAGCATAAGCAGTTTGATTTAGATCCTCTGACCAATGCTCACCATCATCGGTGCCATACTGGTTAGAGTTTCTTCAGTATGTTTTGATTTCCTCTTCTAACCTTAACGAGTGCACTGCTTTGTAAATTGAAATTGCCAAAAATTAAAAAAAAATTGGCTTCGGAATCTTTCATTGGCATTCATTTTGGTTAGACTTCATATTAGCAGTATAATTCCTACCAAAGGTTGGAAGAGTAGTGTTGTTATGTGATTTGTTTGTGTATAATGTCAATGATATGTTAATTGTAAAAATTTTATCTTTTTTAACTAGTTCATAGTTCTCTAAAATGATTTTTTTATATTATAAGAAATATGAGAAATAGGCAATTAGTGTGCCAATTTGATGAAGGGTACTCCCCTTACTAATCCAAACACATGACATAATAGGGAAATAAACATAAAATTGCAAGAACTAAACAATTGCAAGAATAGAAACACTTTCTTTCTATTATCTTCAATGAAATGATATTACAATATTCAAAATAATAACATGCTCTAGCCACATGAGTATTCTATTACAATAATATGTAAGGAAAATCCATAAACTACACTTCTAGAACTGAGCCCCAAAACCCCCTTCATCCCTTTATATATAGCACAATTAACTACCTTAGAATATTTTAGAAAGTAAAATTTTTCCATTTTGGCACCCAACGGTTCAATTTCCCACCTTAAGTGATTTTTCTCTCTCTTCCTTTTGTCTTGAAATTGGATTCTTGAAGGCACAACTTCTAGAAACCATAACTTGCAAATCGTGTACCTGACTATTATACCACTTTTTAGAAATGCCTCAAAGTTCTCTACAATCCTTACCACGAATTGCTATCCTTATCAAATTTTGATCCCTTTTGGAACCTCTAAGGCCTTCAAAATTGAGTTCAAAGTTTTTTTGTACCACCCTACCAAAATTGAAAAATTCAATATCTTCAAATCGGATGTGATCTTGCCATGAAACTTTATTGGCATGCTTATACATCCAAAATAAACCTCTAGGGAAGTAATTAGAACAATTTGTGCTCAAATGAAAGACTTACTAAAAATAGTAAACATGCCAAAAATAGTAACTGTGCCCAAAATAGCCTTTATTGAAAATTAGACAATATTTTTAGGTGATGCAAGATTGCTCTTACACCCTAGATACTCTTACATCACAATTGTATCCAATGAGAAATTTCTTAGGTTTCCTCCACCCATATTGATTTTTTTATTAACACTGCAATCTTGACTACTAGTTTATGACATTTTATCAATAATATGTAAAATTTCTTTGCTTAATCTTGACCTCTATTTTGAGGAAACCATTGCATTAACTCCAGCTTGAATACACATGCTTGCATAATTTGGAGCTAAATTCCAAGCATTGCAACATCTTAATGATAAAATTTCATCTTATTTTATCATAAGCTTATCGAAATCTACCTTAACAAGAAAAACATTTTGAACTATTTGTTGTGCCCACTCACTAGTTTTTCCATGCCAAAATTAAATTATCCAAAACATATCTTCCACCAAGAAATCCAATTTTTTTAATCTTTGACTATCCCTTTGGCCAAGTGTTTGATTCTTGTAGCTAGTGCCTTAGCAATTTATTTGTAGAAAGTATTAAGAAGGGTAATATGATGCCTACTAGATATAGAATATGTGTTTTTTCTTTAGGTAGCAATTTGATCAAGATTTTTTTTATATCAGCCCCCAATGAACCTTTTTCCAAAGTTTCAAGGTAAACCATGTAAAAATCTTCCTTAATATGAAGCCACTATTGGAGATTTTCCAGTAGGCCAGTACTGATTGTATGTTTGTCATTGATGACAACATATGGAAAGTAGCATGCGTCAAAGTCTTATGTAGTAAGCTTTCAGTATATATAGCATGGATATGATATCAACATGATATCATGGGCACTGAGGTTAACTGCTAGTACAAATAGTTATACAACAGCTTGTGTCAGTAGTGTTCCTAACAGAGTAACAGATAGTGTTCTATGTATGGTTGTCTGTATAGTTATCATGGAGCCTTAAGCACTTGGATATATGTTGAAGACATATTAGTGATGTTACATTCATGGATGCAGTGACTGATGATCAGTAGAAGTGAAGTTATGCAGTCGCTATTCGCCAATAATATTTTCCTAAGTTTATTCAGAAGAGTCGAGAGAGATTTTATTGGTTCTAGAGTTGCGCCCATCATTTGGGTATCCTTGGATTTAAGCTTAGAGAAGAGTTAGTGATGTTTGGTTAAGAGCACATGAAGTAATTCAGCTTGAGGAGAAAGATCCAGTTGTTTTTGTAGAGCTGACATTGTGTAACGCGCGTCTACAATAATCTTATTGGACAGGTCCCAGAATGTGTTGCGTGCTTAGTAGAGCTGACTAATTTATTATTGGAGTTTTTTATGGCTTCTCTAATATGATTTCAAGGTGGTTCTAACAAGCCGACTTGATTATATCATTTAGAGGAAAGATATTTATAGGCAGTCATTTCTAATTTCTTGAGGGTGGTTCATAGTTGATCAAGAAGAGAAGAACAGAGTGTGAAAAGTGTTGAGCCATCAAAAGAAGGTCTATGTGACCAAGTGAAGTATTTATGTTATACATTGGAATTGATCTAGATAGCAGGTCTAAGCGCAGTTCACCAAGATCCAGATATAGTGTGTATAAGTTATTTAGAAGGTTGTAGCCTTCACCCCTTTGAGCAGTGAGCTCTCAAAGAGTGTGTCCTCTCCCCTAATAGGGACTATTGTAAAAGACTCCTAATAGGGTCTGAACCTTGACCAGATCTACTGTACTAAATATATTGTAAAGAAACTCCTAACAGGGTTAAGGATCTTCTAACAAGGATCATAATACACTAGTATAGAATATTAATGGGTGTCAATTCCCACCGGGGTTTTTACCTATTTCGGTTTCCCCATAACCAAAATATTGGTGTTGTGTTCAAGTGTTCTTTAATTGTGTTTATGCTTTATGTTTAAGTATACTTAATTGGATAAAGAATTGAAACTTGTAGATAACAGATTCACCCCCCCCCCCTCTTAGTTATCTCTTGGGACTATTCCTAACAGCCACATAGTTTGGTAAAATTCAACTAGCAATGCTCAATTAGATAGGGACACCCTCTATCACCATTTTTGTATGTTTTCATTGCTGATGAATTGGGATATATGCTACAACAATATAACCATATGAACTTGATCAATGAAATATCCATTCCAAACCATTCAATTGTTTTAAATTGTCACTTTGCTAATAATAACATGTTTTTTGTTCAAAATTATGAATCTTGAATTAACAACACATTGGAGGTCATTAATGTTGGTAATTTGGCTGAGTTGGTTACATAGATGTTGTCATTATGGAAACATATGATCTACATGAAGATCGCACAGGTCAGAGAGCTAGTATGTTAGAGCGCAATGCAAATTGTCTAAGTATGAGACAGTGTGTTTTTACCAGTGAACCTGATGACAGTTTTGGTTCATGATATTGATTGGAGTAAGTTCAATGCTTGCGCACTTTAAAATAGACTATATGGTGACTATTTAAGACTCACCTCTGAGTGCAAGTCATTACGACATGTACGAAATAAGTTATGATAGTTTTACTAAAGATAGTGTTGAGCCAACAGGACAGAATATGAAGACAAAATTGATAAAGAATTAAGGGATTATTTTGTTTATCAAAATAATGACTTAACAATATAAAGGGATGACATCCTAAATGTTAACCCTTGGATAAAGATATTTCATAATATGATAGCTGACTGGAAAGTTATTAATCTTAATAACTTGTATAAAGATATGTAAAGATGTAATTGTAAATAGTGATGTAACGAATGTATGTAATAGCGATAGTGAAAGAGCAGCAAAGAAATATTGATGCAAGAAGTATAAGGTTATGTACATTGACCTACTTTTGTAATCATTAAATATTGTATATTACTTTTTTGGACAGTGGGCTCATCTTGTAATCACTTTTTGTACCACCAACTCCTAATAGGGTTGAGGCTTCTAACAAGGCCTATAGTCCCTTAATCAGGACTGAGACACTATATGCATGTAATAGAATCCTAACAGGGTCAACATCCTTAATAGGATACTTTTGATTAGTGGATCTTTGTGGGTACCATCCCCATCGAGGTTTTCCCTTGGCCAGGGTTTCCTTGAGAACAAATAATGTGTTATGAGTTCTTTAGTTTTATTGCTATGCATGTTGTTTAGCTTCTTATGTTATGCATGTGTTAAGATAATTTGTTATATCCATAATTGGGCAAAAGTTAAAGTTTGTAGAATACTTATTCACCCCCCCCCCCTCTTATTATTCCCTATTTCTAACAATTAATTTATATTGTTCCAACTCAAGATAAAAATTAGCACATGATAAGACCAAATTCTTTATGATTAGGTTTGATCTAGTCATTCAGTGGATTCCTAAGGAATGAAAGAAAATTAAACATGGGAAAATTGTTACTATAACTGATAGTAATGTTGAAGATTGATTATCTAATGGAGTTGATGATGAATACCGACCAAGATAAGAGGAATACATGATGATAGTAGAAAGGTTAGATCAGTTATTGTCTCATCATTGATGTCAAACAATTGATTTCTAGTTTATATTCTATTGCCATATCATTTGATAATGATATAAGTTAAATGAGTTAAGGAGAACAAGAAATGAGATGTTGTGAAGTTGTAGAACTTAATTGGGTAACTGATATAGATCAGACAATGATTAGATTATGTTGATATAATTGTTTTCTACCTAAAATAAGACTATGTTAAGTCAGTAAAGCATGGTGATGAAGATTTGACAAGTCGGTAAGTTAAGTTGTTTTGGCTACTGAGAAGGATATGTCTCTCAGTAAGGTAAAGGTAAAAGGAAAGGTCACTTGGCAAAGAGAAGGAACTCAATGCACTGAGCAATAAAGAAAGGTTTAGGCACCAAGCGACGTTAATTAAAATTCAAATGAAGAACAACGAGCAAGTAACAGATATTCAATGAGGATTGAATTGATAATTAGTGATTAGCTATGATGAGTTGGATGATCGATGATGAGGAAAGTTAGCTACAAGATATCTATGGATGAAAAAGTTCAAGGTGAAGATCTACGACAAGATCTAAGTGGCAAAAGAGATAGAACAAGTTTCAAGAAAAGTTAAAGTTTCAAGGTGAAAAGAAAATGTGTTACCGAGATCCAGATTAAAGGTATAATGAATTAAACGGTTAAGATTGATCAAAGAACAATGTAATAAAGGAGATTAAGAGGAAAAAGTTGTCTATATAAGGGATGATCTTGTATGGAAAAATGGCTAGCAAATTGAATAGTTGAAGGGTCACCAACTGATACAGTGAAGAAAGAACAAACAGATTCTAAGTGTTTAAAGAAGGATATTATGAAGTGTTGATGCCAGTGGATAATGAAGAATAGAAGTGAAGATTTAAGAGTGCACAAGGATCTGATTGAGAAAATTTAGTTGCAAATCTACAAGTAATTTTATTTACTATTACTTACTAGCATTTGTAATAGAGAAATCTCTTAACAAAGTAGACCTAACAGTCTTATTGTAAAATCCTTGAAAAATGTAACATTCTAAATAGTGTTTGAAGCCCTCTAACAAGGCCACTCCTAATAGGGTGAAGATCCTAATAGATCTGAGGTAAATCCCTTGACCGAGTCACACCTAATGGTGTGTATTGTAATCTTTAACCAAATTGGCTCTTAACCAAGCATACTTTAGAAGAGTATTTCTTAGTGGGTGATTATTCCCACAATGATTTTTCCCAAAGCTAGGTTTTCATGTTAAATATTAGCATTACATGTTGTGAATGATTTACTAATTGTTATAGTTTATTTACTGTTGTCAATAATTAGTGAAGTTTGTTTTACCGAGTTGCTACTGAGTTAATCAGAGAAAATTTGTTAAGGTATTTGGGTTTAGGGATTACTAATTCATCCCCCCTCTTCATAATCCAACAATTGGTATTAAAGCTAAGTACTCTAAAGAGATAAGTTTAAGACTTGAATAAAATATCTGAATATGTATAGGAGAGAAGTACCTAAGTTGAAAAAGGTAAGTTTCTAAACATGGCAAAGACGAATGAGATTATATCTATCTGGAATTGGACAATTGACACTATATTTGCTGGATAATGACTACACTCCACCACCGACCAAACCTTTGACAGTTGATAAGGTGAGAGAGAAGCAGGAATGCAACTCATTTATGATAGAGATTATTTCTTCCCTCTCTAATGCTGAATTTAATGATGTTAAGGGTTGTACAAATTCAAGAGAGATGTGAGATAGGATAACACTTATCTATGGAGGAGATCAACAAGTGCAAAAAGCTAAGGTTGATAGTCTGAGAGGAAAGTATGATGAAATGAGAATGAAAGATGAATATAACATCACAAAATATAGCAACAAAATCAAAGAAGTTGTTAGCGTCATCATAGGTGCTAGTGGAACTTTGACCAATGAAGAAGTGCTAACTAAAATTGATGCAGGAGCATCTTGGGTCCTTGGCAATCCTATGTCACCAAGACATTTTAGAGTTTGTCTGTGATGCTCAGTTTCTACTTTGACTGAGTTGGTTGGTAGTTGGTTGGTTTCCTTTGGTTACCGAGTGTGGTTGGTTATCTCTTGGGTGGTCGATTGTTTCACTGGCGTTCGGCGTTGCTTGTCTGTTACTCGATTATATTTTCTCATCGACGGATTTAGTTTTAGTTTCCATTGTGGTTGACTTGTGCATTTATGTTGGGTCATAGATTTAATGTTGGAATCCATCATTGGTAAGCATGTGGTCCTAGATCTAACCGTTCCTTTCGTTGACTGTGGACTTGAAGGCCGAATCAGTTCGGTAGACTCTTGTATAAATGTAGTTGTTTGGTTTTAGTTTAGGAAGGAATTTTTTGGTAGAAGATAGAAGATAGTAAGACTAGAGATTGTTGTCAGATCCTCACATGTTTGACGACTTCTATAACTCATTATAATATTTGGCCCTAACTAGGAAGGCCTTATAGCCTAGCATGTATCATTCTATTTGATGAAATATATGGAAAGGTTCTGCATTCTCTCTCTCACTATTGTTGTTGTTGTTTTCTTCTACATGTGTTGGGAAGGCTTGGATCATTAGGGTGTGCCATTGTTTGGCCCCTTTTGGCCCTTTCCCTTGCATCAGGTGGTATCAGAGCAAGGTGAGATCTTGATCTAGGTCTACGGATCTAGGTTTTTAGGTTCCGCTTGAAGCCCTATCTAATTGTTGTGGGGTAGCAGATTGTGATCTGACCTGCAATTGCAAAGGGTTTTCAAGATGGTTCGTGGGAAGTGAGATGCAGATCCAAGATTGGAAAATATGCTAAGGTAGATTTTTGCTAGGATAGAAGCTGGTGAAACAGTCCAGAGAAGAGGCAGACATCTTGGAGATGGTAGTGATGATGAAGTTCAAGAAGAACAGGAAAATGCAGAATCTGCACCTGTTATGGATCAAGGTGAAGAAAGATTTTTTAAGGCTTTAACAAGTCTGAAGTCAACACCACATTTCAATCCTCCAGAGTATGGTGGAAAACTAGATTCTGATGAATTAGTGGACTGGATCACCAAGATGGAAAAGTATTTTGAGGATGGAAACATTCCTAAAGACAAGAAGATGAAGATTGCAAGCACAAAGTTGAAAAGTCATGCGTCCTTATGGTGGGAACATTTTTAGTTGTATAGGAAGAGGAAAGGAAAAGAAAAAATCAAGGTATGGAATAAAATGGTGAATAAATTAAAAGGAAAGTTCTTACCTTGTGATTATCAAATTAACCTAGTTCGGCAAATGCAAAGTTTAAGGCAAAAAGATATCTTGGTAAAGGAATATACCAAGGAATCCTATAAATTAGATATCAAATCTGGACATGATGAAGATGATGTGGAAAGAATTGGTAGATACTTGAATGGTTTGAGAGTTTCCATCCAAGAGGAAATTAGTATGGTCAAGTTGGAGAACATTGAAGAGGCTTATCAATTTTCATTGAAGGCCGAGGAGAAATTGAACAAGAGACATGAGCAAAGACAAAGAGGTCGAGGTGGTAGATTCCCTAGAGGAAGAGGTACATCTAATGGTGAAAATGGTAGATGTGAACCAGAAAAGACAAATCTAGACAAAGGCAAGACTGAGTGGAAAGGAGAAAGTTCATCTAGAGGTAGAGGCAGTAACTATCAAGGTGGTTATAACAGAGGAAGTTTTCGAGGAACTTGTTATAATTTTGGAGAGGAAGGATAGATCTTTTGAATGTACACATGCTAGTAAGAAGGTTGGTAGTAGTAGAAATGCTTTGGTGCAAGAAGAGCCACCGAATGAATCTGAAAAAGAAAATAACTTGATGGTAAGGACAGCACTATGGAATGAAAGCAAAAAGGAAGATCCAGTAAGAAAAATTTTGTTCAAGACCAAATGTAGAGTTTTTGATAAAGTTTGGAAAGTAATCATTAACAATGGTAGCTCGGAGAATCTGGCATCTGAAGAGATGGTCACAAAATTGTAGTTGGAAAGGTTGGTACATCTAAAGCCCTATCAGATTTCATGGATCAAAGATGAGCATACACTCCTGGTAAGTGAACAATGTTACGTGAATTTGAATATTGGAAATTAATATGATAAGGTGTTGTGTGATATCATGCCTATGGATTGTTGTCATATTCTATTGGGTAGACATTGGCAATATGATAAACATGCTATATATGATGGGAGATTGCATAAGTATACTATTGTGGCTGATGGAAAGAAAAAAATCTTGTTACCATTGATGGAAGAACCTGTTAGTAATGTTTGCACATCTGTGAAAGTTTGTTTGATGGAGGGAAGAAATTTTTTTAACTCTTTGAAGAAGAATGATGTATGTTTTGCTGTGATTCCTAACAAAGCGAGTAAGAAAACAGAGGATAATGTCTCTAAGTAGATTGATAAGTTACTCATTGAGTATAGTGATATCATTTTTGATAATGTACCTGATGGTTTGCCACTGAAAAGAAGCATTTATCATGTATGGATCTAATCCCTAGAGAAAGTTTACCGAATAAGGCACCCCATCAGGTGACACCTACCGAGAATTAGTATTTGAACCGATAGATTCAAGAGTTGCTAGAGAAAGGTTTGATCAAAGAAAGTTTGAGTCCTTGTGTAGTACCTACTATATTGGCACCGAAAAAGAATGGAGAATGGAGAATGTGTACTAATTCTAGAGCAATCAATAAGATAATAGTGAAGTATAGGTTTCCTATACCAAGAATGGATGACATAATGGATAGCTTGACTAGAGCAAGGTATTTCACCAAAATTGATTTGAAAAGTGGGTATCATCAGATCAGAATCATAGAAGGTGATGAATCGAAGACTACTTTCAAAACAAAAGAAGGTTTGTATGAGTGTTTGGTTATGCCTTTTGGCTCAACTAATGCACCGAGTACTTTTATGAGGTTGATGAATGAAGTTTTGAAGAAATTCTTGGGTAAGTTTATGATTGTATATCTTGATGACATTTTGATATTCAAGAAGATCAGAGAAGAACATTTGTTGCATTTTAGACAAGTTTTGCAGAGATTGAAAGAGGAAAAGTTGCTGATCAATCTGAAAAAGTGTTCATTCATGAAAGAGGAGATTGTGTATTTGGGATTTGTTATTTCAGCTGATGGTTTGAAGATGGATCCTAAAAAGTTTGAAACTATTTTGAATTGGCCTACACCTATGAATGCTAGTGAGGTAAGATCATTTCATGGTTTGGCAAGTTTTTACCAAAAGTTCATAAGGAATTTCAGTTCAATTTGTAATATTATGACTAAAAATATGAGAGGAGATGAAAGAGAATTCAAGTGGACACATGGAGCTGACAAAAGTTTTGAGACTCTAAAGCAGAAGGTTGCTGAATTACCTTTTTTGGCATTACCTAATTTTAGTAAAGTATTTCAAGTGGAATGTGATGCAAGTGGAAGTGCAATTGGAGCTGTGTTGAGTCAAGAAGGTAAACTTGTTTCTTTCTTTAGTGAAAAGTTGAATGATGCTAGAAGGAAATATTATGTGTATGATCAAGAATTCTATTCTATTGTTCAAGCAATGAAGAAATGGAGACATTATTTGATACTGAGTGAATTTGTGTTGTATACTGATCATAAGGCTTTACAATATTTGGGTAGTCAGAATAAGTTGAATCAGAGATATATGAAATGGGTTGAGTATTTGCAGAATTACACATTTGTGATAAAGCATAAGAGTGGAGTCACTAACCGAGTTGCTAATGCATTGAGTAGAAGAAGATCTTTGATGATAGAGATGAAAATTGAAGTTCTTGGTTTTGATGAGATGAGAGATTCTTATGAGTTTGACCCTAATTTTTCTAAGCCATGGAGAAAGTGCAGAGCACCTATTCAAGATCAATAAGATACTAAGTGGGATGAATATTTTATTCAAGAAGGTATGTTGTTTAAAGGTATTCAGTTGTGTATACTGAGAGGAGTAATGAGAACTAATTTGATAAAGGATAAGCATAGTAGTGGTTTGGTTGGACATTTTACCATTGATAAAACATGGAATTTTCTTAAGGAGAAGTACTATTGGCCACAATTGTATAAAGATGTTCAGAAATTTGTGAAAAGTTGTGGAATTTGTCAAGTTGCAAAAGGAGTAAGTCAAAATACTGGATTGTATGTACCAATTTTTGTACTTGAGAAACCTTGGATTGACATCAGTATGGACTTTGTTCTTGGCTTATCGAAGACATTAAGAGGTAATGATTCTATATTTGTTGTTGTGGATATATTTTCTAAGATGGCACATTTTATACCATGTAGAAAGACATCAAATGTAGTACATGTAGCAGATCTTTTCTTTAATGAAATTCTCAAATTGCATGGATTACCGAGGAGTATTATCTCTGATCGAGATAGTTAATTTGTTGGATACTTTTGGAAAACACTTTGGAAGAAATTTGGCACTAATTTGAAATATAGTTCTATATTTCACCCACAAATTGATGGATAGACTGAAGTTGTGAACAGAAGTTTGGGAAATATTTTGAGATGCTTAGTTGGAGACACACTAAGTAATTGGGATTCTATGTTGGCACAAGCAGAGTTTGCATACAATAATTCAGTAAATAGGAGTACTGGAAAGACACCATTTGAGATTGTGAATGACACACAATTGAGAGGAATATCTGATTTGAGAGACATTGCTGATGAAAATAAGAGAAGTGTTGAAGGAGTAAAATTTTCTGAGTATATGAAGACATTGCATGAAGATGTGAAGCTAAAGCTGGAAGACAGTAATCAGAAATACAAAGACAGAGCTGGTAGATCAAGAAGACATAAGACTTTTGATGTTGGTGATGAAGTGATGGTTCATTTGAAGAAAGGTCAATTTCCTATTGGAACATATGGGAAATTGAAGATGAAAAAGTTTGGACCTTGCAAGATTTTGAAGAAATTTGACAGTGGAAATGCATATGAAATTGAGTTACTTGATGACATGGACATATCACTAATTTTCAACATTGCTGATTTATATGAGTATCATGAACCTGATGAAGAACTGACAATACTGACGAAGTATCCTAAGAAGCGGAATGATGAAATTGAACATATTTTGAAGGAAAGAGTTGGCAAGAGTACAAGATGAAAATAGTACATTGAATATCTGGTAAAGTGGAAGAATAGACCGATGGAAGCTAGTTCTTGGATTTCTCACTCTGAGTTGGATGCAACTCAGACTAAACCTACCAAATAATTCAGAGAATCATTTCTAAATAACCCTAGGTGTCCAATACGGGAGCATCTTGGGTCCTTGGCAATCTTGTGTCACCAAAAACATTTTGGAGTTTGTCTGTGTTGCTTGGTTTCTTCTTTGACCGACTTGGTTGGTAGTTGGTTAGTTTCCTTTGGTTACCGAGTGTGGTCAGTTATCTCCTGGGCGGTCAGTTGTTTCACTGGTGCTTGGTGTTACTTGTCTGCTACTCAGTTATCTTTGCTCACCGACGGGTTTAGTTTTAGTTTTCATTGTGGACAACTTGTGCATTTATGTTGGGTCATAGATTTAATGTTGGAATCCATCATTGGGAAGTGTGTGGTCACAGATCTAACTGTTCCTTCCATTGATTGTGGATCTAAAGGTTGACTTAGTTCAGTAGACTCTTGTATAAATGTAGTTATTTGGTTGTAGTTTAGGAAGCAATTTTTTGGTAGAAGATAGAAGATAGTAATATTAGAAATTGTTGTCATATCCTCACATGTTTGAGGACTTCTGTAACTCATTGTAATATCTGGTCCTAACCAGGAAGGCCTTATAGCCTAACATGTATCATTCTATTTGATGAAATATATGGAAAGCTTCTGCATTCTCTCTCTCACTGTTGTTATTGTTGTTTGCTTCCGCATGTGTTGAGCAAGCATGGATCATTAGGGTGTGCCATTGTTTAGCCCTTTTTGGCCCTTGCCCTTGTGTCAAAAATATTGAGAACTCTTTCTTCTAAGTATGCTATTAGAGTATCTGCAATTCAAGAATTGAGATCTATATCAAACAATGTTGTTACTCTTGAAGCCCTAATCGGTAAGCTGACTGCATTTGAGCTTAACAATTATGATAATAGTCTACCGACCATTGAGACCGCCTTCAAGTCATCTATGAGCATTAGACCATCAAGAAGATAAAGAGAAAATCATAGTAATTCATATGAAAATGAGTATGACAGTATCCTAACTGAAGAGAAAGAACAAGAGGAATTGAAAGGATTGATGGCTAACCAACTACCTAGAGGTAAAGGAAAGTAAAAATGCAAGTTACCATTAAAATGTATCAATTGTAATAAGATTGAACATATTACAGTATCTAGATGTCCTAACAATGACATGAATGATAAGAATGACAAAAGAGACAACTGACATCAAAGCTTCAGATATTTTAAGAACAAAGGTAAGAAGTCTTGCTACCTAGGTGAGGAAGGTGTAACCGATGATGAATTTGATGATACTGAAGAAGGATATGAAGCTATCTATGTTGCAGTAAATGAAGACTTAGATGAAGAAAAGTATGAAGATGAAAAAGAACTTGTTTCTCATGTAAGTAAATTAGACCCAGGGTGGTCCCACAATAGTGCATCCCACTTTTTGGCCAACTTTGACACAGAGATCAACATTCTAAGAAAAAACTTCAATTTTGAACACATGTTGCCACAAAACTATTAAGAATTTGAAGATGATGTAAACTAGAGTCTTTAGAAATTTATTTCTAGTTTCTAAATATATTTTTTTAAAAAAATTTAAATTCATCTAAATTCATTTTTCCTTCTTCAAAAAGTGGTTTGTGTGAAAAACTTTTTTTTTAAGGAGTTACTGTCACTTGGATCAACATAAATTTTTTTTGAAATATGATAACAATGTAATTCTTTCAAGATTATATTTGTAACTTCAATATCTAAAGGATGCAATCAGTTTCAATCATTTTGGGTCAATATTTCATAGTTTATTAAGCTCTAAAGTGACAGTAACTATAATTTAGACATAAGGTCACTTGGATCACTATAACTTGATCTGTGCATATCAAAATTCATTTTTTATTTTTTTTATAGAAAGGTAACACAAATAATATTTTACTACATATTTTTCATAAATTTTTATTGTAATTTACTATTTTTCCTGAAGTCTTGAAGAGACAAGTTATTGAATGACCAAACAACCGATGTTTAGTTAAAGTAATATTTAAAAGTGATAATGAACTCAATATGTATTAAAATTATATTCATTAGAAAGCTTGTTCTGAATAGCATCATACTACATAGATGGGTTTTTCAAATGGATTCATTTGATCTACCAAAACATAAAGTTGAAGTGATTTTTTGTCAGCATTTTAATAGGTGTGAAGGAGACTCCATTAGAGGTATGAATAAGGAGTATGTTGGCAATTTGGCTGAGTTGGTTACATAGATGTTGTCATTATGGCAACATATGATCTACATGAAGATCACACAGGTCAAAGAGCTAGTATGTCAGAGCGCAATGCAAAATTGTCTAAGTATGAGACAATGTGTTTTACCAGTGAACCTGAAGATAGTTTTTGTTTGTGATGTCGACTAGAGTAAGTTCAGTGCTTGTGCACTTGAACATAGACTCTATGGTGACTATTGAAGACTCATATCAGAGTGCAAGTCAGTACGACATGTACGGAATAAGTTATGATAGTTTTTCTAAAGATAGTGTTAAGCTAACGAGATAGAATATGAAGACAAAATTGGTAAAGAGTTAAGGAATTATTTTGTTTATCAAAATAATGAATTAATAATATAAAGGGACAACATCCTAGATGTTAACCCTTGGATGGATTTATTTTTCTTAATATGATAGGCAACTAGAAAGTTATTAGTCTTAATAACTTGTATAAATGTAATTGTAAATAGTAAGAAGGAATAAGATATGATGAAGGAATGAATGTATGTAATAGTGATAGTGAAAGAGAAGTGAAAAGATATTGATGTAAGCAATATAAGGTTATGTACCTTGACCTAATTTTGTAATCAGTAAATATTGTACATTACTTGTTTGGGTAGTGGGCTCATCTGGTAATCACTTTTTGTACTGCCAACTCCTAACAGGGTTGAGGCTTCTAACAAGGCCTATAGTCCCTTAATCAAGACTGAGACACTATGTGCATGTAATAGACTCCTAATAGGGTCAACATCCTTAATAGGATACTTTTGATTAGTGGATCTTTATGGGTACCATCCCCACCGGGGTTTTCCCTTGGCCAGGGTTTCTTCGAGAACAAATAATATGTTATGAGTTCTTTAGCTTTATTGCTATGCATGTTGTTTAGCTTCTTATGTTATGCATGTGTAAAGATAATCTGTTATATCCATAATTGGGAAAAAGATAAAGTTTGTAGGATACTGATTCACCCCCCGCCCTCTCAATATTCCCTATTTCTAACAATTGGTATCAGAGCTTAGTTACTCAAAAAAGAATCATTCAAGGAAAGCCTAGTAGCTTGAGTAAGATCTCTATGGATATGGATCAACTAAAGAAGAATCTTGAAGAAGCTCTTAAATAGATTGATATGCCTAATGATGAAAGAGATATTCTGAAAAGAAAATATGATGATGAAAAGAACCTCATTGAGAAACTAAAAAACAAGTTGGAAGATCTGAAATCTGAAAAGGAATCTAAAATTTTCATTGAAGATTGTGATGACAATTTAGAAAAAGAAAATGAGATCCTTAAGCATGAACTGAAGATAGAAAATCTGAAGCTTAGTTTGAAAGATGGAAATGGCAAGAATGTAGCAAATCTAAAATCTGAGAATGAAAGTCTAAAGACTAAAAATGAAGGACTAAAATCTAAACTTGATAAAGTAATATCTAAACTTGAGAAAGTCAATTTGCAGTATGTTGAACTTGAGAAATACAATGCAATTGTGAAAGGTGAACTGACTCAATCTAAGAAACAACTTGAAAGAATATATTCAAATAGTGAGAAGATTGATGAAAAAATATCTTATCAAAAACCATTCTATGATAAGACTGGTCTTGGATTCAACACTTTTAAAGAAAATGAAGAAAGCAAGGAACCAGATCTGAAAATATCTAAAAGCATAGATGAGAAGAAGTCTGATGAGATTAACAAATCTGAAGATACACCTAAGGTAGAAGAATCACCTAAGCAAGAGGAATCACCCAAAGGTATGCAAAGAGAATTCAAAGGTAGATGTTTTGCATGTAATAATATTGGTCATATGAAGAGAGATTGCACAGGTAAGCAATTCAAACCTCTTAATGGTTATTGTTATAATTCTCATGGTTTTGGACATAGAGCTATTGAATGTAGGAAACCTAAATTTATTGAGAATAATAATAGTAGTAGAATGTTTAGGAATACTAACAATGCATATAAGAAACCTACTGAAGATATGAAAAGAAGAAATGGAGTAATATGTTATAGATGCAACAAGGTTGGACACATTGCTAGAAATTGCAGATCACGGATCAATCAGCCTAGACCAAGATATGGGAACAATGGAATAGTTTGTCATATATGCAAAAAGATTGGACACAAAAAAGGTTTTGCAGAATAAACAATAGAGTTTTTCATACCAATCCTAACCCTAGAAGTCATGCAAGAAGAAATGAAGATGCAAGTAACAGTTAGAAAGGATGTTGTAGTAATTTAGATGAAGTGAAGTTTATCAAAAGCACAGATCAAGTAGACATATTCAACATTGAAGGTAATCAAGAAGGTGAAGTATTAAAAGGTAAGAATGAATCTACACAAGCCCTAAATCACAAAATTGAGGTATTTTACTTGGAAGATCTTTAAATCAATAAAGGAATTAGAGGAAATCATGGATGTTTCATTAATTCACAATGTTAGAGATAAAAATAGACCTAAGATGAAAAGGGAACCAGTAGAACCCTTGGTAGATGATCCTAGGTTAGCTTTATCATCTGTACCAAATGGAGTTTTACATCTAGAGAATGTTAGAAGTTATCTTGGATGCAAACTAGAGACTATTAGTGATAATGATTTCACCAAGGAATATCAGAAGATCTACAATCAGGACATGACATTGAAAGGAGGATTTGAACATTTGAAAGATAATGAGATCATTAAGTATGCATTACAGTATGAATTTGATAATGAAGAATGTACTAAAATTATTCTAAGCAGAATTCATAATGGGAAGTTTTGGTTAGAAGATAGAGTGATAGATATCACAATTGATTTGATTCATGAAGTTACTAGACTATCTAAAACTGGAGCTATTCCTTTAAATGAGAAGAACATGAGGAAAATAGTCATAGACAACACAAATTCATCCTATAATGGTAGAGGAATTGTGATTAGTAAGATTCAACAAGATGATATCAGATATTTATGTAAGATCCTAACCACTAAGTTTTTTACAAACTCAAGAGAGGATGACATGGAAACTGGAATGATACATGTAGCTTATCTGATGTTTGTTGACAAAGTACAAGTTGATATGTGTGAGATTCTGAGAATTCAACTATTTGAGAATTTGGGAAAGATTAAGAAAACTAAGTATACACAGTTTAGATTCTCATCCCTAATCACCTATATGTTTTTCATGTATTGAGAAGATTTCCTTACACCATTGGAAATGATTAGAATGATGGCCAAACTACAATGGAAAGGATTAACCTAGTGTACAGGAGGCATGTTATTGATAAAGTGAATGAGAGTGCAGTATTGGTAATCAAGACGTTTCAGGATATAGTGTCTAGCAGATCAAGGATCCCATAGTCTCTTGTGGAGAAATATTAAAAAGAGAAATGTTTCATGGTTGATACTGACTTTACCTACATTGAAGTAGTAGAACCTAGAACAGAGTTCATAGACCCTCTTGGCTATGAGATATTTGAGGTAGAGATAGAAGAGTATGTGAGTAGGTTACTTAAGTGCAAGTTGGACACCCAATGTAACAGGTTTGGAACCTTTGAGGAGAACTTCAACTCTGTAAAGACCTTACTTGAAGAGAAGCAATCAAAGAAAAGAGTTGAGAGTACTATCAAGAAAATCCTAAAAGATACAGGGATGACTGAGCATGAATTCTTGGTAGCAAAGAAAACAATAGCAGCAATCAAAGATATTGGATAAAAAGAAGTTTTGTCTATTCCACCCCTATCATCAATTGCAGCACAGGAAGAAGAAACACAAGTTAAGGTGAAAGTGGAAGAAATTGAGAAGGATCAAGAAGAAAAAATATCCACTAGATCCACTTCCTCCAGACCTAGCAAAAGAGTAAAAGAGAGTGCTACTAGACCAGGTAAAAGGTAGAAAACATTAGTGCAACCAGTTCCAAGGAAAACTGTAGAAATCAAAGATGATGTCACTTCTATTAAGAAGAAAACTTGGAAACCTAGAGTTGAGAAGCTTAATGAGCAGATAATTGAAGATGGAGACTTTACAAGAATGAATAAGTATTATGATCACTATGATTATGCAGAGAGATTTAATCTGGAAAATGCAATGGTAAAGCATATGATTTTGTCTAATAAGAAGTTTGATACAATTCAGGGAAAGATACCTAATGATTTTTACAACAAACTTGTGAATAGGAAGAAGAGAGCATCAGAAGAAGACACATTTATTAGAGAAAATCTTGTAAGAAAGCTTTGTGTTATAAAAGATGAAGCACACTTCAGTCAAATTATGAAAGCTTTAAGTACCCATTTGAGAACCAAGAAGAGAACCATTCAGATTATGGGAGGTAGATATGAAGAATTTAATGCAGAAATAGAGAAAGCAATCATCAAAGTTATGTCAAAAAATGCTAGAAAACCATCAGTTGCAGTAGAGCAAGTAGGTGTAACAAAACAAGATGACATTCCCTCTCCACCAGCCATAAACATTGAAGATGAAGTCATGAATGTAGAAGGAACTAAGATCACCTTGGATACTGATGATAATGTATTCAAGAATCTGGAAAGCATTGTTGACAATTTAGCTGTTGAAGAGTAGGAGACCACCAAAAGAGAAGAGAAAATAGAGACCACAGTTGTAGAACCTAGAGTGATAGAAAAACCAATACTTGATTCCACTAAAGAAGATATCAGTCTTTTTCCTGAGACTGGAAAGAAGAATTAGATTGGATCTATGATTGAAAATTTGGGAAAGGAAGTAGATGATGATGATCAAATGGAATTGATCACATCCTTGAACAAAATCATTGGAAAGAACAAGAAAGTAAAAAGTCTTGAAGGATGTCTGAAGGAGCTTACTGAGAAGTTACAAGGAGTTGTAACTACACAAATTGCAGAAGCTGAACCTCTGGAGAAAGAAAAGAAAGTGATGAACACTTTTGATAGTGAGTTCACAAATTTAACTGATATAGAAAAATTGAAAGCTCAAGTAGCCTATGAAGCCAAAACACTTTTGAACATTAGCCAGAATATCAGGAATGATATCAACAATCTTGATATCTATATAAAGGACTTGAGAAAGAATTTGGAAAGAGGAAAATCCTTGTACATCTAGTGTACAAAATCAGAGACCTTGACAGTAGAAGAATATCAGAAGATGAAGATGAAGGAAGCAGAAATTCAGAATGAAACTAACTTTCTTTCAAGCCCCAATGTAAAGGTATCTGAAGTTGAGAAGAAAATTCGTAAGATATATGATGAAATCAAAATTTTGCAAGATGAAAAGGATAGGAAAATGAAAAGAATCACTCTTTTAAGAGAGAACACTTCTATGAAGTTAAGTATTATTGAAGGGAAATTGGAAGAATGTCTTTCAGCTAAGACATCTTTTCAAAAGTTTAGCTTTGAGAATTTCCAAGCATGTGAGATAGCATCTTATGGATTATACACACTACTCAGTGTGGCAGATTATATTAATAAATCATGGGAGAAGGAGTTAGAGGCTATAAAGATTAATTTTGCAAATTGTGTTGCAAGCCTACCAGCTTTGCAATATTGAATTAAGGTATAAATTTTTGAGAATATAATTTTGTAACCCTCCTTACCTTTATGTTGTCATTGTTGTCAAAGGGGGAGAGATATATAGCAGAAACTTGATAAGAAAATGATAAGGATTGATACCCTTAGGGGGAGTATTGTATTAGAAGATAAGATTTTTGAGGAGTTATAAGGATAGTATATATATTTTATACTATGGCCACAATTTTGAGATTTTGAAGTTGTAAGACTTAGCCAATTTTCTCATATGTTGCCACCAATGACAAAGGGGGAGATTGTTGGAAATTTGGCTGAGTTGGTTACATAGATGTTTTCATTATGGTAACATATGATCTACATGAAGATCACATAGGTCAGAGAGGTAGTATGTCAAAGCGCAATGCGAAATTGTCGAAGTATGAGACAGTGTGTTTTTACCAGTGAACCTGAAGATAGTTTTTGTTTGCGATATTGACTGGAGTAAGTTTAGTGCTTGTGCACTTGAACATAGACTATATGGTGACTATTGAAGACTTATCTCAGAGTGCAAGTCTGTACGACATGTACGGAATAACTTATGACAATTTTTCTAAAGACAGTGTTAAGCCGACAGGACAGAATATGAAGATAGAATTGGTAAAGAGTTAAGGGATTATTTTTTTTATCAAAATAATGACTTAACAATATAAAGGGATGACATCCTAGATGTTAAGCCTTGGATAAAGTTATTTTTTAATATGATAGATGACTGAAAAGTTATTAATCTCAATAACTTGTATAAATGTAATTGTAAATAGTAAGAAGGAATAAGATATGATGAAGGAACGAATGTATGTAATAGCGATAGTGAAAAAGAAGCAAAAAAATATTGATGCAAGTAGTATAAGGTTATGTACCTTGATCTACTTTTGTAATCAATAAATATTGTACATTACTTGTTTGGGTAGTGGGCTCATATGGTAATCACTTTTTGTACTGCCAACTCCTAACAGGGTTGAGGCTTCTAACAAGGCCTATAGTACCTTAATCAGGATTAAGACACTATATGCATGTAATAGACTCCTAATAGGTTCAACATACTTAATAGGATACTTTTGATTAGTGGATCTTTGTGGGTACCATCCCAACTAGGGTTTTCCCTTGGCCAGTGTTTCCTCGAGAACAAATAATGTGTTATGAGTTCTTTAGTTTTATTCCTATGCATGTTGTTTAGCTTCTTATGTTATGCATGTGTAAAGATAATTTGTTATATCCATAATTGGGCAAAAGACAAAGTTTGTAGATACTGATTCACCCCCCCCCCCCCCCCCTCTCAGTATTCCCTATTTCTAACAGAGTATACATGTTATATCAATGTTTTTTTAATCTAAGAGGCTTTGAGATAACCATTTTTGACTAATTCCTTCAAATGGAACCTCTCGAAGCTTAAATCATCATATTTTATTAAAAATGTGTTATTTCAACAAAAATCAGCATGTCTAAAAAAGTGGGACACACAATTGTGGGACCACCCCCCATTGATTATTGACAGTAGATGTTCACATTATATAATTAGTGATATTGATAATTTTGAGAACCTAGAAGAGTATGATGGAGGATTTTTCAGATTTTACAATGATGCTCCATGCCTTATGAAAGGTAAAGGATCCATTATTTTAAATGAAAAGATGAAATGTAATGATGCATATTGGGTTAGAGGACTAAATTATAATCTGTTGAGTGTTGTACAATTGAACAATACTAACCACTGACTACAATTTCAGAACATAAATGTTAAGATCTATGGTGTTGATGGAGATTTAATTGGAACTGGTGGACAATCAATAGATAATTTATTTTATCTTGATACTGATGCAAAGAGTTTCTTGTTTGTTAAAACTGAAGATGTATGGCTATGGCATAAGAGACTGTCATGTGAATTTTGATAACTTGATCAAAGTAAGTAAGAAGAGTAGATTCAAAGGACTACCAAGATTAAGAAAACTTGATAAAGCTATGTGCAAGGAATGCCAAATTGGTAAGATAACAAAGTCAAGTTTTTCAAGTAAATCTTACTCTACTAATGGTATTTTGGAATTGTTTCACATTGACCTTTGTGGTCCTATGAGAGTTCAAAGCTATTATGGAGATCGGTACTTTATTTTGTTTGTTGATGATTATTCAAGAATGATGTCTATTATGTTTCTAAAGGAAAAATATGATGCATTTTAAATGTTTAAATGGTATAAAAAAATAACTGAAAAGGAAATGGGTAAACAAATGAAGAGTTTGAAATTTGATAGAGGAGGTGAATTTATTTCTGATGAATTTACTGTCTTGCACAATGAGCATAGAATTAAGAGACAAGTATCTGCACCGAGGTCTCCACAACAAAATGAGATAGCTAAGAGAAGGAGTAGATCCATTGTTGATTGTGCTAGAACTTTGTTGATTGACAAAAACATTACACAAACATTCTAGAGATAAGCCATACGTACTGTAGTTTATACTCTCAACCGAGTTCATTTGAAGAAAGGTACAAACAAGACACCCTATGAACTTTGGTTTGGTCACACATGGAATGTAAGTTACTTTAAAAAATTTGGAAGTAGGTGTTATATACTGAAAAATGCCAAAAATGGAAAGTTTGATTCTAAAGGAGATGAATGTATATTTCTTGGTTATTCCTTAAAGAGAAAATCATATAAATGTTTGATTAAAGCCACTAAAGAAATTTTTGAAAGTGAAAATGTGAGGATTGATGAATTTTCAAAAAGGAATGAAGAAGATAGAAAAAAGGGACCTGAGGATTACATAAGATTTATCTATGTACAAGAAGGTAATTCAGTTGGAACAACTGAGCAGAAACAAGAAGAAATCGATGAACAAGATGAGCCTCCACCGAGAGATGAAAACACTGATGAATAATCTACCAAGCCTGTATTAGCAAAATATGTGAGAAGACACCACTCACTAAGTAGAATTATTGGAGACAAAAAAGCATGAGTAATAACAAGAGTAAGTTGAAAGATAACACATGTTTGATTTCTAAATTTGAGTTAAGATTAGTAAATGGTGCACTAAAGAATGAAGATTGGATGAATGCTATGAAAGAAGAAATAGATCAAATTGAAAAGAGCAATTCTTGGTCACTTGTACCGAGACCTAAGTACAAGAATGTGATTGGAACAAAATCAATTTTCATAAATAAATTCATTGAGAAAGGAGATGTGATCAGAAACAAATCAAGATTAGTTTGTAAAGGGTATGCACAAGAAGAAGGTTTTGACTATGGTGAGATATTTGCCCCTATTTCTAGATTAGAAGATTAGAAGGTGTAAGAATATTCCTTGCATATGTTTCTTACAAAAGATTAAAATTTTATCAAATGGATGTTAAGTCTACATTTCTGAATGAAATTCTTGAATGAGAAGTTTACATAGAACAACCTGATGGATTTGTTGATAAAAGAAATAAGGATATGGTATGCAAACTACATAAAACTTTATATGAATTCAAACATGCAACCTGAGCATGGTATCAAAGGCTACACTCTTAATTAAGATTGGATTTGAAAAGAGTAGTGATAATAAAAATTTATACTTGAAATGTGATAGTTTTGATGAAATTTCAATTGTTGAGATATTTTTTGATGACATTATATTTGGTGGTAATGTCCAAATCATTTACTAAGGAAATGAGAAAAAGGAATTTGAGATGTCTATGATTGGAGAGATTAAACTCTTTATTGGACTTAAAATTCAACAACTAAAGATGAGATCTATATAAGTCAATCTAAGTATATCAAGGATATCCTGAAAACATTCAATATGGAAGACTCAAAACCGGTTAGAATACTAATGGCTATTTGTTGTAAATTGCCAAAATAATATGACACTAAGGAAATGAATGAGACACTTTACCGATCTATGATTGGTAAACTACAATACGTTGTACACAATAGACTTGAAATTGCACATTCAATTGCTATAGTTGCAAAGTTTTCTGCATATCCAAAAGAGACACATTTGTCTGTGACATTGAAGTATGTGAATTCTAAAGAACATATAGCTGACATATTTACAAAACCACTACCAAAGGATTCTTTTGAGTATCTCTGAGGTAATTTAGGGGTTTTTCCCCTATCTAATGTGCACTAAGGCAAGATGCATGGTGCATCAATTGAGGAAAGCATTAGAATATATATTTTGTGAGTTGATGCTAGTGTTCACTCTTTAGGTGAAGCTTGAAGGAGTGAGATATTTATGACTGCAATGTAAAATCTATACACTTGAGGTATAATTTGAGAATTTTATGTTTCTTTGGCATTGTTGTCAAAGAGGGAGATGAATGACATTATTTTAAGGAGAATATATGAAAGAGGGAGATGAAGAAGTGAATTGATGTAAGGAGAAGTTTATCAAAAGTAGGAGAACTCTAGACAAAGAATATCATTGATGATTTTTTAATATAAAGAAGGAGAATGTGTTAGCATGAATGCTAAATATGTCCTATGGGGGAGTATTCTAGTATTTCTGGAGTAGTAGCATGTTGCATTCATGATTGTGTTTGTCATTGATGTCAACATAATGATTATACTAAAGATTAGAAGAGTAGAAAATTGAGTTTGATTTAGTGCACACAAAGTTTTATATATGAGGTTATGAGAAGCTGAGGACATATTTCTTATGGTGTTCTAATATCATGGTTAAGAGAGTGTACATAAATTCAAGTATTTGCATCAATAATCTAGCGGAAACTCTATTCTGATAGTGTTCCTGAGAAGTGGTTTGTGATAATCAGATTATATCTCCTAACAGAGATAGAATCTAGACAAGCAAAGTTATAAAGAGGTTGAAGATATTGCAAAGGCAACCTGGATGAGTCATCATAGTCAAAGATTGCACGTGTGAAGATGATTTAAGTTTGTGAGCCAACAGTTTTTATGTAATTATGGAAATATTGTGTAAAGTGTAATGTTTTATATTTTGTAATTGGTTAAGCCTAAATGACTGACTCAATTATGAAATATTAAGCAGGGTATAAAGGAAGGATTGTTCTCCTTGATTGAGATATGAAAATGTAAGATGTGAAGGTGAAATAATACAGATTAGTGATCTAAGGGATTTTTATGTGATGTGAAGTGAGAAAATCTGGTATTGAAATTTGGTGAAGCTTTTGATGTGGTTTTGGCACAGTTAGAGGAGAAAAGAGAAGTTTTTGAGATCAATTATACTTGGTATTATTCTATTTTGATAATATAGAGATTGATTAGATAGTATGTTCGGTGATCTTTCCCTTGAAGCTGTTTGGATAGTGGGTCCTTCTATCTTCCTTAACTCCTAATAGGGTTAGAATCTCGTCACAGGGATTCAAAGTCTTCTAATAGAGACTAATATGTACTGAATGTATTTCATAAGACTCCTAATAGGGTCCATCCTCTCACAAGGAATTTTCATATTAGTACATTTTTTTGTGGTTACCATCCCCACTGGCATTTACTCTCTAATCAAGAGGTTCCCTAGTTAACAAATATGGTGTCATTGTGTATGGTTATCTTTTTATAGTTGTTGTTTATGTTGATTACATATTTTAGATATAATAAGGTTAATAAAAGTCATTGTAAATAGATAACTAATTTACCCCCCCTCTCAATTATCTTGGTGGACTTTACTTTCTAAAAATTGGTATCAAAGCATTAGGTCCTTAAGGAAAAGTTTTATAGCTTGAGGAGATCCATGGCGAATCATTTCAGAAAAGAAAGTCTTAAGTTTGATGGAGTTAATTATGAAAGTTGGAAAGAGAATATGAAGACACATCTTCTATGTTTAGGGCCATGATATTGGTTGATTACAAAGAATGAGAAATATATCATTGAAGAAGAAAAGATTGAGGATTGCACTGAAAAAGAAAGAGATGCACCATTAGTAAAATACTTCAGAATCTTTAGAAGTAAGTGTACATTAAGAGAGATGATGATATTGGTAAGAATGATCTGAGAAGTGATGTGTTGGAAATATAATATGTAAATGTGATACTGAGAGGGGGGGTGTGAATCAGATATCACCTACTAATCCATTTTGATATGAATAAAACATTTACATAGCAATGAACAATACTTGATCATAACAAAATAACTAACACACTAAGCAACATCCATGAAAGTACTCATAACATAGTAATTTTGGTTATCCAAAACCCTTGAAAGGTAAAATTGGGGTGAGGATGACACCCACAAATCTTCACTACTGCAGTAATAAATTTTCCTTTTAGGGCTTACAAAATTTGATCAAAACATGATCTACCCTATGAGGGGTCTACCCTGTTAAGAGCTAAAAGACTTATACAGTCTACCTTGCTAAAGGATTTGAAACTTACAACAAAGTAAGAACTCGGTTAAGAGATTACAAAAAGTCTGTTAGGACTAATCAGTTAAGAGATTTACCCTAATACACTGATTAGAAAGTCTCAGTACCTGATCTTTCAGTTTGCACTGTATGCAAATTACAGATCTTCTCTTTATTGTATTGTATTGATCTCTTCTATCAGATTTATCTCTATTCTATCCTTTCACTGCTTATCTCTATGACTGAATTCTTTCTGAATGCTTCACTACTCTAAATGTGCCTCTCTGCTCATTCCCTTCACATTTGCTATCTTTCACTCTTCCTCATTTTAGGGTTTAGATCTTAACCTTATATAATTAGCAAACCATTCATGATTCAAGATCTACGGTTTAGATTAATTCCTTTTGCCGCTTAAGCCTTACTAATTTCTAATTGGCTCTATGTATTACATAGGGATCAATGATTTCAAAATAGATGTGTAATCATCTCCATAATTACCTCAACAAACAAAATACAAAACATGAATGTATCCCAAAATGATTTACCTCGATCATTGTACCATAACAAACTCATATGTCATTCTTGGCTAACTCAGCAAATGTAGTTCCTGATACTCGACATTCACTGTACTCAGCATATGTTGATATCTCTGTCGCTTGGTAATCATTGCATATATGACTTGGCAAAACTAGACTCGGCATAATAAAAAAATACATAGTGACCATAAGTTTACTCTGCAGTACCACTGCTTGGTAAGTATACATTACATAACTCAGCCTTTATAGAATGACTCAGTCGCAGTGATGACTGACCATCATTGCCTAGATAAATAAATAAGTGTGGCTCACTAATAGTCAACAAGGTGAAGTAAGAAACAAAACAAGACTAGTATGTAAATGATACTCACAACAAGAAGGTATAGATTATGAAGAAACATTTGCAACTATTGCAAGAATTGAAGCAATAAGAATGTTTTTGGCCTATGCAGCTTATAAGAAATTCAAAGTGTATCAGATGGATGTGAAGTAAACATTTTTTAATGGTGAATTAGAAGAATAAGTTGATGGACTACAACTAATTAAATATCTTGAGGAAGAGTTTGACAATTTCAATTGGATATTTTAAAGATAGTGATTGATGATCACTTAGCTACTAGTGTGTATGTAAGATATTAAATTAGTTAATGTATTATCATTGATGTCAACTAGCTTTGAATATACTTATCATGATGGTTACAAACATCTTAAGAAGGAATTAATGATGAAGGAATGAAAAATCTACATGAAGATGAGATGGATGAGAAAGATATGGATATGGTATTCATTGGGTAACTTATGATGAGCCTATGACATTATGATGGTGATTTGATTGTATTACATGAATCTATTATGGATTGAAGATCAAGAATGTACAAGTTTATGTAGTTGGTAAATGAAGAATTCAGTATACACTGAGCAAGTGTAGTGTATACCGAGTACAGTGTTAACCAAGCTAGTTATCACTGACGCATTATGGTATTGATCGAGTGGAAGAAATAAATGGAACTTGTGACTGCCAACTAAAGATGATGAGTTGGAAAATTATTTATGATCCCAAGTTAAATGATAATGTTTTTTATGATGATCAAATGAGTGACAAAATTCAAAGATGATTGATCGGATGAAGGAGAATGAAACATGTTATTGACACAACTATCGAGGAAGGTTAAAGCAGAAAAATCAATGGTAAAGATTAAGAGGCAAAATCTATGGATGAAAATAAAATGATTTATGATGTCTATATAAAGAGACATGAGATTAATTATTGAGTCTGTTGTAGGAGATTTCACATGAAAATATTAAATTCATGCAAGGTTGATCAAACTGGTTCAAGACAAAATTGAGCAATTCTGTAGACAACACCAAACATCAGAGAAAACAATTACGTAGCATAATAGAGTTGGAGGAAACAAAGAGATTGAATTGATTATTGATTATAGGTATTTTGGAGCTTAGTATAGATCTAAAAATTTTCAAATCAAGTTATATTTGAATCGAATCATTACTATATCAGTTTAACCTTTTCTATAGATAAATCTCTTAACCAAGTGGGACTTAACAATTTTTATATTTCAATATGACATTCAATGAATGTTGATTTTTTTCTTGTTGACCCCATAGTGAATGTTTTGTCAAAGGAGAACTATTAGTGATAAATCCTCTAACCAAGTCACACCTCATAGTGTGCTTTTGTAACCTTTAACAAGGTTGGCTCCTAACTGAGCTCACTTCAGAAGAGTGAATTATTTTGGGTTACCAGTCCCAGGTGGTTCACCTAGTTGTTAGAATAACTGAGAGGGGGGGGTGAATCAGTTATCCAGTGTCCCAAAACAAAATTTATAATTCAAAACCATTTCTTCATTTTTTGCTCATTGGTAAACCATAAATACTTTCACTGTCTTTGCTTTTACCAATTACCAGTCTAATACTATAATAGTTTACCGAACAAATCTAACATGTAACATGTAAAGAATGATAACTAACAAATATCACAATCAACACATAACACAAGAGATTTAATGTGGAAACCCTGTAAAGGGAAAAACCACCTAGGACCGGCAACCCAAAATTGTTCACTCTTCTGAAGTGAGGTCAGTTAAGACCCAACCCTATTAAAGGTTACAAACACACTATCAGGTGTGACCTTGTTAGAGGATTTTAGACTAGAAGTTATCCTCCAACCAGCATTCACTATGGGGTTGATAGGATAACAATGTTCATTCTATGAATGATAAATCATAAGACTTTTAGAGTCCACTCAGTTAAGAGATTTTGACTGTATACAATGGTTAAATATGTAACAATAAATGACCTACCTTAATACAACTTCAATTGTAGATTACAGATCAATATTTAGTCCATACAAATCCTTCTGATCAATATTTCAATTTAGATTCAATACTGTATCAACTTACTGTCCGTCAGTAATTGCTCTTTCTAGCTAGATAATTGTTTTGCAGCTCAGTTCTTGCTTAACCAGTATGATCAGAATGCATGAAAACCTTTTTCACGTGATATTCCTATAGCTTCTTCTTCTTCTGGCATTTTTCATAAAGAAATTATGTTCTCTTATATAGACGAGTAAATCATTTTCTTCTCCACCATCAGATTTTGCCGCTTAACCACATTCATAGATTTTGTAGCTTCAAACTTTCTCGGTACTTGTGTCAATAACATGTTTCAATCTTCTCTATTAGATCTTCCTTGAAGTTCATCAGCCATCGATCTATGTATCAAACATTATCTATTACCTCAATGTTATACTTTTGCCAACTCATCAATCTTATTAGCTAAACTAATCATTTAATTCATTTTGTTCCACTCGATTAACAAAGAAATGCATCGGTGAATACTGCTCAGTTAATACTATGATTGGTATACACTACACTCCGTCAGTGTATACTAGAAATGCTTCATTTACTGACAACACTGCTTTGTGTCTTTCAGCTCTATACTTCATCATAGATGAATGCAATATAATAAAGTCAATATCATCAAGTCATAGACTCATCAATAAGTTACTCATTGTGTTCCTTATCCTCATCTATCACGTACATCTATCTCCATGTAGATTTCTCTATTTTTCATCTCTTTTTCACCTTTCTTCAGATGTGTCGGTATAGTAACTTACAAGATAAGTGTTGTCAAACTAGTTGACATCAATGACAACATAATACTAATTTAATCATATTACATATCTAATCAGAAACTCCTCAGTGATCTTTAATCACAGATTCTTTAATCAAATTCTAAATTAGTTGTAGTTCAACAATCTCTCCCTTTGGCATTGATGGCAACTCAAGTAATATGAAATGTACAATACACATACCAAACATATATTCTACAACTTAGTGAACAAAATGTTGTAAGTCGAATAGACTTAATATGTTTAATCACTACGTTACTAAGCAACATTAAATAGTACAGCTTTACCATTCTACAGTTGTCATCTTTTTCAATTCTCCTGTTCTTGCTTCAGTTCTCTGTAACTGATCTTCAATACTCTGTCTCATTCAGATTGTCTCTCCCTTAGATAATTCTTGTCGGTGCTTGTTCCTTTTCATATCTAGTTTTTCTCTCCCCTTTTTCATTTCATATTGTTTATCTCTCCCTTTGACAGCAATGCCAAAGAAACAAATAAACAAACATTTATGTCTTCCTCTGTATCTCTGAATACTGATATTCCAATCGGTTCAAGTTTTCAAACTTAATCACAACCTTGAACATGATTCAAAGTGTGAACTATGTTGCATCAACATGAATTATCTTTTGATATAAGTAGGCTAATGAAACAACCAGATCACCTTAGTGACCGATAGACAGGGGACAGACCCCAAGTATTCAAATGTGTCCTTCGATAGGGGTTTTTAAAAAATATCTGCAAGTTGTTCTTTAGATGTGACAAATTCTAACTTCACTTGCTTCTCTTTCACTTGTTCTCTTAAGTAATGATACTTAATAGATATATGCTTTGTCTTAGAGTGCATCACAGGATTCTTTGAAATATTAATAGCACTAGTGTTGTCACAATATATAATCACCGGGTCAGTGATTACCTCATTCATTCCTTCCAACACTTGTTTGATATATGCAATGTTTGAATAGTTAGTAGTAGCAGCAACATATTCTACTTCAACTATAGACTAAGAAATACAAGCTTGCTTTTTACTTGTCTAGGTTACAAGTCTTTCACCAAAGAAAAATGCTCCTCTAGTGGTGCTTTCTCTATCATCCACATTTCCAGCCCAATCAGCATCGGTGTAAAATTTCAGTTCAAAATTCCCTTCCTTAGGATACCATAATCCAAAATTCTCTATTTTCTTCAAGTATCTTAAGATTCTTTTTGTAGCTATCATGTGTGATTCTCTAGGATTAGCAGAAAATCTTGCAACAATTCCCACAACATGTGTTATATCTGGTCTACTGTGAACTACATACATTAACTTACCAATCATGGATCAATAAAGTGTCTGGTTTACCTTTGTAGTTTCATCCTCCTTTGTCAATTTGCATCCAGTAGCCATCAGTGTTCCCACAGGTTTAGCATCTTCCATGCCAAATGTATTCAGTACTTCCTTTATGTGTTTAGATTGTGTGATGAATATTCCATCACTCTGCTAAATCACTTGTAGTCCAAGAAAGAACTTAATCTCTTCAAACATAGACACTTAAAATTCCTTTTGCATTTCATCAACAAATGCCTTGTAGACAAGATCTAAGCCTCCAAAGATGATATCATCAACAAATATTTTAGCAATGATAATAGTATCATCAGTATCACCTTTCACATACATATTGTTGTTTTCACTTGTTCTAACAAATTCAATGCTTAACAAGTAAGTATGCAATCTTTCATACCATGCTCTCGGTGCTTGTTTCAAACATATAAAGCTTTATGTAATCTACATACCATGTCTTTATTATAGGAATCAACAAATCCTTCAGGTTGTTCAATGTAGACCTCTTCTTCAAGTATACCATTTAAAAATGCTGACTTCACATCCATTTGATAGACTTTGAATTTCTTGTGTGCAACATATGCAAGTAGCATTCTAAATCCTTCTAATCTAGCAACAGATGCAAATGTTTCACCATAGTCAATGCCTTCTTCCTATGCATATCCCTTGCATACCAATCTAGCTTTATTTCTTGTGACTTCACCATTTTCATTCAATTTATTCCTGTATATCCACTTAGTACCGATAACATTTTTATCTTTTGGTTGGGGTACTAAGGACTAGGTTTTGTTCTTTTCTATTTTCTCTATTTCTTCCTTCATTGCATTAACCCATTATTCATTCTCTAATGCAAATTTCATAGTTTTAGGTTCAAATTCACAAATTAAACATGTACCTTGTCTTGTTTTGCTTCTAGTTTGCATTCCAGCAAGTCTGTCTCCAATGATTTGTGTTTCAAGATGATGTCTTCTGACAAAGCTAGCCAAAACTTGATTTCTCCTTTCTTGTTCCTCGATTTGTGTTGTCTGTTGTCCTACATTGTTTCCCTACTGACTGGTTGTCACAATTTTCTGTGTCAGTAGATACTCTGGATGTTCAATGTAAGTGAATCTACCATAGTCTTCTAGTTCCTTTGTACTTTCCTCTATGTACTTGTTATCAAAATCATCAACACAAACATTAGTACTTTCAACTATCTTATTTGTAACCTTATTCAGACATTTATATGCTTTACTTGTAGTGGAATATCCCAGAAATATTTCTTCATCTCCTTTAGAATTAAATTTTCCATTTCTCTCATCTTTCAAAATAAAGCATTTACTTCCAAAAATTTTGAAATAACTTACAGTAGGTTTGTGTCCAAACCATAGTTCATAAGGTGTTTGGTTAGAGTCCTTCTTTAGTTGTACTCAGTTAAGAACATACACAGTTGTACTAATAGCTTCCCTCTAGTATGTCTAAGCAACATTTTTCTGTATCATCAATTTTCTAGCACAGTCAATTATAGACCTGGTCCTCCTTTCAGCAATGTTCTTTTGCTGAGGTGTCCTCGGTGCAAATACTTGTCTTTTGATTCCATGCTCATTACAAAAATTAGTAAATTCATTAGAGATAAATTCACCTCCTCTATTAGATCTTAAACATTTTATTTCCTTTCTGGTTTCTTTCTCTACCTTAGCTTTATACCACTTAAATTCACAAAAAGATTAGTCTAGTACAGTCATCAACAAAAAGATTAAAATATCTATCACCAAAAAAGCTCTGAGTTATCATAGGACCACATAGGTCGGTGTGAACCAACTCAAGTATCTTCTTTGTTGAATAGTCTTTGCTTTTAAAATTAGACTTAGTCATCTTACCTTTCTGACATTCATGGCACATGGCATGATCAGGTTTTTTCAACTTAGGCAATCCTCTAACTCTTTTCTTTCTACTAATCTTGATCATGTTGTCAAAGTTCACATGGCATAACCTTCTGTGCCACAACCAGGCATCTTCATCCTTTATTAACACACAAGAACACTGATCCATATCAAGATAGAATAGATTACCTCTGGATTGTGTACCAATTTTGACAAGTCTTCCTCCATCATCATAGATCTTCACCTTTTTGCTCTCAAAAGCTAGTCGGTGGCCTGAATTGTTCAACTAAGCCACACTTAACAAATTATAGTTCAATCCATCTACCCAATATGCATTTTCACATTGTAATCTATCATTGATCATCAGTGAGCCTTTACCTCTTACCATACAAGGTGCATCATTTCCCATTCTCATAGATCCTCCATTATATTCAACTAGATGATCAAACTTCTCTACATCACCGGTCATATGATGTGCACAACCACTGTTTATGATCCATGTATCATTTCTGCTTACTTTAGAGATCAATTTTGTCTCTTCATCTTCTGAGTCATATTTCATAGCAAAAAATACAACTTCTATATCATCATTAGATTCAGATTCAGTTTCAATATCTTCAGCTATGTAACATACCTTTTTTCCTTTTTCATCTCGGTTTTCTCTATTATTGTGACCGGTAGCCTTTGTTGACTCTTCTCCCATAGCTTCCTTCAGATCAGACTTTGGATCTATTATCATCTTGCTTCTGTGGACATCTAGCAACAATGTGACCAACTTCTTTACAATTAAAGCATGCTAAAGGTAGCTTACCTCTATACCTTCATTTTCCTTTGGGAAATCTTCTGGCCATAAGTGCTTCAAGCTCATCAAGTTCATCATCGGTATTGTCATCACTATCACAATTCTTACTATTCCTGCTAGACTTTTCAATCTTCAAAGAAGACATGAAAGCGGACTCAATAGATGGAACAACACTGTTGTCAAAGTTGTTTAAATCAAAGGTTGTAAGTTTACCAATCAGAGTGTCAAGGGTAAGGTTGGATGTAGCTCTTGTTTCATGAATTGCAGAAATCTTGATTGCATAAACTAGTAGCAAAGTTCTGAGAATCTTGCTTATCACTATTTCATCCTAATTACTCCATTAGATGCTCTAATAGCATGTACCACCTCTTTGAGTCTATTTGAATATTGTACAATGTTCTCACCTTCTTTTATTCTCATATCATCAAATCTACCTCTCAGACTTTCAACTCGGGCTCTTTTGACATTCAGATCTCCACTGTATATTTGTGCTAATTTATCCCACATTCCTTTGGTAGTTGTGCATGTCTTGATATCTTCAAATTCGGTGTCAATATAGGTAGTAGAAAGTTCCATCATAGTAAAATTGTGTTCATGTTTGTCCTTCAATTGATCAAGAGTTAAGGGATCAATGGGCAGTTGCATGTAACCATTCTCCATCAGCTCTAGTGCAAAGTTCCCAATTCCAGATATGTGCAGCTTCATTCTACTTTTCCATACTGTGAAGTTCTCTTTGTTCAATTTTAGTACTTCCCTCTTATACATCTTGAGACCTTTATGCTTAAGTCCTTAAAACTCTGTTCCAAGCAACCAATGCTCTGATACCAATTGTTAGAATAACTGAGAGGGGGGGGGGGTGAATCAGTTATCTAGTGTCCCAAAACAAAATGTATAATTCAAAACCATTTCTTCAATTTTTTCTCGTCGATAAACAATAAATAATTTCACTGTCTTTGCTTTTACCAATTACCAGTCTAATACTATAACAGTTTACCGATCAAATCTAACATGTAACATGTAAAGAATGATAACTAACAAATATCACAATCAACACATAACACAAGAGATTTAACGTGGAAACCCTGTAAAGGGAAAAACCAGCTAGGACTGGCAACCCAAAATTGTTCACACTTCTAAAGTGAGGTCAGTTAAGACCCAACCCTGTTAAAGCTTACAAACAAACTATCAAGTGTGACCTTTTTAGAGGATTTTAGACTAGAAGCTATCGTCCAACCAGCATTCACTATGGGGTTGATAGGATAACAATGTTCATTCTATGAATGATACATCATAAGACTTTCAGAGTCCACTCGATTAAGAGATTTTGACTATATACAATGGTTAAATATGTAATAGTAAATGACCTGCCTCAATACAACTTCAATTGTAGATTACAGATCAATATTTAGTCCATACAAATCCTTCTGATCAATATTTCACTTCAGATTCAATACTGTATCAACTTACTGTCCGTCAGTAATTGCTCTTTGTAGCTCAGTAATTGTTCTACAGCTTTGTTCTTGCTTAACCAGTATGATCAGAATGCATGAAAACCTTGTTCACGTGATATTCTTGCAGCTTCTTCTTCTTTTGGCATTTTTCATAAAGAAATTTTGTTCTCTTATATAGATGATTAAATCATTTTCTTCTCCACCATCAGATTTTGCTGCTTAACCACATTGATAGATTTTGCCACTTCAAACTTTCTCGATACGTGTGTCAATAACATGTTTCAATCTTCTTTGTTAGATCTTCCTTGAATTTCATCAACCGTAGATCTGTGTAACAAACATTATTTGTTACCTCGATGTTATACTTTTGCCAGCTCATCAATCTTATCAGCTAAACTAATCATTTAATTCATTTTGTTCCACTCGGTTAACAAAGAAATGCGTCGATGAATACTGCTTGATTAATACTGCGATCGGTATACACTACACTCTGTCGATGTATACTAGAAATGCTTCATTTACCAACAACACTGCTTTGTGTCTTTCAGCTCTATACTTCATCATACATGAATGCAACATAATAAAGTCAATATCATCAAGTCATAGACTCATCAATAAGTTACTCAATGTGTTCCTTATCCTCATTTGTCATGTACATCTTTCTCCATGTAGATTTCTCTATTCTTCATCTCTTTTTCACCTTTCTTCAGATGTGTCGGTATAGTAACTTACAAGATAAGTGATGTCAAACTAGTTGACATCAATGACAACATAATACTAATTTCATCATATTACATATCTAATCAGCAACTCCTCAGTGATCTTTAATCACAGATTCTTCAATCAAATTCCAAATCAGTTGTAGTTCAACACTAGTATGGTTTCCATGTTAAAAATTTATGTTATATGTGTTATATATGTATGGATGTGTTGAATTGTTATTTTAGTTTACACATTACTATAACTAGATTGATCGGTAAACACAATATTTAACTTACTGGTAATCAGTATATGAACAGAAATGCATAGTTGATATTTTACCGAGTTGATTAATTTGTTTAAAATTTTTGTTATATACATCTGCAAGTATTTGGGACTATAAGATAACTAGACTTAATTGATTCACCCCCTCTCTCAGTTATTTAATAGAAGTGTACATTAAGCAGCTAGACAGTTTTCCTTTGACTGAACAAGGAGATATGGTTTGCAAATTGAACAAAGCACTATATGGACTAAAGCAAACACCTAGAACCTAGTATGTGGGGTTGTATACAAATTTGGCAAAATTGATATTTGCTAAAGGTACTACGGATAGAAACTTGTATCTAAAAGAAATAGAGAATGGTATATTGATTGTACTTATTTTTGTTGATGATATAATCTTTGGAGGAGATGATGAGGCAAGTGATAAATTTTTTGATGAAATGAAGAAGAAATTTGAGATGAGCATGATTGGAGAAATGAAATTTTTCTTGGGTTTGCAAATTGTGTAGAACAGTGATGGTATTTTCTTATCTCAAATTAAGTATCTGAAAGACTTCCTGCATAGATTTGGTTTGGAAAGTTGTTGTTAGAGTAAAGTATTAATTATATTAATTAACTTTACTCCTTTCTTAAGATGTTAACACTTTTATTTTTAGTCGTTTATATTTAAACACACATGCACTAGTTGATTTAAACATATGCACTTGTTGTTTTAAATATAAACTTGCATGCATTAGTCTTGTAATAATTTAACTAATTATTACATGCACTTATGTTTTTTTAGGGTTTTCCTTTCAAGGCTTTCGATCTCCTTTATAAGGTTGATCCATTGTATATTTTATTCATTCATTAATTAAGGATATTTTCTTCTTCATATTTTTGAGTCAAACCCTTGCACTCTTTTTGTCTCTCCTTCCTTGTAACTAGTTTTTGTATGCAGGTGATCTTCGGGTTTTGTGGATTTATATTGCTCAAATCCTACATGGTATCAGAGCCTAATCTGCTACAGCTTGTTCATGTTTGAAGGATTCAAATTAGAGATTTTTTGGTTGATTTGAGAGGTTTTGGTTATAGTTTTCAGATCTGGTATTCTCTATAGGATGTTATTTTTTATTTCTTTTTAGCACTTTTTACAGGCGCTGCATGTGAAATCCTGAGAGATAGGGCCGTGTTTGTTAGATCTCTTGGTTTAGATTAGGGCTTTTTTAATATTTTTTTATTGAAATTAGGGGGTCCCTAAATTTTTTTGCACTTTGAGCTCAAACAGACCTCACCATTGAGCTCGCAGCACCCAAAAACCCTTATTTCAATATAAAACACATCCAATTTGGACAACGTTGCAGGGAGAGGCAAAAAAATTTTGCCCCAAGGTCATACATTTGTGCATGCACCCTGAGGCAATTAATTACATGCATCATGAGGTAGAAAATTCAAAAAATCTGGTAAAGAATGTGCTCCAGTAGCACTCAGCTTGTGCGCCACCCACACTCAGCCAGCGCACCACTGCCACCGACGGACTACTAGCGCTGGCTGCCAGCGCTAACTGCTAGCATTGACCGTTAGCCACTGACTACCATCGCTGATAGCTAGCGTTAGTGGCTATGCCCCCATGTGACCAACTGCTAAGGCTAGGGGCTAGTGTTGGTCCCTTAAAGTTTTTGGAGGATTTTTTTTTTCTTCTCTTCTGAAGGGTTTTTACTAAAATTAGTGTTCTGGGAGCTCCAAGCATCATTTTTCGACAAAAGAGATATCACCAGAAAGCTGGTTCCAAGTCCAACACTCTCATGGAGGTTAATCTAGTAATTTTTGTCATCTAGCTTATTTTTTTTGTCAACGCTAGATTATCCTTATTGCATTCTTGGGGAGCTCATTTGCTCAAATTAGCTCCATTTTTCAATCCAGAAGAAGCACCAGAAAGCTCTTCTCAAGCACCATCTAGATTTCTACCTATTTTCATCAGAGTTTTTTCAAGGTACATAAGATTCATAATTGAAGCTTTTTTTCTCTTCTCTTGATCAAGCATATCATTCTAGGCTTAGGGGTTTGATATTTGGATTGTGAGGGGTGTTATTTTCTTGTTTCTATCAGTTAAACCAGATATTTATCAAAACAAAAACCCCTTCTAAAAAATATGGCCGAGACCTCTTCTTGTCTAGAACTTCTGACCCCACATAATTATCACACATGGAAAACCTTGATGACATGGCTTCTCCATTCAAAAGGGCTCTGGTCTTGTCTAGATGCAGTGCAGGCAGTATCACAAGGGACCTTTGAGATCATGCAGCATCAGAATAAGATGGATGAGGCTATGGGGTTGATTTCTTTATAGGTATCAGATAGCTTGTAGTTAAATCTTGATGGGTGCAATACCCCTCTAGCTATGTGGACCAAGCTTAACACCTTTTCTGGTATAGTGAATGAGTTTAGAGCACTTCAGATTGAGGTAGAGCTTACCTCTCTTGTACTTGATTCTTTTCCCTCTATTGAGGACTTTTTGATGAAGTTCAAATAGTAGAGATCTTTGTTACATGGATGTGGAAAGAAAAAGACTGATAAAGAGTGCATTTATCTGATTTTGTCTAAGCTTAGGGGACACTTTTAGATCTTCTCTTCTACCTTTCATTCTACCATGGATGCTTTGGGACCTACATTCACCATGCCCACTTTTGAGGTGTTATGTGATCATTTGACTAGAGAGCAGGCCAAACTTACTCAGTTGGACTCTCTAATAGGATCAAAGAACCAAGCATTGGTTTCTCATCCATCCAAAAAAAAGCAGAAGCAGAAGCAAAAGCTAAAGTAGATAGCAGATTCCTCTTCTTAGCACTCTACTGGCCCACCATCTTCTTCTAAGAAGGATAAACAGAAGAGTGAAAGACCTACATGTTCCTATTGTTATAAGGTTGATCCATTGTATATTTTATTCATTCATTAATTGAGGATATTTTCTTCTTCATATTTTTGAGTCAAACCCTTGTGCTCTTTTTGTCTCTACTTCCTTGTAACAGGTTTTTGTATGCAGGTGATCTTCAGGTTTTGTGGATTTATATTGCTCAAATCCTACATGGTATCAGAGCCTAATCTGCTACAGCTTGTTCACATTTGAAGGATTTAAATTAGATATTTTTTGGTTGATTTGAGAGGTTTTGGTTATAGTTTTTAGATCTGGTATTCTCTGTAGGATGTTATTTTTTGTTTCTTTTTAGCACTTTTTACAGGCACTACATGTGAAATCCTAAGAGATTGGGTCATGTTTGTCAGATCTGCTAGTTTAGATTAGGGCTTTTTTTATGTTTTTTTATTGAAATTAGGGGGTCCCTAAATTTTTTTGCACTTTGAGCTCAAATAGACCTCACCGTTGAGCTTGTAGCACCTAAAAACCCTTATTTCGATATAAAACACATCCAATTTGGACAATGTTGTAGGGAGAGGCAAAAAAATTTTGCCCCAAGGTTGTATGTCTATGCATGCACCCTGAGGTAATTAATTACATGCATCATGAGGTAGAAAATTCAAAAAATTTGGTAAATAATGTGCTTTGCTAGCACTCAGCCTGTGCACCGCCCATGCTCAGCCAGCGCACCACTGCCACCGATGGACTACCAGTGCTGGCCACCAACGCTAACTACCAGTGTTGACCATCAACCACTGAATTCCATCATTGACAGCCAGTAGTTGACTACCAGTGCTAGTGGCTATACCCCCATATGACCAACCACTAAGGCCAGGGGCTAGCATTGGTCCCTTAAATTTTTTGGAGGATTTTTTTTTCTTCTCTTCTGAAGGGTTTTTACTAAAATTAGCATTCCAGGAGCTCCAGGCATTATTTTTTGACAAAAGAGAAATCACCCAAAAGCTGGTTCCAAGTCCAATGCTCTCATGGAGGTTAATTTGGTAATTTTTGTCATCTAGCTTGTTTTTTCTATCAACTCCAAATTATCCTTATTGCATTCAGGGGGGGCTAATTTGCTCAAATTAGCTCCATTTTTCAATTTGGAAGAAGCACCAGAAAGCTCTTCTCAAGCACCATCCAGATTTCTACCTATTTTCATCAGAGTTTTTTCAAGGTACACAAGATTCGTAATTGAAGCTTTTTTTCTCTTCTCTTGATCAAGCATATCATTCTAGGCTTAGGGGTTCGATATTTGGATTGCGGGGGGTGTTATTTTCTTGTTTCTATTAGTTAAACTAGATATTTATCAAAATAAAAACCCCTTCTAAAAAATATGGCTGAGACCTCTTCTTGTCTAGAACTTCTGACCCCACATAATTATCACACATGGAAAACCTTGATGACACAGCTTCTCCATTCAAAAGGGCTCTGGTCTTGTCTAGATGCAGTGTAGCTAGTATCACAGAGGACCTTTGAGATCATGCAGCATCGGAATAAGATGGATGAGGCTATGGGGTTGATTTCTTTATAGGTATCAGATAGCTTGCAATTAAATCTTGATGGGTGGAATACCCCTCTAGCTATGTGGACCAAGCTTAACACCTTTTTTGGTATAGTGAATGAGTTCAGAGCACTTCAGATTGAGGTAGATCTTACCTCTCTTGTACTTGATTCTTTTCCCTCTATTGAGGACTTTTTGATGAAGTTCAAACAACAAAGATCTTTGTTACATGGATGTGGAAAGAAAAAGACTGATAAAAAGTGCATTTATCTGATTTTGTCTAAGCTTAGGGGACACTTTTAGATCTTCTCTTCTACCTTTCATTCTACCATGGATGCTTTGGGACCTACATTCACCATGCCCACTTTTAAGGTGTTATGTGATCGTTTGACTAGAGAGCAAGCCAAACTTACTCAGTTGGACTCTCTAACAAGATCAAAGAAACAAGCATTGGTTTCTCATCCATCCAATAGAAAGCAAAAGTAGAAGTTGAAGTACATATCAGATTCCTCTTCTCAGCACTCTACTAGCCCACCATCTTCTTCTAAGAAGGATAAATAGAAGATTGAGAGACCTACATGTTCCTATTCTCAGAAGGGACCTCATGAAGAGTTACATTGTTTTCAGAAGAGATTTGATGGCTATGAGAAATAGATTGTAGATTTGAAAGCTCTTCTTCAGAAGAGCACTATTTCCTCTCTGTCCTCTTCTACCTCACAGGGGTCTACTTTTCAATCTTCTTCCACATCTTCGACATCTAGATAGGATTTTGGATATTATCATGCATTACAAGCATCCATTGCATCCCCTTCATAGGTCCCTTGGATACTAGATTCTGGTACTTCTCGCCATATGGCATCTTCTCAAGGGATCTTTTCTACTATTCAAGCTTCTCCCATTCCTCATATTCTCATTGGGAATAACATTGTCCTGACAGTCTACGGGAAAGGTTCAGTAGGCATTTAGGATGGCAAATTCAATGATGTATTGTATGTTCCATCTATGTCTATAAACCTTCTCTCAATTTATCAGATTACACATAGTGGATTAGGGAAGATAGTTGAGTGCATTGGAGATTCAGTCTTCATTGGGGATAGTGTGATAGGATGCATTATTGCTAAAGGGACAATTGATCATTCCACCCGTCTCTACACCTTCTCACACTTTGGTCCATCATCTCCATTATTGGAGCATAGCTCTCCTCTTTTGCAAGAGCATCATGTGGTGCATTCAAGTCGCTTGAACCTTTGTATTGTTCTTGAGATCACTACTATGACTACCACACCTCATCCTATTGAGGTCTTCTCTCTTCAACAGGATTCTTCTTCAGCACTACCTAACCCTCCAGCTCCATTCATGGAGCCATCAGGTGCACTTGTTGAGGATTCTACATAGGACATTCATCTCCTCTTTCATGACAGTGTCAGCACACCTATCAGACCACCTACATTGGGGATTCCCTTTCAGGATCCTCATGTTTACTCCTTTGAGCATCAGCTCAGCTTTCTAGTGACACCTCATCTTTTGAGGCTACCTCTTTAGTGTCCATTGACTTTCACTCCTCTACATTGGAGTCATAGTGGTTTGTTCATTGATCCAGGGGTTCTTTCATTCAAGAGAGGCTTTGGAGCCTTGATCCTCTCTCGTGGGGGGCTTGGTAGTACACATTGTACTTATGGCTTTGAGAGAGTCTCTTGAAGTCATTTTTTATTCTTTTACTTGCCTTTATATCTCTTTTTGGAGTAGGGTTTTTTCCCATTGGGTTTTCTCTAATTCTCTATTTTACAGAGATTTTATTGTGCTGGGTACCTCATCAAGCCATGTTGTCAGGACCTATTTTTATGCTTTCAGCACTGTAGTTTCCTTTGCTTTCTTCTTGCATTGTTTGTAGCTACATTGTTGCTTAGCTTAAGGGGGGGTGTTAGAGTAAAGTATTAATTATATTAATTAACTTTACTCCTTTCTTAAGATGTCAACACTTTTATTTTTAGTTGTTTATATTTAAACACACATGCACTAGTTGATTTAAACTTATGCACTTGGTGTTTTAAATATAAACTTGCATGCATTAGTCTTGTAATAATTTAACTAATTATTACATGGACTTCTAATTTTTAGGTTTTGTCTTTCAAGGCTTTTGATCTCCTTTATGAGGTTGATCCATTGCATATTTTATTCATTCATTAATTGAGGATATTTTTTTCTTCATATTTTTGAGTCAAACCCTTGCCCTCTTCTTGTCTCTACTTCCTTGTAACAAGTTTTTGTATATAGGTGATCTTTAGGTTTTATGGATTTGTATTGCTCAAATCCTATAGTTGTAATTCAATCAGTACACCTATGGTAACTCATCATAAGTTATCTAGCAAAGATGAGACTCTTGCAGTTGAACAAGGGAACTACAGATCCATGATTGGAGGTTTGCAATATCTAACTCACAGAAGACCAAATATAGCACATGCAATTGGTATTCTTGTGAGATTTCAAGTTGATCTCAAGGAATCACATTAGTAGTAGTAAAGAGGCTATTCAGATATTTGAAAGGTACAATTGATTATAGGTTGTGGTATGATTAATCAAATGACTTTACCCTATGTGCATATACATATGTAGATTGGGGAGGTAGTGTAGATGATCAAAAAGAGTACAAGTGGTGGAGCATTTTTTATTGGAGGAAGATTGATTTCTTGGTTAAGTAAGAAACATAATTGTATCTCACATAGTACAACATAAGAAGAATATGTAGTAGAAACAAATAATTGTAATTAGATAATATGGATGAAACAAATGTTGAAGGATATTGAGATTGAATTTAATGAACCTGCATTCATACATTGTGATAACACAAGTATAGTAAGTATGTCTAAGAATCCTGTGTTAAATTCTAAAACAAAACATATAGAGATAAAGTATCATGTTGTAAGAGAGAAAGTTGCAGAGAAAGAAGTTAGACTTGATTATATCAACACAAAGGAGCAAATAATAGATATCTTTACAATGCCTTTATCTAAAGATATATTTGAGTATTTGAGAGGTATTCTTGGGGTTATGCCCCAACCTACTTTTGAGTAGTGATGTAGAAAGTTGCATCATTCCAGTGGTATAGAGCATTATCTTTTTGTATTGTATTTTGATGCTTCCTCTATGGGGGAGTATCTGAGTTTTGAGTTGAGTCATAAAAGACTCTTTGTAAAAGGTACATTCAAATAGTGTCTTTGGACACTTGAGCAAGTTAAAAATTTTGAGCAATAAGATTGTTTTGACATAATGATGCCTTTGTCATTGATGTCAATGGGGATGAAAAATACATGAAAAACATTTCCAATTATTGATGAAGAGGATTTAAAATAATTGATGAAGAGGATTTGAAATGATTGATGGAGAGGATTTGAAAAGTTAAAGCAAGAGCAACAAAGTTGCATTTTGGTATTCATGGAACTTGGATGTTTTTCATCTATGTTTCCATCAATGCCAATGGGGGAGATTTTTAGCATGAATATTGAATATGTCCTATGGGGGATTATTCTAGCATTTCTGGAGTAGTCGCATGTTGCATTCATGACTGTGTTTGTCATTGATGTCAACATACTGATTATATTGAAGATTAGCAAAGTAGCAGACAAAGTTTGATTTAGCACATAGAGAGTCTTGCAGATGAGGTTATGTGGAGATGAGTGCATATTTCTTATGGTTTCCTGATATCATGGTTAAGAGCATGTATGAAAATTCAATTATTTGCATCAGTAATCTAGTGGAAACTATATTTTGATAGTGTTCTTGAGAAGAAGTTTGTGATAATCAGATTATATCTCCTGACAGGGATAGAATCTGGACAAGTGAAGTTATACATAGGTTGAAGACATTGCAAAGGTGACCTAGATGAGCCAACATAGTCATAGGTTTCATGTGTGAAAATTTATTAAGTTTGTGAGCCAACAATTTTTATGTAATTATGGAAATATTGTGTAATGTGTAATGTTTTATATTTTGTAATTGGTTAAGCCTAATTGGCCGAATCATTTATGAAATATTAAGTATGGTATAAAGGAATGATTATTTTCCTTGATTGAGATATAAAAATGTAAGATGTGAAGGTGAAATAATATGAATTAGTGATCTAAGGGATTGTTATGTGATGCAAAGTGAGAAGATCTGGTGAAGAATTTGGTGTAGTTTTGGCACAATTAGAGGAGAGAAGAGAAGTTGTTGAGATCAATTATACTTCATGTTATTTTGTTTGGATAATATAGAGATCAGTTGGATAGTGTGTTTGATGATCTTTCCCTTGAAGTTGTTTGGACAATGGGTCCTTCTATCTTCCTTAACTCCTAACAGGGTTAGAATCTCATTACACGGATTCAAAGTCTTCTAACAGGGACTGATATGTACTGAATGTATATCATAAGACTCTTAACATGGTCCATCCTCTCACAAGGAATTTTCATATTAGTACATATTTTTTTGGGTACCATCTCCATCCTGGTTTACTCTCTGATCAAGAGGTTCCCTAGTTAACAAATCCGGTGTCATTGTGTGTGGCTATCTTTTTATGGTTTTTGTTTATGTTGATTACATGTTTTAGATATAATAATGTTAATAAAATTTGTTTTAATCAAATAATTGTTTCACCCCCCCCCCCCCCCTCTTAGTTATCTTGGTGGACTTTACTTTCTAATAGAATGTTGCTGATGGAATTAGGAAAGGAAATTGTAAGGGAGACTACTGCTAATAGAGAAATAGAAAAATTACAGATGTAAGATGAAGAACAAAAAATAAGTTACTATTTAGGAGTACAATATATGAATGATAGTGAAGTGTACCATCATTAATCAAACACTAAATTTGTTAGTGTTTCCATCAATGTCAGAGGGAGATTTTTACTATAACTGATAGTAATATTGAACATTGATTATCTAATGGAGTTGATGATGAAGACTGATCAAGATAAGAGGAATACATGATGATAGTAGAAAGGTTAGATCAATTATTGTCTTGTCATTGATGTCAAATAATTGATTTATGGTTTATATTATGTTGCCATATCATTTGGTTATGATATAAGTTGAATGACTTAAGGAGAAGAGAAAATGAGATGTTAAGTTGTAGAACTCAATTGGGCAACTGATACAGATTGGACAATGATTAGATTATGTTGATATAATTTTTTACTACCTAACATATGGCTATGTTAAGTCGGTAAAGCATGGTGATGAAGACTTGACAAGTTGATAAGTTATGTTGTTTTGGCTACTGAGCATGGTATGTCATTCAATAAGTAAAGGTAAAAGGAAAGATAACTTGGTAAAGTGAAAGGAACTCAAGAAACTGAGAAACAAAGAAATATTTAGGCACCGAGCGAAGTTAACCAAAATTCAAATGAAGAACACTGAGAAAGAAACATATATTAAATAAGGATTGAATCAACAATTAATAATTATCTATGATGAGTTGGATGATCATGATAATGAGGAAAGTTAGTTAAAAGGTATCTATGGCCATGAAAATTCAAGGTTAAGATCCGCAAAAAAAGAGATGGAACAACTTTCAAGAAAAATTCCAGTTCCAAGGTGAAAAGAAAATGTGTTAACAAAATTCAGATTCAAGGTTTAATGAATTGAACAGTTAAGATTAATCAAAGAAAAATGTAATAAAAGAGATTAAGAGACCAAATTTGTCTATATAAAGGATGATCTTGTATGGACAAAAAGCTAGAAAATTGAATAGTTGAAGGGTCACTGACTGATACAATGAAGAAGGAACAGAGAGATTCTGAGTGAGAAAAGAAGGATTTGATGAAGTGTTGATGCCAGTGGATAATTAAGAATTAAAGTGAAGATTAAAGAGCGCATAAGGATCTGATTGAGAAAATTTAGTTTAAAATCTATAGGTCATTTTATTTACTGATGTTTACTAGAATTTGTAACAAAGAAATCTCTTAACAGATTAGACCTAATGGTCTTATTGTAAAATCTTTTAAAAATGTAACATTCTAAAAAGTGTTTGAAGCCCTCTAAGAACGCCACTCCTAACAAGGTGAAGATATTAATAGATATGAGGTAAATCCCTTGAACGGGTCACACCTAACAATGTGTATTGTAATATTTAACCAAATTGGCTCTTAACCAAATGTACTTTAGAAGAGTATTTCTTAGTGGGTGATAATTCTCACAGTGGTTTTTCCTAAAACTAGGTTTCCACATTAAATATGGTGTTACATGTTGTGAATGATTTACTGATTGTTATAATTTATTTTATATTGTCGACAAACAATGAAGTTTTTTTACTAAGTTAATCAGAGAAAAGGTGTTAAGGTATTTTGAATCATGGATTACTAATTCACCCCTACTCTCTTTAATCCAACAATATGTATCAGAGCTAAGTACTCTGAAGAGATAAGTTTAAAAGACTTGAGTAAAAGATCCAAAGATGTATAGGAGAGAAGTACCTAAGTTGAACAAGGAAAGTTTCTCAATATGACAAAGTAGAATGAGATTATATCTATCTGGGATTGGAGAATCTGCACTACATTTTCTAGATAATGACTACACTCCACCACCGAAAGGACCTTTGACAGATGATCAGATGAGAGAAAATAAGGAACACAACTTGGTAATGATAGAGATTGTTTATTCCCTCTCTGATATTGAATTTAATGATGTTAAGGATTGGGATAATTCAAGAAAGATGTGGGATAAGCTAACACTTATCTATGGAGGAGATCAACATGTATAAAAAGTTAAGGTTGATAGTTTGAGAGGAAAGTATGATGAAATGAGAATGAAGAATGAAGACAACATCACACAATATAGAAATAGAATCAAAGGAGTTGTTAGTGCCATCGAAGGTACTTGTGGAACCTTGACCATTGAAGAAGTGGTATGTAAAATGTTGAGAAATCTTTTTTTTAAAGTATGGTATTGGAGTATCTACAATTCAAGAATTGAGATCTATATCGAACAATGTTGTTACTCTTGAAGCCGTAATCAGTAAGCTGACTCCATTTGAGCTTAACAATTATGATAATAGTCTACCAACCATTGAAACTACCTTCAAATCATCTATGAGCATTGGACCATCAAGTAGAGAAAGAGAAAATCATAGTAATTAATATGGAAATGAGTATGATAGTATCATAATTGAAGAGAAAGAACAACAGGAATTGGAAGCATTATTGCCTAACTGACTACCAAGAGGTTAAGGAAAGTAACAAGGAAAGTTACCATTGAAATGTTTCAATTGTAATAAGATTGGACATGTTGTATCTAGATATCTTGACAATGACATGAATGATAAGAATGATGAAAGAGACATTGACACTGAATATTCATCGATTTTAAGGACAAAGGTAAGAAGACTTGCTACCTAGCTGAGGAAGGTGTAACTGAGGATGAATCTAATGATACCGAAGAAGGATATGAAGTTGTCTATGTTGCAGTAAAAGAAGACTCAAATGAAGAAATGTATGAAGATAAAAAAAATACTTGTTTCTCATGTAAGTAAACTAGACCCATGGATTATTGATAGTGGATGTTAATATCATATGACTGGTGATAGTGATAAGTTTGAGAACCTAGAAGAGTATGATGGAGGATTTGTCAAATTTGACAATGATGCTCCATGCCCTATGAAAGGTAAAGGATCTATTATTTTGAATGAAAAAATGAAATGTAATGATGCATATTTGACTAGAGGACTAAACTATAACCTATTGAGTGTTGCACAATTGAACAATACTAACCACCAATAGGAATTTCATAACAGAAAGGTTAAGATCTATGGTGTTGATGGAGATCTAATTGGAATGAGTGGACAATCAAGAGGTAATTTATTTTATCTTGATACTGATGAAAAGAGTTGTTTGTTTGTTAAAATTGATGATGTATGACTATGAAATAAGAGACCGTGTCATGTGAATTTTGATAACTTGATCAAAATAAGTAAGAAGAGTAGAGTCAAAGGACTACCGAGATTAAACAAACCTAATAAAGCTATGTGCAAGGAAGGTTAGATTGGTAAGATGACAAAATTAAGTTTTTTAAGTAAATCTTACCCTACCAATGATATTTTGGAATTGGTTCACATTGACCTTTGTGGTCCTATGAGAGTTCAAAGCTATTATTAAGATTGATACTTTATTTTTTTTGTTGATGATTATTCAAGAATGATGTATGTTATGTTTCTAAAGGAAAAACTTGATGCATTTCAAATGTTTAAGTGGTACAAAGCAAGAGTTGAAAAGGAAACATGTAAACAACTAAAGAGTTTGAGATCTGATAGAAGAGGCAAATTTATCTCTGATGAATTCAATGTCTTATATAAAGAGCATAGAATTAAGAGACAAGTATCTACATCAAGGAATCCATAAGAAAATGGGATAGTTGAGAGAAGGAATAGATCCATTGTTGTCTGTGCTAGAACTTTGTTTATTGACAAAATGATTGCATAAATATTCTGGAGAGAAGTCATAAGTACAGTGGTTTATACTTTGAGCCGAGTACAGTTGAAGAAAGGTACAAACAAGACAATACTCTTAGCTGAGTACAGTTGAATAAAGGTACAAACAAGACACCTTATGAACTTTGGTTTGGTCACACATGGAATTTAAGTTACTTTAAAAAATTTGGAAGTAGGTGTTATATACTGAAAGATGTTAGAAATGGAAAGTTTGACTCTAAAGGAGATGAAGGTATATTTATTGGTTATTCATCAAAGAGAAAAGCATATAAATGTTTGATCAAATCCACTAACAAAATTGTTGAAATTGCAAATGTTAGGATTGATAAATTTGTAGAAAGGAATGAAGAAGATAGAAAAAAGGGAACTGAGGATTACAAAAGATTTTTGTATGTACAGAAAGGTAATTTGGTTGGCACAATCGAGCAGCAACAAGAAGAAATCAATGAACAAGATGAGCCTCAACTAAGAGATGAACACACTAATGAACAATCCACCCAGCCTATATTAGCAAAATATGTGAGAAGACACCACTCACTGAGCATAATTATTGGAGAAAAGAATGCAGGATTCATGACAAGAAGTTGAAATATAACACATGTTTGATTTCTAAATTTGAGTCAATATTAGTAAATAATATACTAGAGAATGAAAATTGGATGAATTCTATAAAAGAAGTAGATCAAATTGAAAAGAACAACACTTGGTGACTTGTACCGAGACTTAAGGACAAGAATTTGATTGGAACAAAATAATTTTTTAGAAATAAAATCAATGAGAAAGGAGATGTGATCAGAAACAAAGCAAGATTAGTTTTCAAATGGTATGCACAAGAATAAGGTATTGACTATGGTGATACATTTGCCCCTATTGCTAGATTAGGTGTAATAATATTCCTTGCATATGTTTCTTACAAAGGATTCAAAGTTTATTAAATGGATGTTGAGTCTACATTTCTAAATGGAATTATTGAAGAAGAAGTTTACATAGAACAACCTGATGGATTTTTTGACAAAAGCAATAAGGATATGGTATGCAAACTGCATAAATCTTAATATGGTTTTAAAACTGTTAAATTTTTTGCTCTCATACTTCAAAAATTGATAAAACCCTTATTTATTTGACCTAGCAAGGAGAAAAGAGATGAAACCATAATTGTCATCATCCCTGTTATATTCAAACGTTACTTTTTCATTCACTAAGGAAGAAAATAATGCATGTGCTCATTAAAAACCTTTAAAAGTTGTCCGCTTCATGTGTTTTGTGATTAGGTTCTAAACGGGTCACCTTTTATTGAAATTTTGATGAAACTTTAGCCTTTCCCATTTTATGCCCTAACCATTCGATTCATTTTGATCTCTTGGTTATCACTTTTTCTTAAGACCCATGGTTGCCAGACATTTTGACTTGCAAATTTGTGACTGCATGACATTTGGCAGAGTGGGCCCGGTTTCAAAGCTTTGTTGTCATTAATGAATTATGACATTCTAGTTCTCTGGTGTTTATACTGGGTTGACATATGTCCTTGGTGATGTAATGTGGTGGGGTCATGGTCTTTCAGAGGTTAAGGCTCAGATAAATCTTGTGGTTGTTATTATACCACTGAATGAAGTTGCCCAACATTTAATGTTTGAGAAAAAGTGATGACCATCTAATCTTCCATTTAGATTCAGACTGTGAGGTGGGTCCTTGGTTGCCAGATCATTTTGAACTAGCCATTTTTCATTGGTTAAACTGGAGTATGACGTGGAAATTTCTAGTTAGACTAGCGCTTAGTAAAAAAAATTGTATGTTCACCTGCCAAATTTTGTGACGTGGTCATTTTTGATTGGCTAGAGGACCAATGAAAGTAAAGGTGGGGCCAAGTTTTATAGATAATTGATGATCGTCTGATGGAGTTTCATAAACAGTTGTCGCATTCCCTTAACCTAACATACCTGACAGTTTTCTACTTGGTAAAAATGTGACTATATGACATCTATCCTTTGTGATGTCAGTCACCAATGGGTCCAAAGTTCTCAAATGCCTCCACGTGTTCACTTGCAAAGTAGGGTCACTAATTTTCAAAGTGGGTAAAGATCTATCAATTTTTTAGAGAATCAACGATGGTCGCATTACCTTGATTGAAAGATGCTCAAAATTTTATGCTTGCAAAAAAGTGACGTATTGACACCTATCCAGGCCAACTAAAGTTAAAGTAAAGTATGGGTTTCTGCACATGGGTAAATTTGAAATGTTCTCATTGGTTGAGAACTAAGCTTGGGAAGGTAGTAAAGGTTATGATGTGGTTTTTATCAGCCATTCGATGCACCGGAGGGATTTTAAATCGACGGTTCATATTCAAATTTTATTCTTTAATGTTTTTTCACATCCTGTGAATGTTGCAACCACTAGTTTCAGTAATGGCGAACTTAATGAGTTTCATGTGGGTCAGTTGTGATGGGTTGGCAATGATTACTTAGTCAGATTTGATCATTACAAGAAACACTTCTCTTCCAAGTTTCTCTGCAATCATTTTGGTTTTCTCTGCAAGCATCGATGGCAAATTTTCTCAGGCATATAGTAGGTAATTTGAATTTAAAGGTGCATAGAATTTTAAAAGAAGAAAGGTCTTAGTGATTAAAACCTTTTCTATTGTTGATATCTTGTAATTTTTGGGTAGTTTTAATCTAGTATTTGTGCCTTTTTACAAACTCTAGTTGAAAATGCCACCCAAAAGAGAGCTCTCACAGAAGACAAAGTACAAAGATAGGGGAGTTTTTGAGGACTTGTTATAGCTACTTCCACACTCAGAAAATGGGATAGCTAAGATAAAGGATTTAGTTCCCAAAAACCCTAGGGACTATGTTGATGAAGGATTGTATGAGAGAGGGTTATGGATGAGGGATGCAAAGGTAGGGAGAGACTACAATGGCTTAATTTTGTTCAGAGATACATATTCCCAAAGGAATGCATGTGCTCCCCTCAGTAATATATAGCAGTTCAACATAGGGAGACTCATTGTGCCCAGAGTTTTCATGGATGTCGACCTTCTCATACAGATAGCTAGATGTTATGACCCTATGACCATATGTATCAAAGATATTAATTGAAAGGATTTGGTGAGCATTATAGAGGATGAGATTAGACAAGTCTTCTCATTGAATGAGCCCTCTGTTGGACTTGAAAAGATTGACTTTGAGGAATTTAACAAAATTTATGAGGCATAGAGAGACTATCTAAGGTTAGGCCCTTTAAGGGATTTCTTTGGCTAGATTGGTGTCATGTGTATGGTTAGTCCAAGCACACCTGAGCCTTTTAGACTAGACCTTTTCAGTTTAAGAGCACAAGGTGTATACAAGTCCCTAGCTCTAATTTTGGGACAAGATGAGGCTACACACATGCCTATCCCATATATGTTTATGATAGTATAGTCCCTACATCCCCACTTGGCATTGATTTTTTTATTTTGCCCCTTACCTTGCAGACCTAATCCATGAAGGATTAATGGGGATAAAGAATATGAAGGTAGGCAGGCCTTTTGGATGGTATTCTATGTTGATGCACATGTTTTTATACAAAGGTGTGGATTTCTTCATTAGGACAATGGATATTGTCAAGTAAAAGAATGGAGAGGAATTGCCAGTCCAGTTGTGGACCAAAGAATTGTCATGGGATAGGACAGACGCCAGTTACCTTATTTTTGACAAAAAAATTTCTTCAAGGCTCAGGTCCTTGTTATTCTTTGAAAATCCTAGAATTCCCATGGAACTGTTAAGGCTAATAAGGCCAAAGGAGTTTTTTAAGGACATCACCATAGTGCACAATTTTGGTGATATAATTTTATATATGGTTTCCACATTTTTTAGGGTTTATGGTTGTAGAAAGGCACCTTATGTTTTTCCCTATCAAGTCCCTTTAAAATTGGGGTATGCTAAAATTTTGAGGTAGATAGGTGATTTGTAGGAGGTAACTTTGTCAAACAGAGGAAAGAAAACTTTCTTCCCAAGTGTTACCATAGCCCACCATTACATCATTATCAAGACAGGATGGGTACACATGAATCAAGTCCTGCAACCTTATAGAATGGCTATTATTGTAGTGAGGTGTGTAGATAATGAAGGTTTCATCTCTAGAGTGTTTAGAGAAAAGGTAAAGTGTGTTGTCATGGAGAACCAATTTAATTTTCTAGACAATATAATCAGGAATGAGTTTGATCTCCAAGCTCAAGAGGTCAAAAAGGAGAAATGGATAATATTCAAGAAAACTATAGATTTCATGAAGAATTTTGACAAAGAGTATGAACCACTGAAATCTTTTCAACCATGGGTAAGAAAGATAGACACCCTTATGGAGCACTTTGAAGGGGTTATGAAAGCAGCAAATGAAAAGAGGGTTGCAATGAGTAAAACAGATCCTAATAGGGCAAGAAGGATTTTGAGCCAACCAAAGTACACAAAGCTGACCCCTAGAGGAATGTATACAATCCAGGAGAGGAAGGGATATAATGCCCTTCTTCTAGCTCAACAAAAGGATAAGAGTCTTCCATCCTCCTCCAAGGGGAAGAAACCTATGAGTGACCAAATAGTAGAGGATCCCTCTGCAAAGAGGTAGAGACAGGAGGAATCCCTACCAGAGCAAGAAATGTATTCTCCTTCCCAATCCTCATTGCAACTAGATGAACATGGAGTTGCTCAACAATTGGTATAGTTGAGAAATGAGGGAAATATTTTTGTTTCAAATGATGAAATGCAAGAGGGGATGCCTGAGGCATCCAAAGGAATAGGATTGGACCTCACGGTGGTAGAGTTTGAGGGTAAAGAAATAGACCCAATTTTGAAATAGGCCAATGATTCTTTCATTTCAGATGACAATTTTGTTAGGACTATGGCATTCCTTCAATTTTTATGGAGGATGAAAATTAATCAATCTAAAGAAATTTGTGAAAAGAAAAAGGAAGAATTCCCTGATAGGGATATAACTAAAATTGAAAATGAGACAAAGGGGGAAATGATGAAGAAATTTGAGAAGATAACCCTGGAAGAAGGCAGGGCCATGGTCCACACTGCAAGAGTGTTGATTCTCCCTTAATGGGATATTACTGATGCAATTATGTTTTATTTAGTAAGGAAGAGTAAAGTTATAGTTCTCTCTACTGTTGAGTAGGTAGAACAAGCTGCTAGGGGTATGGCCTTCTCTGATGAGCATGTTTCCCTCATTATGTGGTCCCTTAAGAGGGAAGAAAATAAAGAGAGAAAGGATGTAGTTTCTTCAAAATATGCTAGAAATCTGTTAGTGCAAAGAGTTGGTGAAACTTCAGGAGTTGAAGCCTCAAACATAATCTTGGAGATAGCCAAGTTCAATGTGAAGGTAGTAGAGAAGGATGCTAGAGAAAAGGAGGAGTTAAGGATAAAATTTGAGACTGTCCTTAAATCTTATAATGAGTTGAAAATAGAGTTGATCCAGAAGGACAAACTAATTGCACAACTATCAGGACCACAAGATCACAGATCATCTCAGTTGATGATTGCTGACAAGCTTGTAGTGGCCTCTTCATCTAGTCCCATTGTTGAGTTTCCACCATCACCTTTCCTAGAAACAAACATAGATGTGAGAACTAGTTGAGAGAAGCAACAATTGCTTGAGGAGATAAATAAACTAAGAGAAAGCAAGGCAAAGTTGGATAAAAAGAAGGATGAATATATAAAGGCTAAGTGCCTTGTGGACCAAAAATATGAAGAGAAGGTTACATAAGCTATGATGCAATTTGCCACTAATCTGAATCCTACAATTTTGTTTGACTATACTAGGAGATTAAAGGTATTTCTCACATCTTTAAATAAACATAAGGATGATTTGGGACCAATTTTGAATAAGTGGATTGATAGATCCCAAAATATGAGGTTATTTCACTGGCTATCTAAGGGCTAAGTTGATCTTGATCCACTAATCAAACTAGTGCATCAATTTGTAAAAGGACTTATTGAATACAAGATAATTTTTTATAATTTTGAAAGGAAATCCAATCTGCTGAAGAGAGAATTGACACTCCCTTGTTGTGACCTAATTCTAGGAGTTTTCAAGAAAAATGGTGAACTTAAGGAGTTGATCAAATGGAGAGCAAGGATGGATGATGATTTTTCATCTAGGATGACTAGCATTTTAACTTTGGAAAATACTTTGTTCTTCATACACACTATTGAAATATTAATATTAGCTAAATCAAAATATGATTTCATTCAGTGCGAGATTAGTCAGATGGAGAACAAGTGGGAACAATTGTCTGGCAGAAAGGATGAAATTGTCAATTTTGTGTTCCCAAGTTAAGAGGTGTTTAATAGGTGGAGATACTAGTACATTCCTCATGCTGAAAAGCCAGATGCTTCATATGCTTCTTGAGCCAGACAAAGATTGTGATTCATTGGTTTTAAAGTGGTTGAGATGTAAAGTGTATTTATTGCAGGAACAACTATGAAGAAGGGGAAATCAAATTTATTTGAATGGATCAAAGAAGGATTAAAGACTTCAAGAGAAGTAGCTCACTTATAGAATCTTGGTCCAAATTTTGGTTGAGGAATTTATTGTAAACCCAGAGGGGTTGGTGTAAATTCTAGGGTAAAGTTTTGCAAACCCTAATATGATCGATACCTTGTTGCATTTCCTTCTATATAAAAGGATTTTCCATGATCATATAGGGCATTGAGAGTTTAGGATTCTAGAATATAGAAGTTTTAAAACCCTAGCCCTCGGTCGAGGATTGTAACATTTTGTACCATTTTGTAAGTAATAGAAGAAAGTGCAAGCTCCTACCCTTATTTGCAGGCTTGTTTCTCAAGATATATTGTATAACACATGATCAAAGTTCATTATGCTTAATACAAATTTCAGGTCTTTATCTCTCCTCTATGTCAAATCTATGAATTATTGAGTTTATCAGAGACTTGTGTATGTGTTTTATTTTGAGTTCTGATCTAGGGTTGGATTAAATATTGCTCTAAGTGAAGCACATGTTCATTTGATTTGCATAAGGATTACTTATAAGAAGGAAGGAGTGAAGGTATTTGTATTTATGTTCATGAACTGAGTTCTGCTAGGATCTTTGTGTTTTCTCTATATTTTGGTGATATATGCCCAAAGGATAAGGCATTGGCCTGTGTGAGTATATCTTTATTTTGTGAGGAACGATCGAGATCATTGCAATAAGAAATATAACAATCAAAACCAGTCTTTTAATTTTATTTTATTTAAAGAAGTAATTATCCTACCCAGTGATGGAGATTCAATGAATAATGGGTTTTTATTTAGTACTTTCTCACTGATATCTTTTGTTAAGATCCAATATTAAGTGAAAAATAGAGTTATATCTATTGGATCAGGTATACCCACCTTGGTTTTGTAGAGCCAAAAGTGTAGAGGGCAATCTTGTCCCTATAGTAGGTCCAGTTACCTACAGATTTCTCATATTTGGAATTAACCCCTCCTTAAAATCAATCTTAGGTATATTGGTGTCTCATGGAGTGTAAAATATTTTCTAGAACCAGCATATGGATTGAAGCAAGCACCCAAAGCATAGTATGAAAGACTACACTCTTACTTAATTAAGATTATATTTGAAAGGTTTATAAGCTTGTTTGGAAGGGTTGTCTTCCAATTAAATTTATTCAAAAGCCATAACAAACATTTATTCAAGTATTCACACTTCAGAAGGATGTGATCCACTGTCTCTTCCTCACTCCTACATAATGCACACCTGGATGGACCTTGATAGATTAGTTTCCTAAACCATTTAACTATTATAATCTAATATTGTAAAGTTTCCCAAGAAAACATTCCTCCTTTCAATAAGCATTCCTTATCCCAGAATAATTCTATTGAGAGGTCTATTTTAATAAGCTGACATTTATTGTAAAGAGTCGTATATCCATCTTTAGTGTTATATTCTCCATTCTTGGCCAAAGTCCATACAAATATATCATCCTGAAGGTTGGGATTAATAGTTCTTTCTTTCAAATTTTCTATTAATTTATTCATAAACTCTATGGGTAGATCTAAATTCCTGTCTATATCCCATTGACAGCCCAAAGTTGTATTTCCACTAGGCATATCCATGTAATCTTTCACATAGATCCCTTTATGGTTTTTTAGGGTTGCAATTGCCTCCTATTATACTAATAATGTATTAAGAGTTGGGTATCCATCCCATGAATCATCCTAGAAAAGCATTGAACCTCCATCACCAATATTCCAAGAGATCACACCTTTAATGAGATCTCTATATTCCTTAATAAAGTTCCAAACTCTAGATCAACTAGGTGGATGCTCATGGTGAAAGATACTTAGATTATCCCTACCATCTAGATACTTATATCTAATAATTTTAACCCACTTTAGCTCTGGATATTTGAATATTTTCTAAACCAACTTTGCCCCTACGACTACATTTTGGTCTTTGATATTGTTTAAATTAACACCCCCATCCTCCTTGGATCTACAGATTTTATTCCAAGAAAATAATTTCATCCTTACTTTCTCTATAGACCCCTACCAAAAGGAACTCCTGAACTTCTAAATAATTTTTTTTTTAATCTTAGTTGGTATGTTAAAACAGGTCATTTGGTAAATATGAGGGGCATAGAGAACATATTTAAACATAGTGACTCTCCCTATCAAGCTGATAGTCATTTCCGTTTCCATGATTCCACTCTATTATCTACCTAGCTCAAAAAATTCTCCCATAGATTAGATGACCTCTTTTCTTTATCCAAAGGGAGTCATAAATATTTCTTGGGGAGTTCACCTTTCTTGAAATCCAGAATATTAGACATTTGATTTTCAGTATTTGCATCTGCATTGAAGAAGTAAATATATATTTTTCCTTGTTAATTACCTGCTTTGAAGCCTCTGAATAGACCTATAACATCGTATCATCCACAAATTTTTGATGAGTTGTAGGGTCCAACTCATTAGTAATCTTAATCCCTTTCACTACCCCCTTGTCTCTGGCCCTAGTCGACAATATTCTTAGAGCTTCAGCCATTATAATAAAAAAAGGGGATAGAGGGTCTCATTGACATAGCCCCCTAGAAATTTCAAAGAACCCTTATGGGGTCCCACTAATCAACATCTATATCTTAGGTGTAGATATGCATTCATACACTAAATTTGTCTGTTAATTTAAAAATCCAAAATATTTCATACATCTCCAAAGAAACCAGCTCCAATCCACTTTGGCATAAGCCTTTTTAATATCTAATTTAATAAGCATACCAGGTTCTCAGTTACATTAGATAGAGTGAATTTCTTCCTGGGCTATTATAACCCCATCCAAGATAGATCTACCCATGAAAAAGCATGTTTTTTCATCCCCTATGATCTATGGGAGTACTTTCTTAATCCTATCAGCCAAGATTTCATGTAGGATTTTATAGATGGTATTACACAAAGATATAGGTCTATAGTCATCCAAGTAAGAATCTTTTTCTTTCTTCGATATAAGTGCAATGAAGGTATAATTCATCTCTTTCATAATTTTTCTTGAATTTCAAATGCTCTCTATCACTTTAGTGACCTCATCCCCCAAGAATGACTAGCATTTTTTTATAGAAAAGGGTAGGGAAGCAATTCGGCCTAGGGGCTTTATCAGGATGAAGTTTCCTTAAATATTTTTCTATTTCCTCTTTAGAAAATTTTGCATTAAACCTCTTGTTATGATCTCTATTAATAAGAGTTGGAATATTATCTAGAATATTTTCCTGGCATCACCATTTAGATCCTTCTCAATTATTAAGAAAATCCTCAAAGAAATCCACCACTTCTTGTTAAATATCCTCTTGATTCTCTAAAACTACTCCATTAGGTTTCTTAATTTCCAAGATTCTATTCAAATTTTTCCTGATATTTGTGCTATTATGAAAGAACTTAGTATTTTTATCTCCTTTAGCCAGCCATACTTCTCTTGACTTTTGTTGCCAGAAAATATCTTATTTAGCCAAGACTTCTTCATAATTCTTAAGCAACTCTTTCTCTTTTGGAAAACTCTCTTGGTTCTTTCCCTCAAAAACCTTATCATTTAACTCTTCCATTTCCTTTTCCAAGATTTCTTTAGTTTTAAAAATGTTTCCAAGGTGGTCTGTATTCCATTGTTTCAATCTTATCTTAATTTCTTTCATTTTAGCCATAAACACAAAGGCTCTTGAACCTTAAAATAGTTCTTTCCAACACTATTCTATCATCTCTAAAAAAAATTCTACACTAAACCACATTTTTTAGAATTTAATGGGCATCTGTTGTTAGATTAGGTGAAAAACTAATCATCCCAAGAACACCTGCATGCAAGACTGTCACAAAGAAGAAGCAAAAAGACAGAAAGCTATGGCGGCCAATAGGCCAGAGACTGCAAAACCATGTTGCAAGAAAATAATCTTCTATTAACAATGATGAAAATAATACAATCTCCTTATTGAAATGAAAGAAGTGAATCCTTATAAAAGGAAACACGAAACCCTAAAGGCTAAAACCCTAAAGAATTATAAAGCGCCTAAGTGAAACTTAAGCCTAGAGAATGATAAACTAATAATTAAATGATTTAATTATTAGCTAACATAAGACTACTCTAACACCCCCCCTTAAGTGAAACTTAGGGAGAAGCAAAAAAAGCTAAACTACTGCAGAAAGTAGGAAAGATGGGTCCCGGCAACTAGGCCTGATCAGGTACCCAAACATAAAGCAAAAGATGTCCCAGAGAAAGGAACAAGAAGAGAGCAAGAAACTCCTCTGAAGCATGTCTGAAAACTCTGTCAGAAGATACTGCTGGAACCCCCACTAAAGTGCATGACCAGGTAGAGAAGACAAGTGTTTGAAGAGCTGATCAATCGAACCAGGAAGTAATAGAACCAACAGGTGAACCCCCCATAATGCTGAACTGGGAGAGGTGACAGGAACACTGAAATGCGATGCCAAAAACGGCTGTAGAAGAAGAACCAGGAACACCAACAGTGCAACAAAAGCACACACACAGGATAAAGGGCGGTGTCATAGACACAGTCTACATGGGCTAATGTCATGGAAGGTACGCTCACTTGACAAGAGTGGATGCGCCTATAGTGGCAAATGCATCAGAATCCCCCCATGGCACTTTATAACTGAGTGCGAATACTAAAACAGAACCAGGTGAAAAAGATCCCAGAAATGCAGAAGAGAGCACTTTATCTTAGTGCGTTTACAGAACAAAGATACATCAGAAAGAGCATGCAAGCTCAGAAGTCAGAAAAGAAGAGTGCACTAAGAAACCAGAAGAAGAGATCCCCGGACCTGTAGAACCAAGCACACCACCAGAGGGCATAAACTGCATAACTCAGAGGAGTGAAAACCTGGAGCATAATCTGGAAGAAATACCTCTACCACTGAATAGTACACAGAATCAGCTTTTCGACGATATCTCGTTTGCCGAAAAAGGAGTCTGGATGAGCCAGATATGACTCCCGGAAGGCAAAAAGAGACATCAGACTTCAATAGCAAAAAACACTATTGAAACGGTGGAACCAAAAACCCTAACCTCCACCATCGAAAAGTGCTCGGAAAGAGCTTTCCGACGATATATGGAAATCAGAAAAAGACCCCCGTATGCTCCCTGTAGAGCGAAAAAGGCCCAAGTACCCCCAAAAAACTCACCAAGGCATGTTTTAAGCCCTTGGGGCTAAAAAAAAAGGGCCCCTGGGCGCATGGCAGGCGCAGGGGGCTGGAACCGGAGCTCCCGGTCATCCATATGACCGCCTTTAGGGCCCGCGGGCTTAAAAACCCACCGGGGGCCCAGGCGGCGGCGCGGCCGGCGGAGCGGTGCGCCGCTGGAGCGGAGCGGGGCCGGGAGGCGGCTGGGGCCGCGGAGGAGCTGCTGTGCAGAGCGGAGCGGGGCCGGGAGGCGGCTGGGGCCGCGGAGCGGAGGCAGCGGCTGTGCAGTCGGCGGAGCGGCGGTGGGCCGGGCGGAGCGGGGGCCGCTGAATGCAGCGGAGCGGGGGCCGGGGCCCGCTTGAACGCGGTGGCCGCCCGGGCAGTGGCTGCTATGCGGTTGCTGCTGGGCGGCGCGGGGGTGGCCGCTGGGCGGCGCCCCCCAAAAATTTATTTTTTAAAAATCGTCGTCTCGATCCGCGTGCCAGGTCGTACGGCCTGGTACCTAAAAATTTTTGCCTCAAATTGCAAAAGTGTCCAAAATGGACAAATTTTATATGGATTCTGGCTATCTCGAACGTTCTGGACGCAATGGTGGCATCCGTTTTTGCTCAAAATACCCCCCAAAAATTTTTTTTTCTTTTTTGCGGGCAAAAAAGAAACAAAAAATAACGTCCTACTTCTGAATCACTTCAACAAAAACACGAACAGCGAGTAGCAAGATGGCTCTGATACCATGTTAGATTAGGTGAAAAACTAATCATCCCAAGAACACCTGCATGCAATACTGTCACAAAGAAGAAGCAAAAAGACAGAAAGCTATGGCGGCCAATAGGCCAGAGACTGCAAAACCATGTTGCAAGAAAATAATCTTCTATTAACAATGATGAAAATAATACAATCTCCTTATTGAAATGAAAGAAGTGAATCCTTATAAAAGGAAACACGAAACCCTAAAGGCTAAAACCCTAAAGAATTATAAAGCGCCTAAGTGAAACTTAAGCCTAGAGAATGATAAACTAATAATTAAATGATTTAATTATTAGCTAACATAAGACTACTCTAACATCTGTTTGGTCTTCTATTTTCCTTAATGGTTAAATCCACTGGAAAATGATCAGATATTGAGGGCAGGAGAATAAAGTATTCTAATCTCCTTTAGCCAGCCATACTTCTCTTGACTTTTGTTGCCAGAAAATCTCTTATTTAGCCAAGACTTCTTCATAATTCTTAAGCAACTCTTTCTATTTTGGAAAACTCTCTTGGTTCTTTCCCTCCTTAAAAACCTTATCATTTAACTCTTCCATTTCCTTTTCCAAGGTTTCTTTAGTTTTAAAAATGTTTCCAAGGTGGTTTGTATTCCACTGTTTCAATCTTCTCTTAATTTCTTTCATTTTAGCCATAAACACAAAGGCTCTTGAACCTTAAAATAGTTCTTTCCAACACTATTCTATCATCTCTAAAAAAAATTCTACACTAAACCACATTTTTTAGAATTTAATGGGCATCTGTTTGGTTTTCTATTTTCCTTAATGGTTAAATCCACTGGAAAATGATCAGATATTGAGGGCGGGAGAATAAAGTATTCTAATCTAAAATCAAAATCAATTAAGTTACCTTTAAAGAATAATCTATCCAATTTTTCAGCAATATTACTAAAACCAAATCTTCTATTAGTCCATGTAAACTCACCATTAACTATCCTAATGTCCATTAGTTCATTCCTATTGACCCAATCCTTAAATTATATAATGGTTTGAGTTTATCTAGTTAATCCTCTCATCTTCTCCTCTAGGTTTAAAATTGCATTGAAATCACCTCCTACCAAAAAGGGCTAGTTAGGAAAGATATTAAATAAGTCCTCTAATTCAAACCACATAGTAATTTTATTAGTTCATCACATTTCCTCTCTAAGAAAAATTATAGTTTCAGTGTAGCAAACAAAAGAATTTAATCCCATGCCGAAGACATGAAAATCTGTAGATATGAAATACACAATGTGTGATGGCATTGAAAGAAATTTTGTTTGGACATTTTTTAATACATAGATCTGAATTAAAAAAAATATAGATCAGAGTTTGTTTATTCAACCAACGATACACTCAGATCTAGAAAATACAACTAAAAATTTATACATGCATAGAAGGAATGAAAAAAATAGAGCTCTGACTGAAAACATCAAGGTGACGATTTTATTATTTCAGAAAATTTTCTTTGTTTTGAGTAGTATATTAATTCTTGTTGTAGCATTTAAACTTTTTTGGAGATATGATTTTAACATAGTAGTTAAATTCTATGATGTAGCATTTTCACATTTATTAATGAGATGAATTATATTAATGAAGCATTTGAAATTCAATCATTGGATCATTATTATTTGGGGTTGATAAGATTTCTTTTTCTTTATATGTGATGGTGTATAATAGGATTTGGCAGTGGGGCATTGAGTCTAGTTCTATATGTTTGTGACATATGTATTTTATATACTCGAGTTTAGGTTTGCATTTCAATACTTTTGTGGTTAAAATGGGTAAAAAAATTGTATATGATATTTTTTGCATGATTTGAAGGATACAACAAGATTTATATTTGGAATGAAGAGATAGAAATAGGTAAGGGTCATGGTGGGATCACAATTTTAATAAGAGAAACTTGGGACAAAAATGTAAAGGTGGAGAAAGAAGACTCAAACAAACAATTTATATGGCTGAAAATTGAGGACAACAAGGAGATCACATGGCTGGCTGCATGTTACTTCATGCCTAAAAGCTCAAAATTTTACAAGAAGAGAAACCTAGATAATGAAGATCCTTTTGGAGCACTGAAGAGAGACATCTTAGCTTTTAGTTCTACAAGAAACACGATCTTAATAGGAGATTTCAATGCTAGGACAATAGGTAACCAAGCTATTCAGTTAGATAGGGATCCAATAGAGGACAATAATCCTTTGTGGCTAAAGAAATGTGAGGATATTCCTAGTCAAAGAATTATCCAAGATACGAGGGGATGTGTGTCACACTTTGATGCAGAGTTGTTGGGTATGTGTAGCCTTCATGAGCTGGTTATTTTCAATGGCATGAAGTATTGGCCAAGATCTAGTGGAATCACTTGTAAAACATACAATGGGAAAAGTGTGGTAGACTATGTGATATGCTCTCAATTGGCCACTCACAAATTAATTAATTTCAGGATAGAAAGCTGCCCTATAGAATTAAACTCAGACCACATGTGTCTTTTTATTAAATATGATGTTATCTAGAAAGAAGTTCTGAAGATGGGAAAACCCATAAAGGTAACATAAAAGGGCATAAACTTGGTAAAATCCTCATAAATTATGAGAACAAGGAGATATTTTACCAGGCCCTTGAACAACAAATGCAAATAAGTGGGTACAACAGTAAGTCTGGGGACAACAAGGAAGAGAATGAGTAGTTAAATAGTACCAAGGTATTCCCCTTAGTTTTGAATGCTTTAAAGGGGTGTAAGAGATGAAAATCAAGGAGGAGCAACTCAAACACCTTTCTGACTAACCCATGGTATGATGAAGAATGCAAGGAAGCAAAGAGAGCTCGTAAAGGGAGAAACGAAAGCAAAGAAAACATAAAGGCATATAAGCAATTAATAAAATTAAAAAAGGATAACTATGTGATCACTCGAAGGAAAGAGCTAATCTTGTTAGGGAAACACAATCCTAAGGATTTTTGAAAGAGTTACAATAGGCTAGAAAACAAATGGAAAACAATATTATAGACACTCAATGGCTGGATTATGAAAAGCTATTATATGAGAGACAAAATGAAGAGACTCCACCTGCTATACCTAACAATAACATAGTTATTTTCTATTGAGGACATTAAAACAAGTATAAAGAGGCTTGCAACTGGAAAATCCCAGGATATTGATGGGCTGTAAGAAATTTTTTTTAAGTGGGGGTAGATCTCTTGGCTCCACACATCAAGAATATTTTCAACAAGGTCACACAGGGTTTCTTTCCTATTGATTGGACTACTAGTGTGGTTATCCCCCTTTACAAGGGTGGGGACATCAAAAATCCCTCCAATTACTGAACCATAATGGTGAACCCTCTATTGGGAAAACTCTTTGGGATTATGTTGGAGCATAGAATTAGCGGTTAGGTAGAAAAAGAGAAGAAAAGAGCAAAAGGTCAAGCTGGGTTCAGTCCAAAACATTCCACCATTGATCATTGCATCACACTAAGACACCTCATTGAAAGTGTGTGGGAAAAGAAAGGGGAAGAGGCTTTTTTATTTTTTTTAGATTTTAAGAAGGCTTTTGACACTATTCCTAGGGATAAACTATGGCACAGAATGGAAGAATTGGAGGTCCCAGAAGAGTACAAGGTTGTTGTTCATAAATTTTACAAACGAGTTCAAGAAAAAATAAGAACTAAAGAGGACATGTCAGAATGTTTTGGGAGTGACATTGGGGTCAAACAAGGGTGCCCTTTGTCACCTACTCTCTTTGGCCTAGACATCGGTAGATTGGAAGAGTGGCTAAACAAAGCCAATGGGGGAGGTGTGCAATTTTCATTTTATGTGATAAAGTTACTCCTCTATGCTAATTACCTTATACTAATTGCAAAGAGTGCGCAAGATTTGAGAGAGCATTTGAAAAATATTGAATCCTTTTGTTCAGACATTGGGATGGAATTCAATATTACTAAAACTAAAGTCATGATCTTCTCCTTAAAAAAGAAAAAACAACAGCACACTTTCATATTCAAGGGCAGCCCGTAAGCAATGGTGGAGGAGTACAAATATCTCAGAATTGACTTCCATTCTAGACTAAGTTGGGAGACATCCAGGTCAAAATGAATTCAAGGGGGATGGAAGGCCACTTACCTTCTTCAAAATAGATGCAAGAAAGCATAACTATGGGACTGGAAAACTTGGAAGACCCTCTTTGGTCTTTTAGTGGTCCCGGTTATTCTTTACGAATGTGAGGTTTGGGGGAGCAACGTATCAAATCATAAATGGAGACAAATAGAAAGAATCCATAAGCATCTCATTACTACTAACCTCAAGGTTGAGGAAATGGTCCCTTACAAGATCCTTTTGGCGGAGGCGGGTATGTTCCGAATCGAGGCCTCAGCAATTATCTGACTATTAGGTTATTTGAAAAAAGTGGGAAGTATAGATAAGCATCGCTAGCCTAAATTGGTGGTTGAAGAAGAGTTAGCACATAGGAAAAGAATGTGGAAGCAACAAAAAAACAAATGGTTTAGAAAATGGAACATTACCCTCTAGGAGTGCCCAAACACCAATTAGGAAATAAAGAAATGGGTGTTAGAAAAATTCAGAACTGCCATGTGGATGAATCTGATAGGAAGAAAAAAGGCCTACTATGTTAATGAATTCAATCACACATGGGATCATGGGGATAAAGGATATTTAGGGTGCACAATTAAAGGAAAGGCCAAGATTCTAATTGCTCAGTTAAGAACTAACTCCCACCATTTATGATGTGAAACTGGTAGATGGATGGTCCCTAACGAGAGGTGGGAAGAGAGAATTTGTGCTTTGTGTAGCAAGAAAGTGGTGGAAACAAAATGGAATTGTATTAAGGAATGTGGGGCATATGAGGATATTCGTAGTGAGTATAGGGATTGCCTACAAGTGAGCAGCATGAACTTTTCGAAGAGGCAAGATTACACAAGACAGCTAGCTTCCTAATCTAGATCCACAACAAAAGGAACAACTTCGAGAAATCTTAGCAGGATGCCTAACTTGATTTTTGGTCCCTTAGATCGGTGGTCTCGTGGACGTCATTAAAAACATTTCATTTCATTCATTCAGTGCTCCTTAGACAATGAGGTAAATTTGGGGCTTCCTTTGGGAGGTCTGTTATAGATTATCATTTTTTCTTCACTAGTAGAGGGGCTCGTTTGGTTGCTAGAATTAATCTGGAATTGGAAAATGGGAATTGGTTTCCCTTCTCAAAATTAAATTCCCAATTCTAATTCCATGCCTCAATTCTAATTCCAGGTTCTGAGGTGGATTGGGCAAATGCTCATTTTGGACCAAAATTAGAATTGACCTTTACCAATTCAAAAATTCTTGTTTTCCAATTTGAGGTCAATTCTAGCAACCAAAATAGAGTCTGAGAATTGTATGCTTGGACTATACCATTTTACTAGGTCAAATATTTTATTGGATTTTCAATCTAAAATAAGAATAAGAATTGGAATTTTATAAGTTTACTGAACCTTGTGAGGAATGTTGGCCCACTGCCAACAAAGACAACCATATCAGAATCATCAAAGTATCATCAATATGTGAGTAAAGAGTATCAGAATGTCATAACTATATATCAAAGAGATCTCATGTAAAGTTGTCATAAATCAAATGAGACCCCCACTGGGCCTCCTCATCTTTGATACATGCATAGGTGGTTGTCTCCTGTGAAACACCCTATACTTTACCTACTTCCTAAAGACATGTGTAATCAAAAATATCTCAACCATATATCAGGTCCTCCCGATAAGGTACCTGCTCTAAAAAAAGAAAGGCATATTCCTAAAATTAGAGGGTCATCCCTCACAATCCAAATAGGGCCTCCAAACAACATCAGTGACGTCATCAAGAACTCATCGCCAATACTCCAACTTTCCAAGATGGCGCTACTGAAGCATACTAGAATACAAACACACACACACACACACACACACACACACACATATATATATATACATGACAGACTTGCATCACGATGCTTATCAACAATTGGTTGTGTGATGAGGATGTGCTCCCACACCCAGACCTGAAGAACAAGAATGCCTACAGTCATCGTCTGAGAATGCTAATATATAATCTTGTGTAACTCTTTGTACATGTGAGCAAGGATACAACTCCCCTAAGAAAAATGGTGAGGCGATCAAATCATCTCCTAGATGACTCTTGATCACCCGCACATAAACCCATGCTAACCTCGATCTGGCATCATTAGGCCTCCAACTAATCTAGCAAGATAAATAGGTAGTCTCTCATAGTGGGCCACCATGTGGTCCCAATTGATATAACTTCTAGTGATAGTATCATCATGGAATAGCCATTGAGCATCTGCCATCACTACCAAAGCCCTCACCTCGTACTCCACTCTAGAGCCTATCACAGGAACATGAAGTATGGGCCACATGTCCTCAGGGGTGACTGTCATCTCACCAGTTGGAAAATGAAAGGTGTTATGCTCGGATTGCCACCTCTCAACCAGTGCTATAAGTAATCTGTGATTTACTCGAATGTCGGGTAAATCAGCTAAGCTCCATAAATCGCAATGGGAAATCACACGTTGCTCAGCCATAGTCAATTTCTCATGTAACTTCAGGACCTAGGTCAGTCGAGGAAATCTAAAGGAAACAACACCAAAATGTGTCTACACAAATGGAAATAGGGTCACTATGTCAGCGTTAGACAAAGGAAATTGACTGGAAATTGCTTAAAATTTTCAAACAGACAAGTGAAATTGGCTCAAGAATCAAGAAACCAAATACGATCATGTTTTCCTGGATGTGATCCAAGAAACTCGGGATGTGATTCTCTAATGGGAAACAAGCCAGGAAATCCTGGATACAACTCAAGAAATATGGGATGCGATCTGAAATCTAGATGCGACCCTGTTTTGACCAAATACGAAGAAAGAGGAAAAATCCTATCAACTTGCTTGAATTTGATCGAATGCAACCCGACAGGGTGCAATCCAAGAAATACGTTATACGGTCTAGAATTCTATAAAAAACTAGATGCAACACAAGATTTACCATGTGTGATCTCGCATCTGGGATGCGATCTAAAACTAAATTGGTCCTAGAAAGCTTTAAAATGCATGAAATTGAAATTTGCAAAATTGATAAGGATCATTATTGGGTACTCACAGGTGTTGCATAATGAGGAGGTTGATCATGTCACCTAGCTAGCTTGAATCAGTGCTTCTCCATTGGGAAAACCATTTTCTCTCAGAGTGCAGTAAATGTCAAAGGTAAAAAGTGAAAATGAATAGTAAAAATGACTTTTTTGACCAATTTAAGCCTCCTAGAGACCCTAGAGACCTAAGGGATATTAATGTTAAGACATCACAGAGGCTAGATATCAGGACCAAAATCGAAACAAGTGATCATTATCACTTGAATGCAGTAAAAATAGAGTTACATCGTAAAGTCAACCTTCCAAATGCAAAAGTCAACTATGGTCAAATTGAAGTCAAATAGGGGCAAAATGAGTAGAAAGAATATCATGAGCATTGAAAATCGGTACAGTAATGATTTTCACTCAGATCAATGGTCAAGAAAAGTCAAAGTTCAGTCAAACACACTTTACGAAAGCTGCACAAAGCATAATTAATGCACAGAAAGCTTGTTAGAAGTCATCAAAAGTGATTTTCTCACTCATGCATCAAATTTTCACACCAGGCTATTGCTTTTTAAAAAGTCAAACTTGGTCAATTCTCATTTTTCTTGGTCAAACTTGGTCAACTATCATTTTTCTTGGTCAAACTTGGTCAAATAGTGTTCGTTTAACAGTAAAATTGATCCTAATTACTTACTAACACTTCCTAATCAATTTTCACTTGATCCAAATTCATTTCAAACATGCTAATTATCTCATAAATGCTTGAAAATAGTGATTTTATCTGAATTTGTTCCGATTTCAGTCTCAAGGGGGCATAATCATACTAAAATTCAAAGTTTCAAATCAAATTCTTTCACGCCAGGGGCATGACAATTTTCTTCAATCAAGTTGACGATGTTAATCTTTATGACATTGATCAATTTCATTGATTCAAATCAAATTGGTTATTTGTCAGCATGTTTAGTTACCGCAAATCAAATTTAACTAAAATTTCTTTTCAAAATCTCTTATCATTTTTTGTTCAATCAAGCTTGAAATTGGTATGGTCAGTTCTTGTTCAATCAAGTTCAGAATCGATGGCTTTCAAATCAAGTAGGATTTTGTTCGATCAAGTTCAGAGTTCTCGAATTCAGAGTGGGTCTCTTTACTGCTCTCTAAATCTTTCAGAGTGGATTCGCTGCTCTCTAAATCGCCTTAAATTTAAAGTGGTCCTCACTGCTCTCTAAATCACTTGAGTTCAGAGTAGTTCTCTCTGCTCTCTAAATCTCCTTGAATCTGTTAGTTCCGTTGAATCATGCTTTAAATTAGATTTTCTTTGAATCCTTGTGCTGTTTGCAAAGCAATTCAAAAAGGGGAAAATGTAGTCACCTAAAATTGGGCTAATAGAACCTAAGGTCCTATTTTCCCTAATTTGGGATAAAACCCTAATTATGTTAATTTGATTTTTTATTATTGGCATAATTCATTAAATTCAATAAAATCACTTAAATATCCTAATTCAAGCATTTTTCATCAAAGTGTTAAGCAAAATCAATTTGATTATCTCTATGCCTAATTAATTAAATTAATGCCATTAAATTCATGGCTAGAGTAATTAATTAAAATAAATGAATCAAATCCCTCTAAAATGACATGTCACCTTTAAGGAGACAACAAAGACACGTTGAAGCAATGAGAGGTAATCACATGGATCAAGCTTGGAAGCATCTCAACCACTCCTCATGGATGCATCCTAACTGTCCAAAATATCAAGATTCTATAAAAGAAAATTTTCAAATCTTCACTCTTCTCCTAATTTCTTAATGTTTTTGCTCATAGATAATTGAATTCATTTTACTTTCATATGCTCATAGCTAATTAGAAAACATTTCATTTTGGTTATTTGTAATGAATTCATGATCTAATGGCTAACTTGAATGGATTTGATAGTTTTAGCTTCATTTTTGCACATTTTAATTGAATCTCTCATTCTAGTTTGCATTGTCATTGCTTAGGATCTACTTCTGAGAGCATCCTTTTCATACTTGTACTAGTTAGAGAGCAATAGGATGATTTCAATTATTATTTTGCTTTATTGATTTATATGTGATAATAATTGATGTAATGTCCTATTGAAGTGTTGTGTTGCAGATTTGCAGGTCAATAATTCACACAAACAATATGTTGCTTCAGATTTTGCACTAAAAATGTTTGCTTCCTATTTTTCTTTTGGTATGGTGTCGAAAATAGCTTATTTTTTGGATTCCAAGTCGACGCTAGGTTTTTCTTCCATTACGACATACTTTTTTGCCTCCATTTTTTCTTCCATTACGTGGTCCTTTATTGCTTCTAGTTTGGCTTCTAATTTTGTGTTGCTTCCAGGTTTACTTTCAATTTTTCTTCTAGGTTTGCTTCCATTGTTAATTCCAATTTTTCTTTTGATATAATGTCGCTTGTTGCATCTAGTTTTTCTTCCATTTTTGCATCTTTTATTGCTTCTAATATGACTTCTATTATTGCATCTTTTGTTGCTTCAATAATTGCTTCCATTATTAGTTCTTTGTTTCCTACCTAGATTGCTTCCTAGATAATGACACGTTTTGCTTCCTAGATTGCTTCTAGTTTACTTCTAGTTTGGCTTCCATTGTTACTTCCTTTTTTGCTTATAAAAATGATTCTTATTTTACTTCTATTTATTAATTTAATATGTTTTATTTTAATATAATTAGTTAAATATTTCATACCTCTTAAATAACTTATATGATTATAGAGTAAGTCATATTGCATTTGAAATATTTATAGAATCACATTTATAAAGATTTTTTAGGGAAATAAACATTTGGATACGAATTAACAAGGAATACATTTGGTTTTTATTAAGAATTATTACTGAAAGTAAGTGATTATAAAAAATAATAGATCATTTTTCATGCAAATATTTTACAACAGAAAGCTATACAATTATTTGCATCGAAAATTTTATTTTTTTAAATCCATAAACAGTAAGGTACAAATCTCATACAAGCCATGGAAGTAACTGGAAAGATAAATTATAAAAGTAAAACATGTATAAGAGAGTGAAATAGAAATAAAGAGAAGAGACCTATAATTGCCTAGCATGATGAATCCCATGATTGAGTAGCATCCTTAGCTTCATCCTTGGCTCCTATTACCTCACCGTCTAGAGAAACCTATAGGGAGAGAGAAAGGGTACATGTATCACATGATCATCATTGAATATTCTAAGTTGAAATCATACACATTATAGCATGTGGGGTGAAATGGACTCCCACAAGGGTAGAGCTCAACATGCTATTAAATTAAAAGAAATATAATAATATATAGTTATATATAGGATATACAAAATAAAGATCATGCTACATGATGAGTGTGCTACTACAGTAAGACAACTTACATCTTCAGGAATAGAGCTGGAGTCAAAAGGACAATAGATAAAGTAACCATCAATGCTAATATCAATTTCAATGTTGTTATAAAGATTAAACAAAACATAATGATCAATCAACATGTAATGCAACAATCAAATATAAGGTACATGACTATCTTAACAGTCATTTCAACTACAACATTCCTAAATATTTAATCAATAATTTAAGTATTACACTATCAAGGAGCTATTTTCAATAGTATAAAAATATTGTCATGTAGTTGGCATTGATGTGTATCTTTAACAAACACAAATGTCATGACCAATAGAGTTATTTATCCAATGAAGTAATGACAAAGTAGAGGGTGCATAGTCTATGGAAGAATAAAACAATGGTGCATGGATTGATGTAAAGAAATAATGACATACATATGATACACAAAAATAGTGTTAGAGAATGCAAACAAAATCACATTGATTTGATCATATCTCAAAAATTTGTGAACTAGGTTTTTCCTAAATTTTTCACAAAAATAAGAAATCTTTAAAACAAAGAAACCCTGTAAATTTTGTGAAAACCCAGTTTTTATTTTGTGAGGAATCTTCACTAGTACAGACCTGATCACTATCTACAACAAGTTCTCTATCATAGTAAAAAATGCAGTGAAGAAATAACATTAAACAAAGAAATCATTGTAAATGGTGATAGTGTTGTTGTATCATGTGACTAAGAGATAGATTAAGAGATAGTTTAATTTTCCTCCTAATAAATATTTTATTATCAACAATACATGCAAAATTATAAAGGAAATGTGCGCCTAGTGGGATCTTGAATTGCTTCTCAGTTTAAAAGAGCTTCATTTATATTACTTTTTTGGTATGAACAAGAATGTTTTCAGCCTTCAAGAGGTTAAAAAAATCATACCTAATGACTCTATACTTTTGGTTTCAAGATTTAGTAAGAATAGAATATGAGAAAAGGTACAAAATAGGTAGCTCCAATGACTTAATCATAATTATATAACATGAATCAACAACAAAAATGGACTGAAACACATAACCAAAATGTAGTTCTTTGCAAACAAATAGGAAGTTACTTTGTTCTGCCTTGGCTATAGGAATAATCACATAGCAAAGTTCTAATGGTTGCAAGAATAGTCACAGAACATAGTTCCAATGACTGCAACAGCAGTCACATAAAACAGTTCCAATGGTTGTAGGAATCTATTCATAGAACAAAGTTCTAATGGATATAGGAAAAATCACAAAATACAATTCCAATGGCTACATGAACAATCAACTGCTAAAACTAAAACTAATTACTGAATAGAAAAGAAACTACTTAACCAAATGAGTGGAATTATCACCGAGTGGGCCCCCTTGAATGAATCTTCCCAAATATTAACTCAGACGAAAAAAATTAAAGTATTTTTCTATTCATCAAAGTGTTGTTACACAATAATATGATAACATTAGCATGCACAAGACAATTATATATCCATAACTACTTTAGAATAATGCCTAATTCAAGTTGGTAGTATAAACGGTCCAAGACTTACAATACCATTATTTACTGAGATACAGCCAATTAAAGGTACACAAGGCTAAGTTTTGACTTCACAAGCACAAAACATTCAGATTTTTCCAAGGGGACAAGTATTGTTGTTGGTGTAATTAATTATTCCTAATTACACTTTACTTAATCTTACTTAGGTTAATGCATTGCATAGTAGTTTGTGATTGAGACACCTAGGAGTGTGCACATCTATTAAGCACATGGTGTACGAGAAATTCCACTTTTGGTGTGATAGTTGTCTTCACATACCTCATTGTGTGTGAGATCCACCTTTCGTGCTCTTATCACATTATCATCCTAATCCATTGCACATACTTTATTGCATAATGGAGGATGATCCACATTTGGTGGACATGTGATTACACCTAACATAGGTAATAGCTTATTAGCTCCTTATCATTGTCTCTTATCTCCTTCCCTATATAAGGAGGCCTATTATGTACATTTTAATCATGTCCATGATCAATAATATCATTCTTGCATCTTAATGCAATTGTCTTGCCAATCTCTTGTAGAAGTTATCTTGGCCTTGCATTCAATCCTGGGGGTGTTGTAGAGTCACCTAAAACTCTAACACGGTATCAGAGCTCTCAAGGTGTGAAGACCTCTTCTCAAGAAGTGCAATCTTGGCTTGATTCAATTGTGGGTGTAGAATAAAGGTATTTGGACATCACCATTGCATAGTATATTTGGAGAAAATTTGGGGTTTTGTATTTTGTGGCTTTCTATTGCAGGTCAATATTGGTGCTTGTTGGTGCAAATCAGAGGTTGGTATCACATTAAGGAGGTCCAAAAACCCCTAAATCGAACTTTATTTCATCCAAATCGGACACCTGAGGCCAAATCTAGAGCTATTTGAATTTTGGAAGTGCGGCAGCGGCAATTCAGAAAAAATAATTTTAGAGGTGATTTTCAAACAGCGATATCTCAGTCATCTGAACTCTTTTTTTCAAGCAATGTTTTTTGTTTTGGGGTAGAATTTCATGATCTACACAATGGTTTAGGTGGTTTTTGATCTCTATTCCTAAATTTTTCTTAAAAATTGTAAATCTCAATTTTTGCAACTTCCAAGGCCTCATTTGAGCTCATATGAACTCCTTTTTAGGTGCAATTTTTTTTGAAAGTGCATATTTTTTTTTGTATTTTCCAGATCTAGAATCAGATTTTAGTGACTATGAACAAAAACTATACTTTCAGAAATTGGCTTAGTTTTTTCATTTGTAATGCATAAGCCTTGGCTTGGTCTTTTGCATAATGATCTAAGTCTATTATAGCCTGATTTTGGAGTGTAATAATTTGTTGATCTCAATTTGTAATGAGAGAAGTGTATCATTAATGTAATCATGGGTTATGAAACACATCCTGTAGTAGTACTTTTGACTAAGGATAATTATGAGTCATGGGCAAAAGGAATCATCACACATTGTAGATGGCTTAATCTCTTGCCTCATCTTTATGGACTCATTCCTGAGCCAAAGTCACAAGGGAAGCAATATGTTTGGGGAGAAAAAAATGCTCATATTATAAATTTGATTATTAGTAGCATCAGTTTGTGTCTCTTCTATGGCATCTACCCTAGATTTAGAGGTGTTCAATGTCCACACATAATTTGGACAATCATTTGGGAGATTTTTGGTGATCCACATGTTCCTCCATTCCTAGATGATCTTGCTTCAGATTGCCTCATTCCTCTTGATGATGCAGATAATATTCCCTATGATGATTATACTTTAGATGCAATTGAAGAATTTGCAGCAATTGAGAGTGAGGATGATCTAGTGGCTCCTCCTGTAGCTCCTACTTCTCTAGTTGAGATCACACAATCATCTCTTGTTGGTGATTCCAATGATTCATTGCAAGAGATATCTATTTATCTTCCTGATTGGGATTCTTACTTGCTAGATATTGGTTCATTATTTGTGGAGTCTCATATTTCAGATTTGGGAGACATACTTGAGGGGGTTGCTCTTCTCTTTGATGATAGTTTCATCACAGTTGGAGATACTTCTTCACATTCTTTGGAGATTGACATTCTTGATTCTTCTTCTTCACTTGGTTTGTCACATGATGTGATAGATTTTTTGAGCTTGGAGATTCCTATTCCATCTTCAAAGATGCATATTTGGAGACCTTCTTCCTTCTTTCATTTGGATATGGATTGGTTCATGGCATCATCATCATACTTCATTTGGATTCCACTTCCTAGTTCCTATCTACAATGGGAAGCATTCCTACATTTATACTTGGTATATCTTCTTCCCAAGGGGAGAAATGTTGTTTGTAGTCATTGGAATATAATTTGTCTTCAAGCACTCACTATTTTTGTAGGAGATTCTTCATTATGGGGGGGTTATCATGTCTCCAACTATCCTTCTTATGGGGGGATAATTATTTGTATATACATGATGTATGTAGTTCTTGGGGGGTCTTGAGCACTCCATCCATCCATGCATCTTGTTTTCTTCTCTCTTTTTGGGGGAGGGTTTTTCCCATGAGGTTTTCCCTCTTTCTCCACTTTATGAGAGTTATGCATTTCATGTATCTTGTACATGGGTACCTAACATGGCCTAGTAGCCGGGACCCATCTTGCATTGTGAGTTTAAGTGCATTTTTCTAAGTTGCACTTAAGGGGGGGTGTTGGTGTAATTAATTATTCCTAATTACACTTTACTTAATCTTACTTAGGTTAATGCATTGCATAGTAGTTTGTGATTGAGACACCTAGGAGTGTGCACATCTATTAAGCACATGGTGTAGGAGAAATTCCACTTTTGGTGTGATAGTTGTGTTGGAAACAATTGTCTGAAGGAAATTGCTACTCAAATTATGTATTGTCTTTGATGTCACACAATGTCATAGTCCGTAGCAATCAGTTCCTACCGAGCTCAGTCGGTCTGCCAAATAGGAAAATTAGTGCTTACCGAGTCCACTTGGTTATCAAAGAAAATCAGTGTCTACCGAGTCCACTCGGTTATCAAAGAAAATTTAGCATTTACCGAGTTCAGTCGGTCGTCAAAGAAAATTCAATGTTTACCGAGTTCAGTTGGTCGTCAAAGAAAATTCACTGTTTACCGAGTTCAGTCGGTCATCAAAGGAAATTCAGTGTTTACCGAGTTCAGTCGGTTATCGAAGGTAAAGGATTGTCGGTGTTTACCGAGTTCCCTCGGTCTCTAAAAGATTGTAGAAAGTTATGGTCACCGAGCACTGTCGGCCCTTGAAGGATTTTTGCAAATAGAGTTTTCTTAATTCAACCGACTGTTATACTAAATAATGTCGATTTGACAAATCTAAAAACATATAAATAAAAGGTCAAATGTGACAAATAAAGATATACAATACAACAAAAGATTTACAGAAGAAAAGATAGAAAAGGTGTGTGCGAATTTGTGAAGGATGTTCAGATATCCTTAAGGTGCAACAGAGATTTATTCGATCAGGAAGGATCACACATATGCAGAATAGAGATCTGTAGTCAGCAAGGCAGTTGCATTATTATACAAGTCATTTTTTCATTGTTACCTTCTTATCATTGTAACAGTGAATTCTAAATCTCTTAACCGAGTTGGTTTAACAACCATATTGTAAATCCTCTAACAAGGTGACAATTCCATTGAATTGTTTTCAAGACCTCTTACCAGGCCACTCCTAGCAGGGTGATTAAATCCTCTAACAAGGTCACACCTAACAGTGTGTTTTGTAACCTTTTACCGGGTTGGCTTCTAACCGGGCATCACTTCAGAAAAGTGAAAATCAGTATCTAGATACATTAGTGGTTTTTCCCATATTGGGTTTCCACGTTAAATCTTGTGTCTCTTGTGTTCTTAATTGCTATCTTAATCATACACCAGTGCTGATGAATATCTAAAAGATAATTTTGCTAATACTTTCTGCATCTTCAAAGTTACTGCAATCTATTTACCGAGTGCTAAAATAGATAACATTGTTAAGATATCCTAAGGGATCTGTAAAGAATTAATTGTGAAGTGTTTTATGGTTGACTGATTCACCCCCCCCCCCCTCTCAGTCACTTCATCCATATTCCATCAAGTTGTCTTCACATACCTCGTTGTTTGTGAGATCCACCTTTCGTGATCTTATCACATTATCATCCTAATCCATTGCACATACTTTATTGCATAATGGAGGATGATCCACATTTGGTGGACATGTGATTACACCTAGCATAGGTAATAGCTTATCAGCTCCTTATCATTGTCTCTTATCTCCTTTCCTATATAAGGAGGCCTATTATGTACATTTTAATCATGTCCATGATCAATAATATCATTCTTGCATCTTAATGCAATTGTCTTGCCAATCTCTTGTGGAAGTTATCTTGGTCTTGCATTCAATCCTAGGGGTGTTGTAGAGTCACCTAAAACTCTAACAATTGCCAACAAAAGAACAACAATATGAGATGCAAAAGAGATAGCCTAAAGATAATATAGAATGAAAAATTGCAGTAAAAGATGTAGATATGAGGTTAATAAAACTTTCCAAACAAGAGGCTTTCAAAGACAATATTCCAAGTTCCTTGCAAGGTAAGTCTCCTAAATGTCTCAAATTTGAAATTCCAAGTTTTAGGAGTGATCCCTCATTTCAAGAGTCTATAAACAAAGAGTCAAATGTTTTCTTTCCCAAGTTTTAGAGAGCCTATTATAGTACAAGAACCTATTCTTGAGAAAGTAAAGCTTTATGAGGAATCTATTTAAGATTAAACACATCAAGAGAAACCTTTCCCAAACCTAGTACAGCCTAAAGAAGCCAATGATATTATAATTTCTCAAGTTGTAGAATAGTAGGAGGAAATGTTTGAAGAGTCAAAGATAAATCCTTTACATGTTGTTATGACTATGCAAGATATTGAGAATGATAAATTGGATTTTCTACTAGAGGTAGAAGAGCTAGGCATGTTGAACAAAAGGTTCTTGATGATGAGATAGTGACTAATTTATATGTTTAACTTCCTAATTATGTCAATGTAAAATGAAGAGAATATCCTCATATTAACTCTAGGGATAAGTATAGAGCATCAAGAAGATTTGGATAGGGTGGTGGTCTTTCATGAAACAAAAGAAGAAATGAATAAAAATTTTACCTCCATAATAAATTAATTTTCTCAAAAATTGATGTTAGAGTACACCTTGCAAAATTAGAAGCTTATGAACAAACCCTTCAATTAGTTTTTGTACTTCAAGAAGACATTTTTTATGTCTCATTAAACCTTGGGAAAATTTTCAATTAAGTGAAAATTAGTCCTATTATCCAAAGGACTAAAGAGGACATGGAAGCATTTTGTTCAAATTTGGAGGTTAAAGAGTTATTTTGGGATGCAAAAGAAACATTTCATTCAGATTTGATGGAAACAGAGTTGTTTTTTGATGTAGATAAAGGGTTCAACTCAACATAAATGAAGCATATTTCACAACAATGGGCTGATTCCTCTTTGCACTAAACTCTCTTCTTGTTGTCATGACCTTCACAAGACTACAAGGCTTCAAGACACCAAATCACACATTAGTGCTTCAATATTTACATCCAAAATTACAGACATATTGTACCAAGTGGAAATACCATGTTCAACCCCACAATATCCCTCAAGACTTAGATTCTCCCAGCTTACTTGGGACATCTCTCAACAGGCCTGAATTCCTAGTAGCCCTAACATATGAAAAAATCAGACATAACTTTTGATGCAAACTAGATCTCCCCAAACTAATCACTAATTCATATACTCATTTGGGACTCTTAAACATATTATAAACTTGGAAGGGGTTACTTTGGAACATACCCTTCTATAATTGACTGGTAATGTTGCTCTAAGGCTTAATTAGTACAATAGATTAAGTTTTTTGGGTATAAATTTTTTTGTATAACTAACGTAGAGGATCCAAGACCACTTTTGGATAAAAATCAAAGTAGGTTTTTTTTGTATAGAATGCATAAAAAATTGATTGTTTACTCACTATTACACTAGTTTCTCAATAGGGTTGTTACAAAGATTGACTTATTAAACCAATCAAACAATCTTATCTTAAGTACTGGTAAGAATGGAAAATATCTACAACAAAAATATTTTTCCAACCATATAGGTTTAAGGATTGTACTATACCATACAAGGCCATACCAATCAAAATACTTGTTTCCTAATGAAAATCTGAAAGTGGCAATCACTACTTTTATCATAACTTTTGAAAGTCACAATGAAATTTACTTAAACAAAGATAATTTGAAAGGTAATAAAATTATCCAAATTTTCTAATAACTTTCATGTCCGTACTAAAAATTTCAAGGCCATACAAGGGGATGGAATAGTGAAAAAATTAATTTGCAGACAACATTGTGGTTTTGGATTTATTTCATCTTCAAAATCCCATGACCACTTTGGTTCAACCATAAAGGGTCTTTTAAATCCTTTTACATCTTGTTTCAATAGTTACAACCAACTCTTTTGAATGTCAACTAACCTTGAGCCTTCACATAATTATTCTTTACATTTTGTAATTTGACAATTTTGCAAGAATTGACAACTTTTAAATTATTTGACAAATGACCCCCAAATGACACTATAAGACTCCAAACCAATACAAACAAATTTAATATGGTCTTTTAGACCTTATTACATGATTAATTGCCAAACCTAAGCTAAGAAACCAAACTTGACTTGTGGAAGCTTGAACTTGACAAGGTGCTCCTACACCATTTTTGGCTGCAAAAGAAGCATTTTGTTTAGATTTAATGGTTAAAGAAGCAACTATTAGAGAGGTAATTAAAAGAAAACATAAAAATTAATTGTTAGAGGTCATAGCTCCAAAAGAAGCATTGTAGACATCAAACGAAAACCAATAAGATGATGGAACAACAAAGCATAAAGGTTGAACCAACATTCTTTTCACGAAATTTTTCATCTCACAAATATGTCATATAAGACATATATCCATAATGGAGGCCAATAGGGTAGTAGAAGTTAAGTTTGCACCCAATCATGAGGCCTTAATATAGAAAAATCATTCTCATCTTGTTTACATATTTCTATGCAGTTGCAATGCTAATAAAAATGAGGAGGTAGGCCATGTAATTTTGGCTCTTGAAGTAGTATTACAACAACTGTCCCTTTTTTCACGTCTATATCTTGTCCTATCTGTCTTCAAGTTTGTAAAAAATCTCAAGTTGAGAAGAAAAGGGTTTTATTGTTACCTAATTTTTTCTATTATCTCAATCAAGCAGAGCTAGTTATGTGTTTTGATTAAATGTAAAGGTATAATTTGAGTTTTGTTAAGTATTCTTACAAAAATTATATGTTGATAAAGAAAAGTACATCATGATATGCAAATTTTTTAATAAAATTAAAAGTTATACAAATGTTTGCATTAAAAGTGTTCTTTATTTAGAAAATAAGATACATATCCCACACAAGTTGTGAGAGTGACTAAAAGATACATGATGAATGACAACCCATAGTTGAAATAATAAAAAATTCATCTTCAATTAGCTTTGCCTCATCTTTGAAGCACTTGCAAGGAGATAATAAATTGTGTTAGAGCTTGAGATCATAATCCTTAACTTATACATAAGAAAATCATACACATATTATTTGCATAATGCACTTGATCAAAGAAAATAAAAAAGGAATCAAAGGAACAAATATGATTTTTTTGTCTAACATGTTTGTTTCATATGTAGGAATAGGTATACATTCATTTTTATCAACATGTGGGACGAAGTGAGATCCCACAAGGGTTGAGCCCATCATGTTGATAAATAACAAAATATACAACTACAGGATTACAAGACGCTATAGGATCAACAAAAGACCAATGGCCTTGTAAGAAGTGAAAAAACTAGCAAAATATATAGTAATAAATGTCATATCAATAAGTAAAATGTGCTACAAGATATACCAAATGTCATATCAATGTTAGAAAAGTTCAAATAGAAGAAATGGTTAAGAAACAATAAAAAGTGAGGTATGCTTCCACATCATAAGTTATACATACAACAAGATGTGATTACAACAAGGAGCATATCAATTAGTGGGAAATAAATAAAACAAGGTGCTATATGAGCCACATGAATGCATAGAGGCGATGAGATGGTAAAGGGGTTTTCAACTAAAGCATAATAACAACATTACTAAAAATGATGACATTGAATGACAACTATGCTAATGAAAGAGGAATATTGTTGGTTGTTCTTGGTCTTAAAAGAAAACAACCAAATGGAATGAAGTCATTTATCAGAAGGTCACTATTTTTAAGGGATCTCATTACCATGAATAATAGAGATCATATGTAACATGAGGGAATCATTGAAATTAGATATCCATCTATTGGATAATTCATATTTAGTAAATGGAAGCTTTATCATCAAACATAAAGGGACATGCCATGAGTGTCATCCAAATAGAGAACATTATGAATAGTGACCTTATATAATGAAACCTTTTAGTTCAATATTCTTTGCAAAAGGATTTTTATGACTATAACCACATGATAAAATAACAATGAGTAAAGAAAAAGAATGAACTAGGTTATAACAATGACACCATAATGATCATTATATACATGTATAAGAAGCATCTTCGACATTGAATGGAAGGAATATATGTTTATTAGAGATATGATGTTCACTATCAATGGAGAAAATATTATTAAAGCTACAAAACATAAAAGAAATTGACAATATTCTAGCTCATTGAATTTAGTCAAAGGGATGGCTTCAAAAAATATATTTAATGTTTTTAGTTTTAACATTAAAAGTCAACAATATTTTTTTCACCATGAATGCAAATTACAAGGACAAATCAAGGAAATGACATAGAGAAATGGTTATGTTTAAAGATTAATGGTAGTTAATTATATTTGTAAGTATGTCAAAAGAAAAACCATTCAGGAAACCATCATTTCAGTCAGTCACATTTGATGAGGAAAATTCGGTGATAGAAGACAACTGTTGGCATTAAGCTGAATTGCCACTAGTGACAACACTTATTTGCATTCTGGATATAATCCGAGCAGACAATGCAAACCGAGCAGACAGTGAAAACTGAGCAGACAGTGCAAACCGAGCAGACAGTGCAAACCGAGCAGACAGTGCAAACCGAGCAAGTTAGTACAAACCATTCAGGACAATGTAAACCGAGTAACATCTTGTCTACCGAGTCACCAATGCTTACCGAGTTCAATACCTACCGAGTGATCAGTATGAACCGTGCCTTCACTTCTACCGAGTGCATGACGATGTCGAGTAATGCAGTGGATGCCGAGTATCAGAAAGTCACCGAGTCAGTTTGAAGGAACCGAGTAACCATATTTGGGCCGACTTAGTAGCACTTATGTTTATTTTTCAAGCCGACTGTGCAATTGTAATTGTAATTAATTGTTTGAGACCTGTATATAAACAATGTTGTAGAAATAAAAGATGGAATGAAATGTATGAAGTAGAATATATGTGAAAGGGAAAGAAAGGCAGAAATAAGCGAATTACAGAAGGCTTCAGAAGTTTAAGATACAGCAAAGAAAAATTCATCACAGAAGGTGATCAGTACATCAGCGAATCTCATTCAGCAATCCAGTTGCAAAGCAAAGATCTACTGTTTCATTCTAACAGGTGAATCAGTACTAAATCCTTTAACCGGGTAGACTTAACAGTCTTTGTAAAAATCTCTTTACCGAGTGCATACTTCACTGTATGTTTGTAAATCCTTTAACAGGGTGGATTTAGCAATCCTTATTGCTCCTAACAGGGCAGATCATCAGAAGTGATCAAATTGTAAGCCTTAACCGGCCAACTTTATTCTGCAGTATTAAAGCTTTGTGGGTTTCATCCCCACCCCAGTTTTACTTTCTTTTGGAAGGTTTCTGGGTAACCAAATCTATGTGTCATTATTGTGAATGCTTTTAAGTTTCATGCTTTCTGTATGCAAAGGTTAAAAAGTAAAATACATGTTAAAATTAGAAAAAAATTTGGAGTTACTGATTCACCCCTCCCCTCTCAGTAACTTGGTTAATTCCTGAATATTTCCAACAATTGGTATCAGAGCTGCATTGGTTCTCAAGACAAAGCTTAACTAGCTTGAGCAAAGATCCAGGACAATGGAGGTATTCAAACTGAACAAGGTGATTGAAAATGAAAAGCTAGATTTGGAAATGGCCATAGCTAAACTCAAAGAAGCAAAAGAACATCTTTCCCAATCCCTAAGAAGAAGGAAGGAACTTGCAAATCAGATGAATGATCAGAATTACATTGAAGAAAAGATTGAAGATCTTCTTCCCTCAAATAACTCAGATGAAGCAAACAATGTTGTCAAAGAACTCCTAGAAAAGAATGGGTCTCTGCAGGAAGAAGTGAGAAAATTGAAAAGAGAACAAGAACTACACTCTACAAGATTCTGTGAGATCTTGGAATAGAGAAACAAGTTGAAAGATGAATTAGATGGAAGAAACATTGAAGTCCAAAACAAAACTCTTCAGCTAGAAAATCTAATTGATCAGATCTCTCATACAAATGAAGAAATTCTAAATCTAAGATCAGAAATAGAAAACACAAGAGAAGAACTAAGATCTGAAAAGGAAATCAATCTAAGATTGATGGATGACCTAAACGCTGAAAAACAAATCAATGAAGGAATGCTGAAAAGTCAAGAAGACTTGAATCAGCTGTATGAACGAAATCTTCACAGGCAAAAAGGAAAAGCAGGACTTGGATACAAAGAAGAAGGCGAATCCTCTAAGCAAGGTACTAAAAGAAATCAAAAACCTACTTGTAATCATTGTGGTAAAATAGGACATACTTCAAATAAATGTTGGAACAATGAAAAAGCAGAATTTAATGGAAAATGTTATAGCTGCAATCAACCTGGTCATAAAGCAAATGAATGCAGGGAAAAACCTAAATTCAGAGGTAATTGTCACAAGTGCAACAAACAAGGTCACAAGGCATCCGAGTGCAGATCCAAGACATTTAATCCAGCAGAACAAATTGTGAAAGCAATGTTTGGATGGGACTACAACACCTGGTGTAGATGTCATTACTGTGGAGAATATGGACACATTGGCATGAATTGCATAAAACATCATCTAAGGAAAAGAGACACTACAGTAAGATGTTTCAAATGCACTAAACTCTGTCACATAGCCAGAAACTGCATGAATGCTAATGGAATTGAAGAAGGAAAGAAGAATGAAGCAACTAAGGTCAGGAAACAGGTGAGACAAAAATGGATTCCTAAAGCTACCGAGCAATCCAGTCCAAGTAATGGAATGGATGGCTCTACCGACTCAAATTAAATTTCCAAGGAAGCACTGGAACTGTATTCTCATAGATCAATCTCAAGCAGTTCTAGAACTGAAATTAAAAGAAAAGTCTAAATCAGCATGCAAGATGCAGTGAGATCACAGGGAGGTCGGTATAGTCTTCACTGAGCAAGGTCAGTACCTGTCTTTACCGAACGAGGTCGGAGCATTATGAATTCTCGAGTTCACCGAGTTACGAAGTCTTTTCCGAGCAATTAATTCTTAGTGGGTGACAGTCTGTCAGAATTCCTACCCTAATTTGAAATGAGCATTAATGACAGAGTTGTAAACAAAAAAAAGCAAGTAATCGAACTCATTCTTCACCGCGAATCTTTAAGCACTTTGAGAGCAGAAAACTTCAAGGGCAACCCGGCGATTTAATACTTTTGTGAAAGGAATTTTCTGTGAGCTACCATGGCATCATCCAGCACTTCAGCGAAGAAAGGATCTGATATGTTAGTTCAAGGGGAGTGGAAAGCACCAGATTTTAAGATCGTGCCTGCAATTGCAGCAGCCCTAGATCCGAACGGAGCTCAATCTCAGATTCCTCCTAAGGTACTGCTTATCAACGATATCCGTAATCATTTTAACTGTTCAATTCAAGAAATGGGAAACCTAGAACTAGACATTGTGCGTGAGGAACTATGTGTGGATGGTACTTTGAAACCCGAGCACAAACATCTGGAAGATAAGGGTTTAGTCCACATTGCACATCTTCCTCGAAACTTTTGAGATAAATGGGTTAGGTACATTCTCAGCCGAGTACATGATGGCAAGATTTGGCTCGAGCAACCTATTGAGATCACAAAGAAAATGATTCATCAAGTCACCGGTCTTCCCATGTTGAACAAAGCTAAAACTACCAAAACCCTAGGTCGGACGGAACTAGAGAAGAAAACCCTAGCCGAGTGGGATGGTAGAGGCATGAAAGTTAGCAGCATTACCGATGCTGAACTGAAGTTTGGTACACATATCATTGCACACAAGATTTACAGTTCTAGTCGACAGAACAGTGTCTCCTGTGAAGCTGTTGACCTAGCATACAAAGTGGTCAAAAACAACTTGACATTTGACCTAGCAGACTTATTGTTGAAACAGTTCAACAAGAACATGGAAAGCATCAAAACTTCCAAAAGCAATCCATGTAAGTTTGGATCCTTGTTAGTCTGTTTATTCTTCTATGTTCAGAAATTCTTCCCTTCTAAAGGAAAAGTTGTATGGAGAAAAGATGTGCCAGTACTCTATGAAATAAATGAATACATAGCAGAAATGGGTGAAAACTTTGAAAGCATCATAGATAATTATTTTGAGTCTTTCAAAGAGAAAATGAATGACAGATTCTGGATTCCACAGAAGTTGGTGGAAGATTACAAAGATGACATCTGTTTTATGGTAGATTGTGATAATGTGTATATTCAAGCAGTTAAACCGAGAACTGTATATGTAAAACCTCTTCCTTATGAGGTAAATATTGATGAAACCAAGAACCTCATTGAAGCTCTTCTAAATCAGCCTGTCAATCCCAAAGCCCCATATTTTGGAACATATGATGAAGCTAAGGTGAGAATTGAACTAAGCATAAAGCTTCCACAGGCGGTAAACAAAGGAAAGAAAAGGATAGCCAAAATGCAAATGATAACCGAGGATAAAGAAGAAATAGGTGAAAAAGAAGAGGAAAAGGATGAGAAAACAGAGGAACCAGAACCTGCAAAGAAGAAAGGAAAAGTTTTCATCACTAAGGCATCTGTGCCTCCCACTGCTGTGTTTACAAGGAGAAATACAAGAGGCAAGGCAGACAAGGCAGAAAAGGCAGATAAAGACATAGTATTCAAAAGGCCTCCTCTAAGCCTTCAAGAAAAGCTCAAACTCTTCAGAGATGGATCAGGATCTGGAGTAAGTAACATAAAATCCTTGAGATATGAAACCAGATCGGAAGCAGAACAAAAGGAAATAGAAGATGCTGTTGTTGAGAAGATGGGACAGTGAAAATACTCTCCTGAAGAAATTACCCCACAGGTTCCAGCAGTTCTATTGAATCCAATAAAAATGAGATGGAGCAATGCAAGGCAAACTGTGATAGACATATTTGATCAAAACCTGAGACAGTTGATGCCGAGCCTGAATAATGATGAAGTAAAGAAAGCATTAAAAGATAATGAAAATAAGATGACATTGAAGTTCAATACTTGTTTGATTTTGATCAACAATATTGAATCAGTTGTGAAGGCTGCAAAAGCCACATGGAAGAACATTTACCACCTTCACCAACCGAGCATTGAAACTGTAATAATAAAGGATATTGAAGATGACAGCGATGAACAAGAAGAAGACACTGAGGTAGATGATACTGTAAGGATAGCAGCAGAAGTCATTGCATCCCTTCCTACCTCTCCAGTGAAAGTTTCTACATCCAGCCCAGAGACACCTTCAAGCATGGTTGTGACAACTTCTACATTTGTCCAATCATCCCTAGCAACATCAGAGGCAGCTACCATTTCTTCTACCGAGCTGCAGTCTCCTGCACCATCAAGTTTTCCAGCAGTAAGTTTTCCAGCTTTTGAATCTTCAAGTGTAAATATTTTAAGTTCTCCAGTAGAAAGTTTGCCAGTATCTATAGCCAGCCCTACCTTATCTACTGTCACTACTACAAAAGTATTAAGTACAGATAAGCCTAAGGCTCTACTGAGTATAAAATTTTTGGGTAAAAATGTAGTTGAGGATATAGACCTAGATGAAGAGATAGAAATTCCTACACTAGATTTTGCAAATCTCTCAGCAGACCAGATGCAGAATATAGGTGAGATCCTCCAAAGGAAAGCAAAACAAAAGAAGCTTAAAGAGGAGAGAGACAAGGAGTATCAAATCATCAAGGATGCTAAGGACATTTTGTCTGATGCATTAGGCATTAAAGTAGACTCCTCCCAGCATGTTTTGTTACAATTGGCTGAAGCAGTTGAGAAATACAATGAGGACTCATCCGGGACAGAAAAGTTAGTTGAAAGAGCCGAGAAGAGATTCAACAATAAAGTGCTTGAGCACATTGCTCAGCACATAGCTATTAACCAAGTAGAATTGTCTTCAGTTTTGTCTAACATAGAGTCTATCTATTCGAATGCTACCTCTCTTTTGGCCAAACTATGCAATTTTGCCGAGTTCACAAAGGATGTCAAAGATAAAATGAATAAAATGGATGAGGATATGAAGATTAGCATACAGAAGCTGCAACTTGAACCAAGTTCAAGCTCTGCTCATCACATGAAAATCTCACATCTATCTAATGTGCAGTCTGATCTACTGAAAGAAGACTCAAGGATCCGGTCTACACTGCTAGACATCCAACACATGATCCTTCCCATCATGAATACAATGTATAAGCACATTGAACATTCCAGAACATTGATTCATGACAATCAGTTCTCTATAGCAGATCACATGATTGAACTCTCTGCAGAAGTCCAAATTGCTATACAAACATGTAAGATTCTGCAAGAAAGTTGGGACAGAACCCTGGCACTAATAATGAAGGTACATTCTGATTTCTTATCAAATTTTGGATTCTCTCTGTAAATAACTTGTATATGCACCTTTGGCATTATCGTCAAAAAGGGGGAGATATGTATAGAAGGAGAGATATGTATACAGTTATAGATTTGTATAAGAAACAGTTAGCACATTGAAAGGGGGAGACAATGTATAAAGCCCTATAACAAAGACAAATTTTGAAAAATCAAAATAAAACTCAGCATGATTCGTGTATATAAATTTTGGCCAATAAGTGCTTTTGTCACTAATGCCAAAGGGGGAGATTGTTGGCATTAAGCTGAATTGCCACTAGTGACAACACTTATTTGCATTCTGGATATAATCCGAGCAGACAGTGCAAACTGAGCAGACAGTGCAAACCGAGCAGACAGTGCAAACCGAGCAGACAGTGCAAACCGAGCAGACAGTGCAAACCGAGCAGACAGTGCAAACTGAGCAGACAGTGCAAACCGAGCAGACAGTGGAAACCGAGCAAGTTAGTACAAACCGTTCAGGACAATGTAAACCGAGTAACATCTTGTCTACCGAGTCACCAATGCTTACCGAGTTCAATACCTACCGAGTGATCAGTATGAACCGTGCCTTCACTTCTACCGAGTGCATGACGATGCCGAGTAATGCAGTGGACGCCGAGTATCAGAAAGTCACCGAGTCAGTTTGAAGGAACCGAGTAACCATATTTGGGCCGACTTAGTAGCACTTATGTTTATTTGTCAAGCCGACTGTGCAATTGTAATTGTAATTAATTGTTTGAGACCTGTATATAAACAATGTTGTAGAAATAAAAGATGGAATGAAATGTATGAAGTAGAATATATGTGAAAGGGAAAGAAAGGCAGAAATAAGCGAATTACAGAAGGCTTCAGAAGTTTAAGATACAGCAAAGACAAATTCATCACAGAAGGTGATCAGTACATCAGCGAATCTCATTCAGCAATCCAGTTGCAAAGCAGAGATCTACTATTTCATTCTAACAGGTGAATCAGTACTAAATCCTTTAACCGGGTAGACTTAACAGTCTTTGTAAAAATCTCTTTACCGAGTGCATACTTCACTGTATGTTTGTAAATCCTTTAACAGGGTGGATTTAGCAATCCTTATTGCTCCTAACAGGGCAGATCATCAGAAGTGATCAAATTGTAAGCCTTAACCGGCCAACATTATTCTGCAGTATTAAAGCTTTGTGGGTTTCATCCCCACCCCAGTTTTACTTTCTTTTGGAAGGTTTCTGGGTAACCAAATCTATGTGTCATTATTGTGAATGCTTTTAAGTTTCATGCTTTCTGTATGCAAAGGTTAAAAAGTAAAATACATGTTAAAATTAGAAGAAAATTTGGAGTTACTGATTCACCCCTCCCCTCTCAGTAACTTGGTTAATTCCTGAATATTTCCAACAGACAACATGGTCGCATTTTATCCATATCTCACAAATATGATCAAGGTTTTTCTAAAATTTTCATAGAAATGAGAAAACACTAAAACAAACCAACCTATTAAATTTCACAAAAACCCAATTCATATTTTGGGAGAAACATTTATTAGTTTTCTATAGAAATTATGAGGACAACATGCAAGGAGTTTAAATAGAAAATGACAAAGCTCATGTATAAAAATATAGCTATAGTAACAATTTTCATTTATAAAATCAGAAAGCATGGACATTGTTAAGGAGAATGCAATAACAATAAAGTCAAGGGGAGTGAGAACAATAAGTTTTATTTACTTGCACAATGTTTTAATAAATCTGAAAAAAAAGTGGTTTTCTATTACAATGATAATCATCTAAAGTGAGAAAACAAAGAACTATTCTATTTGCCAAAACCCTTATTCTAATGGAAAAGGGAATTTTTGTACAGAAGGGCTTGTTGAAGAAATATGCCATTACAATATTCAAATAGAAAAAAACATGTAACCCTCAAGAATATTAAAAAAGACCAGAAGATCAATGTTTATCTTTAACATTCTTTAAGTGATACATCAGAAATTTAGGAAAAAACACAAGGATTTGAACACATTCACAGAACTCCATCCTTCCAAATGAAACTTTTAGACCATAGAGAAGCTTTAGAAATTACCATAACGGAGACAAAAATTGTTAGCCAGAATCACTCTATTAGGATTTCATGCGTATGACTTCCTGTTTGTGTCTTTGCTCCGAGCTTTCCATCTGTCATACCGCATTTACTGCGGGATTTTTGCATTAGGGTTAGCCTTTAGTATGGCTCTGACCAACTTTAGCCTAGTATTTGATGCTGGTGCATGAGTTGAAGCTTTGAACATCCATGGTGCCTCATTTGAACAAATGCCCTTGCAAGTTCATCCCGAAGGTGTTTCACAAGGTAACCCTGATATTGTTCTTAATCTGCAATAATTTGATTCTGCATTTGAATGGTTATAAAAGCATACTCTGATTGGATATTTTGTGGGTCGCACTCATCCTAAAAGTATCCTTAAAGATTGGGTAAACAAGAGCTTGACCCCTCATGGGGTCCACCTTGATGGTGTGCAAAAACTTACCAAAGGTTCTTTTCTTTTCTATTTTGCTAACCCTTCCCAAGCGGAAGCTATTTTTAGCTGTGGGTCTTGGACGGTTAGGTCATCCCCACTTGTTTTCCAGAGATGGTCTCAAGACTTCACTATCTTGAATGATAAGAAACTTAGGGTCCCTGTTTGGGTTGAGTTTCCTGGTCTCCCCTTGTCATGCCGGTCGTTTATTGAGTCTATTGCTAAAACCCTTGGTAAGGTCATTGTCATGGAGCATGACAAATTTTTCAATGCTTGACCCCAGAAGCATGTATGTGTCAAGGTCGACCTTTCTAGGGACCTCAAGGACACTATTGAAATCCAGATTGGTTCTCTCACCATCTCTCAAAAAGTGCTTTATTTGAATCTTCCAAACACCTATTATAGGTGTCAATTGACAGAACACAAGATTAAGGACTGCCCGCTGGTTACCCCTCGGGTGAAGCCATCACCAAAGGAAGCGCCGGGTCAAAAATTTGGATGCTAGAAAAAAAGAAGAATGGACTACAATTTCACAAAAAGGTAGGAATGCCTCAGGTTCTAAAATGGCACATGCTGCTTCTATAGTTGTGTCACCTCTGGAACCTCCAGCTAGAGAACCTTCTCCTCCTACCAATGCATCATTGGTTGTGCCGCCTATTTCACACCCTGATATTCAGGGGAAAACTTCAGCTGCGAGATCTTCCACTTCAAAGGTGGTGCTCTACCACCAATGGTTTCGTTAGTTTCCTTCCAGTCTCTGCATCAGTCTCGTAGTCCCAATGGATGCACAAACAACCCAGAAAAAAGGTGGTTTATCTCATCTGGAGATTTACTCCCCAGCTTTGGCTCTGTACCAGCTTTCTTGCAAAATAGTTTCTCCTCTCTTTGGGATGAGGAAACCATGCAAGAGTTTTTATGAATTTTTTTATCCTAGAATGTGTGAGGTCTAACTGACCTCTCCAAAAAGTACTATGTTTGTGATACATGTCACAAACTTCACAATTTGGACGTTTTATGTCTACAGGAAGTTAAAATTTTAGGTTTTTTGCTTAATTCTTCCTATCATGTCATTTGGCTGGATGACATTGTTTTTTCTTCTCAGCATGAAGCTGGTAAAGGTGGTGTCATTACTATTATGTCACCTTGCCTTCATTCTTCTATTATTGCTCATGGTTCTGATCCGATGCAACATGTCACTTGGATTTTGTTGTCTTTTCACAACCATTCTTTTGACATCATTAATGTTTATGCTCCCAATGATGTTGTGGAAAGATCTCAGCTATGGTGTTGGCTAGCTGACAACTTGCCTCCTGTAACTTGGGTTATGTGTGGGGACTTTAATATGGTGAGTTGGCCTCTGACAAGGAAGGGATTTTTCCTTTTCGATGGACAGTTGGAGAGAGAGAAGCCTAGTACCACATGCACAATAAATTGGGCCTTTTTTATCCCAATGCTAACCGTCGCCAACAGGGTGGGGTTTGGCATACTTGGTTTAATTCCAGAGCTAGTTCTGATTGCATATTTAAGAGATTAGATCATGCTATGATAACGGCTCAATCTTTTTTCTCTTTTTCTGAAGATCGAGGCCTACTTGTCATTTCTCTGACAGATGTTACCTTGTCAGATCACTTCCCCATTTATTTTTCCGTCACTTGGCATTCCTCTACCAGGTGGGCTGCTCATATGCAATTTTACCTCAACACATATGTGCTGACGCATGCTTCCACTATCGCTCACATTCTTCAAGTTTGGAATTTAGAGCCTTAGCCCCACAGTCAGCTTGGTTGGATCCAATGGTGGAATGATGCCATCACTCGTACTACAAGATTTCTTTGCATTTACGACTATCAGTTAGCCTGCTATAGGAAGCGTGCTTATGAAGCTAACACTAAGACTCTTCACAATGCTTTTGATGCGCTTGCGTTGAATCCATTTGACTCTAATCTCCAGCTTAAGTTGGCCTAGCTTCGACATGAAAAGCAAATTGCAGATGCCTATGCTACTCGTGGAGCTCAAATCAAAGCTCACCTCCACTGGTTGGAGGTGGGTGATAAAGCCTCTAAGGAGTTTTTTCATGCTCTCAAAGCCCGGCATACCAATGTTGGTATTCAAAAAATCAAACAAGGATCTAAAACCCTTACCGAGCTCCCTGCCATTCTTCAGGCTTTTGTTCAACACTATGAAAAAGTGTTTTCTTTGCAGGGTAATTCTGTTGCGCGGGAGGAGGCTTTGAAGGCTTGTATTGTTGTTACTCTAAACCATGTAGTAGTTGAGCAATGGGCCTTTATGAGCAACTGCTTACCATCAATGATCTCAAAGAAGAGGGTTTTTCTATGGCTGATGATAAATATCCAAGATGTGATGGCTTCCCCTATGAATTCTACAAGCACTTATGGGATGCTATAGGTCCTGACCTACATAAAGTTTATCTCGAGGCCTTTCATAATAAAAATTTGGGTGCTTTAATTAAAAAAGGGAATATCAAATTCATACCTAAGTCTGTCGATCCTAAGGATATCTGCAATTAGAGGCCCATCACCTTGTTGAATGTCTCCTACAAGATAATTGCCAAAGCTCTAGCTCTCAAAATCAGACATCTCCTTCCTCTTATTATTCACCCTGAGAAAACTAGTTTTATTAAATCTAGGTATATCCTTGAAAACATTATTGCAGTTTGGGAAGGGATGGAATGGGCTTATCAGTCTAAACATGCCACTTTATTCCTTAAAAGTGATTTTGCTAAATCTTATGACCACATTGAATGGCCTTTTATCCTTGCCATGCTCCAAGCTCTTAGGTTCGGTCCTCACTTCTTACAGTATGTGGAAATGCTTTTTGGTGATGCCTCTACATGCATTACTATCAATGGGTCTCAATCTGATACTTTTGGGATTTTTAGATCCATTCGACAAGGTTGTCCACTGGCTCCTGCTTTATATGTGCTTGCTACTAAAGGCTTTGGCTATTTTCTTGCCAATTTTGTTTCCTTTGGTTTGGTTCAGGGCATTTCCCTTCCTGAGTCCTCTTCTCAGCTTGTTAATGGTCACTTTGTTGATGACTCCTTTCTCACTCTCATTGAGGATGAGGAGAACATCTCTAATGCCTTACAATGCCTGGACACCTTTTGTCAAGCCTCTAGATCTGCTATCCAATGGCATAAGACTCTCTGTTTCAAACAATCTTTCCTTCTTGCTCCTCCCTGGCTTGCTAAGTTTGACTAGAAATGGGTTTAGCATGGGGAAGTTTTCCACTTCCTGGGCATTCCCTTTACTTTCCATGATTCTTCTATCGACTTATGGAATATTGTGATTGCTAAGATTGAGAAAAAGTTACAATATTGGATTTGCAAGCTTCTCTCCCTTGCCAAGAAATTTCAGATTTTCTCCAAAAGTGTTGGTTGCTACTCATGTCTACTACTCTTCTTTTTGGGCTCCTTCTAAAGCTTTGTATCTCAAGATGGAATGCCTCCTCAGAGACTTTCTATGGGCCTCTAGAGCTGATAGCCATGGGTTCCACAAGGTTGCCTGGGAGTATTGTTGTCTTCCTCATGATTCTAGTGGCCTTGGCCTTCTCTCCACTTAGAAATAAGGTCATGCTCTCTGTGCTAAGTGGATTATTCGAGCTCTTACTAGTGATGAGGCCTGGAAGATTCTTGTTAGGCACTGCATCTTTTCAGGATTCCCCATTCACAGGTTGGCTTGGAAGGGCATTGATCTTCAAACCTTTCTCACTATGAAAGAACCTGTTCAGATTCAGGGTACTTTCATCATCAAGAGTATTTGGAAAGCCTGGGAAGCTATTAAGCCTTGGCTTCGATGGGAGGGTGATGCCTTTCGTAATGGGCTTTCTTTCAATCAATAAAACCTCTGGTGGTCCCCATTGTTTTCTATTCATGGCATCCCCCTAGCCAAGACTCAAGGGGCCAGTGCTCTGCATTTTTTCAAATGTGGCATTCGGACTCCCAAGGACCTCTTCTCTAGGGCCACTATGAGTCTCCATTCCTGGGAGGATATGTAGGTGCACTACCATTTGGCTCGCACAGATCATCAAACTTTTGATCTGTTGGTTTCTGCAATTCCTAATAATTTGCTTCATAAGATTGGTATTCAAGCTGTTCGGCCTTGGTGTAAGGATTGGCAATGGTATCCTACCACTCATTTAAGCAATTACAAGCCTAGGATGGGCTATAGGTGGTTGTCTCCCCATCTTCCGATGGTGGACACTCTTAACCAAAGATGGCATCTTCATTCTTCCACTTCTCACTAGAGCTCTCACTTTTAGACCATTTGGGCTACCATTACGGAGCCCAAGATGGCTCTATTTTCTTGGTGTTTACTTTTCCAAGGGTTTCCAATGGGACCTAGGCTCAAACATTTGGGTGTTCATGACCCTTGATGTCCTTTATGTGGTCATCTTGAGACATTTTTACACATCTTTTGGTTCTATAGGAGAGCTCAACAGTATTGGCAGTGGATTCATATTTTTTCAAACCTTTTAGGCCCGAGCATTTCTCTTGGCATATGATTGTCTTAGGAGATTCTCCAAGACTTCCTTCCAAGTTTACCCAAATTTGGCATACTTTCAGGATGGAGATTTTGTTCACTTTGTGGAAAGATAGGAATGTTGTTATTTTTTCTCATAGCTTTCTTGATACGAATGTTTCTCTATATAACAAGGCTTGTATATGTAATAATGTCATGATGCAAATTCAAGTTCAAGCTAATAAAATGGCTCTGGAGGTGGCCCACCTATAGGAGCTATCAATCATTGGGGTAATGCCCCCTACATTGTTGCCAGGGTTCCTTCGGATGCCATCTTTGCTGAAGGTACCCCCCCAAAGGCCGTCACCATGGGTGTAGCTCCTTGGCTTGCCACTCCTGTACCCCACAGTCTCAGGCTCCCCGCCACCACTGTCCTAGAGGTGGCAAGGATGGTTGGCGGCACCGCTCAGCTTCTCTGCCACACTGTGCTTTTGGGTGGTCTCTGGCTCTAGCTCAGTCCACCCCTCCTGATGCTCGTGGCTTTGCTTGGCATCCTGCCACTTCCTCCAAGTTCCCCCGCCTGATGCTGGCCATTTCTCCGCCCAGGGCGGAAGAGAAAGAGAAGAAAGAAGCTGAAGATGATGGTTGGTCGCTTCCCGACCCTCCTGTTAACCCCAATGATGATGTGTGGGGTTTTGATGATAAAGATCCTCCTCCTTCTGGCATCGCTCTTGCTGCTTAAAGGCTTTATGCCTATTTTTTTTTATGAATAGCTGTTATCTATTTCTAGCTTTGTCGTGTGAACTCCGCGGGGTGATTTCTATGTCCCCCGACCCCTTTTTTGTGAATATGTAACTTTAATATTTTATTAATACAAAATGCACTATTCATAAAAAATATATAGATGGAGTCACGACTAGAGAGATGGTCACAAAAGTATTTCATATTTCCTCTACAAAAAGAAAAACGTAGAGATTTCCAATAGTGAAAGTCATTGAAATATTTGTCTCCTATAGAAAAGAACTTGAACATACCATGGAGAGTGTTGAAACCTGCAAAGTAAACCAAAGATGCAATTCTAAAGGGAAATAAAAGTTTCAAAAAAACTTTCATTGAGCCAGAACTAAAAACCCTTAGCAGCCATGGGAAAAGCTTCCACAAATGTAAAAAAAATGAAAATGAGAAATGAGCTTTGTTTTAGGGTTTGAATACCCTAGTATCACCATGGGAGGAAGACATTTTTTCCTTATTATTTATTAAAGTCTTTTGAATGAATAATCAAGCTTATATAAAGGATTTTGTGACTTTGAAAAATAAATGATATATATTTTAACTAATGTTTATTAAGTAATATAAGATCATTATTTAATAGATATTATTTAAAATTTAATATTTATTAAGTGATGTATCTTTATTACTTAATAAATATTAATATATACATATTGTGAGTTTTTCTATTTTTGCATGTTTTATAAAGCAATTAATATTTATTACATGGTGAATTATAAATTGTGTAAATAAATATTACATTTAAATGCAAAGTTAGAAAAATGTTGTATGTTATTATGAGATTGGAAGGATTTCATTTCACATGAGGAAAGGAAGGAGTTTTCTTGAGCATGCTTTTTTGGAGACCAATTGGAGAAATGATATTATTTTATTTTTTGCATGATGTCTAATTGTAAATGATAACTAAGTGTTAAATTATGAAACACTTATTTAATCATTATTTTAGTGTAAAAATAGGCATTAATTTAGGTGCAAAAATAGGCACTAGTTTAGGTGCTAAATTAGATGCTACCGATTTGGTGCTAATTTAGGTGCTAAATTAGATGCTCCTAATTTAGGTGCTAGTTTAGGTGCTAATTTAAATTATAAATGAGGCACTAAATTAGACACTAAGTTAGGCACTACTAATTTAGGCACTAATTTAGACCTACTAATTTAGGCACTAAATAACGCCTAATTTAGCACCTACTTGTTTTGATGGACGCAAAAAAATACCAAAAGTAGCACCATCCCGATAAATAGTGCCAAATTTTCAAAAAAACAGAGAAAAACACATTGAAACAGTGGGTGGAAGCAAAAATGAGAGCTACTAACATAGATTTATTATAGTGTATATAGATTTAATGATGTAGGAAAACATATCTTAATAATCAAATAATCATTATAAATTAGTCTAATACATTTTTCATACACTATCTTGTGATATCATGATATATAATAAAATTTATATATAATTCATTTTATCAATTTAGAATTTCAAACTAAAATAACTATTCTTCCAACAATGAAAAAATAATCTCCTTCATTAATTCTAGAACTATGCACACCTATCCCTTTATTTATTTATTTTGGTCAGTAAACACTTTTGACTGGAGCTATGAACCAATGAGGCTACAAACTGTGGAACCCATCCCCAAACCTAACAATCTAAACCCATGAGCATGGAAGCCCAACGAGGACCCAAAGCTCATAGGAGTGAAAGATCTGCGTGGGTCAGATACTAAAACACTAGGCACAAAAAACCCACGTGGGCCTGACATAGAGTTCGCAAACAACACCTACCAAGGAGAATTTGGATTTGTGAGCAACACACGACCTATGTAGTCTCGCACAAGGTCTGTGAGCACTCTATCCCAATGAGGGTCTAACTTAGTTATTCCTTAAGCTCCTTTGAAACATCATCCTCTACATCTCTCACATGACCACCACCTCTAAATTCCTCCTTCACAACTAGCAACATGACCACCAATGTCATACACACCATCAATCTCCTACACGTCCTCCAAGATGGGCCCAAACCAACATTAACACTTATTTTGGGCTAGACATGGATTTGAACCTTGGTTGCACCATTAACAATGCAACCAATTCAACACTACACCACAAGGTTATCCCCACCTATTTCTTTATTTAACTATAATACATACTTCAATTTTGATTATCTATTTTAGCTCAATTTTAGATAATTATTTTTATTTGTTTGTTTAGTTTAGATTTATACAAAAAAATCATTTCTGTACAAAAAAGTTATGTAATGATCTTAACATCCATAAATACTCATCTTAATATCCATAGAATATTTTTAAAAAATATACAATTGAATTTAAGTAAAAAAACTTAAACATAAATATGACTTATCATCACACATATTACAGAACACAACCACCTTTCATATACTCAATATAAAAAGATAAATTCAACTCTCTCTCTCCCTCTCTCCATCTCTCAATCTCCTTATCTATATCTCTCTCCCTACTTCTATCTACTTAATTATCTCCCTCTTCCTCTCCACCTCTATTTTCACCTCTATCTCCATCTCTACTTTTACCAAATTTAAACTAAACACACTGATGACAAGAACTTGACGCTTTGTGTCTCTTGTTTATTTTCTATATACACTATATTTAAATTCTTGATAACAATACATGTTGAATAAATTGTCTTTCACTAATTCTAAAAGATACAACGCTTCTAAGTTAATTGATTTTTACTAAGTCTAAAAGATACAATGCTTCTAAGTTTAATTGATTATATACTTTTTAATTTCAATGTCATATAAAAAATGCATCTAATACATGTTGAATAAACTATCTTTCACTAAGTCTAAAAGATATAATGCTTCTAAGTTTAATTGAGTATATACTTTTTAATTTCAATATCATATAAAAATGGCATCTAATCCACTTGTATCATATACTTATATAGGAAATTTGATGAAAGATATAGATTGATCAAAATAACATCTATGTTTTTTGTTTTCCAAAATATTTAGTAGTATCTACTTAATTTTCACTAAATTAACAAAAGATACAAAGTATCAAGTTCCTTCCATAAGTATGGTCAGTTTGGAGTTGATAAAAGTAAATATGAAGATGGAGGGGGAGAGGAAGAAGGATATAAACAAACATGAAATTCGTACGTAAAAGTTAAAATTGTGTGAGAATAAAAAACTATGAAAATTTTTATTAGCATGTTCAAAAAATGCAACTTGTTATTGCTCAATATTGATTTATAAAGAAGGAAAATCTTGATCAAGGAGGAATAGAGTATTTGTATCATAAGAGTTAAAGTTATTTGAGAAGACAAAAATAAGAAAAACTTTATTATTATATTTGAAAAATGATTGATGTTTGTACACAATAAAACTAAAATTTTATTGACTGTAAAACTGATAATTACATGACAAAATAGAACTAAAAAGAAGAATTTGATACAATATTTTGAATATAAGCCATGTGTACTTGTGATGCACTATTATTACTAGTGCAATCATCAATATAGTTGGTATTGTTTTTGTTACTAGATTTGAGGGCTTACTATATATTTAAGAAAAGAAACACTTGAGTTACACACCAAAAGATTGTTAAGGAGGATAAGAAATAAGTCGCTATAAAAAATACTTTTTAAAATTTCAGATTTATTTTTATGCCACAAAGTTGGTGTCTTTAATTTACTAAACTCTTATTGGGACATTTATTATGACGATGACTTATTCTCCTTCTAGTAGCACCATGATACATATATATAGCTTACAATGATTGACTGTGTTTTTGACAATGAATTTATTCAAAAGTAGCACATAAAAGTATGAAAATAAGACTGCAAGATGCTAAAAAAACCTCCTAAAATTAGTAGGGCATCAAAATAAATTTTCCTTAAAGTTTCCATATAATGTTGTTTAAATTAAATATTTTTAATTCAGACAAACCACCCTAACTCTAGTGCATCCAAATTAAGCAAGAATTGTTTAGCTAGGAAAAATATATTGTGCATACTATCCTTATATATAGATGTGTGCCTTTTGCCAAAATCAGTTTTAAAACAATAAAATTATAAGGAGAGACTTTTTTCCTTGTTATGAACTACTCACATATATATTTGGCTTGATGTGATCAATTCGAGAATTAAAAGAAATCTTGATTTCGCATGTATATCATTATGTAAGGACATGTTATAGTGTGAGTTGAGCAATATGATAGAATACATACAAGCTTGATACATGAAAATCAAATTGTGTTGATTTCATTGTCATCGTTAGGTGGTATAATAATGGATTTATTACCTATAATAGCAAGTTAGTAGCAAGTCACAAACATTCCAAGAATATAAACTAATATTCTTGTAACATTGAAACTTAGATTTGTCAATATTAAAACTTTGTTATGAGCATAATGAAGTGCAATGTTGTTGCTTCTAATTTGTAATTGATACAATTCTATTTATTTTAATCATCTCCATACCTATATGTTTTTAATGATTCTAGCTAAAGATTGATCTTATTTGCATTTGTAAGTGCCCCTCTCATGTTCTGAAGAGTTATTTCTGCTATATAGATAAGAACCTAGGTCCATGTATTTAAAATAGAAGGAATTAAAATCAATTCACTCAACGAACATAATCATATCTCAAAATGCTAAATATATCATAAAAATGAGTAATCATGTTGATCCATCTGTATTTTAAGAGGATAAGCACTAAAACCTTATATATCTAAAGGAGACATAGTGTGTAGAAGTCAGGCCAACCCCATATCCTATAAACAAGTAAGGCCAACCCCATATCCAATAAATAAATAAGACCAACCCCATATCATGTAAATAATCTTCCAATATCCAATGATAATGCAACCTATACAAGATAAAACTATTAAAATATTATTTTTGCCAACCTATTTATGAGTTTCAAAGGACCAAAAAGTAGTGGCTAATTAATAATGTATCAAGATCAAAGTGGCATTAGCATTTAAGTTATTTAGAAATATTAAGTTGAATATCATGGTCAAATATGTAGTAGAATTTAATGTTGCAATGTCAAGAAGCAAGATAAGACAATAAACAACTGCTGAGAAAGCTGCAACCAATATGTCCATACTTTGTCCTAAAATTCTTATTTTGGCACACGTAGTGTGGAGATTGGTAAAGGTTTTAAAATATGGCTTTGCACCTGCCAATTACATTTTCTTGAAATTTTTTAAAGCATTTTCAACAAATTCGTTGTGTATGCTAAAATTATTGCAAACAACAAGGACACATCTCTTTGAGGAAATCTATCAACAACTCATGTGCCTTGATCATGCTTCCACATTTAGGAAGCATGTTTACTCTCAATCTATAATATCCCAACATAATTAAGGAATGCAACAGTCCTAAGTTCTAGGAAGTCTAATCAATATTTTGGTAAGGAAAAGAAAAAGAAGTCATGTATATACTACAGAGACAAAAGTCTTTTTAAAAAAATCCAAAACTACTAATGTACTACTATTTGTATAAATATAATAACATTTACAACAAAAGTAAAAGGTTCCCAATAAAAATATTGGCTCAAAAATGATGTATACAACATCCAGTATTTTCCATTGTGTAATACCTTCAAAGAAAGTTGGAGGAACGTTGGGAGGGGGCTGCAAGTTTTCCAGATATCTAAACTACAATCATCCAACACATGATATTATCAATTTCATAATACATTATAATCAAAGGTGTGTGTCTTTTAAATTTGGGACATAAGATTATAGCTAATAATAAATAAGCACCTTGAGTTGTCAATATTTCTCCCTTATTGCCATGAATGCAGAAGCCCTTCTCTTCATTTGTAAGTAATACATTTCAGTCACATTGTCCTTAAGTTGGGATGGCTTATAGCTTGTGCATTGTTGCAAAGTTGAATTATGTAGAGAAAGACTTACAAACACAAAATAAGTGAAAATTAACAAATATTAATTCCATTGTTATACTTATTGGTTAAAAAGTGCATCAAATCCTTTTGAAAACTTAAGATAAAATCTGAAATTTTTTAGCACCCAAGGGCATGCCTTAGAGTCGAGGGTGAGAAGAGAAAGATATATAGTTGAAGATGCTATAAGTGATAATAAATACTTAAGGAAATTGCATTCCAATAATGTTAACTCTGCTAGATAATTGGATAACAACTCCATCTAGGTGTACCATATTGATAGAACCTTGAATTGGCCCTTTGATTACTATCATTCGGTTAGACATAAATGATTATTTTTTAATCCCAACAAAATAAGGATGAGAAAATTATAGAAGGTTGCAAAAGGCACTTTTCACGTAGATGGTTTCAAACAAGGGAATGAGAATATGTCTTGTAGATTGCAGTGGTTTTCACGAATTTTGTTACATGTGAGATTCAAATATGATGAGGACAAATATGATACTTCTCAATCCTATTAAGTTCTAACGAGTATTGTATCATCAAATCTCAAATCTATTAAATTTCTAATGATTTCGTTTAGAGGTAACAAGTTAAAACTTAAGTAAGAGGTGCGATCTTTTTCTTATTAAGTTCCCTACCCTTTCTTGAAGTCCTTTATTTTATACTCTATTGTTCTTTACTTCATCATATTTTCTTTAATACGATGAATTTAATAGCCTTCATGCACATGAAAGTATCCTATCGCCTATGTTATGTATAACTCACAAATATTGAAGCTTCAAGACCAATGTAAAAGTATTTAAATTAAAAAAACTAAGGCTTGTTTTGAAAACTTCAAATTTGATGGATGACATGTATTACTTAATATTCTAACAAATTAATTGACTTTAATTCTATACTAAGCTTACAAGTAAAGATAATTAGACAAAAAAAGAAGACTTATGTTTGTATGCTGGCAAGAAAAAGAGTTGAATACTAGACTAAAGATGTAACTTGTGGTACTTGCTTCTGAGAAATGAAGTAGAACTCTATTTGTTTGGAGGATGTATCAGCTCATGGAAGATTCCTAAAGGAAAATATCTTCTATTTGTGCAACCAAATGTTGTTTTCAATGGACAAAATCCAATCAGATTCTTTGCATATTTGCATAAGTACTTATACATTGCAATGCAAGTGTATACTTGTATTGTGAAATTATATGAAAATATTTCTCTTTGTATTTTTCTACCTAAAAATTCATGAAAGAACAACCAATACATTGGAAATTAGTGGCATTCCAAGAAGACCAAGAAAAACCACTTCATAACACTGGATTAAACTAATGCACTTTGTTGTTATGCACAGGTGAACTTTACTTACTTGATTAGTGTTTCTTGTATGTTAAAGCTTAAATCTCACATTATCAAGTTGTGTCTTCAAGCAACTATAGCTACTCTAGAACTACATTACAACACTAGATGGCATACTGTTATTTTTTCCTTTTTTATGCATGTATAGAGGGAAGTTATAACTTTTCTAATTTGCTTCTATACTAAAATTTTCCTTTGTTGAAGTGAAGATTCATTTGGTCTCATTTCTTACTAGGAAAGTTACAAGATAATTAACAACGTAATATCCAATCTTATAGAATAAGATAAGTAATGATATTGTGTTTTCCTCAACCAACATACTTAAGCCTTTGATCGTGCTCAATCCATCATTAGGATTACATTGGTTTAACATCTGAGTTTTAGAAAATTATTGTCTCTCTCAACTCACTATATAGTAGTAAACAAATTAAAATGGCCCAATTTCCAAATCATCATGCATAGGGTTAGGGCATGTAAATTTAAACGAGTTCTAGGAGAGAATTAACAAAGAGGACATGCCCCCTATGACACAAAGGATGATACAGAGTGGGCTATTACAAGAAAATAGTTTCCCAATAGTTGTATAGTGTACAAACTTGATTATTTTTATTTTATGGAGCTGAGGCAAAGAAAATAGCCTTATAAAAGTACCTTATTCGAGTCCTGAATTAAACCTAAATTAAAATTCCACAAAAAATAAAATACATAAATTTAGAATTAAAAAATAGACAAAGATTGGAACAAAAAAATACTCAAGTAAACTTTTGTTTCAAACTATTGAGACCTCAAACCAAAAATGCCCTTCAATATTGCAAATTATAAAACCCTGTGTACAGTCCTACAATTGTTGACTATATTAGTGCAATTAAAATGTGCTACACTTAATTTTTTTTTACTACAAATAGTAAAGGAACTTAGAGTAAACCAACACTAATGACTAGCTCCACTGAAATTCTAGTCGCTACAAATAAACCATAACGTGGATGTATTCCGTGGAACCAAATTGTTGGATTTAGCAAAACCCTACTAGCTACTTTAAGTAGCTATAATGATAATTGTGACCCTTCTCAAAATCTACCTCATTCTATTACCAACCATGTGAAATCAAATTCATCCTTAAATTTTATAGATGCCTAAAATGTACTAGCCCAAATTCAAAACTTGACGTTTGAAGAAAATTTATTTAAGGATAATTAAATTTGGAAGAAAATTATATATCACATTAAAAAATAGAAGTCAAAGCTCAACTTTTCTAAAGAAATCGCTTAAAAGTCATTTAGAGAAGAAAAAAACCAAAAAATCTTAGAGTTTTTCAAGTCCACTGTACTGAAAACAAGGTGAGAGTTTCATATTGAGAAATAACCATAGATATGAGAAACATATAAAACTACTGGGTGCACAACATCTTGGTTTTTTTTCATATTTGTGATTCTTGGTTTTAAAAAATGGAGATCTAAGAGGCTTCCTTTGAGGCCATTTGCATTTCTCCTGTTGGGCCAATGTCCATGAATGCCTCTCAATGATATCTTAGAGATTTGGGCCTCTCGCATCCTTCAATTTTGGCATTAAGACCATAATTGTAGTGATGCAACCATGACATGAGGATCCTCAAAGAGGATAGTCCAAAACGTACAACAAGAGTCACACAGGGGAAACAACAACACAAGAAACTCAGAGCATGCAAGATTTCATGTTTGCATTATCATAAAATCACTTACAACAAGATAAAAACATGCATGCTTACATCCCAAGCGTACATGCCTATTTATAGATCAAAATCCAAACTATCCTTTGAATCAAACCTCCAAGAGGTTATCTTCTAAAAAATACTTACCTGCAGATCAATTACATCAATATATAAAATGTTCACAAGAAATAAGTTAGCCAAGAAAGATCACATTCTCCAAGGTAGGAAAACCTAACGTGTTGATATAGGTCAGGACCCAAATCATGAAGAACACCTCCAACACGATGTGAAATGAAGCATGAAACCAAAGGGAGGTCAGCCAAGAGATTAGGAACATCGAACAATGAGCCACATAGGATCGCAAACCATGGAAATGGTTTGCAAGATTAGAAAACTCCAAAAATTGAGAAACGTGAAGAACAAAATAGGTTTGAACCAAAATCAAAGAAATATCCACCAAGAAGAAATGGATCAAGATGCATACCCAGATGTAGATCAAACACAATGCCAAGAAGATGCCATGAGGTTCATAAGAGAAACTAAGCTAACTCAAAGGAATGCCACAACAAAAATAGAAACATACTAAATAGGAACAAACTGAAAATGAAATATTTTTGGATGATGCAAGATTGCCAAGAACAAGGATGCTCTTGTATAAGAAACCCCTTGTAAGAAAATATGTTCCATGAGAGGAACTCATGAACTTCTAATAGGACCTAGGATGTAAATCCCATGCTCATTCTTTATCCAAATGTCTTCCTCATCTAAATATTTCTTTCTTCTTACCTCTTTTCTTTCTTTTGCCTAATCCTTCAATTTATCCTTCTCTTCACCTTCTTTTCCTCGCCTCATATTTGCATATGATAGTAAGGGGAATTTACCACCATTTTTATTCTTCTACTTGCCTAATTTACCTCTTCTATAGGACCACATTTTATTTGCAACCAAAGTCTTATGTTGCATAACTCTACCTCTATTACCATTGGTTACCATCTTGTGTTCAGATCTACCCACAAGATCCCTCTTCAAATCCACACCATTCTCCAGTATAATCTCTACATTTTGTTTCTTAGCACAATAATTCTTCATAAGACTCATGTTCCTGACTCCCTTCCTTCAAGGCAACCAAAGTAAACATGTGCCCATCCTTCTCTATAGTAACAAGGTTCCTTCTACAATCATAGATAGTGCCTCTATCAAATTGCAAAGGTCTACCCAACAGAACATAACAAGCACTCATAGACAAGACATCACACAAGACTTCATCTTTGAAAGGGCCAATATTAAAGTTCACCAAGCACTACACATTCACCTCTACTACATGATCATTTTGCAATCAACTTATCTTATAAGGACAAGGATGTCGAAGCCTCTTTAAACCAAGTTTCTCTAACATCTCTTCAGATACCAAGTTATCAGTACCTCCACTATCTACAATAACCTTACAAAACTTACCCCCTGATTTGCATATAGTCTGAAAAATATTCATCCTTTGTGTAGTCTTGGTCTTCTCTTTGCCTCGCTCCATCAAAACTCTTCTAAGCATAAGGTATTATCCTATTTCTGGTTCTGTCATACTCTCCTCTAGTGCCCTAGTTACCTTCTCCTTACCCTAGTTACCTACACCTCATGTGCCATAAAATTATTTTTACCAGTGCTTTTACTAGATCCCTCAAAACATTCAAAAGATCTATGTCCAATTTCCCCACACTTGAAACATTTACCCATGAATTCCTTGCTGCCACTCCCTCTTGTTTGTGCCTTCTGTTCTAGTTCTTTACTCCACTTAGATCTTGATTCTTCTTCATTTTTATACTTCTCATTGTTGCTACTCATTTGCTTCTCTCTTCCTCTAGGGTTATTCTGTTGTCTTCTCTTTACTTTATCTTCTTCCTTAAGAGCATACTGGTAAGCATCTTCTATTATGGAGATTCTCAACATACTCATCCCATCTTGAATGTTAAATCTAAAGCCATTTATATATCTAGCCACCTTCTCCTTAGTCATCTCTCAGTGTCCAGATATGATTTTCATCTTGTAAAATTCCTTAGTGTACTCCTACACACTCATGTCTTGCTTCAAGTTCTGTAATTTCTTGAAAAACTCCAACTCGTAATCTTTTAAAATGAATTTAGCCTTCAGCCTTGCAACCATCTGCCTCCACTAGGTGATTTTCATTTCATCATTTTCCTCTATGTCCTTCTGCAACTCTTTCTATTATAAAGCAACATGTCCTTTCAACTTAGTTTGTGCTAACCTAACCTTTTGCAGATCTCTAATATCTTCAAGCTCAAAGTAGTCCTCCAACTCTCCTATTCAGTCTATCAATTCTTGTGGATGCAGTGAGCCATAAATGTTAGAAACCTCCATTATATGACTTTTACTTACTTGTGCCACTGCTCTCAGAAATCTCTCTCCTCTCTCATCTGTTGGTCCTTCAATCCCTTTAGTCTCCAATTCTTTTGTAGCCTCTTCATATTCATCCTCTGGTTAGAGATTCTTATGTAAACCAACTAATGCATTTCGGATCTCATTCCTCACCTCATTCTTGAAGTCTTCCATCATTTTCTCTATCCTTCTAGGGTTCATCCTCCTTGATGACATCTCTCCCTTCACTCTGGTGCAACTTCCTTGACTCAGTTATCTGACTACAAGGTTTCAGTTGCTTCTCACTCGGTGATCTATTGAACACATTTGCAACTTGCCTCAAGTTGGCAATTTGTTGACCCATAAGATGCCTCAAGGATCAAAAATCCTAAAAGGTTCGTAACCATCTTTGATACCATCTGATGCAGCCACAACAGGAGGATCCTCAAAGAGGATAGTCCAAACCGAGCAACAAGTGTCACCCAGTAGAAATAATAACACAAGAAATTGAGAGCATGCAAGATTCCATGTTCGCATTATCATAAAATCATTTACAACGGGCCAACAACATGCAGGCTTACATCCCAAACATACATGCTTGACTACAGATCAAAATTTGAGGTAACCTTCGAATCGAACCTCCAAGAGGTTATCTTCTAAAAACTACTTTCCTACAAATCAATTACATCAATATATACAATGTTCACAAGCAATAAGTTGGCCAAGAAAGATCACATTCTCGAAGGTAGGAAAATGTAACATGTAGATATAGGCCAAAACCCAAATCATGAAGAAAACCTCTAGAAAGATGTGAAATGAAGTGCAAACCCAAAGGGAGGTCAACCAAGAGATTAAGAGCATCAAACTATGAGCCACATAGGATCACAAACCGTGGAAAAGGTTTGCAAGATCAAAAAACTCCATCAACTAAGAAACGTGAAGAAAAAAATAGGTCCAAACCAAAATCAAAGAGATCTCCACCAAGAAGAAATCGATTGAGATGCGTACCCAGACGTAGATCAATTATGATGCTAGGAACATGTCACGAGGTTCACATGAGAAACTAAGAGAACTCGAAGGAATGCCACAACAAACACAAAAACATACCAAACATGAACACATTGAAAATGATATATTTTTGGTTGATGCAAGATTGCCAAGAACCAATAATGCTCCTGCACCATGTAGATTCCTCCTCTGCAATGGCAAAGGAGATTTTGAAAAAAACAAAAATCTTTGCAAATAGAAGCGTCCCTATGCTCACCAAATGCTTTGCACATGATGCATCACATATCTTGTGTAGCCCTAATGAACCCAAATGATGTTTGCTTAGAAAAAATTTAGTGAAGGACCCTTTCATCCCTATGAGTATAAAGGTGAAATAAAAGAAGTTTGGAGTATAATCAATAGGCATTCAAGATACCTTATGTGTCTCCCAACTAATATGAACTGCCAATTTTACTAATTTTTTAAAATAAATTTGATTTTTCTTCTTACTATTACCTTAAACACCTAATAAGAAAACAGATAATTAATTTTGATGTGTATATATATAGGATGTGTACACATTTTTAAAATTCTCGACATGATTGCCTAGTTTAAAAGATATATTGCGTCTAATGAATACATAAATATCCTCCCATGACAAGAACTAATAAATTCTACATTTGCATTCAATTTCCTATGATTTATATGCTATTGTTTAAAAGTCTTATCATGCGGGGCAGCCACAAGACGGATTGGAGACGTCTCTGTACATGAAATGCTTGACATGCTTGACGGTTCAAAATAAAATGGAAGAGTCGCACAGTAATTTAAAAGGAAGAGGTTGGACTGGAAGAGGAAGCGGCGAACATTGGCTGTGAAGATTGTTGAAAGGTCTTTATAACATATAAATATTCCTCTATTGATCTTCATTTATTTTATTTTATTTTATTAGTTCATCACATTGCCTCTCTAAGAAAAATTGTAGTTTCAGCGTAGCAGATAAAAGAATTTAATCCAATGCCGATGACATGAAAATCTGCAGATATGAAATCCACATAATGTGTGATGGCATTGAAAGAAATTTTGTTTGGACATTTTTTAATACATAGATCTGAATAAAAAAAATATAGAGCAGGGTTTGTTTATTCAACCAACACTACACTCAGATCTAGAAAATACAACTGAAAATTTGTACATGCATACAAGGAATGGAAAAAATAGAGACCTGATTGAAAACATCTGGGTGACGATTTTATTATTTCAGAAAATTTTCTTTGTTTTGAGTACTATATTAATTCTTGTTGCAGCGTTTAAACTCTTTTGGGAGATTGCTTTTCGTCATCATATTTGAAAGCTAATATTATCAGACCGCCTATTTTCCATCAACATTAGTTGATCTCACAGTGTACTCTGAAACAAGTTTGGCAAATGAAGAAGATTTGTTCTCCAGTAGTTTTGTTGGAGAGTCATATTCAGCAATATTTCCTGATTAAAAACAGGTATTCAGCTCATAAACTAAGCAAAAGAAGACAATTTGCGATCTCAAACATAGGAAAATAGAAAGGTTAAGATTTCATACCATCACTCAGTACCAGGACCAAGTCACTATCACAGACGGATGGTATTCGATGCGCTATTGTGATTACTGTGCAGTCAGTAAATTGGTTCCGTATAGTTTGCTGAATTAGCCCATCTGTTGCAGTGTCCACTGAAGCAGTTGCTTCATCCAGTACCAATATGCGGCTTTGCTTTAGTAACACCCTTCCCAAGCACACAAGCTGTCTTTGCCCCATACTCCAGTTCTCTCCATTCTCAGTTACTGCAGAGCATATCAGTGCATTTAATATATTTACCCTAAGTGGGAATATAAGCAGTAGAATAAAATGTTAAAAGGATTCTGTGTTTCCCGTTTCAAAAATATGGGACAGGGTAGATATAAACCGAGAGAATCAAGCTTCTCCTCTTTTGCCCGGACGATTTCCCCTAGCTGGCATTTCTCCAAAGCCTGAAGCGTGGGCACAAACAAATGTAAATATTTAATGATATCATATTTTTGCAAGTAACATAAATATTTAATGGTAGATTGCATTCCCACCATTTTTGTTCTCTCTTCTCTCTACCTCTCTATCCTGATAATAGATCACACGACCTATCCAGTCCACAATATAAACCCCCCGTTTATATGTTTGAGCACTTATATTCTTTTATCCAAGAATAAGAGACTTAAAAATAAAACATAGCCTACCTTCCAAATCTGGTCATCTGAATAGTCTCCCAATGGATCTAGATTATTCCTTATCGTGCCTTCAAACATTGTCGGGTCTTGTGGAATGATGCTTAGTCTGGATCTTAGATCATGGAGGCCTATTCTTAAGATATCAATTCCATCAATAACTATTCTGCCTCCTACTGGATCTACAATTCGAAAGAGTGATTGAATCAGAGTAGATTTCCCACAGCCTGTCCGCCCTACGATCCCAACCTTCTTCCCTCCAGGGAAAGTGCATGAAATTCCTTTTAACACAAGTGGGAGATGTGGCCCATAACGCACCTAATTTTGTGCATCAATTGTAAAAGTTAATAATGACTGAGAATGCAATAACTAGTTGACATTCGTGAAAAGATTGTTACTAATAAGTATAACCTGAAGATCGGTAATATCAATTGTTCCTCTTGATGGCCAGCACGAATTTGGTCCGCAGTTGTCTATGATCAATGGAGGTTCACTTGGTATGTGTGAGTACTGCACTATTCTCTCTACAGAGACTATACTGTTTTCCAAATTGCAAAAGTACCATATCAGCAAGGTTTGTGTAACGTTCAGAGTGAGACCATATGTTACTGCTAAACCTGCAATGCCTGTTAAGGTTGCAATAGTCGGTCAACTTTCATGAATCGTGGTATCTATCTTGCTTGTTCAAATTAGTCTTATCAAGAAAAATTATATCCCAAATCAATGTCTTTCTACTTACTTGGATTAATTACACTTTCTGGCAAGCAAAGCAGGAGCACCATAGTGAACACAAATACAAGGTTTGATAAAATATCCAACCGAAAGCAAAGCCACTGCATGGCCGCAGTCTTGTGGAATCTGGGTTTAGAAGATATATCAATCAAATGAAGATTTGTATTCATGAATGGAGACTCCTGGTCAAAACTCCTGATAGTGGCTGCTCCGGAAATTGATTCTGCAAAATGTTGTATGACAGGAGCCTTACAAACTCCAATTAACCTAGAAAGTTCTCTAGATGTCACTATGTAATATTGCTGCATGCATGAAAGAACGGATATTTAGAAAAATATCTTGTCTTTAGTGATCAGCACTCAAAATCATGAAATGGAAAATTATATGAGAAACATTACTATTGCTAAAATATGAAATGCGATTCTTACACCTGATATTATAGCATTTTTTTCTGTAAATAGTCATTTCTTTCTAGACCTAGCTTTCAGATAAACTTAAATATTGACTAATCCCTCTCTGTTTTTTACCAGAAGGATATTTTGCATGATAGGAAAAATCTATGACAGATAGACCATACCTGATACCATATAGAAATTGCAAGCACAAGTATGAACGCAATAAAGACCTGCCAAGCAACCTGGGACATGACTGCAATAATCCCCACAAGCTCTATAAATGTAAAAGCTACAGATCCTAGTTGAAAAGGAATGACTTGGTCCACCTGACTCTGATCATTTGATGCCTGCCAACAAACAGCATTTGCTTTTTGGATTCAAATGGTTCTCTCTATTTGCTATGAAAATAGGATACAACAGTAAAATTCACTAACCCGATTTAGTATACGGCCAGTTGGAGTTGCATCGAAGAAGGACATCGGTGCCCGAAATATGCAGCTATGCATTTTGCTGAAAAGTTGTTTGGCACTTTCAAGTCCAGTTAGACAAACCAGGATAGTCCTCACAAGAATGCATAATGAGCTGGATAAAGCCAAAGTTATATAAACCAGAATGAGGAAGGACTTGGAGACAGGGGGCCTTTGATCTTCGGTTAAAGGAGTTGCCCAGGCCATCCAGTAATTGCTACCTATTTGGAGCAGCTGAAATACTGTGTGCGCCAATAAAATGATAGGAATCAAAGCTCCTTTGTATGCTGCAGTAATGTAAGACCAGTACACCCACATACTCACCCTGCCTTTTTCTCTTTCTTCTTCTTGCACAAGCTGTGAACTTCTGTCTTCATTATCATTTTCATTCTTTCTCTGATTTTTTGAGTCAATCTCTTCATGTGCCTTTTCTGCTTCCTGGAGCTGTTCATGGATAACATCTTCCACATTAGTCTCGTTATCAATAGACGATCCTTCAACAGGTACCTGTGATGAGAGGATCTCAGAGTTCTCCATGTTATTGATGGATGTCAATGCTTTCTTATGTGCACCCACCAATTCCTCAAAATGTGTTTTTGATTGTAATATATCTTCATATTTTCCAGCCTGGGTAATCTCACCATCTCGCATTACCTGTAAGAAAGTTTAATAAATACCAGTTGTCAACATAGTTTAAGTCCTTTTGTTTTATTCTCTTTGAATATGAAATCTGATAACGTTTAAAATTGGACTAGAGTTCAAACACACCAGAATGAGGTCAGCTGCAAATAAAAACTCGACTTGGTGTGTGACATAGACCACAGTTTTTGAACCCAGAATACCAAGTAGACATTCCTGTAACAGAAGAAAATAGTTTTGAGATATTTTCAAATTATGAACATGAAACAGTAAGGTACAGATTAAATGTATTAATCCAAGATATTCTATGGGACAACATACTCTTATTTTTTTGTTTTACTCTGTTATTTTTTTCTTTGTGAAATGTTGTTTTTTTGCTATTCAATTTGATAACTAAATTAACAATTTCAAGAATGTTATCTCTAATAAAGACAAATAAGAATATCTGTGAAAAATATGTATCTTGACATATGCAAATCCTATATATTTTTAGCAATGGAGATGGAGATGGCAGGTCCAGAGCAGGTAGGGCTGAACACAGCGGACAAAGCGAAGGTGGAGGAGAGCATGGTTCGGAGGAAGGGGAAGTGGAAGAAGATGATGAAGATATTGTGGAATGGTGTTGTGCTTTTGAAGAGAATGATTCGGCCCAGGTGTTCTCAGATTTAGACGAGGAAGATGTTTCTCTCCTTGATTTGTGGAGGGAAGCATAGAGAAACGTTGCTCTGGCACGTGGGAGGGGCATTGAGAACGATGGGTTCCCTGGTTCATGCTCTGTGGTGCCAAAGATGTTGGAACAGCCAGTTCGTTCTTTGTCCAGATCTAGTGACCTGGGACTTTCTCTTTAAAGGGGTTTTCTTCTGCACTCCCCTAGAATCCATGCAATAGTGGCTGATGCCCCTGGTTCTTCCCTCGTTAACAGCAGTGACGTGGATGTTAGGGTTACGGATGTGGAGGAATCTCCCATTTCTGGTTGTAAGCTTCTTGCTACCTTTGCTAGTGATGTGGCCTCTATGCCTAATGTGGGTTCTTGCTCTAGGGCTACTGCTGTGGATAGTATGCTGGAGGCTGCTAAGAGAAATGGGTCTGACGCACCTAGTTGTCATTCTTTGCGTAGTGTGGAGACTTCTTCCCTTGCTGCTGCTCCTGATAGGGCTCCAAGGGTTCCTTTGGTTGATAGTGATCCTACTTCTGATAGGTTTGTTAGTATGGAGACAGACTCAGGGGCTCTTGGTGTGGAGAGTTCTAGACTTGGATCTGCTTCCTCTACCCAAGTGGAGGGGAAGTTTCTTTTTGTCCTTGATTCTCTCTTCGTTAAGATGACTGCATAGTTTCAGAACTTGCTGGTTGGGCGATTTTGCAGTAACCAGCACAACATTGATTTTGTTCGAAGATTCTGACTTGGAAACTTAAAGGTCAGGTAGAGGTTTTCTCTATGTTAAATAATTTTTTCCTCCTTTCCTTTTCCTCTCCTGAAGATTGCTTAGGGTCTTTTAGGATGGTCCTTGGTTCATGGGGTCTAATGGCCTTTGTCTAAAAAATTTGGTCTTCGGGATTTAACCCTTTGAATGACGAGTCCTTCAAGTTCCCTATTTGAGTTTGTTTGCCAGGTCTGCCCTTGGAGTTTTGGGATGAAGAGGTTTTGTTGTTTTTCTGGCTGTTGTTGTCTCTCTGGTGTTCCATGCTGCCCTTTTGTCCTTAATGTCTATCTACTCTTTCTGGCTGTTGTTGTCTCTCTGGTGTTCCATGCTGCCTGTTTGTCCTTAATGTCTATCTACTCTTACTTTTGTACAAGAGTTTGGCCCTTTTCAAAATCCCCGCTTTTATTTATCAAGACATAATGGAACCCTACTATTTTTACTTTGTGAAGTGTTGATTTTCTTTTATTCAGTTCGATAATTAATCTAACAAATTCAAGAACTTTATACCTGAAAAATGTGTGTCCCAGTATGTGCATCAACACCACTGAAAGGATCATCGAAAAGATAAATGTCAGCATCTTGATATAAAGCACGTGCAATCTGTATTCTTTGCTTTTGCCCTCCACTCAGATTTATTCCTCTTTCTCCAATTTCTGTTTGGTCTCCATAAGGGAACAATTCAAGATCTTTTTTAAATGCACAAGCCTGTAGTACACTCTCATACCTGGTTTTCTCCCATTCCTTCCCAAAGAGAATATTGTCTCTGATTTTTCCGCTTTGTATCCATGGAGCCTGACTAACATATGCTTTGGTGCCACTTATCTTTACAACACCTGACATTTTGGGTATTTCCCCTAGCACGCAGGATAGGAAACTTGATTTTCCTGAAGCAACAGTTCCACACACTGCAACCCTCATGCCTCTCTTTATATGGACATCTAAACCTTTTATAGTTGGAGTAGGTGCTGTAGGATCCCAAGAGAATACCCCTCCTTGGATCTCAATTGCCAAGTCAGTTGAATCTTTGGAGACTTTGTCTACTGCATCTTGTTGCAGCTCTTCCTGCTTCAAAAAATTAGCTACACGATCTAATGACACTTTGCTTTTAGCAATCACAGATATTAAGTCAGGAAGGCCGTTTATGGGTTCCTGGAGAACCTGGAAAGTTGCAAGTGCAGAGAGAATTCTGCCCGTCGTTAAAGGCACACCTATTAGCATGCATGTACTAAAAGTGACCACAGACACAAATGTAGGTGCTGCCCAAAAAATAAATGTTGTCCCAGAAAGTGCATAAAAATACTTTCTCAGCCAACTACATTCTTCCCCTCTCAAGGTTTCGAGTTTCAGCAGAAATCTGGATTCCCAGGCTTGCAATTTTAAGATTCTCATATTTCTCAGTGTCTCTGATGTAACCTTCATCCTTTTGTCTTTTTCTTCCATGATCCTTTTATTATACCTTTCTTGCATTCTCACTAGTGGATAATTTGCCATCATGATTAGCACTGTGGCTGCCACTCCTGCAAGAGAGGCCAATCCCAAGTTCTGATAAAGAATAACCAGCGCCAGAAGAATTTGCAAAGGCAAAGCCCAAATGTCATGAACATACCAATTGAACTCTTCAATACGCTGAGCATCAACACTCACGTAATTGATTATCTCGCCACTTGTATGCTTTTGTCTTGACTGACTGGAAAGCATCAAGCCTTTCTTGTATAAAGCAGCTGTCAGTGCTGCCCTAACACGTATGGATATGTGAAGGTTTGTGAAGGTCCAATGGCGGTTTGACAGAGAATTTACAATCTTTGCAAGAAGAAATACGCAAGCTAGAATAATGCCGTCACTAGCAAACTGTTCCTTTTTAGCAAGACACTGAACAAAGTTATCTATAAAGTAAGGACCTACATATGATGAACAAGACATTATTAAAACCAGCAATCCCGTATAGAGTACATCCTTCAGAACAATGAGAAATAACATTTTTGCTATTGATGAGCCACTGCCTTTGGTATCTAATTGATTTCTAAATTTATGGTAAACATGTTCAGCCTTGTGAACATCTACAACTTGGGGAACATCATCTATGTCCAATGTCTTGTTATGGCCAACGTCAAGCAGAGGCTTCATCCAAGCAAATGACATCAGGCTGAGAAAGCTTGCTGTTGCATAGGGAGTGACTTTTGGCTTAAGATTTTCAGAATTTTCTGGAATGTCGTTCAAGAGAGGTTCTTCAATGCTATGAGTTAAGGAGCTCTCACCAGTTCTGCCACAAAAACTGGCATAACTCAAAAAGGCTGAAAGGACAAGAGCCAGAATTTCAACTACAATACAGAGGGTAATGTGATTTTGTTCCCTCATCTCATGAATATTGAGGAACAAGAAGAATGCATAAAGCATCAATAACAACATCCACCACATCCGAAGTAAAAGTGGGAACTTCTCTTTACTTTCTTCAATAAGGGAATGATATGCATAGACTGAAATGATGGTCCAAGCTATGGCCTGAAAAACATACTCTCCTTCGGCTCCAATATCTTTAGGCCTTGCCCTTGGCCACCAATATAAAGGGCTCCATATTCCAAGTATGCAATACAACACTGATAGAGATATACAACTAAGTAGAGCCATTTTATGCGTAATCCCGTATTGCAACTTCTTGGAACAAGTAGGTTTCAAAACAGAGTATTTTGGCCTTTGTGTGCAAAACCTACATCTTTTCCAGAAAAAGGGAACGATAAGACTAATAAGAAAGACCAGGTGAAGCACAATTGCAAGTGCATGCCGCATGTAAGCTCCAAAGATGCTATCTGCAAGTTCTCCCCGCTGCTTATCTTCGCCTACCTCCAACAATTGCTTTGCCCAAATGGACTCCATCACTGCATGAAATGTAGCAACTTTGACACAGAATTGTTTATACAGTGGATACATGGAAAAATTATACATATATAATTAAAATACCGTAAGGTATGGGTTAAAAATATCAACAACACACATACAGACACATATATATATAGTTAAAGTTTGATTTATAATTTGAGAAGGAAGATATCTTTGTAAGAAGAGAAAATTCTACAATTAGCTGTAATATAAATTAAAATATGAATTTAACTTGAATCAAAGATGGACTGCTCATCAAAGATGATAATTCAGTTCTAATTGATCAGAATCCAAATCAGCAACGCCTAACTAAAATCGAATCCCAAGTGTCTGCAGTAGAGATTCAATGGGATGACGAAAAACGAGGTACACCCGAACCAAAGATTAATTGATCACCAAAAAGACTGCTATCTCACTGTTAGAACACCGGACTATCAAAAGACAGATCGTTAGTTGAGATCGTAAGTTTAGCTCCTAATTGATTGATAAAAAGTTTAACAATATATGCAATAATTCCAGCTGCAGTACAGACATATGTCAATAATTAAATCAATTGTTCACTAACAATTTTTGACCGCAATTGGCATGAGCTGTTCCCCTGTTGATGCTGGTGTTGTTGGCATGAGCTTCTCTGTTCTTTAACGTTGAGCTCTTCTACGTTGGTTTGGGATTATCAAACATTTACTGAGAATTATGGAGACATTGGTTGTAGACAAGTAAATGGAAGAGGGAGTCCCTGTCTCTTTCAATGAACGAATGCAGATTGGGACAAGGAATAAGGAACAAGAAATTTTAAACCTCACAAAATTCAAATAGTCAAACTGATAGTGATAGGTGAAAGAAGTGGTGGCAAATTGAGAGGATTTATTGAAATACAAAGAAGAGACAATCGTGCAAAACAAAGGAGGCGGACAAATCTGGGAAACTTAGGGAACAAGGCATTGAGGGTATTGGACAAATCGTAAACTAAAACGTAAAATATTTAAGGGAAGTTTGAAAAAAAAAACTAAGGGAAATGTGGGAAACTTAGGGAACAAGACATTGAGGTCTCCAGTTTTTATGGGATAGAGAAGTCAATACATTTGGATTATGGCAGGCTTGATATTTTTGAAGGGTATTTATACACTAGAGAATTCTTGGAATTAAATTTAGTAATCAAATTTAGCAATCACATCTTGGTGTGTAATGGGTACTCTGAAGATCAATGTATTTATGGAGGGTAATATGTTTTGAATATAATAAATTTATCTATTTATTAGTTCTTATGAGGACACATATTTATGCATTCATTATACAGTCATTGAATTTAATTATTTAATAATTTAATTAATATTTGTAGGAATCTTATTTAATTATATTTAATTTTTTTTGTTTGATGTGATTTTTAAAATGTCATTTTATTATTTTATTATTTTTTTATTTATCTATATTGACAATAGTAAGCGAAAAATGGAAGTGCATACTATATTTTATTCTATTATATGTAAAATTTATTTGCTTAATCTTGACCTCTACTTTGAGGTAACCATTGCATTAACTCGAGCTCCAATACACATGCTTACATAATTTGTGACTAAATCCCAAGCATTGCACAATCTTAATGATAAAACTCCATCTCATTCTATCATAAGCTTATCAAAATCTAACTTAACAAGCAAAACATTATGACCTATTTGTTGTCCGGACTCACTTGTTTCCCATGCCAAAATTAAATTATCCAAAATATATCTTCCACCATGAAATCCAATTTGTTAAGCCCTGACTATCTCTTTGGCCAAGGGTTTGATTATTGTAGCTAGTGCCTTAGCAATTATTTGTAAGAAGTATTAAGAAGGGTAATAGGATGCCAATGAGATATAGAATATGTGTTTTCCCTTTAGGGAGCAATTTGATCAAGCCTTTGTTTATATAAGCCCCTAATGAACCTTGTTCCAAAGCTTCAAGGTAAACCATGTAAAAACCTTTCTTAATATGAGGCCACATAGTTTGGTAAAATTCAACTGGCAATGGTCAACTAGACATGGATGCCCTCTATCACCATTTTTGTATGTTTTAGTTGCCGATGCATTGGGATATATGCTACAAAAGTATTACCAGATGAATTTGATCAAAGGAATATCCATTTCAAATCATTCAATTGTTTTGAATTGCTATTTTGCTACGTATAGTATGCTTGTTGTTCAAAATTCTGAATTTGAAATCAACTATGTTTTGGAGGTCCTTAATTTATATTATTCCATTCCGAGATCAAAATTAGCACACAATAAGACCAAATATTTTATGATCGGATCTCATCAAGTTCTTCATTGGATTCTTAAGGAATGAAAGAAAATTAAACATGGGCAAATCACTTGGTACCTTGGCATTCCTTTTGGTTAGACTTCATATTAGCAGCATAATTCCTACCAAAGGTTAGAAGAGTAGTGTTGTTATGTGATTTGTTTGTGTATAATGTCAATGATATGTTAATTGTAAAATTTGTATCTTTTTAAACTAGTTCATAGTTCTCTAAAATGATTTTGTCAGATTGTAAGAAATATGAGAAATAGACAATTAGTGAGTCAATTTGATGAAGGGTGCTCCCCTTACTAATCCAAACACACGACACAATAGGGAAATAAATAGAAAATTGCAAGAACCAAACAATTGAAAGAATAGAAACACTTTCTTTCTATTATCTTCAATGAAATGATATTACAATATTCAAAATAATAACATGCTCTAGCCACATGGGCATTCTATTACAATAATATGTAAGCTAGAGCCATAAACTACACTTCTGGAACTGAGCCCCAAAACCCCCTTCATCCATGTATATATAGCACAATTAACTACCTTAGAATATTTTAGAAAGTAAATTTTTTCCATTTTGGCACCCAACGGTTCAACTTCCTGCCTTAAGTGATTTTCTCTCTCTTCCTTTTGTATTGAAATTTGAGTCTCGAAGGCACAACTTTTGGAAACCATAACTTGCAAATCGTGTATCAGATTTCCTTTTATAACCACTTCTTAGAAACGCCTCGAAGTTCTCTACAACCTTAACATGAATTGCCATTCTCATCAGGTTTCGACCCCTTTTGGAGCCTCTAAGGCCTTTAAAACTATGTTCAAAGTTTTTTGGTACTACCCTGCCAAAACTGAAAAATTCAATATCTTTAAATCGGATGTGATCTTGCCACAAAACTTTATTGGCATGCTTATACATCCAAAATGAACCTCTAGGGAAGTAATTAGAACAATATTTGCTCAAGCTAAAGACTTACCAAAAATAACTTAAACTTGCCAAAAATAGTATACGTGCCCAAAATAGCCTTTATTGAAAAATTAGACAATGTGTTTGGGTGATGCAAGATTGTTCTTACACCCTAGATACTCTTGCATCGCAATTGTATCCAATGAGAAATTGCTTAGGTTTCCTCCACCCATATTGATTTTTTTATTAATAACTGCAATCTTGACTACTAGTTCATGACATTTTATCAATAATATGTATTAAAATTTATTTGCTTAATCTTGACCTCTATTTTGAGGCAACCATTGCATTAACTCTAGCTCGAATACACATGCTTACATAATTTGGGGCTAAATTCCAAGCATTGCAACATCTTAATGATAAAATTTCATCTCATTTTATCATAAGCTTAAATCAAAATCTAACTTAACAAGCAAAACATTTTGAACTATTTGTTGTGCCCACTCACTAGTTTTTCCATGCCAAAATTAAATTATCCAAAACATATCTTCCACCAAGAAATCCAATTTGTTTAGCCCTGATTATCCCTTTGGCCAAGGGTTTGATTCTTGTAGCTAGTGCCTTCGCAATTATTTGTAAGAAGTATTAAGAAGGGTAATATGATGCTTACTAGATATTGAATATGTGTTTTTTCTTTGGGTAGCAATTTGATCAAGCCTTTGTTTATATCAACCCCCAATGAACCTTGTTCCAAAGCTTCAAGGTAAACCATGTAAAAATCTTCCTTAATATGAGGCCACATAGTTTGGTAAAATTCTACTAGCAATGCTCAATTAGATAGGAACACCCTCTATCACCATTTTTGTATATTTTCATTGCTGATGCATTGGGATATATGCTACAAAAGTATAGCCATATGAACTTGATCAAAGAAATATCCATTCCAAACCATTCAGTTGTTTTGAATTGTCACTTTGCTAATGATAGCATGTTTTTTGTTCAAAATTGTGAATGTGAAATTAACAACGCTTTGGAGGTCCTTACTTTATGTTGTTCCATCTCAAGATGAAAATTAGCACATGATAAGACCAAATTATTTATGATTAGATTTGATCCAGTCCTTCATTGGATTCCTAAGGAATGAAAGCAAATTAAACATGGGCAAATCACTCGATACCTTGGTATTGCTTTTGGTTAGACTTCATATTAGCAGCGTAATTCCTACCAAAGGTTGGAAGAGCAGTGTTGTTATGTGATTTGTTTGTGTATAATGTCAATGATATGTCAATTGTAAAATTTCTTAACTAGTTCATAGTTCTCTAAAATGTTTTTGTCAGATTGTAAGAAATATGAGAAATAGACAATTAGCGAGTCAGTTGTATCCAATGAGAAATTGCTTAGGTTTCCTTTAGACCCGTATAATTTTTTCTATTGACAATCACACTCTTGACCATTAGTTTTTGACATTTTGTCAATAATATCAATATAAGATAGTATGAATATGATACATTTAAGGGTTAATATTAGTATTATAAGAGAATAAAATCTCTTCTACATAAATTTGAGTGAGTAAAATGCATAGAATTAAGGAGTTATGCAGAGTTGAAAATGATAAATTGTAATATTTGTATTAGAAATTAAATTTGGAAGAAAGAGTTTTTTAAATTTTCAATTTAGAAATGAAAGAAGTTATAGAGTGTTGAGAATGATAAAATATAATATTATTTTTTATATCTAATTCGATTTAATGGTGAAATATAGAAGTTGGAGACATGAAAGATTAATGTTTACTAATTAGTTTACCTAATAATCAAATAAAAATAAATGTACTTTAGATTTTTTTTAAGACTACAGGAATCAAGTATAGCATAAATGTTCTTTTGAATTATTTATAGTAATTAATTTCAATAATTGTGAGCATTTAGCATTTAGCATTTAACATATATTAAGATATGTCACTTGAACAATATTTAAGAAATATATTTATACCAAAACCTTTTGTCTTTAGACACTAATTGAATTTAAATAAAAAATAATATGTAAGTCCCTTATTATTTAAATAAAATTAATATTATATTCAAAATAATTTATTATATGGAATTTTTTTTTTTTTTAAATAGTATTTAAATTTTAAAAATAAGTGAAAACAAGTGCCACGTAGTGGCAAGTTGTTGCGTTTATAATATTGTAATAAAAATAATAATTATAATTTTGAATTATCATTAATTTAAAATAATACTCACTAGGAAAATCTCCTTTTGTTGTGCTAATGGAAGTTGGGCTTCAATCCTATGGTTGATCTAAGTTGAACAACCCCTTTGTGGGTTTGTATGTCAGGTCTCCCACTTGAATTTAGGGATGAACATATCTTTTGTTGGATTGGCAACACCTTTGGCATCTATGGTTTCATTGATGAGGTCAGTAAGGTGAAATCTAGGTTAGTATTTGCTCAATTTTATGTTAATGTGGTCGTTAAGTAAAACCCTACCCAATTTTATTACTTTACAATCTAAACCGAGGAAGTGGACACAAGTACTAGTATATGAGAATGTCACAGGCTTTTGTCAAAAATGTAACAAATCGAGTCATGTGATTTCTGATTATAAAGCATCTGAAAAAGAACAACAAAAACTAAAGGGTATCTCTACCTCTCCTCTTAGGGCCAATGTACCTTGAGAGGTTGTGGGTTCAAACTCTGATAGTGATGAATGCTCATTCATGGATGGGCTACTTAAGCTATTGGAAACTCCCAAGAAAGCTAATTAGAGGAAGGATCCAACTGGTACTTCAAATCATGGTATTGCCCTAAAGGAGGGATAAATACCACCCACCGTACCCCAAATGGGGGTTACCTCTTCCCCCTAGTGATAACAATGTTGATTCACCCAAATCACTACTCACCCCCACCTATGAGAAAAACCTTCTCATCACCAAGAACATCTATTAGAATTATGGTGGGTGATGATGGATTGAGGATCTAGAAAAAAGAACAAAGGTGGATGTGGGTATTGACATGAAGGCTGGTTGGCCTTCACAACTTGTCACAAGGCAAAGGGAAGTTACAAGGGAAGTCACCAATGGTAGGCAAAGGACCCTAGAGTCTGCAGCCAAAATGAAGAAATGAGGTTCCTTTCATGGAACATGAGTGGGTTGAATGGCCCCCAAAATAATTCTCTCTAAAGAATTGTATTATGGAAAATGGTATTGGTAATCTTCTCCTCCAGAAAATTAAGATGATGGTATCCTCTTTGAGCTCTCTAATGAGGGTTTTATGGCCAAGATCACAATTTTGTATGAATGAAGCCAATGGTGCTTCTGGTGGTATAGCCACCATGTGGAATCCATAGAAGGTCGATGAGACTTTGACCTTCTCCAATCAAAATGTTTTGATTACCAAGTTTACTTCTGAGGATATTTCTTGGTTCATGGTTAATATTTATGCACCCAACTCACACACTGGTAGAAAAAAAGGTTTGGAATGAGATCGTCTCCCTTATTCAACCATCTATTACCTCACATTAGCTCCTTGTTGGTGATTTCAACTCTCCACTCCACCCCTCAGAAAAGATGAGTGGTCTTGACGACTATATTGACAATGTGGTTGACTATTAGAATTCATTAATGAAATGGGCTTGGTTCACATTGATCTTATGTGAAATTTTTTCACATGGAGCTATGAACCTCATTCAGATAAGACTCGATAGATTCCTTTTCTCTATTAACTAAGATATAAGATTCAACCCCTAGACTACTTTTCCCAAATAATGTCTGACCATAATCCAATTTTACTAGAATGAAAAAATAGATTGCAGAAGGGACATAGTCTTGTTAACTATGAAATAATGTGAAGCACTCACCCTAACTTCCATTCTTGTGTTAAGGTGTGGTGAGACTCACTAGTGGTAGGAGCTCCTACGTTATCAATGATTCAAAAATGTAGTATTATTAAAAGTAATGTGAAGGGATGAAATAGATGGTTTACATTTGGGAACATTTTTTTAACAAAAAAATGATATTTGTACAAAGTTGGCTTCTATTCAGGAGCAAATGGCCAGAGGCGACCTTTTATTAATTGCAAAAGAGGATGCTTTGAGATATATTTAGAAAAATAATTTGTATAGGGAGGAAATATTCTGGAAACAAAGATCCAGAGTCTAGTGGTTAAAAGAAGGGGGTAGAAAATCAACTTTTTTCATTGCTCGACTTGTACTCATAAGAAAAGAAACACTATCCTTAACCTCATAGATGAACATAATGAGGTCGTTAGGGAAGATGCGAAGATGGGTCTCTTTGTTGCATATTTATTCTACAATGCCTTCGAGGATAATAGCTGTATTATTGACGTTGCTTTAGAAGCCCAAATGTTGGAATGCCTCCCAAGGGTTGTTTTGAGGGTTGACAATGTGCACATCATGGCCCCAATCACATTGAGGGAAGTGCAAAGTGGTACCTTCTCTATGTGTGCCTTCAAGGCCTCGAGCGTAGATGGTTGACCTCTCATTTTCTTCTAGGATTTTTGGGATATAGTGGGCCCTGATGTGGCTACTACTACATGAGAATTCTCTAGCACAGGCAAACTTCTTAAGAAATTGAATTCTCTTCATTGCTCTGATTCCAAAATCAAGGAGCCACACTCTTTTCATGACTTCAGGCCCATAAGCATTTGTAATACGGTCTATAAAATCTTTCCTAAAGTCTTGGTTGATAGAATTAAACACATGCTTGACAATCTCATTAATTGCAACCAAAATAGTTTTTTCCCCAGGCAACAAATCCTTGACGCAATCATTACTACCCACAAAGTTTTCCCCTCCATGGAGAAATGTAGGCTTCCAAGGACGACTTTCAAACTAGATATATCCAAAGCTTACGACAAAGTCAAATGAGAATTCCTTTTCAAAGTGTTTGAAAGATTTGGTTTTGATATGAAGGTGATTGCTTTGATTAAGGAATGTGTGACCACTATCTGTTTATTTGTCCTAGTCAATAATGTCCACAAGGGATTTTTCAATGTATTCTTATTATGTTGAGAAAGGTTTTGGGAAGATACTTTCTACATATGGTAAATGAGAAGATACTTCTTGGGGTACACTCTACTTCTACACCATCCCATGTTGTCTTACAGTAGTTTGTAGATGACACAATCCTTTTTAGTACGACATTAGTGCTTGAAGCTAGAATTTGGAAACGCCTTCTCAACAAATATTCCTTTCGGGGAAAAACATCAATTATGTTAAAGAAAAGTTTATTTTTTAACACAAATTATTCCCTACAGAATAAGATTAGGAATATTCTTGGATGCCAATGTGCTAATCTTCTTGATACTTATCTTAGGTTTCCACATAGTCAAAGAGCCTTCAAAATCATTTTAGAGCTCAATTCTTGACAGAATGCAACACAAGTTGGTTGGATGGAAAGACAAACTCCTGTGCAACTCCTAAAATAATCCTTGCATAGGATCCATGTCTACTTCTTTTCTCTTTAGAATATTTAATGATTGGGTCGATAAACTAGAGAGAATCCATAGAAATTTCATTTGGTCTGGAATGGAGGAGAAGAAGCAAACAAATTTGGTTAAATGGGACTTTGTTTTCCAACAAAAAATAATGGGAGGCCTTGGTGTCAAGAAAATTTCTCACCTTAATAAGGTTCTTCTTGCTAAGGTCGATTGGAACCTTACTAGACATGTCAAGAAAATTCATGTGATGTTATGTTTTCTAAATACCTAAATAAAGAAATATTTCATCAATTCTTGAATATGCAAGGACTCCTCACAAGGTCAAAAATATGTAACAATATCCTCTATTGCAAGTCTGTGCTCCTTCAAGGCTTGAAATGGCGGGTTACCGACAATCTGACAATTCATTTTTGGGACAATCTTTGGTTAGATGACACACCCCTTTCCTTAATACCAACCTTTGACAATATTTGTGGGGTAGCTAAGCAATTCTTTCGGGTCTGTGTGGAGAATTATTTGATCAATTTTGATCCTAGAAAGGCATTCAACTTTGTTGCCAAGGCCTTCAACAAATGATGTCTAGCGATGGATTTACAAAGAAGACTTAAAAAGGAGAGAATTTTTGTGTTTCTGAGGGAGGATAACTTTGTTTGGAAAAGAAATGCCAGTGGTGAATTCACAGTGAAGTCTTCCTATCTCATGCTTATCCACGATGGTAATTGGGATATGTTGTGGAAAAAGGTCTAGATCTCCCAACTTATCCCTAAGATCAACTTGTTTTGGTCGGGGTTTATGCATGAAAAAAGTGTTACTCAGGACAATATCATCAAGCATGGGTTTCAACTGCCAAACCGTTGTGTCCTCCACAAACAGGTTGAGGATTCGATTAATCATCTATTGATACACTGCCCCTTTGCATGCAAGCTATGGAAAAAAGTACTGCATTACTCCAAACTGATTGGATAAAGAATAGGAATGTCTGACAAATCACCTTCAATTGGGAGGGGACCTCTTTTAATCCCAATATCAAACAACTGCGGTGCAAAATCCCTCTGCATCTTAGTTGGGCAATTTGGAAGGAGAGGAACAACATAATCTTTTGTGAAAGAGAATGCTCACCTGATGTTATTTTTGGTATTTTCCACAAGATATTGTTAGAGAATTTAAGTGTCACTAGGTAACCTTTCCTTCTTGTTACTCCTCTTTTTGATCACCAAATTGCAAGGAATTGGGGATTCCCATACTCCTTTGGGAATTTTAACCCATCCAAGAAGCTCAAAAGGAAAAACACAAAATGGACCCTCCTTGGTTGGGTTGGTCCAAACTAAATTTTGATTGTACAAAAAAGTTATCCTAGAGATTGGTTGTAGCTAGAGAGGTGATAAAAAATGACCGTGGGAAGTTTTTTGAAGCCTATAGTGGTGCATTGTCCAAAAATATGAATAATCAAGTTGAGGGAATGTGCCTTGTATGGGACTCAAGATTGTTCTCTCCATTGGAATTAGAACACTTTTAATCGAAGGGATTCAAAGCTCATCATTAATACTGTTAAAGGGTTGTCCATGACCAACTAGTCCATGGAAGGCATTCTTAAAGATGTTCACAGGCTCTTGTAGAGCTTTGATTTAGTTGCCATCAACAATACTTACAAGAAGGGAAACATGGTTGCAAATTCTCTTGCTACAAATGGTTACAACCTGTAGGAGTTGAGGTACTGGCGAAGCCCTCTTTCTCTCCCAGTTGACATCCAAACTCTCTTGGATGAGGAGTGTTCAAAATCCATTGGAGATGATGTGTAACACCTTATTTTGGAAGTGGCGCCTCCTTTATACTTTATGACATTGGGTATCCTGCAACCCTAACCTATTAAGTATTGAGCGAGAGTGGGGGACAAATGAAAATATTTTGAATTTTAATATGGGATTGATGATATGGCATGGTGACATTGATTTATGGAGATGCATCGTCTAGCATGGCATTAATTACTATTTATGGTGTAGTACTTTGTCTAGGCGATCCCTACGTAATTATGATAATCTAAAAGAGTACCTCAGAATGATGAGATGGTATTATGTGATAACCACAAGTGTTAACATTTGCATTTACCATTGCTCCTTGTGTGATGAAGGGCACTCTTTGTGCGTTTTATTGAAAAGACTCTTGCTTGAGGGAAATTGTAGCTTACATGAGCTTGATTTCTTGGGAGGATGGTTAAATGACATCATCCAATTGGACAGGCAATCATTTTTCTTTCCTTTAAATCAATTTGTGATAGTAGAAAGTTTCCCTTTCTGTATTAAGAGTTATAGTTGTCTTCTCAGAACTGACTACCCTATGTATCCTATTACTATTATGTGGGGGACAAGGTCCGCATTGAGCCTGAGAAATCAAACAAATTCAAGAATAGCTCCACAATGTGGCATATTTACAAGGGGGGGTTGTTGACTTTATTGAGTCTATTAACAAATTCAATGAGGGCTTGCCAACTTAGTTTGCTACCTCCTAGGACAATAGGAGAGTTTCATTTGGGGGTATTTCTTTTTAAATAAAAGGTCATTGCTAAGACCATTGGAGTTATCTACCGAGGATACGAAATTGAAGAAGACTAGTAAGATAGTTGATAATGATAATTTAAATAGGTTCTTTAAGGGAAGTGAGGCCCTGATTAAGAAGCAGAGAGGATACGACAAAGTTGAGTTTCCATCACCTTGGGACCAGGTTTTCTTTATGATCATGAGGTACTTTACACTGGAGGGACGTTTTAAGTTTATTATTATTATTATTATTATTATTATTATTATTATTATTATTATGTCACTTCTTAATCACTTTAGGAATCATGAAATCATCTCATTTCTTTTTTTTCTTGTTAAATTCTCTTGAGAGCTTTGTGTTTGATGTTAAGGAAAGTGCCCATCAGGGTAAAAAAACCAATTTACCTACATCAAGGCCTTATTCTTACGCTATATCAATTTCACTTATCTCTTTGCCCTCCTAAACCTATCATTTCCTATGAGGCCCTTGTGTCATAGTGCCCTTCACTAGCTAATATTGTTGATATTCCAAGACAAAATAATTTAAGAAAAGTATTAAAATCATCTAGGGACCATTAAAACTACCTTCCATCCAAGCACCCTACAAATTTTGAAATTTGAAGCTTTTTCCCTTGAGGCTGGTCCAAAAGCCAAAGACCCTATGTTGTCCACCTTCAAGACGAAAGGTAACCCCTTGCAAAAAAAAGCCAAATTATGTGTTCAAGAGGTAAACAATGAAAACGAGGAGGTTGAGGAGGAGCATAACACCCCCCGCATAGATCCAAAAGATTGTAATGTCCCTTCTTATTCTCCTTTCATAATTTCCTTCAAAATCAACGTTAGCACAAAATAATACACAATATTTACACTCATACTCTACTCTAAGTTAGTAAAGGGGGGATTTGATTTTTAAGGCTGCCTCTAGGTCGGGCTTCATAGAATTCTTGATTCTCGACTTGAAGGATATAAGATCCACTCTAAGCAACTAGGCTATCGACACGTCATCCCATAAAGCACTGCCCATAAGAATATCTTGGAAGCAATAAATGCTATACAAGCCTACGCATATGCATATGACTGGCATCAATATAATCATCTTTGCATCTTGAAATAAACATATCCAATTTTGTAATCTGATTCTCTTTGCATGTACATCACCTTTAAAAGTAGATTGTAAAGCTAACCAAATTTCATGAGATGTCCTTAGAATTTTTACTTGACTGTATTCATTTTTCGGAAGTGTTGACAAGAGTGCTTCTCTGGCAAGTATGTTACACATGAACATATCTCTTTCTTCATTAGTACATTCTTCAATTTTGTCTTCTTCAATGATAGTCTTCTCATTCTTGGTAATCAACCAATATCCTGGTCCTAGACATAGCAAATGTGTCTTCATTTTTTCTTTCTAGCTATCATAGTTTACTCCATCAAACTTAGGGCTTTATTTCCTAAAATGATCTACCATGGATCTCCTTAAGTTGTTAAATTTTTCTTTCAAGGACCCGATGCTTTGATACCAATTGTTAGAAAGTAAGGTCCATCAAGATAACTGAGAGGGGGGGATGATTCAGTTATCAGATAAATATAACATTTATCACCATTAACAGATTTCAATCATATAAGCAATAACCATAGAAAGATAAACATACACAATAAAACAAGATATGTTAACTAGGGAACCTCTTGATCAGAGGGTAAACCCTGATGGGAATGATGCACACAAAAGATGTACCAATATAAAAATTCCTTGGGAGAGGATGGACTTTGTTAGGAGACTTATGAAATACATTCAGTACATATGAGTCCATGTTAGGAGACTTTGAATCTCTGTTAAAAGATTCTAACCCTCTTAGGAGTTATGGAAGACAGGAGGACCCACTGTCCAAACAACTTCAAGGGCAAGATCACTGAACACACTATCCAAATGATCTCTGTATTACTCAAACATAATAATACCAAATAATTACTTATCTCAACAACTTATCTTTGATCCTTTGCCTGTGCGAAAGTGCACCAACTGCTTCACCAGATCTCAATATCATATCTCTGCAATTCACATATCCTCTTACAACATATATTGCTCAATTTCACAATTTCACCTCTATATCCTTTTTTTTACAATAAGGAAAACAATCCTTCCTTTATACCACACTCAAATAATTACAAATGAGTTGGCATACAAGGCCTAACCAATTACAAAATATAAACCTTTACACGTTACATAATATTTCATAATTACATAAAACTATCAGCTTCCAAATACAATAAATTTTCACACGTGCGACCTCTGACCATGTTGTCTTATCTAGGTCACTACCAAGATGTCTTCAACAACTGTACAACTTCACATGCCCAGATTGAATCCCGATTAAGAGGTATCATCTAGTTACCATAAGTTACTTCTCAAGAACACTGCCTGAATACTGCTTCCACTAAATTACACATAACTGTCATGAACAATTGAATTTTCGTACGTGCTCTTGACCACGATCTTAGGACACAATATAGAGTAAGCCCTCAACTCCATATAACTTGATCTTCAATACTCCACGTTATATACTGTCTATGTGAGATTATAACAATCTCGAGACCAGGGAAACTATAACAATTTCTTCTAATCCCCTGTAGATATGGGATCCATCTCTTAAAAAATATAAGATTCATTCTCTCTATGGTCTTTATATCATCAATTTGGGTGGACATATAAATGTACCAAAAATTAATGTAAATTACATGATCATATATTCAGATTTATAAAAAATCCAAAAACACAAAATGCCTATAACACAATTTCATAGATCTTAATTGCACATTTATAAATATATATTTAATATATATCAAATATATTTATAGACATTTTTTATAGATAAAATAAATAAAATCTTTTGAAAAAATATAAATATATATATATATATATATACTAGTCGACTGCAATTTCTTTTCTTTATTTCCTGTCTTGTTCGCTTTTATTCCCCTTAAATCTTTTCTGTTCCATTCCCACCCCTTCTTTGAAAATGGAATTGATCTTTAATATATATCTCTAAATTTCCTGAAGACAACAATTGTACTTGAACTATTGAATAATTATAGTCGACGAAACATCACTGTTTTCATCTCTATTCCAAAAGCGTACGTAAAACTTTCACTTCATACGGCTTCTCAATGGTCATTAAGAAATAAAGAACAAAACAAAGCACCAGATCATAAATTGAACCACCAAATCGCAACTTCTCATTATACTTTGACTGTTGGTAATAAGATAATTATAGTTAAACTAATCTTAATGATTTGTTGACGTTATATCGCTTACAAAAATCTATTATTCATTGTTTATCAATTATTATTGATTGCTTCAATCTGGACATATCGAATACTAATCCCGTGTTGGCTCCAATGATTCATATTTTCTAAGGTCGTCATAAGAATATTTTTCAGCTGATAATTCTCTTCTTTATACCGCTGACTGAATGTTTAGTTATCCTTTTTCAATGATCATGAGTTGAGTAGTGTCTGAGATGGATTCCTTTATATCCAACCATGATAATCCTCCTATTTATATCTATTTAAGCTTAAACCAAAAATGGTATTATGTCTTCCTAACAAATCGATAACCAACTCCTAATCACTATGTGTGTTAATCGATTCCAAATATTCTTCGTATGTATGGCTTGATTGTTATATTCTAATCGCAGAATGATTGGTATTCGATGTTCTTAATGATTGGTCATTGTTTGGCATTTAATATTGGTTATCACTGCTACTGTTCATAGCAATATAATTAAGGTAATCGCTAGCTACTAAACTAAACCACAACAACAATTAATAATTGATTCGTTGCTGCCAGACATCATCGTTGTTAACCAAATTGATTATCTTGTCTTATCATTAACCTGCATTGACCTCGATGGTATGTATTGATATCTGAATTTGTAAATGTAATAATATTCAAGATAGAGTTTCCTTATATATCGTGAGAGTGTTTTGAGAGTTTCCTTATTAAACCATATTTAAAATTATAATTATTTATTGAATATATGTAATTTATATATTTAAATAACTGTTCAATTATTTATTTGATGTTTTATCAATATATTATTTATTTATTTATTTTATAATTATTATATTTATTAATAATATTATATAGAATTTTATTAATATATTTTTTTATTATTATAATAATAAAATAATTAATTATATATTATAATTAATTATTTTAATTTTAATTTTATTTATTTATTTATGTTCTATTATTATTTTATCTTATATTCAAATCTTATTATCATCAAATTTCTCTATGGAAAGGGGACATTACAAAGATTGGCTAGTAGATTTGCAAAAAAAGGGAAAAAACATGCATGTTGACTATGACTCTGAGGAAGACACAGAAAAAGGGAATTAGACAACTGAAAAGGAGAGTAAAAAAATAAGACCATGAAGGGTGATGTTCTTGAGACTGATGATATTGGTAGCTTGAATAAATCTACGTCCAATAGCTCGAACCATACTTTTGACAAGGTGAAAGAGAAACATGTCGATCCTGGTATTGGCATGCCCCCAACAAAGGAGAACCCAATTATGTCTAGCTTTGACGTAGCTTCAACCTTGGATTTGGCCAATGTGTAAAGTGAGGTGGATAGTCTAAAGAATAGAGTGAGTGAGGTTTAAATTCCCCACCAATGATTGGTCCCATGTGTTGTATCAGTTGAGTTGTGATATCAAATCCTCCAATAAGACTTGATGGGGGTCTGACCCCATACCCCTCTACGGGATTTTTTGTATATTTTTACTATTGGCTTGTGACTTTTTGAGCTCTAGTTCGTTGTTATATGGCTTTGACTATATTAGTAGGATTTTGGTTTCTTTTGTCATGATTAGTACTACTTTGTACTATAGTGGTAACTTTCATGGTTATAGGCTATTGGACAATGGCTTGGGTTTATCTACTTTATTAGCTCTATTCTAGGTTGCTTTTGATGTTTATCTACTGTTAGTGTCCTGTGTATGTACACCCTCAGGAAATGGTCTTTTAAGGGTTAGCACCCTAGTTTTTGTTGTTGATTAATATCAAAAACTATAATTCTCACTTAAAATATAAATATTATTAGTAAATATAATATATTTATATTATGGTGGAAATAAAATTCTTCTTAAAAATATAATCCCAATTTCATTAAAATACATGTATAATTATATTTATAATAATAAAATTTTCTCATTAATGAGCAATCTTGGGTTAATCCATCTACTAATAAGGACAAGAATGTAGAGTGGATGACACTTGAAGATGGATTAAATTTTGACGGAGCATCAGTTGGCCTCTGGAGTGAAAAAGCTAGAGGACATAACCAATAATGAAGTTGAAGTTAAGTAGCCTTACTTGCAATCAATTTGGTGAGAAAATTAGTGGCATTTAACTTTCATATGGAAGGCGACTCTCAAATCATAATCAACACTTGATAGCAAACAAAGAATCACAATTATGAAAGATTAACAAATTTATTAAAATCATAAAAAATTATTTAGAAATAACTAAAAATTTTAAATTTTCCCATGTTTATAGAAATGGGAAAAAGGTGGCCCACGTACTAGAAAACTTGGTGTTGTAATTAAAAAGTAATAATGAGGAAGCAATGTGGGAATATTTTTGAGGACTACATAATGACGATAGTGTGGTGCGAAGTTGGTGGAATTAAGACCTATCACAACCTAGAGGATTTGTGAAGTTTACAAGAGAATGAATAGTGAAGAAATGAATTCATTTGCATATGGAGGGATGATAGAAAATTAGAGCCGATAAACCGATGAGTTGAAAACTTGAGGAGATGGAAGCTAATTTCACCCTATGGACCAAGAAACAACAAATCTCTTTCCCGGGAAGAATAATGGAGGAAGGCTTGCAGCGAGTCTTCAGTTCTCAAGACTCCATGTTCGTGAAATCATGAAAATATTATTGGGTGATGATTTCTTGTCTACAAAGCATAGATATAGAATGACTGTCTGGCTGCAAGCATCGTGCCTGAAGTTTGACAATAAAATGATGCATAATGGGTCATGGAAAAATGTGTGGAGTAGTGGTGCCACAACCTTAATTATTTCATAGCCATCTCCACTTTAGGATAAGGATTTTATGCACAAGGAGGAGATTTGTTGCATTTTGCAAAATTTATTCCTCCACTGTGTTGGTTCCCAAATCAACAGATTGTAAAACTCTAAGAGTATGTCAATTTCTATGATCAAGCTTTACAAATGATTTGGCTAATGAGCGTGATTGATCAAACCGATCGAATTCTTCTACACTTCCGGCTTTGCTAAACCAAGGTGGGTGCACCTATATACTAGTTTAAGTAGATCTAATCACTTAATATTTTATCTTCAATCTCTACTTCGAAATGGCATAAACTCCTGAAATAGATCAATCTGGATGCTGACTACTTTCTTTTACTTTTCTTCTAATTATCCTACTCTCTTACTCCTTTTTCTTCTATGACTATCTTTACTCCTTTCCTTATACTTCTATAATTCCTATATTTCTTTGTTTTGGTTATTGTATTTTGTGTTTTAGAGATTAGTGCCTTCTCCTTCCTTGGGTACAAAGTCACTTCCTTTAAAAATCTTAACGTATATCTTAAGAGTAGATCAATTATGTCACTAGAAATTTATCTATTTGAATTTAACTCCTCCTTGAGGAGACCAATCACACAAGCCTTTATAAAGATCTTAAATTCTCAAATGATTTAACAATATCTTTGATATCTAAATCACTCTAACACAAGCAATTTCTCATAAAAGATTTTAAAACATCATTCAATTGAAAACTATAAAGAAATGAACTTGAAAGAAAAGTATTGATTATGTTATATTTCTCTTTTGTATTTACATCTTGTCTTTCGAAAAATCTTAATCTATCCTCTATCCAATCTACGGTTTCCTTTTATAGACACAAGAGATCCCCCAAATCGATTACAACTCTGGGTGACTAAACAATGTGACTTTTCAACTATCTTTAGCAAACTCAAGAACTAATCTCTTTGCTAACAAATTCCTACAAAAACTAAAAGACATCATAATGAAGTTATACAAATAAAAATATTTTGCCCAAATAATCATCCCTGATAATGTAATTCATAGAGAACCATTCAGTTTGTAAAAGAAGACTTCAATAAGAAATTAGTTCCATCTTTCACCTTGTTACTATGTGCTCTATATAATGTTTTTCAGAACCCCCTTAGCACATAAATTAATCTTTGTAAATTTGAACCCATAAAATGGTTCCTTTGAAAGATCCATCTGAACCTTTGATTACAACATCACATAGAATTCTTTAGACATCCCTAAATATCTATATATCTTCCTCAATTATTTCTTCATTTGTCACCAACTTATCTAATCATCAAACCACCTGGCCTTGATACCTACTCCTTGCAACAACTTCTCATTAAAGAAATTGTTCATAAATAAATCGAATGACTTCATTCCAGACTTTGAAGACTATTTGGATAATGCCTGAGATTTCTGTCAAAATTATGGCTGCAAGTATGGGAATAGTATGAGTTGTAAATGGCCAAATTAACTGCCACCATTCATTATTGATCAAATCCCTCAACTAAGTGTGGAAAAATCTCATCCTTTCTATTTGCACTATTAAGAGCATTATAGAATGCATATTAGTTAAAGCATGATATAATTTCCTTGAAATATTCATTTGTTTGCATATTGGGCAATTCCAAAATATGATATTCCGATGAGGCATTTTGTCAAACAGTTGTTTCACCCAGTCTAGGCTTCCATATTTTATGCGCATGTTTTCTAAATCACCTTCTGAAGCTTCTGCTCTAAAGATGATATTACAAGTAGTGGTTTCTGTTGCACCAAAAGATCGACCTGTTAATGCTCGATACAACCACTAGATTTATAGAAGACACAGGAGGCGGTTAAGCCATGTCACGAATCCTAAGGGGAGTGCTGACCATTTTTCCAACAATCTCCCCCTCAGCGTTACCTGAGGGGATTCAAACCTATGACCAAGCTCTGATACCACTTGGTACAGGTAGTGGTTGTCGTTGCACCAAAAGATCGACTTGTTAATGCCCGATACAACCACTAGACTTATAGAAGACACAGGAGGCGGTTAAGCCATGTCATGAATCTTGAGGGGAGTGCTAACCATTTTGCCAATAGATGATATTTCAATGAGGCATGCTTGCATCCTGTTTTGAAGCTTCTGCAGGTAGGGAATTCGCTATCAAAGAATCAAAAACTTTTAAAACTCCTACAACGAATTTATTTTGTACGTATCCCGCAATTACAATATTCCATGAAATTGCATCTTTGTGTGAGTTGTCCATGCTTTAATGGATGGTCACACACTCATTTATATATACCATTGCATTCATAATTCTTCAAACGAACCCTAACAAATGGACCCTAACATTCTGATAAAACCCTTTATTAGTTTTGGAGATGAGCGATGTTACACGGATAACCTCATATTTCAATGAAACATGTGGATTCGATGAAACCCTTCAACCCTTTTACCAAGCACTGAAGTTTTGGCGATAACATTTCTGAGATGCCCTTCCTATATGAAATTTTGTTCATAAAAATACACGAGGGGTCCACCACATTTTTGTAGTAGTATTAAGATTTATTAAGCCGATAGGCTTTCTAGTGGGAGATTTTGGTCCTAGAAACCCCTTTTTTGACTGGCAAATTGTCATGCAGCCTGCTTTCTTGAGACCTCCCTCCAGCATTGGCCACACAAACTTGCTGGCTAAAACATCTGTCACCGAAGATCACAGGTGTCAACGACAACTACTGCCTGCATTCTCCACTTGCCGCCTTTCACTCAGCGGCGCTCCTTACTGCCTATTGAATGATATCTCCACATTCATTGCATTGATCAGAAAGGGCAAATGATCAAATCAAGTTCCTTCCCTTCATCACTCAAAAAATGCCTCCTCATATCATATCGCCCCTAAAACGGGAGCTTTGTAACTGGGCGTGGGCAACTATTTATTTTTCTTTGTAGTTGAAGAAAGCTTTGATGGCCACCATAGAATATGGAGAAATGGTTAAACAAATCCACTTACATGAGGGAGAAGGGAGACATCTTGGAATGTGTCCAATCAACCTTCTTGCCTTCATGTAGATAACAAATGATGTATGACTGAAGATTGCATATTTTGCACTCAACAGTCGTACCTCAAAGAAGCCATGAAGAAGATTCCATACACATATTTCTGAATGAACAAAGGTGATGGTCTATAGAGCAGAGTTTAAAAGATGGGTATGTTTTCTGGCAAGCACAGTTATCATGCAATGAATGTTGAAAAGAATAAAGGGCATGTGATATATTTGAAGAGCTTGCACAAAAACTGTAATACGCAGGCAAGTTAGGTGTTGCAAATATGTTCATCAAGTTCCCACAAAGAAGTAGTTTAAATCAACCAGTGGGCAATAATATTCACTGATACATTGAAAGCTTAATCACAATGACTCTAGATCATGAAGAATAATAGCAACAAGGGATAAGGATGACAAGATAATTGTTGTTTGTGCTGATTAAAACTTTAAAATAGAAATGTGTCTGTCCTATTTCATTTTTATTAATTCATGGCATTACAGCTTGCGATCTCGTGAAGAGTACAGGGCTGCAAAGTTAGCTAACACCGGATTGAAGAAGAATTCCATTAAAGCTCTTCCATATGAAGTCTATGACAGAATAAGCTCACAGGCAGTTGTGACAGAGTGCCCTATTTTCTTGGTTGAGTTTATGGAGGGTGACAAGTTAAGAGTGTTGCCCAAATGCAAGCATAGCTTTCATATGGAATGTGTGGACAAATGGCTTGCTTCACATAGCTCATGTCCATGAGGGTCTGCAATGTACCACAATCCAAATGCAGGGGAGATCAAGAACATATTCATATCAGGATTTTGTGAGTCTCTGCTTTGGTGTCAATGATGTAAGTGACATTGAATCTATGTGATGGCTTTGATGGGCAAGAGATCAAACAGATGCAAAATATTGTCTAGATTTTTATTCAAAAAATACTTAGTAAACCCCAAGTGTTTTCTTTGGAAATCCATGTCTGTCCCAAAGGTTGTTTCACCGCCATTCCAAAGGGTGTTACTGTAGTTCAATCATTTTGCCAAAATAAAGCACATAGAGGACCGTGTCTTCTCTTTTCACTGATAAGTCTATCGAGGTGACATAGACAGTATTGTGAATATTACATTCAAGTAACTGCTATTGTACACTACATATCAACCACTACCCCCCCCAAAATAAAAAAGTTGATTGACCAAACAATAGTCAATCTGAAGCAATGGAAAAAAAGTCAATCTGAAGCGGTTGGAAAAAATCCTATCAGCTAACATGTTGCATGCCCACACGCATGCAACTGCTAGTATATTATTTTTACTTTGTGTTAAAAGAACTTTTAAATGATTTGGATTTTTCTAGTCTATTTTTACCCTTATTTTTCTATGACCTTTAATATTTAAATCATAATTATCTAAATATTTAGCCTTTTGTAAATTTTTTTTGATTAAATGTCATGGTGCCTACCTTCATCGTCAGTTTACAAATGATTTTTAAATCAATTTGATTTAAATAATATATACTTCCTAATCAAATTCAAGGTCGATTCTCAGATGTCCCCTTGTGGGCTTGACTAATTTTTTTAGTTTGGAAACCACTTGATTCCAAAATGTTATAACACTTCAATCTGAATGCACTCAAGATCTAAATGGTGAAATGAGTTTCCCTTTGTTTTTAAGTTCTGATCATTACTTTTGAAGTCCAAAATTGAATAATCTGCATTTGAAAATTACTTTGAAAAAAATATCCACCATGTCCCTAAGAAGATACCATTGGACATGAGTGTTCATTAAGGTACGATAAGCAAGAGTGCCAAAAGCTTTTTCATGATTCCGCGTCATTTGAAAATTAATAATGATGAAAAATGACCTTTCTAAAAACCCTTGGAAATATAATCCTCAAACTTGTTGGGACTCCAAAAATTTACACATGATTTTGTTGTGATATAGACTATTGTATGTAGTAAATGGTTTGGTGCGAAGGTGACCCAAGTGGAAGATATTAATTCATACAAAAGACCACTTTGATAGATTTCATTGTTTGTAAGCAACCAAATTTTAAAAATTGCACACGGATTTGGTTGGGAAAAAACACTAAATAGATTGATAGGGCTTTGCAAATGAACATGTGGGGACATTAACATGAGGGAAATTGAGGGAAACATTTTCTTTGACATGAGAGTCATCCAGTAGTGAAATATAGACCTCCAAAATTTTCCACTTTAATATACTAAGGAATATGCAAACCACAGACCTTCATAGGACACCCAAACTTGGCATCTTGAAAACACATCAAACTTAACTATCAATGGCTGAAAATGCACATGTGAACTTATTGATAGTAGAAAAACATTCTCTCCAATGTGGATGTATATGACAATCAACTAGTATCAAAATGTGAATTTCCAAAGACGACCATTTAAGTACATTTTTTTGGTGAAATAGCTAATTGGGCATATCAAAATTTTCCAAAATTTTGATTGGTAACAAACCACACCCTTTCCTACTCTAGAAAGTGGATAACAACAAAGAATGATAAGGGGTGGAAGAAAAAGCTAAGTGGGAGCATCGAAAGAATTACTTGTAAGAGAGGAAAATAAATAGAGAAATGGAAGTAGTGTCAGAGAGGACAAAACAAGTGAAGAAAGTCAAGTTTTCCAAGGAAGACTACTAGTAAGGACACTAAGGGTGATAAGATTATAAATTTAGCTTAAATTTAGAGTTTTCAATTGATAAGTAAGTTATTTTTATTTGGTATGTTTTGTCAACCAAGGGCAACATATATGTCTTTCAATCAAGTGTAGTCATTATTTTTGCTTCTATGGGGGTATTGATCATAAAACAAATATGGATATTTGTTAATTAGGGTTAGGAATACATGGTGAATGTGGATGTGCAAATATGATTTTGTAAACTTTATACAAATTAATATAATTATACGAGTTCATCTTGCCTTTACAAATTAAAAAATATAGTAATAAAATTAATCATAAACTTAATGATTAATTATTAGTTTAAGATTATATAATTCTAATTATATTTATGTAATATTAATTATAATTAATCCTAATAAAAATAAATATTAATAATTATATAATTATATAATATAAACATTAGAGTGAAGTGGCTTGTGGGAAATAATAATACTATTAAATTCTGGGAGGATCCTTGGATCATGGATTCTCCTCTTAATGTTGACAATCATTTTAGATGCTTATAGAGGTTTATCTCCAACCATTATGGGACCAAGGTGGCCAATCATTTGTCCTCTATAAGGTCTTGGAAGGATTTTACTCAATTCTACTAGTCTCATCCCAATCTCAGTTGCTTAGTTGTAGAGTTGTAGGAAGTTGTCCAACATATAAGAATTCCACTCTTCCCCCACAAAGATTGTAATAATTTTCCTAAGGCAAAAAATGAAAATTCCAAGATCTAGAAGTTCAATTGATAGCACAAGAAAGAGGAAAAAATGATATGATGAAATGATTAGATTCAATAATGAGCAACAATGAAATACAATAAATAATGCCCAATTGATAAATACAAAGTAGATGTACCTGAATATATAGGAAATGCATGATAACTAGGAGAGATGCAAATGATAACCTATCAACTAGACAAGGTGTAATCACATGTCCACCAAAGGTGGATCATCCTCCATTGTACAACAAAGTATGTCAACAATAAGATGATGATAATGTGATAAGAGTAGTAAAGGTGGATCTCACACATAAAGTGGAAATACTCCTACACCATGTGCTAAAATGAAATGAAAACTCCTAGATGTCTCAATGACAAACTAATATGTAATGCATTATCCTAAGTAAACTTAAGTTAAGTGTAATTAATAATATTTAATTACACCAACACCCCCCTTAAGTGCAACTTAGTGGAATGAACTTAAGCTCCCAAGGCTAGATGACAATGCATGATGGGTCCTAGCTATTAGGACATGTTAGGTACCAATGTACAATATGAGAGAGCAATGAAATCTCCCATAAAGTGGAGAAAGAGGGAAAAACTCATGCGAAAAACCTCCCAAAGAAAGAGAGATGAAAATAAACAAGATGCATGGATAAATAGAGCAATCAATACCCCCCATTACAACATACATCATATTTATAAAATCAAGAATCCCCATATAAGAGAGAAAAAGTGGAAGAGAGACCAAGTACACCCCCCTCAATGTAGAATGTACACTTGTGGTAGATGCTCTGGGCTTGATGTATAAATTTCTCCATGAGTGTAGAGCAATGTTCCTCCCCTTAGGAAGAAACAAAACCAAAGGTGCATCAATAAAGTCACCCCAATTTGTAGGAGGAAACCTCAAAATGAATGAAATATCTTAAACCTGCTCAAGTGTCCCCATATATACTAAAAGGTGCCTCCAAATCATGTGTACTAGGCCACACTGCTGAAAAATACAAGTCAGGATCAAATGAGGATGAATGTAGAACATGTGTCAAAGACTCAAGTGTCTCCTCTGCAGATAATTTGACCTCCTCCAATGATTGTATCAAAGTATCCACCATCATGTCAACCTCGAAAGAATGATCAAGTAGAGAATGAAGATGAGGATCAACATGTTGCCTCGCAACAATTGAAGAAGGATCATCTTCACCAAAGAGAATATGAATGTCATCAATAGTGTCCCCCAAATTTTTAATGTAGGACTCTACAAACAAACATGCAATATGTGTCAAGTAGCCATCCCATGGAGTTGAGTCTGAAAGACAAGGAATATCCTACTACACCGAATCATGTGAACCCATGCCTGTATGAATGAAAGCATCATTTGGAGAAACAATAGAAATGATCTTAATGGGAGGAGAAGGAATGGATGGCTCAAGAACCCGATCATATGTGAGAATACCCAAGTTCAAGTAGCCAAAGTTCTCCTCAAAGTTTGAATCAACACTGGAAGAGTGCTCAAAATATGTTGAAGAATCACTATATACTTTTTCCATTAGCTTACTCCATGCATCAATTTTCCAAGTAGCATAATTATGTGGGTCTAAAAGTATAAATTTAGGACAACCCACGATGAAAAATGAAAGAACACAAGAGAAAAAGAGAAACATAAGCACTCAAGACACCCCCCCAAACTCACTCAATCAAAGAACTCCCCAAAATGGATGATTTTGGCACTTTATACTTAGTGAGTGTACATTTTCCACTTGCTAAAATGGGCCAAAGTGGACTTTAGATTTTGATGGTTACAATAACAAATTTGAAGTTATAACAAACTCAACAAAATAAGACACAAGTTCTCTCAAGGATCTGATCATTTACAAGTGCCAAAATAGGGCAAAATAGACTAAATGCTAAAAGTGATATTTTCTCCCAAATATGCCTACAATCTGATAGCAAATATGGAAAGTTCTCAAAAAATCATCCACTTTCAAAAAAATGACACCTGAAAAATGTGTCCATATGAGCCTGAACGAAGTTTCTAAAATTGTAAAAACTAGGGTTTACGATTTTAAAAAACTTAGAAATAGAGACAAGAAATTGCCTACATCATTGTGTAGATTACAAAATTCTACCCCAAAACAAAAAAAAAATGCTCAGAAAAAGGAGTCTAGATGATTAAGATATCGTTGTTTGAAAATCACATCTATAATTATTTTTTCTGAATCGTCGCCGCCGCACCTCCAAAATTCAAATGACTCTAGATTTGGCCTCATATTTTTTATTTGGATGAAACAAAAGTTGATTTAGAGGTTTTTGGACCTTCTCAATGTTATTCTAACCTTTGATTTACACCAACAAGCTCCAATTTTGACCCGCAACAAAATTCTCTCCAAATAGGCTATACACTGACACTCCTATGACTTTGATACCATGTAAGAATTTGCCTAAGGCAAAGAATGAAAATGAAAAGATATAGAAGTTCAATTTGTAGCACAAGAGAGATAGGAAAAATGATATGATCAAATTATTAGATTCAATAATGATCAACAATGAAATACAATGAATAATGCCCAATTGATAAATACAAAGTAGATGTGCCTGAATATATAGGCAATGCATGATAACTAAGAGAGATGAAAATGATAACCTATCAAATAGACAAGGTGTCATCACATGTCCACCAACGGTGGACCATCCTCCATTGTAAAACAAAGTATGTGCAACAATGAGAGGACGATAATGTGATCAGAGCACTAAAGGTGGATCTCACACATAAAGTGGAAATACTCCTACACCATGTGCTAAAGTGAAATGCAAACTATGTAATGCATTATTCTAAGTAAACTTAAGTAAAGTGTAATTAAGAATATTTAATTACACCAACAAAGATAAATTTTTTTGGAAGTGGAGTATTTAAGAGAAATTATCAATAAAATTGACATATGTGTCTCTTATAGGAAACCATCGGCCTCAAGGCTGGTTCAAACTATGTAATGCATTATTCTAAGTAAACTTAAGTAAAGTGTAATTAAGAATAAAGTGTAATGTCACTTAGAGGTGTCTTAATGACAAACTATGTAATGCATTATTCTAAGTAAACTTAAGTAAAGTGTAATTAAGAATATTTAATTACACCAACAAAGATAAATTTTTTTGGAAGTGGAGTATTTAAGAGAAATTATCAATAAAATTGACATATGTGTCTCTTATAGGAAACCATCGGCCTCAAGGCTGGTTCAAAGACGTGTGGAACCCTCATTTAATCCCTAAGATCAATTGCTTTTGGTGGACAATGATGCAAAACATGATCTTAACTCAAGATAATTTGGTCTTGAGAGGATTCCTCTTCTTGAACATGTGTGTGCTATGCAAAAGGGTCGAAGAATTTGTTGCACATCTCTTGATTCACTATGATCTTGCTAAAGATTTATTGAAGATAATTATTATAAATATGAATTTATCCTAGGTTTTGATAATGACATTCAAAGACTCTTGTTGTAATGGAAAGGTCTTATTCATAATCCATTGATTTCTCAAGTCTAGAGACAAATTCTCCCACATCTTGCTTGGAGTATATGGAAGGAAAGGAACAACATAATCTTTCGAGAGATGGTGGGCATGACTGAGGATTTTTTTGGTCCTTATATAGTAGGCTTAAAGAGAACAATGTATTTATTGTTACCAAATGTCCACATACCTCGTCTTCTATGTATGAGGACATAATTGCTAAAAATTAGGAACTTCCAAGCATATATTCTAAATTTGATAACTCAAAAATTCTAATGAGGAGGAATATGATCTGGAAGGCTCCAGGTCAGGGGTGGTTCAAATTAAATTTTAATGGTGTAGTCTAGGGGGATAGGGATGCTCCCGAAGGCATAATTAGATCTAGTTGTGGTAAATTGGTCTCATCATATACTAGGAATGTAAATGGGTCCACAAGCAACAAAACAGAAGGTATGACTCTAATGTGGGGTGTGAAGTTTTTCCTCTCTATTAGAACCAAGGCCCTTATTATTGAGGGGGACTTTCTTCTGCTGATTAATGTTGTTAAAGATGAATTTAGTCCCAGCTAGTCTTTATCTGGCATTATTGAAGACATTAGCAAACTTCTTCTTGGGGGTAAAAGCACAGTTATGTGTCACACTTTTATAAAGGAAAATTCTAACAACACCAAAATTGTTTAACTTCAATGACATAAAAGTGATATTTCTATTTGGAATTTGAAGATTATGTAAAATGATGAATTGTGTAAAACTGGATGAATTTTATGCCTATAATTTTTGAAAAAAATATTTGAACAAGAATTGATATATTTTTTTAATTTTTAAAGTCTATTTTTCATTTGTTGAAAACTACTACAAATCAAGGGGTCTACCTCCCACCAAAATAACTATATGTAAATTTATTTTTTCTCTAATTTCAAAATATGTTTTAGATGACATGTATAGCCAGTGAAAAGAAAAAGAAATATTAATTTTTGATGTATATTTTCTCCATTATAACTATTCAAAGTTTTTGATAAAGGTAAAAACAGGTTTTTGAATGGAACCCAAAACCATTTACAATATAGATATTAAAATTTTCAAATCAGCCCATACAAAATACAAATGTTTGCTTTACAACTGACAATGGGACCCTAACCCTGCTTTATAACTATTCAAAGTTGAACTTACCCAAAATTGACATTTTTTGTCTCTCACCTTATTTCCCCTATGAAATCTATACCAATAAAAAAAAAATTATATATTCTTGAAGATGACTCTCTCCTTTAGTATTCCATATAATTTTTAAATTTTTATGACATGATTTACTATTTTTTTCATTTTTTGAATCAACGTCTTCTTGAAAGTTTATATACTTACTTGCAATATTTTATAAATTTAATATACTAATTTTAATTGAAATACTTTAAAAATTATATGTCCATGTTCCTAACTCCAAGCTTTACAAAAGGGTATTTTTTGTTTTTTCATTATGTGAAATTTTGTTGGAGAAATTAACTACAAAAGTGAAAAGTTTTGTATATTTGTAATTTTTGGTGACTTGGTTGCCATTGGGCATGCCACATTGGATGACTCGGCCAAGTAGGACTCGACCGAGAATATGTCAAAGTCATCCAGCCCGCGAGTGGTCGCATGGGTGACTGGTTGTGACGGGTTGTTTATTCCTCATTTATGAGGATTGGTTTTTGGTTTTAAAAATAAAATAAATTTAAATAAAACAATTTTATAAGGAGCTTATTTTATAGAAGGGGCGAATATAAAGTGATTTTTTATGAAGGAGCACATTTAGAGAGGTTTTTTTATGAAGGATCATATAAAGCAATTTTTTTCGAAGGATTATTTAAAGCAATTTTTTTTGGAAGAGCTTTTAAAGCGATTTTTTCTAAACGAGTTTTTAAAGATATTTTTTCCAAAGGAGTTTGAAAGTGATTGTTTTATTGCATTGCATTGTGAAGTTTTCAATTTGAATACTTTGTGTAATGGGCATTAAAAGGAATAGATCAAGAAAATATGATTGAAAAAAGGATGACAAAATGAAAGGTCATAAAAAATGTAATCAAGAGCAACCTATAGATGTTGAATAAGAACCTATTGATGTTGAAGAAGATGCAATTGAAGCGGGGGAAGAAATTGGCACTAGTCAAGGAAAAAATATTTTTTCTGGCATGCAAAATTTGATGGAGATGAATACAGATTCTTTGTTCAGTCAAATTTCATTTGAACACATGGTACCTGAAAGCACAATTAAATTACATCTCAAAAATATGTGGGAGGAATATTTTGAAAATAAATCTCTATTTGGAAGAGTACAATAATTTCCCAGGTTATTCAAAAAAAGAGAAATGACTTCAATTTTTGATTTGTTGGGTGTTAATAATAAGAAAAGTGGATGAGGTCAAGTAAAAGAAACAATAATTAAAAAAATTCAAGATGATTTGAACCTTGTTAATAACACAAGTCAAGGAGATGATTCAATTGTTGCTTGTAGAGTGTTGATGACTATGATTTCTACGAAGACTTGATACGTAGAAGACAAGTTCAAGCAATTTCTAAATTACTGAATGTATCTAGAAGAACCGTTCAAAGATATATTAGGAGGAGAAATATGTTAGATGAAAATATTGAAAAGAATTGGGTAAATATTTGCAGAATTCTTTGAAAAGACAAGAGTTTTGAAGATGTCAAAAGATAGGTCATTGAATATTGGACTAGGCACTCCTAAGTTTCTTCCAATAGAAGGGACACTATACAGATGAAAGATGAAGAGCCCAACATGAAATTTTTTCATCCAAAACATTTTGTAGATACAACTCAAAGTGAACTATTTGAAGCATTCAAGCAAGAATTTTCAGATGTGAAAATAAGTGAAAGAATGTTTGAGATGTTGCGCCCTTGCTTTGTACGCATAAATAAGGTAAGAGAAACTTGTTGTTGTCGAAATCATGTTGAGTTTCACCTATACTTGCAATCATATAAAAAAGAAATGACAATACTTAATCCAAATATCTTCATCTCTCAAAGTATGACACAATTTGTGAAGTCTATTTTATGTGATAAATTGAAAGATTAAGACGAGTTCAATGTACAGTGTATAAAAAATACATGTATTTATTGTGGAGATTTGTAGAAATAACAATTGCAAATTGAAAATATTGACTTTTTAATGCCAATTTGTGGAAGAGATTTGAATATGAGACATATCAAACTAAGGCAGGAGATGAATCTTAAAAAATTGCATTGAAGGAGAGTGAATTGCCCTACCTTGAGTTTATGAACATAACCAACATTTATCCACATATCCAAAATTTTCATGGTGCATGATGACAAGTTAAATTGTTTTGTGATTCCAAAAATTGTTTTCCACTTGGTTGTATTCTTTCAATTGTAGATTTCTTTGAGAACTATATATTTTCCCCTCAATTGGAGTTTCAAGCTCAATATTACCATTATGATCAAGTTGCAATATTTGTGCAAGTGACATGCATAATTTTATTTGGATGAGGTAGAAATAACTAATCCAAATGAATGCATTATCATCAAGGAGGTTCATTTCTATCTCAATGATGATAAGGTTCATGATAGGAGCTATGTAGCTCATTATTTTGTAATATTTTTTTAAGATCTTGTGAATCATAGGATAAATGCTTCACAACATTAGATTTGGTCTGATGGTTGTCCAGGTAAGTACATTCTTCAATTCTAGTATATATATATATATGTGTGTGTGTGTGTGTGTGTGTGTGTGTAAATTTATATTTGATTGAACAATTTGATAAATTTTATTAAATGATTACATACATGTGTTCAACTTTATCCTAGGACAATTTAAGTCTACAAAATCCTTTAATTGACTATCCATGCAACATGCTAGATGCAATGTTAAGTTTCTCTAGAACTTCTTTGAAAGTGGACATAAAAATGAGAGCACGATGGAGCATAAGCATGTGTGAAGCATGCTCTTTGGAAACATGAACTTGAAGGTACAAACATGTGTTCAATGTGTAAGTACATTCTTCAATTTCCATTTTCTTTAAAGTGATAGTTCTTTTATGTAGGTAACAACATAGAGAATTCAAAGAAAATTGTTGAATGGTGTTGAAGTTATTTCGCTAGTTGGGACACAACATACAACAAACATTATTTTTGAGAAGTGAAAGGTAAAATATTTTGTTCAAATTTTTTATTTAATTTTAGCAGGTGCATTTCACTTTTATCATAAATGTTGATCTAAAAATGTCCAAATTTTATTTCATATTTTGTACAGACATTGATTGATATAATCCTTATAATTGTCAAGCAATTGTTGGTATTATAAGTTTACATCAAGTGATGACTACATGACACCACAAGCCTCCATTGATTCAAGTAAGAGAAAAATCATGCTTTTGTGATGACTGCATTGAGGACAATGCAATGATTGAATGTCAGGATATTGCAAATGGATATGTTTCACAATGGGATATGAAAGAGTTAACTAGAATGTCTCCTTATTAAGATGATGACAATGAAATAGACATTCATGATCCTTTATATTTAGATGATTATGACTGTGTTTCTAATTTAGTTGTTGTAGGTGTGTGCGTAGTACATGTTCCTTTATTTAATTTTGGTTTATCACAAGTTATGTTCAAATTTTATCTTACTTTTGTTTATAATTAATCAAATTCATTTGTATAGGTGATATTTTTTTTGTGGTTGTGGATCTTGACAATATAGAAGATGTAGATTATTATCTACTAAGATGCATGAAAGAAAAATACAAGTTTCCAAAAGTAAATGTAGTGATGGATAGTCATATCTGACTAGTTTAGTTTTTATTTAAGGCACCTATTATCAACAAACAAAGATCAAAAAAATGGTGTTCAATTTATTGAATACATGCATGGGCAAAGATTTCTTCTACATTACAATCACTTGGTTATAGCGACAAAGTTGCAATTCGATACATTGCCAAAAAAGGACGCGACAACCAAAAGTGGAGGTTGCCTATTGAAGATCATGAATACCTTTTGGAGATAATAAAATATAGAGATGATCCAAACTATATGTATGAGGATGTTTAGGCTAAACTTATTTTTGTAGTTCGTACATGCATAAATTTGAACTAGAGTTTGAACTCATATATAATTTGAACTCGGACTGGATGGATGGATGGATGGATGGATGGATGGATGGATGGATGGATGGACGGACGGACGGACGGACGGACAGGACGGACGGAGGGACGGATCGATAGATTGACGGATAGATAGATAGACGGATGGATGGATGGAGGGATGGATGGATGGATGGATGGATGGATGGATAGATAGATAGATAGATAGATAGATAGATAGATAGATCGATAGATAGATAGATAAACTCTTCTTAGGTATCTCTCAGGACCTCTTAGGGTCTCCTCAATCCACCCTCCAACACTTGGAAAGAATCAATCCTTTCCCACTATCAAGAATCTTCCTATCTTCTCAGGTTCCTACTCTTTGTCTTCAAAGAGAACACTCCTAATCCATGACTCACAAGCCCTAACCATTGGTTGGTTTTGTAGGAGGTCAAGGGCTTCAATTCACTTCATTTTGGACCCGTATCTTGGATCTCTACTTGTCAAGTTTAATCACTTCTCTATCGCTCACTAGTTTCCTATGATTTAGGCCTTGTAGCCTTTTTGCCCAATTAGGTCTCCTAAAGCTTAGGAATCTTCTTTTTAGACAAATCCTTCCAAAAGGACCCCCAGATATGTTTTGGCAGTTCAACCATATGCCACTATACCTCCAAGATTTTATTGGTTTTGGGTTCCAACTCTGTTTGTACACCCTATTTCAGAATTAGGGCCTTCTACTAGGTTTTAGACTAGTCTTTGGTCTTTGGCTTCAAAACTTGGAAAGGTGACTTCTTGGGCACTCCTCTTGGTTCTTGAGTACCTGCAGGTTACCAAAAAATACATTCATGGCCTTCTTGGCTCATGACACTATCCCTCCTGCAATATTTCTAGTCAAACTCTTGGTCTTCCTAGCTGAGCTTTACACACAGTTCGCCTAGGGCAAGACCTTAAAAGTCAATGCATGCATCTTCAAAGCCCAGACTTGAGGCATCTTGAAGCTCATTAATCCTAGTCTCCATTCCCAAAAGGCTGTACAGAAACTATAGTGGGAAATGGAGCTAGGCTCACATCTTTCATACACTTTCAAAACTAGACATAAAACTGTGAAAAACAAAATGAATTTACAAATGCTTTGAAAACTCAACTAAAGAAAAAACTAAAAGCTTGAAACACACTAAGACATGTTAAACAATGAATTCCAAAAGATAACATTGTTATTTTAATCCATGCAAGGCTTAAAGTAGCTATGATACTCAAGTCTTCACTCTATTCACAGTAAAACTTCCTATTATAGTATGTCAATCCGTACACAAAATGATCACCAAACATAAATTAGGGTTTTCTCTACATATATATCCTCACCTCATGTGTTTCGGCCTGTTAGGCATCTCTAAACCCTACTAAGGTCGAAACCCTTAAAGTTAGCCTTTTTTGTGATAACAACTTTGAAAAGTTGCAAATGTTGCACAAGCAACATTTTACATCCTTTACATCTTCACAATTAAGGTGTTTTAACTCCATCCAAGCCTATCTAACCTTAGTTAGACCTCCTAGGGCATCAAGGACCCTAGAAACACTAATAACATCATTTTACCACTTGATGACATCATCAAGTACAATGCATTAATGAAGACAATTTGAGCTTTTAGCCTAGAAAGAACCACTAATCTAGACTCACACCACACCACTCTTGGTCAACATGACCTTATCTACTTACACTGCCCTTCAAAAGGGTTCTCTCACATAAAAAATAGGACAACCAACTAGTCTCCTAAGGGTGCTCCTGCACCATGCTGCCAAGGCTAATCAATTAAGTCACCTCTGGTGACAGGAGTTTAGGATCCACTCCATATTTCTTAAATGCATTCTCTGCTACCCAAGTAGCTTCAGCTTCTGATTTTCCCTGTCATTGAATTAGATGTTCCTTGTAACTGCCTTTCCTAGTCTTTTTACCTTCTCTAGAGTCTAATATCTTCACTCCCACCGGCTTAGGTGTTGTGGAAATCTGAACATCCTTGATGATACCCTCACTGTCTAACTATGATTCAGTGTGTACTGGTATAGGCCCTTTATACAATACCAAATCTTGCACATTAAACCCAGGGGACATTGCCAAGTCTAGTGGCAAGTCTATTTTATAAGAATTTTCCCCATACTTTGCAAGAATCTTGCAAGGACCCATCCTTCTCATCTGGAGTTTTGTGGGGATTCCCTTCTGCAACCTGGATTTGTTAAGATGTACCATCACAAGATCTCCCACAGTAAACTGAAGGTCTTTCCTTCCTTCATCAACTTTGGCTTTCAAATTTTGTGTAGCCTCTTAGAGCTGCTTCTTCACTTGATCATGAACCTCCTTCATTGATTGAGTGAAGTCTTTTGCATATGCACTCCTTCCTTCCTCATTTTCCAAGTGTCTTAGCTCACACACACCTCTAGGATGTAGCCCATAAACAATTTCAAAAGGGCTTTTCCCTATTGTTCTATTCACACTGTCATTGTAGGCATACTCTACCTGTGGTAATAGTTGATCTCACATCACTCCATACTCCTTTGTCAAGCATCTAAGGAGATTACCTAGCACTCTATTAATAACCTCAGTCTGACCATCAGTTTGGGGATGGTAGGCTGATCCAAATGATAGGTTAGTACCTAATCTCTTCCACGGGGTCTTCCAAAAATGGCCCATAAATTTGACATCTCTGTCAGATACTATGCTTAAAGGAAAGCCATGAATCCGTACCACCTCTTTAAAGAAAAAATGTGCAATATGGATGGCATCATGAGTGGTTTTGCAAGGAATGAAGTGGCTTATCTTGATAAACCTATCTACAACCACAAAGATACTATCTAAACCAGTCTTGGTTCTAGGAAATCCAACTATGAAATCCATACTAATGCATTCCCAAGGCCTGCTAGGAATGGGCAAAGGTTGATATAAACCTGCATTAGATGATTTACCTTTAGCTTTTTGGAAAACCAAGCATTGCTCCACATACTTCCTGATGTCCTTCTGCATCCTAGGCCAATAATAGAACCTTTGCACTAGTTCTAGTGTTTTGTTTAGGCCAAAGTGCCCACTCAAGCTCCCATTGTGCTTCTCTTGTATTAGATTCTCCCTCATAGATCCCTTAGGAACACATAGCTGTCCCCCTCTAAATAAGAGGTCATTATGAATTGTATGATCAACAAATTGACCATGGAAATGATTCTTGAAATCCTTACATACCTTGTAGGCTTCTGCAAAGTCCTCATCTCCTTCATAAAGCTCTTTGAAGCTCTCTATACCTATGCTTTGTAGTTGTACCTCTTGGACTATCAAGAGTCTCCTACTCAAGGCATCAACCACCTTGTTCAACTATCCTTTCTTATGCTGTATAGTGAATGTATAGGCCTGCAAGTATTCCATCCATTTGAGATGTCTATTTCTCAACTTCTCCTGAGAATTGATGAAACTCAAAGCCTTGTTATCAGTATACACTGCAAATTCTTTAGGCAAAAAATAGTGCCTCCATTTCCTCAAGGATTACACCAATGCATATAACTCTAGGTCATAAGAAGAATACCTCTTCTTAGCCTCATTCAACTTCTCACTATAGAATGCTACTGGTTTATTCTCTTGATTCAACACTGCCCCAACTACTATGCCACTTGCATCACACTCTAAGGTGAATAACTTATCAAAGTTTGGGAAAACCAATATAGGTTGTGTAGCCACTCTCTTCTTCAACAACTCAAAACCTTTTCCAGCCTCTGGAGTCCACTTGAATTTAGTTTTTACTCCACCCTTAATGGTATCTAAGATTGGTGCACATATCTCACTAAAACCTTTAATAAACTTCCTATAAAATTGGCCAAGTCCATGAAAACTCCTTACCTCAGTGCTTCTTGTAGGTGTAGGCCAATTGAGTATTGCTTCCACCTTGCTAGGATCCATCTTCAAGGTTCCTTGGGACACCACAAAGCCAAGATAGATCAAATCTTGCTTCATAAATTCACATTTTTCCAAGTTAATGGACAACTTCTCCTCATGGAGTCTCTTCATCACAATCTGAAAATGTTGGAGGTGTTCTTCTTTAGTCTTGCTAAAAATTAGGATGTCATCCAGGTACACTACTACAAATCTGCCTATGTAGTCTTTCAACACCTCATTCATCAACCTCATGAAGGTTCTTGGAGTATTACTAAGCCCAAAGGGCATGACTAACCATTCATAGAGCCCTTTTGTGGTCTTAAATGTAGTCTTCCACTCATCTCCCTCCTTAATCCTAATTTGATGGTACCCACTCTTCAAATCCAACTTGGTGTAGTACCTTGCTCCTCCCAAATAGTCCATAAGATCTTCAATCCTAGGAATGGGAAATCTCTACCTGATAGTGATCCTATTAATTTCTCTTAAGTCTGTACAAAGCCTACACTTACCTCCCTTCTTTGATGCTAGGACTACTAGCACTACACATGGGCTAATGCTTTTCATGATTAGTCCTTGGTCCAAAAGCTCTTGCACTTGTCTAGCTATCTCCTTGTTTTGATCAGGAGTCATCTTGTATGCTAATTTGTTTTCCAGAGATGCTCCTGGTATGAAGTCAATCTGATGACTTATGGCTTTAGGAGGTGGCAACATTGCAAGTGACCCATCACTAACTATGTCCTTAAACTCCTTCAATAACTCTTGCACCTCCTTTGGTAATGGTGCTTGTTCCACCTTCTTCTCTTCACTAGGATTAACCATGACAGAAAAGTGTGTCCCTTCTCCATCCTTTATGTCTTGGATGTATTCCTTACACCCTTGTAACAAGATATTAGGTCTTGATGATGTAGACCCCTCATCATCCATGAGTGACTAAATCCTATAAGTGACCCCATCTTTCTTGAAAGAATAAGAGTTCCTCTCTCCATCATGTATTGTCTTTCTATCAAATTGCTATGGCCTACCTAAGAGTAGGTGGCATGCATCCATCGGGATTATATCACACAAGACTCTATCCACATATTTCCCTATTGAGAAATCAACCCATGCTTGTTCATTTACAAGGACATGTTGTCCCTTATTTAGCCATGTAACCCTACAAGGGTTTGTATGAGGTATTTTGGTCAATCTAAGTTTTCTGGCTGCCTCCTCTGAGATGATATTATTAGTAGACCCTGAGTCTATAATTGTCTTGCAAACCTTACCAAGTATTTTGCACTTCACTCTGAAAAGTGCCCTCCTTTTCTTAGCTTCCTTTTTGACATGCTCCTTAATAAGTATCCTCGTAATCATGAGATTCTCCCCACTCTTTGAATCAAGGTTAATTTTAGGAGATTTAATGCTACTAGTCTCTTCTTGGGCTATGTAGTTTACCCTCTTCTCACCATGTGAACTAGAAGCCTTCTCAGGGCATCTATAGGCCAGATGACCTAGTTGGTTGCAGTGAAAACATTTCATGGTTGCAAAGTGTGAGACTCTTCCTGAACCTCCAAACCTGCCTCTTCCTCCACCTTGGAAGCCTCTGCCTCTATTCATACTTCCTCTTCCACTAGTTTCATTGACTATCTCTGTCAATTTGGACTCTCCTTGAGCTCTAAACTCATTGCTCCTATCTGCAAAGCTACCTCTATGCCCTCTATTTTCTTTTCCTCTACCTCTTCTCTTTGAGGTTTGGTCATGCTTCTTCTTTCTTTTCTCTTCTATTTTCAAAGCCATTTGATAACATTGTCTCACACTTTTGAAGGTAGAAAGACTCATGTCTTCTTGGATAGACCATTTGAGTCCATTATGATATCTAGCCAATCTTATACTCTCATCTTCCACTATCTTTGACCTTAAACATAATTTTTGGAACTCCTCGGTATATGCTTGGACATCTAAGTCTTTTTGCCTGAGGTTTTGTCTCCTCCTATGAAATTGAACCTCATAGTCATTAGGTAAATAAGTTTGCTTCAGCTTGGTCAGCATGCCTTTCCATGTAACAATGGGATTCTTGCCCTCTTTTTCTCTCTCAATTTGAGCATACTTCCACTAGGTGAGTGTTGAACCCCTCAACCTAGACTTAGCCACCTTTACCTTTTGAGCATCTGTTATGCCATCACATTCAAAGTGATTTTAAATGTTGTCAATCCAATCCATAACTAGATTAGGATCCATTTGTCCACTAAAAAGGGGCACACCCTCCAAATCTTTACCACTTAAGGCCTTGAGTGCCTTCAAGAAAGGTTCTTTTTCTATAATAGGGTCAGGAGTTGGAGCTTCTTCCTCCAAGTCTAACTCCTTCTCCTTGCCTTCTTGTTCTTCTTTTTGGTCTACCTTGTCCTTTACTTTATCAGTCTTGTCTTGGACTTCACCCAAGAGATGCTCTAATTGAGCCAATCTCTCTCTTAGCAATCGGTTATCCTCCTCCTGCTCTTCAAACTTCTTAGCTAGTTTGGCATTAGTCACCATCTTTCTAGATGCAAATGATTCTTCACTTGATTCGATCGGCTGCAACATTCACTTTCTGCAACACTCCTTATCCCAAATCTTTAACCCTGCTCTAATACCACTTTGATAGGGAGTTTCCTAGATTCACCTTGAGTTATCTTGAACTCTTCTTAGGTCTCTCTTAGGACCTCTTAGGGTTTCCTCAATCCACCCTCCAACACTTGGAAAGAATCAATCCTTTCCCACTATCAAGAATCTTCCTATCTTCTCAGGTTCCTACTCTTTGTCTTCAAAGAGAACACTCCTAATCCATGACACACAAGCCCTAACCATTGGTTGGTTTTTCAGGAGGTCAAGGGCTTCAATTCACTTCATTTTGGACCCCTATCTTGGATCTCTACTTGCCAAGTTCAATCACTTCTCTATCGCTCACTAGTTTCCTATGATTTAGGCCTTATAGCCTTTTTGCCCAATTAGGTCTCCTAAAAATTAGGAATCTTCTTTTCAGAAAAATCCTTCCAAAAGGACTCCTAGATATGTTTTGGTAGTTCAAACATATGCCACTATACCTCCAAGGTTTTCTTGGTTTTGGGTTCCAACTCTGTCCGTACACCCTGTTTCAGAATTAGGGCCTTCTACTAGGTTTTAGACCATTCTTTGGTCTTTGGCTTCAAAACTTGGCAAGGTGACTTCTTTGGCACTCCTCTTGGTTCTTAAGTACCTATAGGTCACCAAACAATACATTCATGGCCTTCTTGGCTCATGAAACTATCCCTCCTGCAATATTTCTAGTCAAACTCTTGGTCTTCCTAGCTGGGCTTTACATACAGCTCGCCTAGGGTAATACCTTAAAAATCAATGCATGCATCTTCAAAGCTCAGGCTTGAGGCATCTTTAAGCTCATTAATCCTAGTCTCCATTCCCAAAAGGCTATATAGAAACTACGGTGGGAAATGGAGCTAGGCTCACATCTTTCATACACTATCAAAACTGGACATAAAACTATGAAAAAAAAAAAGAATTTACAAATGCTTTGAAAACTCAGCTAAAGAAAAAACTAAAATCTTGAAACACACTAAGACATGTTAAACAATGAATTCCAAAAGCTGCAGTTATTAGTTTAATCCATGCAAGGCTTAAAGTAGCTATGATACTCAAGTCTTCACTCTATTCATAGTAAAACTTCCTGTTACAGTATGTCAATTCGTACACAAAATGATCACCAACCCTAAATTAGGGTTTTCTCTACATATATATCCTCACCTCATGTGTTTCGGCCTGTTAGGCATCTCTAAACCCTACTAAGGCTGAAACCCTTAAAGTTGGCCTTTTTTGTGATAGCAACTTTGAAAAGTTGCAAATGTTGCACAAGAAACATTTTAAATCTTTTACATCTTCTTCACCATTAAGGTGTTTTAACTCCATCCAAGCCTATCTAACCTTAGTTAGACCTCCTAGGGCATCAAGGGCCCTATAAACACTAATAACATCATTTTACCACTTGATGATATCGTCAAGTACAGTGCATTAATGAAGACAATTTGAGCTTTTAGCCTAGAAAGAACCACTAATCTAGACTCACACCACACCACTCTTGGTCAACATGACCTTATCTACTTACACTACCCTTCAAGAGGGTCTTCTTACATCAAAAATAGGACAACTAACTGGTCTCCTAAGGGTGCTCCTGCACCAATTAGGACCATATTAAAGTAGAGATATATAGTTATACATGTTTGGTTCAATGGTTTATATATATATATATATATATATATATATATATATATATATATATATATATGCATGCTTGGTTCATGAATTTTATGTATGCAATATGAGACATTTGATGGTTCAATGGCTTGGATAGATAGTTGTCCTTAAAACATCTCCTTTAGACATCCTCTTTTAATACATCCCCTTAAGACATAGTAACTTTAGATCCCCTTAAGGCATCCCCTTAAGAAATCTCTTTTAGACATACCCTTTTAATACATCCCCTTAAGACATAGTAACTTTAGATCCCCTTCAAATATCTCCTTAGACATCCCCTTTTAATACATCCCCTTAAGAAACCCCCTTCAGACATCTACTTTAGACATTCCCTTTTAATACACCCCTTAGGACATCCCCTTAGGACATCCCCTTAAAATGAAATGGAGACCTATTTGATACGTTTCTTATATGCCATTTATTATATACATTGGTCATATGTCATTACTTGTAATGAAGACCTATTTATTGGTTATTTGATATGTTTTTTATATGTCATTAGTTGATACATTGCTTATATGCAATTGGTTGAGATACATTTCTTATATGACATTGATTGATCTACATTGCTTATATGTCATTTATTTTATTCCATTAGTTTAGATACATTTATTACATGCAATTAGTTTTGATACATTTCTTATATGTCATTACTTGATACATTGCTTGTATCCAATTAGTTGAGATACATTTCTTATATGTCATTTATTTTATGCCATTAGTTTAGATACATTTCTTTTTTTCCATTGCTTATATGTCATTTATTTTATGCCATTAGTTTAGATACATTTCTTATCTTCCATTGCTTATATATCATTTATTTTATGCCATTAGTTTAGATGCATTTCTAACACATGAAATATAATCACATGAAATGGACCTAAAATATAAACATACATGAAATGTCTAGAAAAATAAACATGTACATAGCACATGAAATTCCTATAATATTTAAAATAAGTCCATGTAAATGTCTAGAAACATGTTAGAAGTATCCAGAACATGTATATCTAAATGTGTGAAAATAAACATACATAACACATGAAATGTAGATATAATCTCTAAAATAAGTATATGTAAAAATGTGTGAAATAACATGTCTAGAATAAGTATGTAGAAATGTGTGAAATAGTTCATGTCTAGATAAATGTATGAAATAACAAGAGGGCAACTAAGAATATTGAGCTAGCCCGCACCTTGACCTAATCACTGAGATGATCCACCAACTGCTTGAGGGGCTTACATTACATACACAAATTCCATGTTAGAATATTACAATACACAATTATTTAATTTTAAAATAAATTTAAAAGAAAAAAATTAAAACACACATGTTTAAATATATATAAATTTACTTGTGTGTCCTGATTAATAGGATCCCCATGTGCCTGCAAATAACCATACGTTGTGATTATCATAAGATCGTGTAATATAAAAATATATATATTTAAAAAATATATATTTCAAAAGCTATAGATATACAATTTTAAATAAAAATAAAATTTTGGTTTCTTACTTGATTTCTCTCCTCAAATGCACATCTGATGCATGATAACTCAAAAGTGTGTAATGGCAAGTTTGTATTTGGATCAATATCGTCATCTATAAGTAGAGATGAAAAAGGTTCTATCTAAACTCCTATCATCTGAGGTGTTTGATGCAGAAGAGGTGTAGGATCAATGATAGTCTATCGCGGAGTTGTAGGATGTATCAAAATATCCTCCTACCTTGTTAGACTAGAATCTACATCTCCAACTCCATGGTTGGTACTAGTGGAGGGCCTCTGAATGACACGTCTAATGAAGTTAGGCATGTCCTGTAGAGTGACCCCATGCAATATAGAAAAATCCTGAAGATTGCTCACTAAAAAGGAGCTCATGGTGTATTGACGATCCTTAGGTAATCGTGCAATCTCATCAAGTGTTGGTAGTTCAAAACTGATGTATGGATCATAAAATAGATCATAGGGATCAACAGTACAACTTGTACAAGATCGTAGCATATACTTTCCTACATAATTAGATGGCATCTCATCAACCCGAGTCACTATGGTGGCAATATTAGACTACAATCCAAGTCGTGCCTCCTCAACTAAAAAATATCATGCTCTAGTGGCAGCTTCCAAACCTTTTGGAAGAACCAAAAGGTTTGGACCCACCAATTCCCTCTTATTAGGGTCTATGGTACATTCGGCCATCTAAACTTATCTACAAATCTCCCCCTTCCTAACCACAATATCATGGAATGCTTGTATAATCAACATCATAACCCAAATGGAATTCTGCAAATAATTATTTACAAAAATATAGTGGTAGTTCATCCTTTTGTAGCTACATATGATGGGTCACCAACCATATGGGGTATATGAATGGTACAACAATGTCATCCTTGCACCTAGTCACCTGATATCCTCTAACTGTTGTCTTCTCCGTGTACCAAGGGATAATGAATTTGACATTGGCTACTTAAACATCCATGTCAATCCATCCCCACCTAACAAACCTAGTGATAGTGCGAGATAAAGAGGCATAAAATGTATCAATATTGGGGTCAACATATGAATTGTATGATTGCACCTGGTCAATCATACTCATCAAATAATCTCTAATGGAAGTCAACTTGTCCCTATTACGAAGGACACAAATATTTTGCAATGTTTGCTCTAGAGAAAGTTGAGTGGCATGAAATCTTTGGATAGTGTACCATCTTAAAATGGACACACTCCTCATTTAAGATCTTTTAGCTCGCATCCTTTATCAACTTTTAAGACCATGGATGGATTTGTGCTCAATAACCTCTTTCTCCTGTTCAGCCCCATATTCTACCTTTTAAACAATGCAATATCTAAGACCTTAGGGTTAGCTCCCTACAGGCCAACCCTATAACATGTCAACCTAAGTTGACCTATTCTAGAATAGGTCGGCCAAGTTGACCCATTCCCTGGTGTTTGTGAACTTTGGGCCCGATGTTATCTCAGGAATTTGATTCTTAAAATATGGTGACCCCGTTGGCTTGCTTTGTTTTCCCACCTAAAAAATTGTATAAAAGGAAGTCTAGGCACCTCATTTTACATAAAACAAGACATAAGAAGAAGAAATGAAAGAAAAATCAAGCACTAAATAAAGGAGACTATTTGAGCATTCAAGCATTCAAACATTCAAGTCTTCAAAGATTCAAGGATCCTTTGTGAGCATTTTTCCTCTTCAAGATCTAGCATATTGTTGGCCATCAAGGGATGAGATCTACATTGAGGCATTTATCATCTTCTTCATTTGATGCACACTTACATCCATGGATCCATGAATTAATTTTGGTAGATCCATTGCATTTGTGGAGATTTACTACATTGCAAGTTCATGATCTACATACAAACACAACAAAATCCTTATTGACAAGGGTTTCTTCAAACAAGGTGAATATGTACATTTATCAAGTGTTTTATTTACACATTAAAATTTCAATTCATGATTGATTCCTCAATCTAGGGCTTGACCAAGGCAATCCCTTATTCACTACAACCCCAAAAACCTACTTTTCTATATGTAGGAGCAGGATCTCGAAATTACAGGTATAGATCTGGAAGTAAAAGACAATGATCTATCAAAATAATTTGGGTCAACTTTAGAAAAGTGCCTCAGGAACATGGTGACATAAGTTGACCTATTCCAAAACACAATGACATGGTCACCCTATTCCTAGCAGCTTGATATTTTCAGCACTTTTTGGGTTTTCAACTATGATCGCAGATCTGCAGTCATAAATTTAGTTATAGGTATAAAACATGAGTTTTTGGAGAAAAAAGTACATTCCTCTAAACATTTCAAGGTGAGTACCTTATTATCTATTTCATATCTTTCCTTAGATCTATTTTCACATCTTAATTAGGTTGATTGCTTAAATTTAGCATCTATATCTCTAAATAGTGACAAAAGAGTCAGCAATATACTTTATTCACCTGTCTTAGCACGTTACCATATTCACTTTTCCTTCCTTAATCTTCGCAATTGTTTATACACCCTATTACACTATTTTACTACCTTCGCATATCTTCTAAACACTGTATCTCACAAATCTGGTTACCAAAACTTATGCAATCTTAACTGAAGCATGTGCATATCCCAAAATACCTCCAGTTAACTTCGAAAGCCATAATACCTTATATATCCTCATCGCTGACCAAAATTGTGGCATTGTACCCTGTTATCATGATTCTAGACTTAGTCATTTTCATGACTATGACTCCAGTGGCAATCTCCACAACATGTGATCACTCCATCATGAGTGTTACCATAAATGACAACCCTCAAGTGATTCCTAGTGCTCCAAACCATCACATGCCAATAATAAATGATAAATCCTAATCCTAAACTCTAATTCTAAATGTAAAACCCTAATCTTAAATGCTAAACCCTAAATCCTAACTCTAATCAAATCCTAATCCTAACCATAAGACTAACCATGATGTAAACCCATGTACCCTAACCATGATCTTAATCCTAATCAAAATCCTAACCCTAGCAATAATCTATATGGTAATTCTAATCCTAAACCCTAAATGATAATTTGAACCCTAAACCTAAGTCCTAGCCCTAATACAAACCCTAATCCCAACCATGATGTAACCCTAACCCTAATAATAATATGAATCCTAAAGCCTAATCCTAACCCTAACCTCAAACCTTAACATAAATATTACACCCTAACCATGATCCTAATCCTAATAAAAATCCTAACCCTAGCAATAATCCATATGGTAATTCTAATCCTAAACCCTAAATGATAATTTGAACACTAAACCTAAGTCCTAGCCCTAATACAAACCCTAATCCTAACCATGATGTAACCCTAACCCTAATAATAATATGAATCCTAAAGCCTAATCCTAACCCTAACCTCAAACCTTAACATAAATATTACACCCTAACCCTAACCATAATATAATCCTAAATAAGATCATAACCCAAACTATAAACACAACCCTAAGCCTAATCATGACATAAACCTAAACCATTTTATTAAACCATAATCCTCACCATGATATTTGAACCCTAATCCTAACCCTAATCATAATAAAAACCCTAACCCTAACCATAATGTAAACCCATACCCTAACTCTAATCCTAACCACAATCCTAAATGGAAAACCCTAATCCTAAATGTTGAATCCTAATCCTAATTCTAATCCTAATTGCTAAACCTTAATCCTAACTAGGTAATCTCAAATGATAAACCCTAATCCTAAATGGTAAATCCTAATCCTAATGCTAAAACCTAATCTTGAATGCTAAACTCTAATCCTAACCCTAACCATGTATCCTAACCCTAATACAAACCTAGGTAACCCTAACCATAATGTCAACCCATACCCTAACCCTAATCCTAACCATAATGATAAATCCTAAATGTAAATCCCTAATCCTGACCCTAATAGTAAATTGTAAACCCTAATCCTAACCCTAATAGTAAATAGTAAAGCCTAATCCTATATGTTAAACTCTAAATCCCAATCCTAAGCTAAACCACAATCCTAAATGGTAAAATCTAATCCTAAATGCTAAACCCTTATCTTGAATGCTACATCCTAACCCTAATCCTAATCCTAAATGCTAAACCCTAATCCTAACCCTAATTGCTAAACCCTAATCACAAATGCTAAACACTAAAACTTTACATTATAAATCCTAAGATAAACCCTAATCCTAAATGGTAAACCCTAATCCTAAATCTAGATGCTAAATCATATTCCTAACCCCAATCATAAATGCTAAACAATAATCCTAAATGCGAAACTATAAATATAAATCCTAAATGCTAAACCCTAAATCCTAACTCTAATATAAGCCCTAATATTAACCATTAGACTAACTATGATGTAAACCCATACCCTAACCATAATCCTAACCATGATCGTAATCCTAATATGAGAGGAACCTCCAGCAATGCTATAATGAACATGCACGAAATAATAGAAATATAGAGCAAAGTAGAACTCAGAGTGAGTCTATTGATCACGGGCCACTTCGAGGGGGTAACCTCCTTTGAGCAAGTTCAATACAATAAACTCTTCGGTACCAACAAAGGACTCAACACCCACTTATATACTAAGTGCGATCTAGAAAAGTAATACTACCTATGCATGTGGGATAATAAAATAAACTAACGGGACGACTTACAAAGCATATGCGTCCAACAACACTACACTAATAGAATAAACAAAAGGAACACACAGGTTCCTAACATCCCCTCCCCCTCAGAAAAAAGCTTTGTGCTCAAAGCTTAAGGTGTGGAAATTGTTGTTGAATCTGAAGAAGGGGTTCCCATGTAGCATCCTCTGGTTGCATGCCATGCCATTGAATCAATACCTCAGAGATAGAGCGAGAGCGAAGCTGATGAGTGCGCCGGTCAAGGATTGCCTCAGGCTCCAAAATAATGGATCCTTCCTTATCCAATTCAGGTAGAGTAGTCTGTGCTTTGATGTTAGTGCCAAGAACTTGCTTGAGACAAGAAACATGAAATACTGGATGAATGCGAGAAGAAGGAGGAAGTTCTAGTTTGTAAGCAACTGAACCAATCTTCTGCAAAACTTTATATGGCCCATAAAATTTGGGGGCCAACTTATGACGCCCTTTAAGCTTCAAGGAGGATTGCTTGTATGGTTGAAGACAAAGAAAAACCATATCCCCAACTTGAAAAGAGTGCTCAGAACGATGGCGATCTACTTGTTGTTTCATGCGATTGCGGGCTATGTGAAGATTATCCTGTAAAGTGCGAAGAATCTGATCCCTGGTGCGGAGAACTGTGTCAACTGCCTGAACTGGTGAACTGCTGGGAGTGTAGGGAAGCAGTACTGGGGGTACCTGCCCATAAACTACTTCATAGGGAGTCATTTTAGATGTCGTATGGTAAGAGGTATTGTACCACCATTCTGCAATAGGAAGCCACTTGGCCCACCGATGTTGCTGTTCAAAAGTGAAGCAGCGAAGATAAGTTTCCAAACATTTGTTGACGATTTCGGTCTGACCATCACTTTGTGGGTGATAACCCGAACTCATCTTCAGTTTGGTACCAACTTGCTGAAACAATGCTGTCCAAAAATGACTGGTAAAAGCTGCATCACGGTCAAAGACAATGGAAGAAGGGAGGCCATGTAGATGAAAGATCTGGTCCATGAAGATCTGTGCAACTGAGGAGGCAGTATAGGGGTGGTTGAGGGCACAAAAATGACTATATTTGGAGAGACGATCAACCACAACCAAAATCACTATTTTGCCACCAGATTTAGGAAGCCCTTCGATGAAATCCATAAAAATATCAGTCCAAATCTGTGTAGCGATGGGCAAGGGTTCCAATAAACCAGGAGGGAGGGTCGTTTCACCCTTGTGGCGTTGGCAGGGATCACATTCAGCCACCATCTGTTGAATCATCTATTTCATTCCTTTCCAAAAAAAATTTCGCCTTGCCCGCTCATAAGTCTTGAGAAACCCAGAATGTCCTGCCGAAGGAGAAGCATGGAGTTCATAAAAGACAGCCTGTTGCAAATCTGGATTTTGAGGAAGCACTAGACGCCCCTTATAGCGGAGAGAAGCACCATCCCATGAATAATGTGGTACCATAGAAGGATTATTGGCCAACTGGTGAATGATCTGAGATAAAGAGGGGTCACTGACATAGCCCTGTTGAACAGATTTTAACCAATTTGGGATTGGCATAGAAATAGCTGAAAGTGAAGCTTGATCATCAAATGTGCGGGAAAGAGCATCAGCCACAATATTGTCCTTACCCTTCTTGTAGGTGATCTCATAATCATACCCCATGAGTTTGCTGACCCATTTCTGTTGTGCAGGGGAGGATACTCGTTGTTCCAGGAAGTATTTCAAATTTTGGTGATCGGTCTTGATGCAAAAATGACTCCCAAGGAGGTATGGTTGCCACTTCTGTACAGCATGCAAAATAGCCATCATTTCTTTTTCATATGTAGATAAGGCTAGATTCTTACCAGAAAGAGCTTTGCTAGTGAATACAATAGGATGGTCATCTTGAAGGAGAACAACACCCAGTCCATTGCCGCAAGCATCACTCTCAATAGTAAAGGGCTTAGAAAAATCTGGCATAGCAAGAATAGGTGTACTACACATAGCTTGTTTCAGTTGTGCAAATGCATTCTCAGCAACCTGGGTCCAGGTAAAAGCATCCTTTTTTAACATAGCTGTCAATGGTGCTGCAATCTTCCCATAATTCTTGACAAACTTTCGGTAATAGCCAGTCAGACCAAAAAAACCTCGAAGGCTCTTGAGAGTTTGAGGATGCGGCCAATTTTTCATGGCATCTATTTTGGTAGGATCCACCTGAACCCCATGGTGTGCAACAATATGCCCGAGATACTCCACTTCCTTTTGGCCAAACACACATTTTGACATTTTCGCACAGAGTTGATGATCAGAGAGAAGTTGCAGGACGAGTTCCAGATGATGGAGATGCTCAGCCCAAGTTTTGCTATAGATGAGAATATCATCAAAGAAGACCAGAATGAATTTTTTGAGGTAGGGCCGAAATATTTTATTCATCACTGCCTGAAATGTTGAAGGAGCATTAGTGAGGCCAAAGGGCATGACTAAAAATTCATAGTGACCATCATGTGTGTAGAAGGCTATTTTAAGAATATCCTCCTCATTGACCCTAATTTGATGATACCCAGAACGAAGATCCAACTTTGAGAAAAAATGAGTACGATGAAGCTCGTCAAGAAGTTCATCAACAACTGGAATGGGAAACTTATCCTTTATGGTGATATTATTAAGGGCTCAAAAATCAATGCAGAGTCACCAAGACCCATCTTTTTTGCGGACCAGTAGAACTGGAGATGAAAAAGAACTAGTACTAGGGCGAATAATACCTCACTTCAGTAAATCATGAACAAGCATCTCAATTTCAGTCTTTTGATGAAAGGGGTAGCGGTAGGGCCTGATATTGGGTGGGACACTACCAAGAAGGAGCTGAATACGGTGGTCCTCTGGGTGAGACGGTGGCAAGCCCGTAGGTTCAGCAAATACAGTGGAATACTTATCCAAAATTTGTTGTAGATCTGCAGGAGTACTAGAGACTGCTGATGGCTGCATTTGGATGGAATGGAGCTGAGCGATGACACCATGTGAATTCTTCTTAAGAAGCTTTTCCATACGATGTGAACTGATGATGCTGAGAGACCCAGGCTGCAAGCCTGTCAAAGTGTGTTGTTGCCCACTGACTGAAAACTTCATCCAAAGTTCAGAAAATATCCCAGAGAATGGGACCAAGAGTGCGTAACCATTGGGCACCCAAAACCACATCACAACCCCCTAAGGGCAAGGCAAACATGTCAGAGCGTAGGGTATAATCTCCAATAGAGAGACGCACATTGCGACATTTCCCTTTGCAAGGTAAAGTGCCCCCATTAGCAATCATGACTTCAAAGTTAGAGCAGGGATGAACAAAGCAATCAGCCTGTTTGGCTATGCTGGGGTCAATGAAGTTGTGAGTGCTACCAGAATCAATGAGGATAGTAAGAGGGACCTTCTTGAAGTAACCCTGAACCCACATGGTTTGTGGGGTAGTGACTCCGGCCAAAGCATGGACAGATATCTCTGGTTGGGCTTCTGGTTCAACCTCTTCATCTACTGTTTCTTGAGCATCTTCATACTCTTCCTGTTCGGGTGGGGAATCCACATCTAAGAGATAGAGCTTTTGCTGCACACATCTATGGCCTCGAGACCATTTCTCATCACAATTATAGCAAAGCCCTTTTTCCTGACGAGCTCGCATCTCTGTTTCAGACAAGTGCTTGATAGGAGTAGTTTTGGGAGTTGGTGTGATCGGAGGGTGTTGAGAGCCTGCATTTCGGAATGGAAATCTGGATTGTTGTAAAGCATTGATCTTGTCCTCCACTAATTTAGCCAACCCAAGGGCTTCCATCATAGTAGTGGGCTGAAACATTTTGACTTCAGATCGGAGTGCATCCTTCAAACCACTGATAAAACAACTACGAAAGAATTCATCAGATAATCCCTCTGTGTGATTAGCTAATTTTTCAAACTCTGTTTGGTATTCTCTCACTGTGCCTGTTTGTCGGAGTTTAGTGAGTGCGCCTGTGAAGTCATCAAAATCACTAGGGCCAAAACGCTTCAAAAGAAGTGTACACAATTCTATCCAGGTGGGATCATTGTTAGCCTTGATGTACCAACGGAACCATTGAAGAGCGTCATGCTCCAAATGAAAAGATGCAAGCGGAACTTTGTTGAAATCTGTAGTATTATGCAAACTGAAATACTGCTCTGCCCGGTAAATCCATCCAGTTGGATCAGCACCATCGAAGCGAGGAAAATCAAGCTTTGGTCCACGAAAAGGGCTAGAACTAGTGTCGGTAGAATGGGCTCGGTTCAGGCTTGACTGTTGAAGATGGAGACCGAGAAATTTTTCATCCAGATCTTGAAGTCTGGTCTTAAGGGAGGCAAGTTCCTCCTCCATGATTTTTGCTCTTGTACGGGTGAGAACCATATAGCAAGGTTTTTTTTTTTTTTTTTTGTGGAATGGGAAGAAAAAGAGAAATAGAAACTTTTTCAGTAAGAGCAAACTTGGAGTTGGGAAAAACGCAGATGGGTAATGAGGGTTCGAAGAGTGGATATGCATTTTCTGATGAAAAGGAAAAAAGAAAAATGAGGGTTTCAGGGGTGGGGAGGCAGAATGGGAAGAGCGGTCTAAGAGGGACAAAGGAGCAGAATGAGGAAATGAACCTTGTGGCTTTGATTTGGTGGCAATTGACTGAGAAATGAAAAAGTTAGGGCAAACCCTAAAATTTGAGAAATAAGGGATTTAAGGCTTAAAAATGGGGAATTGGGGTTAGGGTCCTCAAGGAAGGAAGTATGCGAAAGGGTATGTCGGAGGTGCTGAGAAACTTTGAGAGGAAACCAGAAAGAAGCAAGGAAGCTATGGCGAAAATACGGAAAAAAATTTTACTCTTTTTTTTTAAAATAAATTTTTGATAACTCAGATACTAACAACGGAATTGAACTATCGCAAGAACAAGAATTTCTGTAATGTGAAATAACCCAATGGTAACACAGATGAGATTTGAGAAGAACCTGAAGAACCTGAAACGGAAAAAAAAAATTTCCACCAGCGAGCCCAAGAAAGTGCTCTGATACTAGATGAGAGGAACCTCCAGCAACGCTATAATGAACATGCACGAAATAACAGAAATATAGAGCAAAGTAGAACTCAGAGTGAGTCTATTGATCACGGGCCACTTCGAGGGGGTAACCTCCTTTGAGCAAGCTCAATACAATAAACTCTTCGGTACCAACAAAGGACTCAACACCCACTGATATACTAAGTGCGATCTAGAAAAGTAATATTACCTATGCATGTGGGATAATAAAATAAACTAACGGGATGACTTACAAAGCATATGCGTCCAACAACACTACACTAATAGAATAAACAAAAGGAACACACAGGTTCCTAACATAATCAAAATCCTAACCCTAACAATAATCCAAATGACAATTCTAATTGTAAACTCTAAATGATAATCCTAACCCTAACTCTAAACCTCTTAATACAATTCCTAACCCTAATACATGCCCTAACCCCCACCAAAAAACTAACCATGTTGTAAACCCTAACCCTAATGATAATATGTATCTTAAATTTTAACCCCTAACCCTAATAAAAACCCTCACTCTAACTATAAAACTATCCATGATGTAAGCCTAACCCTAATGATAATATGAATCCTAAACCCTAAACCCTAATCTAACTATAACCTTAAATCCTAGCCTTGATAAAAATCATAACCCTAACCATAATACTAACCATGATGTAAACTCATAACCTAACCATATTCCTAACCACAATCTTAACCCTAACCCTAATCCTAACCCATACTACAATCATAATTCTAACTCTAAACCTAATCCTAACCCTAAACCTTAATCCTAACCATAATCATAATACAATATAATTATATATTGATTTATTTAGTATCTTCCATGTTATGCCGCAACTGCTACTAGCTTATATATATATATATATATATATATATATATATATAATTTTATATATAAAATATGATGCCTATTTTTAATCATATTCACCCTAAAGTATAATAGGCGACTTGAAAATATGTCTCTTGCATATGTTATATATATAATAAAATGTATATAAGTTAGTTCAATATGATTGATTAAACTAATAGAATGCAACCAACTTAAAAACTAATATTAACAAGAGCTCTGTTTGAGCTAGAGTCCCTGCCTTTTGTGAAGAATTGAAGTTAGATTTTGAGAGAAGAAATTATTAGATACATAAATTGTAGTTGATAGAAATAGTATTCAATTATACATTGGATGATGAGCTTGTACTTCTATTAATGAGCAATTTAGAAGTAATCTTAACTGCTCATGATGAGAGTAGATAACTTTGATTCCATTAATAGAGAAAAAAAAAAAGGCACCTACCTACAAACAATGCTCAATGCATACACAAACCAAGAAATATGTACTTACAACATTTAACACATAAGAGGACCATCTTTGAGTTTGTTAGATGAAATTTACACAATTCATAGACCTAGAATATTCATAAATGAAACTAAATCTATATTTTGGATGTGCAAAATCCTACATCCATAAGCTAGATCAAATAGAAAGTCAAAATAATTAATTGCATCTTGCAGCACCATACTAAATGCTCTTTGAAATCCAAATATCAATGCATCAGCTCCATTTCTTTGTCCAACTAATATGTTTTCTATTATTGAGAGTTCAATGTTCAAAAGTGATTTGGTCCTATGCTCTCCACTTGTTATCTTTTACACAAGAACAAATTTGCATGGAATAAGAGATATTAAAGCCTCATAAATTACATAAGCAAATACAATTCATCTTTCCCATATTTGTTTGAAGAAGAAATGCCCCATACAGAAGTTCCATTTTGTCTGGAATAATGAATGTATTACAACATAATACAGTATTTAAATAAAAATGGTCCATCAACAATATTGCATGAGCATTTATGCTCGGACAAATTATTATGAGAGGAAAAAATGATTGGGTTATAACAAGAATATTGAAGATTCTTGTCACAGTATAAGAGTATAAAATCCCTAGCAGGAATTAAAAGTAGAACAAATGAATGAAATGATGCAGAAAATATCAGTTCCATACTTAAAAATCAGTTAGCATAAATATGGAAGTTTATTAAGTATTAAAGGTTGTGTTAATATTGCCTTTCAAATTAATAAATGACCAAATAAGATCATTGGCAATATTACAATTTTTGGGACTTCTTAATAAAATGTGATTAATCACTTAGCGTCTTTGCACCATGCACCAACAACAAAGCCGTAGAAGGGGCATCCATTATGTGTAGAAAGGGCGATCATTACGGAATTCCAAAATGCTGCGAAAAAAGTGCTAATAAGACCCCAACACATTTAGCCAATGAATGGAGAGAATATAATTTTTAAAAATTAAAAAATTAAAAAACAGTTATATACACTTTATTATAATAAAATGAATTCTATATATATATATATATATATATATATATTATAAATACTTGTTTTTAATTGGTGTAACAAAATTTAAGTAATGACGAGTTTAACAATTTTCATTACAATAGTATTTGCCTACGGGCAAGTACTAATAACAAAACTTAATAATTGGAGAATATATTAACAGAATAAATTTTACCATATATAAGCTACCTATTTCTATATTTTCATTTCAGATTTAGGTTTGGAAAATTAAGATATAGTAAAAAGGAAAATAGTTGACTATATTTTTCACAAAAGCTTTGGCATGGTTTTGAAGATAATTTTTGGCTTAGCTGGAAAATCAAGTAAAAGAGTCATTAATAACAATACTGGCAACCATGAGATAAATGAGCATACATAAAAGATAATAGATGACAAACTATGGGGAATTCTTTTATACTTCTTGAAAAGAACAAAATCGATAAGAGTATTATTTTTTACAGTATACATAGCAAGTGTAAGTAAAAACTTGACAAATTGTTTTTCATGAGATTAAAATAGAGTGAATTGCTCTTTTCTATTGTTTTCTTCTTGATCTTTTTTCATTTAATTATAAACTGCAAAAGTTGTAATTGTTCTGTTCCGGAAAGTGCAAAGTTGGCAAATTTGAGATATATTGTACCCTGTCAATAGATATCAGATTTAGATGATATAATTGGTGCTTGATAGCATATAAGTACAATATGCAGCATCAATTACATTTTTTTAATAGAAATCAGATTTAGCTTATATATTTAACTGCTATAACCAAAAAAATTTGAGGACAGATCATATAGAGAATAAATTCTTTCATAGGTTGTTATGTCTTTGTAGAGACAGATGTGAGATAGGAAGGAGAACTGTGTGTAGTATGTAAAGAGTGAAACTTCTAATTTCAACCCTTCATATTCATTTCCTGTGTGACATTTAATCGTTCACCCTGATTCTCCACTCTCAGGCAACGAGAAACAAAGGTATTCGAACCCTGGTGAGATGGAAATCATAGGGCAGAGGGATTTTAACCCTAGCGAAGCTGAAATGGATGGAAGGGCATGCGAATTGAGTTCGCTGTTGTGGCTGCTTATTGTGGAGACGCAGATACTCGGGTCAATATTTTGCAGGCTCCCGCGCTTGATTTCTTCAGAAAGCAACAATTACATAGCCCCAGAAATATTTGCACAGCACGAAAGCAAAGAAAGAAGCAAAATAACTTGGCAAATTTCATTTTTGTTATTACCTTTCTCTGGTCCAGTGAGAGATTGAAGATTGATGCTGCAGTCATAAGATCATGCAAACTTCTGTCCAATATCACTGTCTGTTATTTAGTTTTAGATAGAAAAGTTTATAATTTCAGTTTTGATCTTCTAGAATAAAGCATTCTGATCATGCTCAGTTTTAGGGAGTTCTCGTGTTTAATTCTTTAGTTCTGATCTGTCATCTCCCTGATTTTCAGAAATTGATTGTAATAAGGAACAGTTTGTATGCTGTTCGTATAGGAGAAAATGTTTTAACTCAAGTCTAAACTACTGTTTGTAACAGTTACAACAGCTGCTTCGTAGGTTTTAGTTTTATTGTTTTTTATAAGTTATTTCAAAATGTATGGAATAATGTAATCTGCGATTAGTCTCTGCAATAAAAGATTTTATTCCTCCATAAAAACAGAGCATTCTCTGTTTTCAAAACAGAGCTGTGTGTTATTTGAATTTATGATTTTTTGCTGTTATCCGTTTTCTAATTTAGAGCTGCTGCTCAGAATCTACAAGATCCATACCAACGGCAGACAAGTTGGGAAACCTTGCAAACCTGGACTGTTTTTTTCTCAAATGTAACTCCATGTCTCCATGAGGCTGCTCAAGTGAGGTTTGTGCTCAAAATTAAGTATAAATTAAGCATAAATGTGCTCTCATGTAATTTTTTAAAAGTACAATAGGATAATTTGGAATCTTCTCCTGTTTTAAAGGAGCAGCTGCTGCTTAACAAATTGATTTCAGATGTTAAAAATAGGAAGGGCTGAAATTATGCTGCATAGTAAATATAGGGCTAGTTGTCTTCATAGTTTACCTTACCTCCACTTTCACAATTGTCTCCATTGATTTTCCTTCCTACATTTTGGTATGTTTATTTTTACTATTCACACTTTGATATTCAATGGTTACAGACTTGATTTAAAAAAAAAAGAGTTTAATGCTTAAAAAGTAAGCAGAATTATAAATGTTCATGGGGTCACCCGCACCACAAAACACTCCTTAAATTGTTGAGCAGTGGCTGCTAGCTAAAATAAGCCTAGCAGCCGCATGGGGACCTGTCCTAATATACAAGAAATTGAACTTGTTTACACTGCCCTTGGCTATATAGGAGCCAAAATGCACTTTTTTAATTTGTTAAATAAATAAAAATTCAAAAAACAAGTTTACTGTAATTTTTAATCTAATTATTGCCGTTTACACTTTATGCTACATTCATTGGAGTTTATGCTGCATTTACAATGCCAGCGCTTAGTTTAACTTTATGCTGCATTTAAATGTCAGGCCTTAGTTTTAATGCAGCATTTAATGAATGTCAGATATGATGTAGGTGTCATATTCTTCACGGATTCCCTTTTTTTAAAGATTTTCTGCATTTAAAAAGAATTTAAACCCCAGCAAAAATCTCAGCCACCAATCAGAAATTAGAAATTTATGTATAGAAATTAAATTTTAAAATATACACAACCAAACTTTATAATCTACATTTTTAAGTAGAAACAAATTAATTGAATTTGAGACAAACGAAAACATTAGTTCCCTGCCTATATAAGGCAGGGACTAAAAAAATTGCACACTTGAAAAAAATAATAATCATAAATTCAAATTGTAACTATTTAAAGTATGCGCATCTTGTATTTGAAGCACATTTAAATATAAATCATGTATATGATTGACCTTAAAACAGAATCATTTAATGATTACTCCTCATAAAATAACTTACCGGCACCATTCTCGGCTCTTCAGGAAACCCTATCTGTGGCGTTCTATGCTTCTCTCTGCTCTTTTCGATCTCCATTCTTTCTCATTCTGTGAGTTATCTCTATCAATTAATAACAGTTGCTCTTGCAATTCCAAGCTGCTATTACTAATAATAACACTTAGCTACCCGACTGGAATCCTCTTCTCCCCCTCTCCAATTGGATCGGTCTTACTTGCGATCCCTCTTCTCTCTCTCACCGCCCTTAATTTATCCCTTATTATAGACGGCACCGTTTCTCCTCTACTCGGGAATCTTCCCTCTTCTCAAACCCTCGATCTTTCCTACAATGACCTCCCAGGTATCAATTACAACTCAGTCAGCTAGCCGGACTGCAAACACTCAGGCTTAGCCACAATCATTTATAAGGTATGATTCCTACCACTCTCTCTTCTTGTCGCAGTCTGTTTCTCTTGTCTCTCTCCTTTAACCAACTGCGCGGTAGCATTCTGGTCGATCTGAGTCTCCACCCATGTTTGAAGTTCCTTTATTTGGGTGCAACAGTCTCACTGGTACCATTCTCCTTTCTTTCAAAAATCAGTGCGCTTTAGCTGGATTGTATTGGGAAGATAATGATCTCGCAGGTACTAGTCCCCCTGAATTGGGCGTGCTCAATCACCTCCAATTTCTTTACCCTCAAACCATAGGCATATCTGGAAATCGACTTACTTGGGCGATTTCAAATTCTGTAGGAGATTTCACAGCGTTAGAGCATCTAAATCTGTCTCACAATGCCTTTGAAAGTCAATTCCAGATTCACTTCCCAAATTAAAAAATCTACAAAAATTGGATTTTTCAGGGCAAATTCCAGGAGGAGGGTTTGCAAATAGAGCTGTTATAACATTGTTTGTGGGAAACCTTGGTCTATGTGGTCCAACAAATTATTCTTCGCTTCCCTGCTCAAATCAGTCCCAGAAAAAAACATTCACTGCTCAACAAAGTAGTCTTATCGGTTGTTGGAAGCATTGCATTTGTATTACGCACTTTCAAGGCAACCATTTCATGCATCAAGCATTACTTTTCAGAGGCTTGGCTTTCCAAAATTTTCTCATCAAGATCTTGTTTTCAATATCTGGATTTGATTAGTCAAACTTTCTTGGAGTGGGTAACTTTGGACCAGTCTACAAAGGCATATTGAGGGATGGTAAGACCGTTGTCACCAATACTCATAAAATCTTTATTACAGAATGCAAAGCGTTAGCGAGGATTCACCACCGTAACCTTAAGTGCATTTTCCTTCTCTGGTTTCAAAGATTTGTTTCTTCAATTTGCATCTAATGGGAGCTTGGAAAAACATTTATACCCTGAAACAGATGATCAATATGTTTGTCAATCAGGATTGACTGAGTGTTTGAGCATTGCCATAGAGGTAGCCCATGGCATGGAATATTTACATCATCATTGTCCTATGCAACTTGTGCCCTGGGATTTAAAACCTAGCAATGTGCTGTTGGATGCCACAACGATAGCCCTTGTGACTGATTTTGGTATATCCCGTTTAACTACTGGAAACTCCATTGAATCACTGAGTGCAACAACATTTGAACTCAAAGGATCTACTGGCTATATTGCTCCAGGTAATTTTTTAAAGTTTTTTTTATATTGACATTATCATTTTTCTTGATAGTTTTTAAGAATTTCATAAATAAAATGAATTGCAGAGTATGGACTTGGTAGGAAGGTTTCTATAAAGGGAGATGTCTATAGTTATGGAATTCTGATAGTAGAGATGGTTACAAGAAAGAGGCCAAGTGATGACATGTTTGTGGGAGACATGAACTTGCAAAATGGGTGAAGTCAGCTTTTTCAAACAGACTGGCAGATATTGTGAGATTGCACAGCATTAGAGCATCTAAATCCGTCTCACAATGCCTTTGAAGGTCTAATACCAGATTTACTTTCTAAATAAAAAAATCTACATGAAATGGATTTTTCTTTCAATAATTTGTCAGGGCAGATTCCAGAAGGAGGGTTGTTTACAAACAGAACTGATGTAACATTGTTTGTTGGAAATCTTGGCCTATGTGGTCCAACAAATTATTCTTTGCCTCGCTTGGAAAAGCATTTGTACCCTGAAACAGATGATCAAGATGCTTGTCAATTGGGATTGACTGTTTGAGCACTGCTATAGATGTAGCCCATGGCATGGAATATGTACATCAAACATTGACCACCTAGCAATGTGCTCTTGGATGCCAACATGACAGCCCTTGTGATTGATTTTGGTATATATTGTTTAACTACTAGAACCTCCATGAATTCACTGAGTACAACAACATTTGCACTCAAAGGATCTACTGGTCATATTGCTCCAGGTAATTTTTTAAAGTTATATTTATGTTGCCATTATCATTTCCCTTGATAGTTTTTAATAGAATTTCATAAATAAAATGAATTGCAGAGTATGGACTTGGCGGGAAGATTTCTATAAAGGGAGATGTCTATAGTTATGGAATGCTGATATTAGAGATTGTTACAAGAAAGAGGCCAAGTGATGACATGTTTGTGGGAGACATGAACTTGCAAAAGTGGGTGAAGTCAGCTTTTTCAAACAGATTGGCAGATATTGTGAGATTGTATAGTGCTAGATCATCTAAATCTGTCTCAGAATGCCTTTGAAGGTCTAATACCAGATTCACTTTCTAAATAAAAAAATCCACATGAAACGTATTTTTTCTTTCAATGATTTGTCAGGGCAGATTCCTGAAGGAGGGTTGTTTACAAATAAAGCTGATATAATATTGTTTATGGGAAACCTTGACCTATGTGGTCCAACAAATTATATTTTGCCTTCTTGAAAAAATACTTGTACCCCGAAACAGATGATCAAGAGGTTTGTCGACTGGGATTGATTAAGTGTTTGAACATTGCTATAGATGTGGCCCATGGCATGGAATATGTACACAATCATTCACCTATGCAACTTGTGCTGAGATCTAAAACCTAGTGATGTGCTCTTGGATGCCAACATGACAACCCTTGTGATTGATTTTGGTATATCTCATTACTAGAACCTCCATCAATTCACTGAGTATAACATTTGCACTTAAAGGATCTACAGGTTGTATTGCTCCAGTTAATTTTTTGAAGTTTTCTTTATATTGGCACATTTTCCGTGATAGTTTCTTAATAGATTTCATGAATAAAATGAATTGCAGAGTATGGAGTTGGAGGGAAGGTTTTTATAAAGGGAGATGTCTATAGTTATGGAATTCTGATATTTGAGATGGTTACAAGAAAGAGGCCAAGTGACGACATGTTTGTGGGAAACATGAACTTGCGATAGTGGGTGAAGTCTGCTTTTCCAAATAAACTGGCAGAGATTGTTGATAGTGGGCTATCAATAAAAGAACGACCTTCCATGAGTGATGTAGTCAAGTTCTTGGAGAGCCTCAAGACATCTTTAATGTGAGGTGCAGCTGTTTCCAATTTAACATATATCATATCAGACCTCCTACAGAATTCCAATCCCACAGAAACAGCGGCCTCTGACAGTCAAAGTTCTATCACAGGTTAGTCTTGTCTTTGCAAAATTCTCCTTGGGCTAAATTATAGTTGTTTGATTTTGTAAGCTGATCCAAGTCACGTGTTTGAGGAAGTGTATTGTTGTTTATATATATACTAATTGGAATGACACAAATTGTGTAACATATTGCCTTATTCATTGCAACGCCTCTCATAATAGGCGTAAGTTAAAGAAAGTTTTTCTTTGGCTGCCTTGATATTCATTATTTATGAGCTCAAAAACATGAGGGAGGGTAAAGCATGAATAAGAATCTGAGGCCATTGATTTTTGAAGTTTTAAGAATAATTTTGTAACGGTCAAGTAAACAATAGATTATGGAACTGGTTGCATAAATCACTCAAATTTTATATAATTATATATACCTTTTAAATTTTAATTGAGCATTCGAAATCTGACAAAATTGTTAGAATAGATAAATTGAATTTATGATGTATTTGCCTATGAATTCACTATGTGATAACAGATTTTTAAGCGCTCTAAATGTGCTCTGTTTTGTTTGACTTTGTTTTCTTTTTCTTATCATGGAATCATTGCTTCTGAAATGATTTAGTATTATAATTAATTTATAGGGCAATATAAGAATAGATAAATTAATTATCCATACACGTCTGTTTGCACAGACCAGCCACCTAGCTCTACCTGCAGCCGTCCACGCCACTTCTTTCACTTATCCATAATAAATTCCTGAGCCAATTCTATGCTACAATGTATATAGTATTTGCCTATAAATTTAATGTGATAAACAGAATGCTAAGCTCTCCAAATTTGCTTTGTTTTGTTTTTTCTCCGTGTTTCTCTTTTCCTGTCTTAAATAACGTCAATTATGTCATGGAGGAGAGAGGCAGAGGAGAAACAAAGATTAAAAGAGAGTTGAACAGAAAATGACATATTTATATATTTCAAAACCTACGAAGTTTGATCAAAAAACAGACACAAAGTTGCTGTCATGCTCTCAGAAAACCGAAACAGAGTCTGCTATATTAGTTGGCTGTTTCAAACTGTTACCACAGCAAATAATTGTTCTCCGTTTTCCCATATACATGATATTCTACAGACTGCCAAGTTCAACGTATATATCCCAGCAAAGGAACAAAGCAAAATGAAATTAATTATGATTAACTTTTGCTTCTCCATTCGGTTAGGGTAAAATCTGAGGTAGTAGATTATGCAATCAATTCACATTAGAAACTGTCCTGGATGCAGTGAATGAAGATATAGATGAAATGGATTGAACTGGAGATAAAAAGTTTCACGCATTTGAACAGTCAGTGAAGACATGGCGACAGATGAGAGAGGGTATTTATAAAGTGGGCGAAGTTTCCTTTCAAATTGTGATATAACATTTGTCTATATCTGGAACCATCTATTTATCAACAGTTTATATGCTCAGACAGAGTTTAATTTAATGTGCAGGATCCCTACTGTGTATAATTTAGGTGGAGAGTATTGAGGCAGTGCCAAAAGTCTTGGAGTAGATTAAACAGCCTAATCTAATGCACAGGGGGCTATCTCAAATCTTTCTCTCATTGCTACTGATTACAATGGGAAGTTTCTCTGAAGGATGGTTCCATTAAATATTTCTTCAGCTCATTAACATTTTTTTTATAACTACAACATATGATCCCGCCAGACAACTTTTGCTATATATTAATCTGTCCAAGAACGTACTAGGGTTACATGTTGACCAGCCACTGAAAATTCAAAGACAACACTATCTCTGTACCTTAAGAATCTGGCCTCTGGAAACAAATGGAGAATAGATTGAATGACAGGATCAGAACATGTGTGAGGATATATTCAGTGCTCATAGGAATAAAAAACTAGGATTATCTTGGGCCTCCTTCATCCCATTGTTATTTTGGGTCAAACATTAATAATATAGACGTGATTATGAAATAATCTCTATAGCCAATTTATTCTAAATCATTTTGGATGGCACAATTTCTCCTGTGGGAATCTCTCCTCTCTCAACCCCTCAATACTTACAACAATCTTATTAGTGATCATATTCCATCCTGGTTGAAGCAACTTTCACATCTACAAATATGTAAAATGAGTCACAACTTGCCATAGTTTGTATTACTTGCCAATCTCCTCAACTAATTGCGTGTCAACATTCCATCTGAGGTAAGTCTCCACGCAATCTGGAGTACCCAAACTAGAGGATAGACAATCTCTCTGGTAACTATACCCCTCTTTACAAAATTTATTTCTATTAGTTGAGTTTCATGTGGAAGAAAATGCTCTCTATTATGCCATCTTAAATTGGAAGCCATGCATCAGGTAAAATATTTATTCATATGTATGATCCAAATGTCAACTCCACCATTTCTCTCTCTATAGAAAAAATTAGAGATGAATTGAAAATCCGTACTCACCTACATGCTATATATATCTTTATACAAATAGCTTTTGAGACACCCTTCCATCTCTTAAGAAAATATGTCTACTTTGACTACTTTGAATTGGAAAAATGCAATATTTGGGGTCACATTCATCTAAATGTTCTTGACCTGAATACAGATAAAATATAATAACCATTCCTCTTTTTAACAAATATTTTGAAATCAAAGAAACTATCTTATTACAAATTAGCTAAGTGGACACTTTCAATTTAAAATTGATACCAATCTTTACCAATTTGTAATTATTCAGTTTAAAAAATTTGGCTTATTCGTAACATTCTAAATTCTATTGGAGATTGTTGTAATCTCATTATAGTTTACCTAAACAACTACTAGGTAAATAAAATGATGCCAATAAAGTAGGTAAATTGAACCAACTTATCTAACTAAATAGATACCCACTAATTGACTTGTTAGTGGTAACTATGATACATTGGTTTTCCTAAGAACTCTAAAAAATCACACCCACTTGGAAAAAATATAAGTGTTAGATAATTATTTCCTTAGCATATTGTCTCTATGCATAGACAAATTGATCTAGATCCTAGTAGGTTCAAGGGATGATATATTATCTTATTGAAAGTCAAAATTACAGATTATGCAAAGGATTTAACAAAAGATAGTTCATCGACACATTTGAATGCACAAAAGATAGGTTTTAGCCATAAGGGTGGTACTTTTGTTTAAATGTATAATAAATAATTTAGTGGCTGTTAAATATTGAAAATATACTAATGATAATTCTTGTGACCAAAAAGGTGGCAAATACATTAATCTAGTTTACTTCGACTATTCATTATTATTTGATCTTCAACAATAGAAGTTGAAATGAATTATTGTACAATTTATTGTTATGAAATGTTACAAGAGGATACAAGGTTTCATATTCTATAACCACTTAAATTTCTTGTTGACGAGCCTTGAATGACACATATAGGGGCTACCAACTCAATAGATGAAAAATAACTCCTTTGAAAGGAGACAAAAGATTATTCCCAAAGTATTAGGATCATCAGGTCATGACTATGCTTGGATACCTTCAAGGGCTTGATATCTAGCTATATAAAAAAGAGGCCTGCAATGAATGATGATTGTTTAAAGACACAAAATCAATTGGAGACAAAATCAATTGGTTTCTCTTTTAAAGATAGTTGCACAATACTTATTAATGTCTTAGATCTTGATTGCATATCTTGTTGTTTAAAATGCTTGCTTTGACCATATATACACTGGAGACTAAAGAAAATATATATCTTAAACTATCCCTAATCTAGCCTAATGTAATAAGGAGAGGAATAAAAGATTATAAAGAAGAGAACAAAATGAAAATATAAAACATAGGGAAAGGGAAAGGGAAAGGGAAAGGAGCTTGTTATCTATAAATAACAACAATTGACTTGGCAAGCTTCCTTGCAAATTCAAGAGAACTCAAACAATTATCTTCCTTAGTATATTATGTAAAAAGAGTGATTCAAATATCTATGAAAAGTGAACTAGACAAATGATTATACTTGAAACAAAGATATAATAGGAAAGAACCATCATGTTTCGTGTGCACGTCCAAATATGCAATAATGCTAAAAAGTATGCCTACATGACGGGTTCATACAAGTTACAACTACATTTATAGGCAACCAAACTTAGTGTGAAAGATAGGAATACATCCTACTAAATTACTTCCATTAAAGGATGACTATTTCTAGCTTTCTTGAACTAGTAAATTCCAACTTGAAAAATAATAGTGGCCTATTTATAGATAGAGACCTAATTGACACAAGATACATGTTTTAAAAAGGTCACTAGTTACATGTCCCATAATGCTAGTGACAACATTAATGGTTGAAATTCTAGAAAATTCTAAGTCTAGGTGTCTAGATAAATTAGACATTAAATACATGTTAGAAGCCTTAATGTGTATTTTGGTTAACTTCTAAATAGTATCACTTAAACTACATTAGAATAGTATAGCATAGCTATTTCCTTGAAATGCTTAGTAATGCCTTGATCATTTTTTTTTTTGTGCGTAATACATACTAGAAATGTTCTACCATTGTGATTTTAGTTACAACAAGAATTCTTGATCAATAACATATCATTTATACATTCTCAACAAGATTTGATTTGCACTAGGTGTGATGTAGTCAAGGATGAAGAAACCTACAAGAGATTTGTTTAATCTTTGCAGCCAACACAACACAATGGAAACAACAAACCAAGATGGAAATAAATGAAAGATCAACCTTCTATTATTATCAGAAAATCAATTACAACCGATCTGCAACATGCAACCTCACATGCCAAACACACATGCTTGATTATGATAAAAAAACCATTACCAAACCCTAGCCAAGCTACGACCAAATAATCTTATGAAAATCACCTATTCCTTAGGAATAAGTCCATAAGCTTATATAGCCATTACAATCATCGGTCGGCCCAAAAAAGATCATATTTCCCAATAATAGAGAAAACGTGTTACAACAAAGGAGTTGGTACCCAAATCATCTGAAACAACCTCCAACGAATACAATAAGAGATGTGATTATACAAAAATGTCAGCCTCAAACATAACAACGGGCTGACACGACCACAACCGGAGATTCCAATTGGTAGATCAGAAAATCGACCGGGAAACACAAAGACCTACCAAAAAATGAAGAATAAGACAGTTTAACAAAGAATCTGCAAAATCTCACGCGCGATGAAACCAAATGAGGTGCGATCATATGATAAGGTCCAATACGAAGCCACAAACACATTGTAGTGACCACAACCCAAAAGAACAAGCGCAAATCGATTAGAATAAAAAACACTAGACCGATCAAACATGAAAGAAATATATTTTTGGTTGATGCAAGATTGCTTAGATCTCAAGATGCTCTTGCATTAGATACCCGAGGTACTTGAAAAGTGAGCCTCTCACTTTGCTGGGGCCAAAGGAAAATCAAATTGGTCAACCTCAGCTTGAGAAATCCATGATGAATCTTCAATTGGTATGTCCTTCCATTTGACAAGATATTCCATATACTGCTTACCTCTTGTACTCTGACCAACTTTGCTATCCAAAATCTATTTTATATGATCTATCTGCTTCTTAGGATACTGTTGTCCAACATCTGACTCAATACTACCATTGGATTCATGATATTCATACAAATCTGCAACATTGAATATTAGTTATATATCCATGTCATCTAGTAACTCCACTTCATATGCATTCCCTGAATCAAATTTTCTGAAGATCTTACAAGGACCAAATTTCTTCTTGCTCAACTTGTTATAAGTACCAATAGGAAATCTACCCTTCTGCAAGTATACCATAACTTCTTCTCCCACTTGAAATTCCTTATTTCTCATTTCATGTCCGCTCTCCTCTTATAAACTTGGTTCATTTCTTCCAAATGATGTCTTACTTCTTCATGCATTGATTTCATAATCTCAGTAAACTCTTCTCCTTCAACACCCTTCCTAACTTCATGACCGATATTCCTTAATTCTGCTACTCCCTTAGGATGAAATCCAGTAACCACTTCAAACATTGTCTTCCGTATGCTCCTATTTACTGAATTATTATAAGCAAACTCTACTTGAGGTAAAACTAAATCCCAATTTCCAGGCTTTTTTCCAACTAAACACCTCAACAAGTTCCCTAAACTTCTGATCACAACCTCTATTTGTCCAATAGTTTGTGGATGAAAAGTAGAACTGAACTTCAAAAATAACCAACAAACCTACTATCCTTGTTTGAAACAATGCTCTTAGGTAATCCATGTAATATTACAATCTCCTTGAAAAATAAATCAGCTACATGCACTGCATCAATTGTCTTCCTACAAGGAATAAAATGCGCCATCTTAGAAAATCTGTCTACAACCACAAAGATATAATCATAACCTCTATGTGCTCTCGGTAAACCAAGTACAAAATTCATACTAATCTGCTCCCAAGGTCTGACCGATAATGTCAAAGGTGTATACAACTCCACATTTTGACCACTACCTTTGGCAACTTGACATACCTTACAACCCTGTACAAAATTCCTCAAATCCCTCTGAACTTGTGGCAAAAAGTAATTCTCACTCACTAAGGCTACTGTCTTATCAATTCCAAAATGTCTTGCTTAACCTCCACTATGTTTCTCCTTTTAATCAAATTATCTCTTGTGGAACTTCTAGGTATACATAACTGACCACCTCTCAATAACATTCCATCTTGTATGAAATAATCCAACCACTTACTTCTATCAGCAACAATAGGTTCTTTAAAAGCTTTCCAAGGTTCATTAAAGTCTAGATCTTCCTCATACAACACCTTCAATTCATCAAACCCCACCTATGATTTCTTTGGATGAGGATGTTGAAAAAGATATTGACATTGCTGTTTCTGACCTTTGTGATCATGGTATCATTTTTTGCTTCAGGGGTTTTTGGTCGAGCCTGCTTGATCTCCACAGGTGGATTACCACTCATTGGGAACCCATTTTATTGGGTACTGTTCATATCTTTCCTATGGCTAAGGGTTTTTTTGTTGCTAAGTTTGAAAAAGCACAAGATAGAAAGTTGATTTTACATGATCACTCATTTAGCTGGGAAGATCATTTTCTATTAATGGTTAAGCCTTGACATTCTGATTTTTCCCCTTCTCAAGAAATGTTTAACAAGGTTTCGATTTGGGTCAAGTTGCCCTTTCTCCCTCTTCATCTTTGGGTTGATTCTCTTTTTGAGGCGATGGGTGGGGCTCTTGGTAACTTCCTAAGGTGGATGAGAAATCAACTGATATTCTTCATTCGACTTATGCCTGAATTTTGGTTGAAATGGATATTTCAAAGGGGCTTCCAGAAAAGATTAAGTTGGAGCACTCTAAGGGTTATTGGATTCAAAATTCAGATTATGAAGGGCTTCCTTTTATGTGTAGGAGATGCTTTAAAACGAGTCATTTGACTGCCCAATGTGGGTTAGAGAAGGCTAAAAAATTTGCTTCTTGGTGGAAGGGTGATTCTTTTGAGCATTATACTATGTTGAAGAAAAGCTTTTCCCAGGTGGTTGGGCAGAATTCTCCGGGTGCTATGGCCAGTCAGTCTCCGGTTGGTTGTCCTCTTCCTTCTTCGAGTGTTGGTTCTCAACCCTCAATTGAGCCTCTTAAGGTTTATGTTGCTACTGCTGGCACTGCTACTATAGCTCCTGAGCTAGTTTGTGTCTGGGATTTTGCTGGTGAGTCTGGAGTTGTTGTTTCCCCCCACCCTGGCTAATTCCCATGATTCTCTGCTAAATGTTGCTCCTACGTTTGTTGTTGGCGAGTCTTCTTTTGTTGGATCAATTGGAGATGTTGTTTCTTCCCTTCTCGCTGGTCTTGGCTTTGGGAGTTTGTCTGGCTCAGGCTCTCACTTGGGTGGATTTGAGTTGTGTGCTGCACCCTTGCTAGGTGCTGGATCTTCAGTTCTTGACTCTTTGAGTTGGTAGGATGAGGCTGCCAAAGTGGAAGAAGGTTGTATAACAGTAAAAGGTAAACATTCTAAATGATCCGACCCTTCTTTTGACATGACTCTTTGGTCCCATAAGATGGGGACTAAAGGAATCTTATTGGTTGATTGTGTTTCTGGGTTGCTAGTTCTCACTGTCTCATCTTTGGCAGCGAATCTCAGGTTTTTTTTAGGTGGTTGGCCTTTTGTTATGGACGGTCTGTCTTTTGTTTATGGGACTCTTAAAGCTTTATCTTTATCTTTTTATCATCTAGTTGTAAAGGGTTTCAGGGCCCCTTCAAAACCTTCTTTTGCATTTAATCGAAACCACTGCAATGTTCATTTCAGTCAACAAAGTCCTCCTACTAAAAAAATGAGCAACTTTACTTGATACATCACTCTTATGTTTCAACTTAAATATATTACTCTGCATAAACTCAACCCATCTCATATATCTTTGATTCAACTTATCTTGGCTGCTCAAATACTTCAATGCTTGATGATCAGTATAAAGTACATACTCCTTAGGTAACAAATCATGTCTCCATTTCTTCAAGGCCTAAATTATAGCATAAAATTCTTGATCATGCACTGAATATTCTTTTAGCATTATTCAACTTCTCACTGAAATAAGCAACATGTCTTCCTTCTTGACTCAAGACAACTCCAATTACATTTCCACTAGCATCACAATCTACTTGAAATACCTTATTGAAATCAGTTAAAGCTAATACTGGTTGTTTTGTCACCTTCTGCTTCAACAATTCAAAGCTCCTTTGTGCTCCATGTGCCCATTTAAACTCCTTATCTCCTTTCATAGTTTAAGTCATCGGTCCATTGATTGAACTAAAGTTTCTAATGAACTTGCAATAGAAACTAGCTAACCCATGAAATGATCTTACCTCTCCAACTGTCCTTGGTATAGGCCACTCAACAATGACTTTCATTTTCTTAGGATCCATCTTCATTCCTTCAACAGATATTACAAATCCCAAGTATACTAACTCCTCTTTCATGAAAGTACACTTCTTGATATTTATCAACAACTTCTCTTCTCTCAATGTCTGCAATAGTTGGTTAACATGCATCAAATGCTCCTCTTTTCTCTTACTGAAAATTAAGATATCATCCAAATACACGATGAATTACTTACCCAAAAATTCCTTCAAGACTTCATTCATTAACCTCATGAAAGTACTAGGTGCATTAGACAATCCAAAAGGCATTACCAACCACTCATACAATCTTTCATTTGTCTTAAATACAATTTTCCACTCATCACCTTCTCTAAATCTAATATGATGATATCCACTCTTCAAGTCTATCTTGGTGAAATACTTAGCTCCACACAAGCAATCCATCAAATCATCCATCCTTGGTAGAGGAAACCGATACTTAATGGTAATATGGTTGATGACTCTAGAATCAATGCACATCCTCTATTGTCCATCCTTCTTAGGTGCTAACACTGCATGCACTGCACATGCACTCAGACTTTCTCAGATCAACCCTCTTTGCAACAAATTTTGCACTTGTCTATTGAGCTCTTCATTCTATGCCGGTGTCATCCTATAAGCTACTTTATTACCAAACTAGCCCCCGATATCAAATTCATACAATGACTAATACTTCTCACTGGTGGTAATCCATCATGCACATTATCTGATATGATGTCAGCATACTCATTCAACAATCCAATGATTTCTTTAGGATGTTCTTCTACCAAGACTTTCTCCTTAGACTCCTTAGCTACTAAAGCAAAACACACATTATTATGCTTCATGCCATCCAAAAACTTCCTGCCATCCACTAGACAAATTCTTGCACTGGTACACACTTCACTCTTAAGAGGTTCCTCTAAAGGTAACAAGTTTTGTTTCATCCCATTAGCAACAATAGTGTAAACTTTCCTTCTACCATCATGCATAGCTTGCCTATCATACTGCCATGACCTACCCAACAAGATACGACACACATCCATATGCATAATATCACACAAAATCTCATCATAATACTTCCCAATCTTGAATTTAACTAGGCATTGTTCACTTACCAGTACCTTGTGTTCATCTTGTATCCATGCAATCTGATAGGGTTTAGGATGCTAAAACCTCTGCAACTTCAATTTGTCAACCAACTCCTCCAAAGGAAGATTATCAGAACTGCCACTGTCCATGACAATGTTACACACCTTGTTTTGTACCTTACATCTAGTTCTAAACAAATTCTTCCTCTGTACCGATTCCTTCTCTTGTTCTCTATGGTATAGGACTCTCCTAGTCATCAAGGTTGGACCTTCATTTTCTTGATTGTTGTTCACTGAACTGGTGGATTCTTCATCAAAAAATATCGCCCTCCTACTTCTTTCCGTCTTCTTATCCAAGTTACCTTGCTTGCATTCAAAGGCTTTGTGTCCCACTTCACCACATTTGAAACAAGTGCCACTGAACTTCCTCCTTTCACCACTACCATGTCCTTCATTTAGGTAGGAACTCTTGTCATTCCTCTTATACTAATCATTGTCCTTAACTTTTGACTCACTTTTGCCTTGATCAACTGAAGATCTACCTCTACCTCTTTGAAATCTTCCTCCTTTGCCTCTTTGTCTTTGTTCATGCCTTCTGTTCAGCTTATCTTCAGCCTTCAAGGCCCACTTGTAAGCCTCTTCCACACTCATGATCTGCAACAAGATGATTCCATCTTGTATGGACCTTTTCAAACTATTAAGTTAGCGAGCAGCTTGTTTAACCTCATCATCTATATGACCAGATTTGATTCTTCAACTTGTAGAACTCCTCAGTATAACTCTTAACACTTAGGTTTCTTTGTTTAAAGTTTTGCAACTTTGTAAACAAACTTACTTGGTAGTCCTCAGTAAAAAACTTAGCCTTCAACTTATTCACCATCATTTCCCAAGATTTGATCTTGTCTTTACCCCTTCTCTTTCGATCTGTTTGTAGATGTTCCCACCATAAGGATGCATGCCCTTTTAGCTTAGTGCATGCATACTTTACTTTCTTCTCTTCACTAGTTCCTTCAAGCTTGAAATATTCGTCCATCTCTGTGATCCAATCTATCAATTCATCAACATCTAGGTTGCCATGACAATCAGGTGGATTGAAATGATGTCTCCTATTAACATTAGTCAAGGCTCGGATGAACCACTCCTCTTCATAATTCAACTTTGGTTGTGCCTCATTGTTCTCTCCTTCCACAACTGGATTCTGATTTTGTTCATCTTCCTCTTCATCACTTGCATCTTCTAAATGCTGCCCTCTCCTCTGAGCAGTCTCTACTGCTTCCAATCTAGTAGAAGTTTGTCTCAACAAATCTAAGACCGCTGGATCTGCATGCCTTGCTCCACCTCTAGCATTTCTCTTGGCCATTTTCACAAACCCTAGAAGTTGTAGGTTGGATCCTTTCAACCGCCACCCCACAAGCAAGCCCTAGGTCGCAAAACCTTGCTTTGATACCACTTGATTCAATCAAGGATGAAGAAACCTACATGAGATTAGTCTAATCCTTGCAGCCAACACAACACAACAAAAACAACAAGCCAAGATGGAAAGAAATGAAAGATCAACTTTTTACTATTATCATAAAATCAATTACAACCAATTTGCAACATGCAGTCTCACATGCTAAGCGTACAAGCTTGATTATGATAAGAAAAATCTTACCAAACCCTAGTCAAACTACAACCAAGTAATCATATGAAAAACACCTATCCCTTAGGAATAAGTCCATAAGCCTATATATCCATTACAATCATCCGTCAACCCAGAAAAGATCACATTTTCCAATAATAGAGAAAACATATTACAACAAAGGAGTCAACACCCAAATTATTTGGAATAACCTCCAATGAATAAAATAAGAGATGTGATCAATCAAAAATGTCGGCCTCAAACGTAACAATGAGATGATACAATCGCAATTGGAGATTCCAATTGGCAGATCAAAAAATTGATTGGGAAATACAAAGATTGACCGGAAAATGAAGAATAGGACAATTTCGCAACAAATCTACAAAATCTCACGCGCGATGAAACTGAGGTGCGATCATAGGATAAGGTCCAACATGAAGCCACAAACACATTGTAGCAACCGCGACCCAAAAGATCAAGCACAGATCGATCAGAATAAAAAACACTAGACTGATCAAACAAGAAACAAGTATATTTTTGGTTGATGCAAGATTGCTTAGATCCCAAGATGCTTTTGCATCAAGGTATCACATCTCAAGCCACTTGTAGTTAGAGAAGATAAAAATAAGACTCTTCTGTAAGAGACGAATTATTTTAATTATTCTATAATAAAGTGAGACTTTAGCTAGATGAACCTTTTCCACTTGTCTTGTAAGATATGTTGATTCTTTGGGAGATTTTTGTATTTAGTCTTTTGATTAATGAGATATAGAAGGTAGCTTATTTAAGTATTATCCTATCCATGGAATAATAACTACTATATTTTTTTATGACGTAGTTTAAGGTATATTTTCAATAAATATGATCATTAGCATAGTTACTATCATAATAATTAAATAAATTTTATTCTTAGTGCAAGAATAACAAATACTAGAATTAATGTTAGTTTTAGCAGTCAATTATTATTTTCTAATAATTATATAGTATTTAATATAAATGTAGATGTAATGTTTATTGTGTAGGCAATATCTTATCTAAAATTCTCCAGATTTTGTCGGCCATAGGGAACAAATTTCATTTACAAATTTTAACCATTCAAAGGTAAAATGTACTTAGTTATTGATGTATGAGAGGACTACAACACTCTTGGGGGAATATGATACCCAAACTAGATATTAGCATCCAGGTGGGACTTTAGCACCTAAGGAGGACATTGGTATCCATTTTTGGCGCTAGAGTCCTTTTTAAGTGTTGTAGTCCAATATGAGCTTTGGAGTCTTTGCCAATGGTAAATTCAAAGTTATAGATTGACCTCTAGGACACAAGAAGTACTCAAGGACCACCTAGGGTGGCCTAGAACAACCTATGCACTTTGTAACATTAGAACAATGACTCGGGATAAATGAAGATTCATTTCTCGTAGGAATTAGAAAACACTAATGAATGTGGGAGAAGTGAGGGAGGGTGACTAAGACCTCCCAACATTCCAACACACTATCCTAAGAGAAAAGACACAAGGGCGCAAAGTTATGACACTTTTTGATATTTCCAAGACTTAAAGATGCTTCAAAATGGCCCCAAATGACAAAACTCTAGAGACAAAAATCATGAGACATGAGGACTATATGACAAGCTCACAACACCATCTTAGACTACTGCGAGATGCATAAAGTTTATTTTAATTCCAAAAGAAAAGTTCCTACATTCATTTTACCATACACCACTTAAACATAAAGGCATGACAATAATATAATCATGCTTGAGTGTAACAACAAGTCAAATAAACCATTTCTCAAGTGCTATCACAATCACTAGCATGAGATATAACTCCTCGGGCCAACATGCCTTCCACAGTCATGTTTGAGCCTATATGAGCACTCCAAGGCATGATGGGGCATTCATTATCTTAGTTAACTTTATTTCACACGTGTCATTAGTTTTCACTTATTAAGATACTCCCACATGAGATATCTTGATGACCCCTTTATGCCCTAATGAATGTGGGGAGCCATCCTTGAACATCTTTCTAGTATCTTCATCCTAGGCTCATCACAACTCATAAAAAGAGAGTCTAGCGTGAAAATCAATGCATAGAAACATGACCTAAAATTCTATCACAATTTTAAAAATATGGTTTAAAATAATCCTTACAAAAATTCATTATGGGAACTTAATTTCTCTCATACTAAATAATTCAATTTCACTTTTCAAATTTAAATGTTCCCATATGGAACAAGGTTGAAGGGATGATGGAAGGCGAGCGATTGTTGGTGATGGGTTTGGCCTTTGCTAGGCTCACAAGCTAGATTTCTTCCCTAACTATGACCTTATTCTCTTTTGTGAATTTGTTATTTCTTCTTTTAGATCTGTGCACTGGTGCATTGGGGGATTTGGGGTGGTTTGTTGGTAGTGTGTAGGGTCAGGGTTTCTTTTTGTGGGATTTTTTGTTGTGTCTCAGGTGCAATTTTTGGTTGTAGCAACTTATTGGTGTGGTGTTGTGTGGAATTTAGACTTTTAATTATTTTTTGTTGCCTATGGTGAGTTTTGCTAGTTGTTGGAGATGAAGGGGCATCAAACTTCTTCAAGTTTGGAGGTTGTTGGTGTTGTGGTGCAAGTTAACTTTTCTTTGGGTATGTATGTATGATCTTTAAACTCGTTTTATGTGGGTGAGGGTCCCAAACTTAAGAAAGTGAATGGATGTTTGCTGAGGAGTCAGAATCATCCAATTTTGGTCATTTCTCCGGATTTTGTTATGGAGGATGTCTTATATTTGAGCAATTAGGCTCTAATCTATAAGTTTCTTGGGATCCATAATTCTCTATCAATGTTAGAATCTTGCATTGGTTATTCTTGGCATGTTGAGGGTGATATGGAGATTATGTTGGATGCAAACAATTATTTCATGATTGTTTTTTCCAACATGGCTAATAGGAATTCGGGTTTTTGAGGGGGACCCTACTTTTACAATTAAGTAGGCTTATTCATTAAGCCTTGGCATGTGGGTTTCAATTCAATCGAAGAATTTACACCAAGGGTTTTAGTTTGGGTTTGTCTCCCAAGGCTTTTGTTGGATTTTTTGAGAGAGGATATTTTGGAAAGGATTTTTGCTCTGCTCGGGAACCCTATTGTAATAGCTCAACAAACCCTTGATAAATAGGCAATTACATTTGCTTGTATTTGTGTGGAGATTAATCTGAATAAATCTTTTCAATGATTACTCTCTCTTAGAATGTAAGGGGGTTGAATAACATCCCTTGACAAAAGGTTGTTCATGATTTGGTAGCAGTTCATTCTCAAGACATCTTTTAATCTAGGAGATTGAGATTTCAGTTGATAGCATGATTTAGTGTGCTTATTGTATCTAGTATTTTGGCTAGTGTTAGTGCATTGGTTTCTAGGGTTGTTTTGGAGGTTTGGCTCATTTTGGGATTTGAGAAAGATTTTTACACTTTGGTGGGTTTCTAGTCATTCCACTATTTCCGTGGTAGCCTCTAGTTTGGAATCTGGGGAGATTATTTTGGTTACTAATGTGTATGCTCCAATTGATATCTGTGGGAAAACTTTTCTTTGGTCTCATATAAGGTATGTTAGATTGTGTGCTCCATATCTTCCTTGGGTTTTAGTTGGTGATTTGATTTAGTGTTCTGTTTGGAGGAGAAAAGGTGGGGATGGTTAGGTTGGGTCATTCTTTTGATCTCTTTTGTGAGAATATGAATCTCCTTTATTGGATTAAATACCAAAACATCTAATGTGGTTTATACTTGGAATAATAGATAGTGTGGAGGAAGATATATCTAAATAGTTGGATAGATTTGTAGTATTATGCTATTAGGTGGGTGGTAGTTTGGTTACTAGTTTCAAGATCCTTGACTGGAGGGGTTCTAAGCATTGCCCAAATATATTTTCAATAGCTTCTTTTAGAGTTCCTAAGAACCCTCTTTTTAAGTTTTAACTCGTGTGGCTTTATGATTCTTCCCTTCATGACTTAATGGTCTATTGGTGGAGAGATGATGACCCCGCTTAAGGTATTGCTATGCATTCCTTTGTTACGAAATTGTAGTTTGTGAAATTTCAGCTTAAAAGATGGAATAAATTGTGTTATGGTAACCTTCATGATATGAAGAGGAATATTCAAGTGTGCCTTGATGTTATCACTTGTCGAATTCAGGATCATGGTTTCTTTGAGGATTTAGGTAGAGTTGAGTCCTAGGTTGTGAGGGAATTGGAGGAATGCAAACTTCATGAGAAGATCTCTTGGGAGCAAAAGGATAAGATAGATTTGCTTCAAGAAGTTGACAACAACATGGTTTTTTTTTTCATAATTTTGTGCAAGCTTGTTAGAATAGGAGTTATAGTTCTTTGGTTAACTTGGAAGGAATTTAGTTGTCTTCTCTGTAGGCTTTGTCTCATGAGGCTACATAGTACTATTCTTCTCTCTTTATTGAAGATTCACCTCCTATGAATATGAGGAGAATATGATTCTTGCATGTATTCCCTCTTTAGACACCAATGAGATGAATGAATCCCTCATTTGTTCAATCTCTTTGTCTGAATTAGAAAAGGTTATTTTAGGGATGTGTAAGGACAAAGCTCCTTGTTCAGATGAGTTTCTTATAGATTTTATTTTAAGAATTTTGGTGTGTTATTAAATTGGATTTTCTAGAGGTGGTTTGAGAATCTCCTAGTAACAAACACATGCTTCGAGCCTTGAATTCTACTTGTCTTGTACATATTCTTAAAAAGGAAGGAGCTAATCAATTGGATTTCTTTAGACTCATCGCTCTTTGTAATGTGGTGTACAAAATCATTACTAAATTGGTTGCAAAGAGGCTTAAAATTTAGTTGCCATCTTTGATCTCGGAGGACCAAAGGAGTTTTGTGGCTGAGAGACAAATACTAGATGGGTGGTGGCAGCTTTTGAAGATATTTATTCTATGGCAGTGTCTAGGGAGAAATCTATGTTCATCAAACTAGATATTGCCAAAGTGTATGATAGAGTTAAGTGGTACTTGCAAAAAATTCTCATTGCCTTTGGTTTTAGTTAGGAGTGGGTCATTTGGACGATGAGCTATGTTACTTCTTCGTCCTTCTCTGTTATTATTAATGGTGAGCTTTCTGAGTTATTTGGAGCTTCCAGTGATCTTTGCAAAGGGGACCCTTTCTTGCCTCATTTGTTTCTTATTATGGTTGAAGGCCTAGACAAATTTACTAAGTCTTGGGTCTCCCATGACTTGATTTAGGGTTGGAGCTGGGGTGATTGACTGCTTAAGCTTTCTTATCCCCAGTTTGTGGATGATACTCCTCTTATGGGGGCTGCTCGTCTTCATGAAGCTAAATATTTCAAGCTTCTTCAGGTTTGAAAGTCAATGATTACAAATATTCTATCTATTTTTGTAAAACCCTCGAGCCTATTCAGAGAAGGATTGCAAATATTTTGCGGTTTCAAATTGGTTGTATTCCCTTGCTCTGTTTGGGTATTTCGCTAGTTGTTGTAAGGCAACTTAGGTCATACTAGTAGGACTTTCTTGATAAACTATGTCAAAAGGTTAATCATTGGACTCATCAGTGGCTATCCACTCCTTCTAGGGAAACCCTTATTCAATTTGTGATTCAAGCTCTTCTTATTTACAAGATTTTTGTTTAGGTGGCTCTTGTCTATTTCCTCAAGGAATTTGATGCTCTCTCATGTCAATCATTTGGAGTGGTAATTTTCTTGCTTCTAACTATAGTTTAGTTAAGTGGGAGTTTGTGTGTAGACCACAAAAAGAGGGGGCCTTGGTCTTCATTTTGCAATCTTGGATGGGCAAGTTCTTGCAACCAAATTATATTAGCAATGATGTACTAGTTAGAATCAGGTTGGGCTTGCATTGTCATGCACAATTATTTAAAACAAGTTAAAATTTTGGATGTTCATCAGTATTGTTTGGAGGGAAGGGGATTTATGATTTGGGACACTCTGAAAATAGGGGTTCAACTTATTAAGAGTGGGCTTTTCTAGATCTGCAAAAAGATATCAAAAGCTCTTTTTTGGCTTGATTCTTGGGATTGTAATCCTCTATTCTATTTATAGCCACTTTGTGACAATTTTCTTACAACTGGTTGGACTACGGTTGCAAATTATAAGAATATTCAAAATTGGGGGATGACTGTTGTTTCTAGATGGAAGGATTCCTATGATTGGCCATCGGTGGGTCAGAGGAGGTTCATACTTGAGTGTGATCAAATTCTTACTTCTTGTGAGTGCAAATCCTTGGTGGGGTAGGACATTATGGCATAGGGTAGTGATTTGTTTGGCAAGTACTCTTTTTTTGTGGGGTACATGGAGCTTACTAGACGAATTTTTTAGAGGTTCCTTGGTGGAAATAGGCAAGGAACAAATTTTCATGGCTCAAATGCAACTTTTTAATGTGGTTGGTGGTTCAAAATTATTGTCTTACTTGGGATAACTTGTGTAAGCGGGGCTTCCTTGGTCCCTTTATGTTTGTTTTGTGTTGTAATAGTGAAGAGTGTTTCTCATCTTTTCTTTCAGTGCTCTTTCTCTAAGGAAATTTGGCGCTTCTAGTGGAGAGTTTGCAATCAAGCTTGCTGGCACATTTCCTCTTTGGTTGAGTTTTGGGTCCACTAGGGCAAGCCCTGAATTAAAAGTTCTTTTCTTCAAGTTGCGTAGGTTCTCTAACCCGCTTTCATTATTTGGCATATTTGGTTGGAGGATGCTAGGATGGTTGTTCGACACTTGTGGTGAAAAATTATTCATTCTCTTTGTGAGACTATCTTGGCAAGGTGTGACTTCGCTGGAGGTGTGGATCCTGAAGATGTTGATATTTGCACTTAGCTAAATTTTTCTCTTCAGGGAGGTGATCCTTCTCTTGGCGTGAGGAGTGGTAGAAAGGTAATGAGGAATAGATGTAGACATCCTTTATGGAAGATGAACCACGAGGTTTGGTGGATGTCTCCTCCTCAAGGAGTTCTGAAAATTAATATTGATGGCTCTTCTTAGGGAATCTTGGTCATGTTGGTATTGATGGAGTGGAGTGTGATAGTGTTGTAGATGTCCAATTTATTTTTTCTACATATAAGGATCTTCATAAGAATAATTATATGTAGGCTCTTTCCATTTTGTATGCTATGGAGAGATGTATTCTTGGTTGGAAGAGGATTATTTGTGAATATGATTCTCAGGTGGTAGTGACTTTTGGAAGATATGGAACATCCTCAATTTTAGATGCAACAATATGTGGAGGAGACAAAATATGCTCAATCATAGATAATAGGGATGTGACCATATAAGAAAGAGCATTAGGAACTTTAGTATTGTCCAAAAAAAATCATGTTCCTAGATGAAGATTCAAATTTGACATTGAAAATTTTGCGCAAAATCTTCACTTTCTAACACTTATAGTAGCTAAATCATTAAAAATTTGAACATGAATCAAACTACCAATTTATGAGATTTTTTTTAACCTAGATTCTAAATATATTTTTTAAAAACTGATTTGTGCACATTTTTAGGTAACTTTTAATAACTTATTTTTTATAGGAATCATCATTTTTTAGAAGTGATGTTTATGAAGCTATGCATTTTTTTTAAATATAGATTTTTTCACACCAATATTTAGTGTATGGATATTTTTTCATAATTATTTGTTACACACACACACACACACAGATATATATATATATATATATATATATATATATATTTAATTTTTTGAATTCAAAGTAATTGAAATTTAGACATAGATGTATGCCATCATGCATAATTTTTTTTTGTATGTATTTGAATTAGCTTCTTCTTTTTGTGTTAAAATGAGGATAGGAAATATATAATTTTTAATTTATTTTTCTATTTCTCCACATGCAAAATAAAGATATTTTTTTGATGAAAAACTTACATTCAAAATAAATATATTAATCAAATTAAATATGTAATTATACTTTTTGGAAAGCTTATAATATGGACTGCATACTTACAAGACATAACTCTTAAATGATTGCATCTGACCCCCCCAAAATGTAAAGTAAAAGTGGATTTTTGTTAGTGTTTTGATAGGTGTAGAGGAGACCCCATCTTTAATTATTTCCCTCAAATGAAACCTCTAAAGGCTTAAATAATTATATTTTAAAAATTTATGTGATTTTAGGCAACGATTAGTATGCTCCTAAGTTTGTAACCCATTATTGTGGGATAACCCTGCATTTATTGGATGATGGTACAAATAGTGAAAGGGCACTCAATGTGCTATATGTGATAATAATATCCCAAAAACATTATAATACTTACTAGTCCAGACACCTTGTATTTTTATTAAACCATTTATTTTTTGATATTCATCTGGCTCTAGAATGAGTCCACACAGATAGGGTGTTAGACCATGCACATGCTATTGATTCTTTATCTCTTTTTCCAAGATAGAAGAATTGTTGATGTTGGGTTGGAAGCATAAAAATGGAATTTCTTTTTGAATGACATGATGAAACCCTCATCTTGTCTCCTCCACACCGCCAACCCCCCAAATTGAAATTTTATCTTAATTCACAATTACATGAATAGTCCCTATATTGTCTCAATTAGTCCCAAAAAGAAAAAAATGTAGGAAAAATTGTGAAAGAATACAAGACAAAACACAAATTTAAACCCCCTTGTTTCAATACTAAAGGCTCCTCCCCCATAATTAACACTTATGAGTATAGTGTATGGGCATATATGATTTAGAGTAAAAAATGACATTTATAATAATAATGCAGAACCAATTCCAATGGATTAGACTCAAAAAAGAACTTTTGTAAAAAAAAGGGAAAAGACACTCAAATTCAAGCCACCCAAAAAAAGTTATAATTTATTTTTAAAACTTTTTTCCCACTATATCTAATATTGCATTACATAAATTACCAAAATGCCCTTCACAAAACTACAAGCTACGAATAATTGCATTTGAGAAATTGAGGGAAAATGATAGGAGAAATAAACTTGGCCATGATTGAAATGAATATGTAGATGCTAAGGTTAAATTTGATGGTATAATACAAGTCTCAAACAAGATTTGAGGGGAAATGCAAGTCTTAAGCGAATTACAAATTTAAATTTGCAAGAAAATAAGTTGATGGGAAATGCTATTTAAAATTTCAAAAGACAATTGCCACACATTCAAATGAAGATATTCCCATTCAAAGGAAAACCAACTTGAAAGGAAACCGTGCACAATAATAAGTGCAGTGTCATGTAAACAACAATGTTCAATTATTAAATCACCAAAAAAATGATTAACTAGATAGATGTACCACAAGAGTTATTAGAGTTTCTCTCGCATCTTCGTACTTTCCTACCTCTAAGAATTTTAAATCTTAAGTGCTATTGTGTCCATGGATGTGGCAGGAGGTAGGCTCCAACAGGCTCCCCCATCTAAAAATGTTGTTTCCAACTCTATTTTGCAGGCTACTTCTGCCTCAAATGCGGGCCCTACTTCTAAAGGTTTAGCTTCCTTTTTGGTGACCCTAGGGTTATAATCTTTTTTTTTTCTAATGAGAATCCTTCTTCATATGTGGATAAATTGGTGGGGAATAAAAAACCTACGAAGAAAGACCTACAAAAAGCTTATGGAAAAAGTTTAGCTATTTTATCTAAGGAAGGACTTGAAGTGTTTGTTTGTGATGATCTAATGGATAGTACGATTATAGATATTAATCTCTCCTTAATAGGAAAGTTCCTTGCCTTTTTCCCAAATGTTGATCAAGTTAGAATATGGGATAGTGAGGTTTGGAAGCTTAAATGAAGTGTTACTATTAGTGTTATGGTGAATAGTCTCCTTCTTTTCGGTTTTGTTAACCATGAAGACATGATTGAAAGGTCTTGATGGGGGGTCATTGGGCCTTTGATAAAGGTTTGAAGAACTTCCCTTCTCTATGTAAGTGGAAATTAGGGGTTGATCCCTCAAATAACCAATGGGTAGTTGTCCATAATGGGCTCATCTCCCTTGCCTCCCTTTAGAGTTTTGGGATTATAACATATTCAAAGGAATAACACTCAATTGGAACCCTTCTGGCAATTGATAAAGTCACAATGTAGATAATGAAGTTGGCTTTTATAGGATATGTGTTAATATGGTTTTTAAAATAGCTCTACTTACCTAGATAACCTTAAAATCAAAGTTTGGAAGATGGAATCATGTCTCTGAATATGAAAATTCCATCTTGGATTTTAAGAAGTGTAATAGATTTGGTCACCTTAGTGTCACTTGTAAAAAACCTAGTATGGGGAGGAATACAATAGTAGCCCTTGGGAAAAAAATTCCAACAGTCTTCACAATATTTAGTACCAAAGGGCTATACAAATAATATTGAACAAGATAATAATGAATGTAGTAGTCGAGGGTAAACAAATCCAACAATCAACTCATGTTTTAGGTCCACGGGGTTCTCAAGACAATCCTAGGCAATGTAAAGTATCACATGGGAGTGAGCCTAACTTTTTAAAATGATAATATTACTCTTGATCCTAGAGAACTAGAATTTGTGATGGATTCATAATTCCCCATAAACCTTGTTTCTACTTTAGATTCAAATAAAAAGAAGGGGAATCTTGAATATAGGCCAAAAATAGATGTTAATAAGATGAAGGATATCAAGAAAGAAAAAAAGGAGTATAAGACTTTGGTTAAAGAGTAGATCTCTAATGAGAATGCTAATCCTACTATCCTTGTCAAAGATACACAAAATAAAAACTTACCTCTCTTTTTCCCAAGTAAAGATTCAAAAAATCTGGAAGGAGAAAGTATTATTTCAATTCCAATATCTCAAGTTAATATGCCTATGAAGGCTTAGGAAAAATAGGCGAAGATTCATTCCATTCAAGGTATGTACGAAGGTTAAATATTTCTCTCACCCAAGGTTGATAAAAAAGTTCTAAAGATAGTGGATAAGTCTAAGATAGAAAAAGCCTAAAGGATTCTCTAGAACTTCTAGGCTTCACTTCTCCTAGAAAAGAAAAAGTAAATGAAGGGGAATGGACTTAAATAAATAATAAATAAATAAATAGGATTATAAAAATAATTAAAGAGGACAACTTTGTTCTTACTAAGGAAGAGGATATTTCTAAGGAAGCTTTTAATTTCCTCTCCAATCTTCAACAACAAATTAACCTAGATAGATACAAGATGAATGATATACAAGAGGTTTTTCTTAGTTTAATAATGGATTTTAAACTCAAATAAATTCTTAAAACTATTGAACCTTGGAGGAACTTAGAAAGGATGTCTTCTCCTGTGGCACTTAAAAAGCCCTTGGTCTTGATGTATTCCCTCCTTTCTTCCAAGATCATTGGGATTTGGTTGCAGATGGCATCCTCAATATGGAGAGAGACTTCTTCAGATCTACTAAAATTATTTTTTAGGTTAATGCTACTTTGATAGATATGATTCCCAAGGAGGACACCACCTCCATGCAGGAGTTTCGCCCAATTAGTCTATGTAACAATATATATAAAATTTTGTCCAAACTAGCGGTCTTTAGGCTTAGAGATGGCTTAGATAAGCTAGTTTCTCTAAATCAGAAAGTTTTTTTTTCAAGAGAGAAATATTATGGATGACTTTTTCACCACTCATGAAATTTTTCATTCAATGAAAGTTAGTAAGAAGCTAGGAATTGTGCTTAAGGTAGACATATCCAAAGTATATGATAGATTCTCTAGCCTTTTTTGACAGAGGTTCTTAAAAAGTTTGGTTTTAGAGGAAATTTTTTGAAGATTCTAGAGAGGCTTTTTATACCACTCCCTCTTTCATTGTTTTGGTAAATGACTCCCCTAAGGGGTACTTCTGTTGTGGAAGAGGCCTCTGTTAGAATGATTTTAGAATAAATGAGAGGCGGGGGGGGGGGTGTGAATCAGTTATCCTCAGGTCCAAATGTACCAAATCAACTTTCAAACACTTCAAACAACTTAGATCTACACAACAGTCCACTCGGTCTCTATAGTATATAACCAGTAACACAAATTTGCAATCCACTGTCCAAAAGTAATCAACTTGTAGAATATGAAATACTTTATAGTAAAAAACATCAAATAGCATTCACACAAGTATGACAACAGGATTTAACGTGGAAACCCAACTTGGGAAAAACCACCAGTAACATGCTACCAATTTTCACTCTTCTAAAGTGAGCTCCGTGAGGAGCCAACCTTGTTAAAGGTTACAATACACACTGCTAAGTGTGACACTGTTAAAGGATTTAATCACCCTGTTAGGAGTGGCCTTCTTAGAGGACTTTAGAACATTCCATTAGAATGTCACCTTGATTAAAGGATTTACAAATGACTGTTAGGTCAACTTTGATTAAAAGATTTCAGTTGATACAATGGTTAGAAAGTAACAAGTTTGATTTGATACATATAACTCACTTTGCAAATACAGATCCAATGTAGCTCATATGTTGATCCTCTTACTAGCCTTCATTATCATCTCCATCTCTGATCTTCATTATCATCTCCATCTTTGATTTGCTTGGAAACCCTTCAAGCAATCGCCTCTTCACAACTCTTCTCAACCTTCTACTCAAGTTCATTAATCAACTGAATCAACCACTTGTATAACCCACAATTAGGTTATCCTTATACTTCCTTAACTAGGTAGCTTGATCTTTTTCCACTTAAGCATCACCGTAGATCTTATGGTTTGGTCAAATTCATCGAATCCTTCCTACATTTTGTTCTCCTTTATCCTTCTAGATACTTCTCAAAGCTTCTCCTTGAATCCATGCATAGAAACGTGCAAACACAATTTATCATGCATTAAATTCTCTAGGTCATTCATCCTTATCTTCAACATGCTTTACATATTCCAAGAATTCAATTGTGTTGACTGAGAATCTCAATCCCTTCACAAACTATAAAATGCTAACACTCTGCCATCATTGTGTTCTTCTTCTCGGTCTTCACTGGATAACTCGGTCATTGCTAAGTGTTCTTCTTGGCACTCACTGTCTTCGCTCAGTCCAACTTCTGATACTTGGTCATTGTTGATGCTTGGTTGACACTGTATTTGCTTGGCTTATACTGACACTTGGTCAACACTAGCATCACTCAACTTATACTTTAAGTTCCTTAATCTTCTTCTCTTTTACTCAGTCAAGCCTATGCTTTTAGTCTTTCTTTCCTCATTTCTTCCATGCTTCAATTCATTTGTCTACTTCACTTAGTATGATAGATAAACAACACATTATCTTGCCAATGTGCCAACTAATCAGGTGTCCATTGCAGTTTCTCATAACTCAACCTTTTTACTAGGTCTTCTTGTTATCTCCTCTTTTCAAATCCTCTTCATCAATCAAATGATATGACACTCTACTAGATAGAAACTACCTCACCAATTAAGGTTTGACATCAATGACAATATAATAATTATTTCAATTGTAGCTTCCAACAATCTCCCTCTTTCGCATTGATGATAACACCATACGCTTAAGTTACCATACAATTGAATTATATTGAAACAACTTCTGTCAACTGCTTCTGAGTTCTATTATCAAATCTTCATTAATATCCTTAGTTTTATTCCGATTTTGTGGTCCAACGATCTCCTCGATCTCATCTTTTAATTTCATTTTGATTCTCGTCCATGCAGCTCTGGTATGCAAATATCAACTCCCTCTTTGATAGATCTCTCCCTCTTTGTCTGTGCATCAACTTTACTAAATTTACTAAATCTCTCCCTCATCTATACATGGTAACTTCTACTGAATCTCTCCCTCTTTGACAACAATGCCAAAGACATTTTTACCTTTCTCATTCATCTTCACCATGTAGATATCTTCATGTCACTTTTCTGAACTATATGCTGCCTCTATCATCATGCTTATGACTGATCAACATCTTGTGCTTAGCTTTTCACAGCTTTAGGCATCTCCTAAAGTGTGACCTCCTTGCATCAATTTGTAAGATATTCTGATCAATGCATTTGATGCAAAACTCTATTCATTTTAGGTAGCCTCATCTAGGGGAATCACCCCTAATTTACCTCTTAGATACTCATGTGCATCCTTAGGTAAAGCTTTAGTGAATTGAATGATATGAAATAGTAGTTCATCAAAATGAATAGGGTTTGAATTTGAATAGGGGTAAGATGTATGATATAGGGATGGAATATAGGACCTATCCTCAATCCAAATTCCCAAAAGGAAAGATCCAAATGGATTAATCACAAAGAAGTGATCAATGCACAAAAGAATCAAACAATGGAGAATATAAAGAAAGAAGAAAATCCTATAATCTAATATAGAAAGTATATGCTTGAAATCTGAAATAAATAGAAGGCAAATACTAACCTTAAAACAGGCTAGATCTGGAAAATGCTGATTTTTGATGTCTGTGCATAGTTTCAGGGAATTTTGCAACCTATTTTGGACTGGAAATGTTGAGACAGAGAAAACCTAGAAAATGTTTATCTTTAGGGAAGTAGGTCATCCTTGACCCATATAGCGGGACAAGGTCTTACCCCGGGGCAGGATCCTACCCCCCACTGAAGGTCTTCCTTGACCCAAAACAACTCCGACAGAAAATTTGTTTGTGGATCTCGGAAGTTCACCCAAAAAGGTTATCCAGATCCAAGCTCTGATTCGCAATCATGTACCTATACCTGCAATAAAAATAATTTTTTTTTATTTGGATGGGGGGTTTGCCTTGGTCAAACCCCAATTTAGAAATTAACCTTGAAATTGTAATATGCATAAACAAAGTAAATGAAACTATTCACCTCGCTTATGTTGAAATCCTTGTAGGGGATTCGAATCCTTGAATCCACAAGTAGGGATGCTCCGAATGAATGTAGGATGTCTCCAATCAATGACACTAGATCTTCAACACCAATCTTGAATGGATATTTGCATAGGAAGAGGCTTGGATGAATATGGATGGAGAAATCTTCAAGGGGGCTCCAAAGAGATTGAATCCTTCAATAGCTAACAATGGATCTCCTTGATGAATGCTTGAATGCTTGAATGCTAGGCTTGAAGATGAATGAATGCTTGCTTGCTTTCCTTCTCCTTCTTGCTTACTTGCACTTGAGAGCTTGATCATGAAATTGCTTGATTGTATATGTATTGAAAACTTGATGGAGAAAATGAGAGAAGAAGGCCTCCTTTTATAGTGATCTAGGGCACAAACTTTTAGAGAGGCCAACATTGGATGATTAAATCTCAATTAACCTTAAACCTTAGAAACAGACCCAAATTAAATGCAATTTAAGGATTTACCATTCTGAAATCCAAAATGGTCGACCCGGAAATGGGAAAAAAAGAAACTTTACGAAGCCCGACATCTCGTAACTCCTGGAATCTAAAAATTGGACCTGGGGTCAGGGACAAGGTAGACACCGCCCTAGGTCAAGGTTGAGGTCGTCCCTGACCTAGGTCGAGATCTAGGTCATCCTTGACCCTACTAGGTCGTCTTTGATCCAGACAGTCAAAAACTCTAGATTCTCAGATAAAACTGTCAGGAAAAGGCTGAAAATAAGGAGAGAAGCATAACAGGGGAAAACAACTAGATACATGCAAAGACGCGATCAAAGCGCTTAACATGACCCCACACCACTCACTCTTAGGGCTAAAAGCTCTTAACATGGAAGTGCTTCCATTTTAAGACGATACATTAAGCCCCCACTTTAGCAAGAGTATGGACTCGATGCAAACTCTTAGTAAAAGAAATCAAAATGAAAAGATAATCTTATTGTAATCAAAGAGGACAAAGGAAACCTCAAGCCCCCAGGGACTCAAGTCTTCATCAACTCCACGATCACAATAAGAGAGACATCTCTAGAGAGAGAGAGAGTGTGATTATCTCAGCCAATGAGAACTTATGTCCCATTGTGAACCACCCAAGGAAATGACACAACTAGAAAGATGGAATTGAACCGCCTAGTGAATGTGGCTACTCACTAGTCAACCCATCAAGGATTCACCCTTAGGAATATTCTATTCCATAAGAGAAAATCCAAAAACAAAAGAGATCCAGTCTTAAGGACACCTCCGACCTTAAGGGATCACAAATATATTTGAAACTGGAGAGATCAAGAGATCCTAAAATATAAATCCATGCTTTAAGGATTAGTTGCTAATCCAAAAAAGGAGAAAAGGTATCTTGAAAAATAATGTGTATTGAAAAGTGTGTGTGTGCAATAGGTGAGCAGAGCGTATGCCCGCACGTTAAAGTCATTGCTAACACTTTAACAGGAGCAATGGTTTTAACGAAAACATAAACAACTCCACTGATTATGTTTCCACTACGAGATGCCCCCAGACGAAGACAACTCAAGGGAAATATCACATAAACATATAGAAAACATAGAAAGGATCTACCTGCCATGGGGTCAGTATGATCATAAGATAATATATATGTGATATTATTGCAAATGAATTCACATCATTCCCCAAAAAAAGTAGAACTACAATCACAAATGAGGAAAGATCACATAAGATATACGAAGAAGAATCTTTTCAGACCATGACATGGAGACCAAAAATAATTAGTGCTACCACATCGCGAATCCAAGTAGATTACACAAGGAAACATTTACAAACAATAGCACATTTACAACATAACATACAACTTATAGAAGAATAGAGATACATATAGAGGAAATCATACAACAGGTTCGATTCCTTTATCACCTTGCACCAACTGAGTAACAAGGGTCATATAAAACAATCTAACAACATTTAGCAAACACATCACGGGAGAAGCACAGTACAACAAGCAAACACACAACAAAACTACCATAAAGGACAAGCCGATCAAGTGTGCCGCCTACTCTTCCCATCTTGTTCTATATCATTTAGGGAAGGTGGGTAACTTGCAAGAGGGACTACATCCAACACAGTAGGAATGATAGCCAGTTCCAAACAAGGATCCTCTTGAGTGATGCAAGAGCATCTTGGGTGTAAGAGCAATCTTGCATCACCCAAATATATTTTTAGTTTTGTTTTCAATAAGGGCTATCTTGTGCAGAGCTGCTATTTATGGAAACTTACTATTTTTTGTTAGTTGGTCATATGATTTCGGAATGTTTTGATTTCACAGTTGGAGGTTCATCTTAGTCATTTCAGCTTATCGGTTGAGTTTCATTGCCACATCATCTGTATTGGTGAAGTTATTGAGGTTTTTGGATACACAATCTTTTAGGTCAATTTTGAAGGCCTTAGAGGCTCTAGATCGCGATCGACCCCCTACTGATTGGTGCTAGCGCGTGCCAGACATTGTAGATCTCGTCATGGCGTTTCCGAAAAGTGGTTACAATAGAATAACAGAGCTATTGTTAAAAAGTTATGGCCTCCAGAAGTTGGGTTACCTAAAAATATATTTTGTATTTTCTTTGAGCCGACCCTATTGTAATAATTGTAAAAAAATAAAATAATTCCATGTTTAGTCAGCCTAAAAGGCTAAATTTTGGAACCTTCCTAGGTGGTGGAAAATTGCCTATATAAGGAAGGCTATAGTGTTGTCTTAGGCAGTTCGGGATAGTTTTGGGTATTGATTCGAGACTTTGTCCTACAGAATATTGTAAGGGAATGCCCATGTGGCTTGCATATTGTAATTCTGAAAGTTTGTAATTCCACATTTGTGGAGAATAAAAAGCTCATTTTCTATTTTTGCATATTGTTGTTGTTTCTCTATTTTTGTTATGAGTTTGTGGTATTAAGGGGAGCACCCTTCATCAAGTGGTATCAGAGCAGGAGTTCCTGAGTGTGTAAATAGATCGCTGACTATGAGACAGTTTGCACCAGGACCGTGGTTAGGGTTTCAGCACACATCACGAAAATGCCTCCACGAAGGGAACGTGGCGGAAGAGTTGGTGTTGTAACACCTGAGGTTAGAGCGCTCTAGAGACAATTGCGAGCATTGCAATAAGAAATTCGCAGAGGAATGAATCTTAATGTCAGAGATGAAAGCGAGGATAAAGCCGAAGAAGAAGATCAAGAAGGAGAAGTCAAAATTGTGAACCAGGGGGAAGAAAGACTTTTTCGGGCCATTTCCAAGATCGGAAAAAGACCTAAGATTGAGGTTCCTGCATTTTTTAAGAAATCTTAACCCAAAGGAGTTGATCGACTAGATCAATGAATGTGAAGAAGATTTTGAGTATTAAGATATTGAGGATCCTGATAGGGTCAAATTCGCGAAGGCCAGACTGAAAGGTCATGCGAAGATCTAGTGGCAAGAGATTCAATTGGAGCGAAATAGAAGAAGGAAAGATAAAATCACAAGATGAGATCGAATGGTAGATAAATTGAAGCGATAGTTCATTCCTATTGATTATGAGCTTGACCTATTGAAGAAGATGCAAAGTTTGAAGCAAGTAAGAAGATCTGTTCAGGAGTATATAGAGGAGTTCTATCGAATCCTCATTGGAACAGGCCATGTGGAAGCTGATAAGGAGAAAGTTGCCCGTTACCTTAATAGGTTGAGGCTGAGCATTTAAGAGGAGTTGAATTTGGTTTGAATGAATAGTATTGCAGAGACATACTAGTTTTCCCTAAAAGTAGAGGAAAGGATGAACACGAAGTTCGAGAGTAGACAAAACGGAAGAGGTCACGGTGGATGATCTGGTGGACGGTCATATGGAGATCGAAATGAAGATCCGAAAAAGCAGGATGAGGCTAGTAACAGTCAGAATCAGAGATGAGATAATTTTAATAATTTCCATGATTAGAATAATAAAGATCAGAGAGGAAGAGGAAGAGGACAAGGTTCAGGAAGAGGAGGCTTCCAAGGAACATGTTTTCATTATGGAGAAGAAGGTCATAGGGCATTTGAATGTCCTCAACCCCAAGGAAGGACAGATAGAAAGAATTAAGGTCAGACTAGAGTTGCAGATGTAGATGAAGATGCCAGATCATCAAATTTTGAAGATGCTGAAAGAGAAGAAATGTTGATTAACAGAAGAGTCCTGTTGAGTGGTGAGAATGAATCTGAGCAAAGGAGGAGCCTGTTTCGCACTAGATGCAAGTGTAAGGGTAAATGCTATGATGTGATTATTGATAGTGGAAGCACTGACAATTTGGTGTTAGAAGAGATGGCCGCAAGGATGACCGCAAGGTCACATGTTGTTGGGTAGGCCGTGACAATTTGACAGATGTGCTGTACACGATGGTCGTGCAAATACCTATTCCCTGACAAAGGATAGAGTGCGACATAAGCTAAAGTCATTGAAGAAGACCGAAGAAAAGGTATGTGGTAATGCAAGAATAACTTATGTTGATGGAAGAAAATTCCTAGATGGTATGAGGCATGAGCATGTGTGTTTTTCTTTAATTCCAAAAGTTGATAAAGAGGAAATAGAGGATGTACCTATAGAGGCTGCAGATTTGTTGAATGATTTTTATGATATTGTATCTGATAATGTACCTCATGGATTATTACCGGTAATGAAGATCAGTCATCAGATGGATTTGATTCCAGGAGCTAGTTTGCCAAACAAGGCAGCACATAGAATGACACCAGCAGAAAGTGAAGAGTTGAATAGATAAGTACATGAGTTGTTACAGAAGAGATTGATTCGGGAGAGCTTGAATCCATGTGTTGTATCAACAGTATTAGCACCAAAGAAGAATGGAGAATGAAGGATGTGTACAGATTCGAGAGCAATAAACAAGATCACAATCAAGTATAGGTTTCCATTGCCACGAATGGATGATATTATGGATTGTTTGAGAGGAGTTGTGTATTTCTCAAAGATAGATCTGAAGAGTGGATATCACCAGATTAAGATCAGAGAAGGAGATGAATGGAAGACTGCCTTAAAGACAAAATAAGGACTGTATGAGTGGTTAGTCATGCCTTTTGGGCTAACCAATGCACCGAGCACTTTCATGCTGCTCATGAACGAGGTTCTGAAAGAATTTCATGGTAAGTTTGTCATTGTGTACCTAGATGATATTTTGATCTTTAGTAAGACATTGGAAGAGCATATGATGCATATTCTTATGGTGTTTGAGAAGTTAAGAGATGAGAAATTGTTGATTAATTTGAAGAAGTGCAGTTTTGTGAAGAAAAAGTTAGTGTATGTAAGATTTGTAGTTTCAGTAGAAGGTCTAAAAATGGACCCAGAGAAAGTATAGGCTATCCTTGAATGGCCTACTCCAAGGAGTGCTATAGAGGTAAGATCTTTTCATGGTTTGGCTAGCTTTTACAGAAAGTTTATCAGAAATTTTAGCAGTATTTGTAGATCCTTGACTGAAACAATGAGAGGGGATAGAAAAGAGTTCAGGTGGACTAATGGGGCAGATAAGAGTTTTAAACTGTTGAAACAAAAAGTTACAAAACAACCTGTTTTAGCACTTCCAAATTTTAATAAGATGTTTCAAGTAGACTGTGATGCTAGTGGTACTGCAATAGGAGCTGTTATGAGCCAAGAAGGTAAACCTATTGCTTATTTCAGTGAGAAGTTAAATGATGCCAAGAGAAAATATTCTATTTATGATCATAAATTTTATGCTATAGTTCAAGCATTAAAGAAGTGGAGACACTATCTGCTTCCTAAGGAGTTTGTTTTGTATACTGATCATCAAGCTTTGCAATATTTGAATAGTCAAGTAAAGTTGAATCAAAGACATTTGAAATAGGTTGAATTTTTGCAGAGTTATACATTTGTTTTGAAACACAAGAGTGGAAAGTTTAACAAGGTTGCAGATGCTCTTAGCAAAAGGCAACTATTGCTGACAAAGATGCAGATTGAGGTGGTTGGGTTCAAGGAACTCAAACATTTGTATCTAGAGGATCTTGATTTTGGTGAAGTTTGGAAAGCTTGTAAAGAACCTGTTATTCTAGGCAAACCGAAGTGGCTGGATTTCATTATTCAGGATGATATGCTATTCAGAGGGAGTCAGTTGTGCAATCCAAGAAGTTCTATGAGGGAGAATCTCATCAAGGAGAAGCATAGCGGAAGATTGGCTGGACATTTTGGTCGAGATAAAACTCTTGCTTTGGTTAGTGAGAATTATTATTGGCCACAGTTGTAGCAAGATGTCAAGAAGTTTGTACAGAGTTGCAGAGTATGTCAGATGGCGAAAGGAGTGAAGTAGAATATAGGGTTGTATCAACCATTACCTATACCAGAGAAACTTTGGGAGGATATCAGTATGGACTTTGTTCTTGGTTTACCGAGGACACAGCGGAGACATGATTCAATTTTTGTGGTAGTTGATAGATTTTCAAAGATGACACATTTTATTCTTTGCAAGAAGACTAATGATGCTATTCATGTAGCAGAATTATTTTTCAGATAAGTAGTGAGACTACGTGGTTTGCCAAAGATCATAGTTTTAGATCAGGACACTAAGTTTGTTGGAATTTTTGGCGTACATTGTGGAAGAAGTTGAAGACAAATTTGAAGTTCAGTTCATCACATCATCCACAGACTGGTGGACAGATAGAGGTGGTGAATATGAGTTTGAGAAATTTTTTGAGATGTTTGGTTAGAGATAAGCCAACATGATGAGATTTGATTTTACCACAGAAAGAATTTACATAGAATAATTCTGTGAATAGGAGCACTAGTAAATCACCATTCTAGATTGTATATGGAAGTAGTCCTAGAAATGCATTTGAGTTGAGGAAGATAGATAAAGGAGAGATAAGTAGAGCTGAAGATGAGGATTTTGCAGAACACTTGAAGAACATCCATGAGGAGGTGAGGAAGCACATTACCAAGATGAATGCGCAGTATAAGGCTAAGGTAGATGAGAAAATGATGCATAAGGAATTTCAGGTTGGAGATGAAGTCATTGTTCATTTGCGGAAGGAGTGATTTCCAGTTGGTACATATAACAAGCTGAAAATGAAGAAGTTTGGGCCATGTAAGATACTGAAGAAGCATGATTCAGGAAATGCATATGAGGTCGAGTTGCCTACTGAGTTGAATATTTCACCAGTATTTAATGTTTTAGATCTGACAGAGTATCATGAAGGAGGTGTTGAAGATGAGGTTACAGCAGCACAGTGGAGTATTCCAACAACCAGTTTAGATATCAAGGAGATTGAAAACATACTGGATAGTCATGTTGGCAGAAGCACAAGAAACATGACATATGAAGAGTATTTGGTCAAATGGAGAGGATGACTTGTTGAAGATTCATCATGGCTAACGAAAGAGGAGGTTAACCGTCTTGGTTTTCCTCTGCACACTTGAGTCGTGACAGGGTCATTTCTCAAATTACCCCGAGTGTTTGATGTAGGAGCATCCTAGGTGCAAGAGAAATCTTGCATCACCCAAAAATATTTCTGGTTTTGTTTTCAATAAGGGCTATCTTGTGTAGAGCTGCTATTTATGGAAACTTACTATTTTTAGTAAGTTGGTCATATGATCTCGGAATGTTCTGATTTCACAGTTGGAGGTTCATCTTAGTCATTTCAGCCTACCAGTTGAGTTTCATTGCCACATCATCTGTATTGGTGAAGTTATTGAGGTTTTTGGGTACGAAATCTTTCAGGTCAATTTTGAAGGCCTTAGAGGCTCCGGATCGCGATCGACCCTCGGTTGGCTAGTGCTAGCACATACTTGGCATTGTAGATCTTATCGTGACGTTTCCGAAAAGTGGTTACAATAGAAAAATAAAGCTACAGTTAAAAAGTTATGGCCTCCGAAAGTTGGGTTACCTAAAAACATATTTTGTATTTTCTTTGAGCTGACCCTATTGTAATAATTGTAAAAAATAAAATAATTCCATGTTTAGCTGGCCTAAAAAGCTAAATTCTGGAACCTTCCCAGGCGGTGAAAAATTGCCTATATAAGGAAGGCTGTAGTGTTGTCTTAGGCAGTTCGGGACAGTTCCGGTTAGTAGATCTGAGTATTAATTCGAGGTTTTGTCCTACAAAATATTGTAAGGGAATGCCCATGTGGCTTTGCATATTGTAATTCTGAAAGTTTGTAATTCCACATTTGTGGAGATAATAAGAAGCCCATTTTCTGTTCTTGCATATTGTTGTTGTTTCTCTGTTTCTATTATGAGTTTGTGGTATTAAGGGGAGCACCCTTCATCATTGAGAATCACAATGTTCGATACTAGCTGTAAGTGTTAATTGTGATGAAATCATATTATGTAAATCAATGTCAATGTCAATAGTCTCATATTCACCATTAACATCATCAGTATCATCAAGAGTATCTTCTTCATCCAAATTAATCAACATAGGATCTAAGATACAAATAGAATCATCATATTCATGCATCTTAACATCATTATTAGTAACAACATCATGCATATGCTTATCAGAAGAAAGTAAAGAATTTTGAAGAACAAAATTACGAGCTTTAGCATGAGCACAACACTTTTTACAATGTTCATTAGCAGATCGATTACGTTTATCTTTACTTGAAGTATGTTGAGAACTAGGAGGAACAATCACAGGATCCTTCATAGGTTCTTTAGGAGGTTTAATAGAATTATCAACAATAGTATGAACTTGATTAACATAACTAGAAGCCATGGATAAAGGAGGTAGAGAAGGTGTAGGCAAAAAACCACGATTAAGATCCATCGGAGGTACACTTAATTCAATAATCTTATGATGCTTATAAGCTTGATATGAACAGAATAGATTATCAGGCTGAGAAGGACATGAATTAGGTAAAGAAGGCCAAAAGAAGTCAAGAGTAGCACAATCGATGGGCCTAGAAGGTTGATATAAACTATGATTAACCGTCTTCACTTCTTCATCATGAACAAATTTAAGACATTTATGGATAGGTGAAGCAACAACATGCATGACATTTAACCATGATAAACCAAGCTTAACTTGGAATTGATCAGAAGTAGGAACAACAACAAAGGTATTGTTCACAATTTTTCCACAAAGTTCAACCGGTGAATTAATAGAACCAAATGATGGATAAAGAAAACCATTACAAGTTTGAATCCACACATCTGATGTATCATAAGAATCACGTTGCAAATTTTTTATAAAAAGATTTTCTTCAGTAATAACATTGACTAAGGATGTAGGTTCAACAAGACAACCACGAGTAGGTATTTGAGAAATCCTAGCATAAATATAAAGGGGACCATCGGGAGCTTTAATAGTCTCAGAATCATCAAAGGTAATCAAAAGTTCCTGAGGTCTTTTATTCTTAGGTTGTTGTCGAGGCTTAGGTTGAGTTTTCAATTTAGGCTTAGGTTTTGGTTGAGATTGAGATTGAACTTGAGGTTGAATCTGAGGTTGAGGTGGAGATATAGATTGACCAACATGCTCCACTTGATTAACAACGTGATTGAGATCATCCATCTTTGAATCATACACAATCTCCATAGAATATGGTTGAGCAATGATATTAGTATCATGCGTAGGTAAAGGATTTGTATAGATTTGAAGGTTTTGATTAGGAGGAGAGAGATTTGTTCCCACTACCATCAAGATTATCAACAAATAAGGCATTAGAATCAATTAAGTCTTGAACCTTATGTTTTAAAGAATAACACTTCTCAGTATCATGACCATTCCGACGATGATATTGACAAAAAGCTTTAGGATCAAAAGATCTAGATGCAATCGTAGTAGGTAAAAGAGGTTGAATAGGAGGTAAAGTAATCATATTAGCAATTAACAACCTATTCATAATAGATTGTAAAGATTCAGAAAGAGGAGTAAACGTATGAGTTAATCGAAAAATAGTGGATGCAGAAGTGGCACTGTGAGATGCAACAACAACTTGATCAACAACTACATTCGCTTGTTTGTTTATCTTGACATAGTTGTTAAATTTTTGAATTTTTTTTGGATTAGGAGCAGCAATACTCTTATCAACTGGAATAGGAGCCATTGGAGTGGTGCTCTCGAATTGACTCACTTGTAATTGATAATGATGAAGCGTTGCACAAAGTTGTTGAAAAGAGGTAAATTCAATAAGCAAAATCTTATCTCTAATATCCTTTTGCAAATTAGAAATAAACATACGTTGAATATCAATATCAAGAACATGATAGGAAATCTGAGCATGTAAATGCTTAAACCTACCAATAAATTCAGTCAATTTTTCCTTAGCACTTTGTTTACAATGCATCAAATCAATCAAAGACACTTGTGGGCTAATGTTGTTTTGAAATTGTTGAATAAAAATATTGGCAAGTTGTGGAAAGGAATCAATAGAATGAGGCAAGGAACAATACCATTGTAAGGCCTTGTCACGAAAAGTTCTAGCAGACAGTTTGGCTAAAATCCTATGGTCATGAGCATAATCACTACAAATGATTTGAAATGTTTTAACATGATGCACATGGTCTCCTTTTCCACTATAATTCTCAAGACGAGGCATATCAACTTGCTGAGGAATAGGAGTACGAATAATGTCTCGGGACAAAGGACTTCCCATGTCACATGTAGGAACACTAAACTTGTTTTGAGTTAAAGAAGCAAGTTGTTGTTGTAAGGATAACACAGTTTGAGACAAACTAATGATTGTTGAATCATTAGAGGAAATAGGAGGAATAACAACATTAGAAACACTAGGTAAAGTGTAAGAAGCTGCAGGAATGAAAGACACAGCTAGAGGAACACTTGTAACTACAATTGGAAGCGGATTAGAATAAGTAAAAGGAACATTATGATAAGAAGGTTGTGATGTAGGAAGGGACACAAGAGGAACACTCATAGGAACAGAGGGAACCGTCACAGCCACCAAAGGAGTATAGGTAGGAACACTAGGTAAAGGATTAGAAGAAGGTTCTATACTAGTGACAGGAGGAATCAACCCTAAATCTTGAGCTTCTTGAGCTAAAGGTTTAACATTTGAATGCATGAGGTGAGTAATACCACACAAGAGGTTAACACCTTGATCACTATCATGAAGAACTTTCTTAAGAGCCTCTATAGCTTTAATAGAATCTTGATTATGGTTTTCTTGAATAAGCCAATTACCCATTTTATCAAGTTCAGTTAAAAGTTTTTGGACTTGTTCAGGAGGAACTCTTAAAGCATCATCCTCATCATGAGATGAGTGAGAAGAGTTTTGCTCCATAATAGGATTGGAATCATGAAGAATCAAATTATTATTCGGGATCCTAAGGAAAGGAGAGGAAGATTCAGGATCAAAGGCACCCATGAGTCTACAACTTCTTCTAACCGAAATGTTATAAGGACTAGAAGTAGTAAAGCTCATAAACCAATGCAATGCAAATGAACTAAACTAACATAAAGCATGAATATTTTTGTATTTTGAAAGAAATTTTGCAATTTTTTTTGTATTTTTGGAATCTAATTACCATGCAAGATTTAACACAAATAGAAAATCTAACATCAACAAGATAATATAAAAGGAAATCTAACATCACAAAACACAATAGGGCATCTAATTCCACAAAAGAAAGGAGAGTAAGTATGTCAGGCTCACCAAAATGAATGATATGAAATAGTAGCTCATCAAAATGAATAGGGTTTGAATTTGAATAGGGGTAAGATGTATGATATAAGGATGGAATATATGACCTATCCTCAATCCAAATTCCCAAAAGGAAAGATCCAAATGGATTAATCACAAATAAGTGATCAATGCACAAAAGAATCAAACAATGGAGAATATGAAGAAAGGAGAAAATCCTATAATATACTATAGAAAGTATATGCTTGAAATTTGAAATAAATGGAAGGCAAATACTAACCTTAAAATAGGGTAGATCTGGAAAATGCCGATTTCTGATGTCTGTGCACAGTTTCAGGGAATTCTACAACTTGTTTCGGACTAGAAATGTTGAGACAGAGAAAACCCAAAAAATGTTTGTCTTTAGGGAAGCAGGTCATCCTTGACCCAGATAGCGGGGCAAGGTCTTACCCTGGGGCAGGATCCTACCCCCCACTGAAGGTCATCCTTGACCCAAAATAGCTCCGACAGAAAATCTGTTCGCTGATCTCGAAAGTTCACCGAAAAGGGTATCTAAATCTAAGCTTTGATTCGCAGTCCTGTACATGTACCTACAAAAAAATGGTTTTTTTTTGTTTGGATGGGGGGTTTGCCTTGGTCAAACCCCAATTTAGGAATTAACCTTGAAATTGAATTGAAATTGTAATATGCATAAACAAAGTAAATGAAACTATTCACCTCGATTATGTTGAAGTCCTTATAGGGGATTCAAATCCTTGAATCCACAAGTAGGGATGTTCGAAATGAATGTAGAAATGAATGTAGGATGTCTCCAATCAATGACACTAGATCTTCAACACCAATCTTGAATGGATCTTTGCATAAGAAGAGGCTTGGATGAATATGGATGGAGAAATCTTCAAGGGGGCTCCAAAGAGATTGAATCTTTCAATAGATAAAAATGGATCTCCTTGATGAATGCTTGAATGCTAGGCTTGAAGATGAATGAATGCTTGCTTGATTTCCTTCTCTTTCTTTCTTACTTGCACTTGAGAGCTTGATCATGAAATTGCTTGATTGTGGATGTATTGAAAACTTGATGGAGAAAATGAGAGAGGAAGGCCTCTTTTTATAGTGATCTAGGGCACAAACTTCTAGAGCAGCCGACATTGGAGAATTAAATCTCAGTTAACCTTAACCTTTATAAACAGACCCAAATTAAATCAATTTAAAGATTTACTGTTAGGAACCTGTGTGTTCCTTTTGTTTATTCTATTAGTGTAGTGTTGTTAGACGCATATGCTTTGTAAGTCGTCCCATTAGTTTATTTTATTATCCCACATGCATAGGTAGTATTACTTTTCTAGATCGCACTTAGTATATAAGTGGGTGTTGAGTCCTTTGTTGGTACCGAAGAGTTTATTGTATTGAGCTTGCTCAAAGGAGGTTACCCCCTCGAAGTGGCCCGTGATCAATAGACTCACTCTGAGTTCTACTTTGCTCTATATTTCTATTATTTCGTGCATGTTCATTATAGCGTTGCTGGAGGTTCCTCTCATCTGGTATCAGAGCACTTTCTTGGGCTTGCTGGTGGAAATTCTTTTTTCCATTTTAGGTTCTTCAAATTCTTCTCAAATCTCATCTGTGTTACAATTGGGTTATTTCAAATTACATAAATTCTTGTTCTTGCGATAGTTCAATTCCGTTGTTAGTTTCCATATTTTTGCCATAGCTTCCTTGCTTCTTTCTGGTTTCCTCTCAAAGTTTCTCAGCACCTCCGACATACCCTTTCGCATACTTCCTTCCTTGAGGACCCTAACCCCAATTCCCCATTTTTAAGCTTTAAATCCCTTATTTCTCAAATTTTAGGGTTTGCCCTAACTTTTCCATTTCTCAGCCAATCGCCACCAAATCAAAGCCACAAGGTTCATTTCCTCATTCTGCTCCTTTGTCCCTCTTAGACCGCTCTTCCCATTCTGCCTCCCCACCCCTGAAACCTCATTTTTCTTTTTTCCTTTTCATCAGAAAATGCATATCTACTATTCGAACCCTCATTACCCATCTGCGTTTTGCCCAACTCCAAGTTTGCCCTTACTGAAAAAGTTTCTATTTCTCTTTTTCTTCCCATTCCAAAAAAAATAAAAAAATACCCTGCTATATGGTTGTCACCCGTACAGGAGAAAAAATCACGGAGGAGGAACTTGCCTCCCTCAAGACCAGACTCAAGATCTGGATGAAAAATTTCTCGGTCTCACTCTTCAACAGTCAAGCCTGAACTGAGGCCATTCTGCCGACACTAGTTCTAGCCCTTTTCGTGGACCGAAGCTTGATTTTCCTCACTTCGATGGTGCTGATCCAACTGGATGGATTTACCGAGTAGAACAGTATTTCAGTTTGCATAATACTACATATTTCAACAAAGTTTCGCTTGCATCTTTTCATTTGGAGCATGACGCTCTTCAATGGTTCCGTTGGTACATCAAGGCTAACAATGATCCCACCTGGACAGAATTGTGTACACTTCTTTTGAAGCGTTTTGGCCCTAGTGATTTTGATGACTTCACAGGCGCACTCACTAAACTCCCACAAACAGGCACAGTGAGAGAATACCAAACAGAGTTTGAAAAATTAGCTAATCACATAGAGGGATTGTCTAATGAATTCTTTCGTAGTTGTTTTATCAGTGGTTTGAAGGATGCACTTCGATCTGAAGTCAAAATGTTTCAGCCCACTACTATGATGAAAGCCCTTGGGTTGGCTAAATTAGCGGAGGACAAGATCAATGCTTTACAACGATCTAGATCTAATTTTGTTCCATTCTGAAATGTAGGCTCTCAACACCCTTCGGTCACACCAACTCCCAGAACTACTCCTATCAAGCACTTGTCTGAAACAGAGATGCGAGCCCGTTGGGAAAAAGGGCTTTGCTATAATTGTGATGAGAAATGGTCCCGAGGCCATAGATGTGTGCAACAAAAACTCTATCTCTTGGATGTGGATTCCCCACCCGAACAGGAAGAGTATGAAGATGCTCAATAAATAGTAGATGAAGAGGTTGAACCAGAAGCCCAACCAGAGATATCTGTCTATGCTTTGGCCGGAGTCACTACCCCACAAACCATGTGGGTTCGGGGTTACTTCAAGAAGGTCCCTCTAACTATCCTCATTGATTCTGGTAGCACTCACAACTTCATTGACCCCAGCATAGCCAAACAGGCTGATTGCTTTGTTCATCCCTGCTCTAACTTTGAAGTCATGATTGCTAATGGGGGCACTTTACCTTGCAAAGAGAAATGTCGTAATGTGCGTCTCTTTATTGGAGATTATACCCTGCGCTCTGACATGTTTGCCTTGCCCTTAGGGGGTTGTGATGTGGTTTTGGGTGCCCAATGGTTACGCACTCTTAGTCCCATTCTCTGGAATTTTTTTGAACTTTGGATGAAGTTTTCAGTCAGTGGGCAACAACACACTTTGACAGGCTTGCAGCCCGGGTCTCTCAGCATCATCAGTTCACATCGTATGGAAAAGCTTCTTAAGAAGAATTCACATGGTGTCATCGCTCAGCTCCATTCCATCCAAATGTAGCCATCAGCAGTCTCTAGTACTCCTACAGATCTACAACAAATTTTGGATAAGTATTCCACTGTATTTGCTGAACCGACGGGCTTGCCACCATCTCACCTAGAGGACCGCTGTATTCAGCTCCTTCCTGGTAGCGTCCCACCCAATATCAGTCCCTACCGCTACCCCTTTCATCAAAAGACTGAAATTGAGATGCTTGTTCGTGATTTACTGAAGCAAGGTATTATTCGCCCTAGTACTAGTTCTTTTTCATCTCCAGTTCTACTGGTTCGCAAAAAAGATGGGTCTTGGCGACTTTGCATTGATTTTTGAGCCCTTAATAATATCACCATAAAGGATAAGTTTCCCATTCCAATTGTTGATGAACTTCTTGATGAGCTTCATGGCACTCATTTTTTCTCAAAGTTGGATCTTCGTTCTGGGTATCATCAAATTAGGGTCAATGAGGAGGATATTCCTAAAATAGCCTTCCACACACATGATGGTCACTATGAATTTTTAGTCATGCCCTTTGGCCTCACTAATGCTCCTTCAACATTTCAGGTAGTGATGAATAAAATATTTCGGCCCTACCTCAGAAAATTCATTCTGGTCTTCTTTGATGATATTCTCATCTATAGCAAAACTTGGGCTGAGCATCTCCATCATCTGGAACTCGTCCTGCAACTTCTCTCTGATCATCAAATCTGTGCAAAAATGTCAAAATGTGTGTTTGGCCAGAAGGAAGTGGAGTATCTCGGGCATATTGTTGCACACCATGGGGTTCGGGTGGATCCTACCAAAATAGATGCCATGAAAAATTTGCCGCATCCTCTAACTCTCAAGAGCCTTCGAGGTTTTTTGGGTCTGACTGGCTATTACTGGAAGTTTGTCAAGAATTATGTGAAGATTGCAGCACCATTGACAGCTATGTTAAAAAATGATGCTTTTACCTGGACCCAGGTTGCTGAGAATGGATTTGCACAACTGAAACAAGCTATGTGTAGTACACCTGTTCTTGCTATGCCAGATTTTTCTAAGCCCTTTAATATTGAGAGTGATGCTTGCGGCAATGGACTGGGTGCTGTTCTCCTTCAAGATGACCATCCTATTGCATTCACTAGCAAAGCTCTTTCTGGTAAGAATCTAGCCTTATCTACATATGAAAAAGAAATGATGGCTATTTTGCATGCTGTACAGAAGTGGCGACCATACCTCCTTGGGAGTCATTTTTGCATCAAGACTAATCACCAAAGTTTGAAATACTTCTTGGAACAACGAGTATCCTCCCCTGCACAACAGAAATGGGTCAGCAAACTCATGGGGTATGATTATGAGATCACCTACAAGAAGGGTAAGGACAATATTGTGGCTAATGCTCTTTCCCGCACATTTGATGATCAAGCTTCACTTTCAGCTATTTCTATGCCAATCCCAAATTGGTTAGAATTTGTTCAACCGGGCTATGTCAGTGACCCCTCTTTATCTCAGATCATTCACTAGTTGGCCAATAATCCTTCTATGGTACCACATTATTCATGGGATGGTGCTTCTCTCCGCTATAAGGGGCATCTAGTGCTTCCTCAAAATCCAGATTTGCAACAGGCTGTCTTTTATGAACTCCATGCTTCTCCTTCGGCAGGACATTCTGGGTTTCTCAAGACTTATGAGCGGGCAAGGCGGAATTTTTTTTGGAAAGGAATGAAATAGATGATTCAATAGATGGTGGCTGAATGTGATACCTGCCAATGCCACAAGGGTGAAACGACCCTCCCTCCTAGTTTATTGGAACCCTTGCCCATCCCTACACGGATTTGGACTGATATTTCTATGGATTTCATCGACGGGCTTCCTAAATCTGGTGGCAAAACAGTGATTTTGGTTGTGGTTGATTGTCTCTCCAAATATAGTCATTTTTGTTCCCTCAGCCACCCCTATACTGCCTCCTCAGTTGCACAGATCTTCATGGACCAGATCTTTCATCTACATGGCCTCCCTTCTTCCATTGTCTCTAACCGTGATGCAGCTTTTAACAGTCATTTTTGGACAGCATTGTTTCAGCAAGTTGGTACCACACTAAAGATGAGTTCGGGTTATCACCCACAAACTGATGGTCAAACTGAAATTGTCAACAAATATTTGGAAACTTATCTTCGCTGCTTCACTTCTGAACAACAACATCAGTGGGCCAAGTGGCTTCCTCTTGCAGAATGGTGGTACAATACCTCTTACCATACGACATCTAAAATGACTCCCTATGAAGTAGTTTATGGGCAGGTACCCCCAGTACTCCTTCCCTACACTCCCAACAGTTCACCAGTTCAGGCAGTTGACACAGTTCTCCGCACTAGGGATCAGATTCTTCGCACTTTATAGGATAATCTTCACATAGCCCGCAATCGCATGAAACAGAAAGTAGATCAACATCATTCTGAGCGCTCTTTTCAAGTTGGGGATATGGTTTTTCTTTATCTTCAACCATACAAGCAATCCTCCCTGAAGCTTAAAAGGCGTCATAAGTTGGCCCCCAAATTTTATGGGCCATATAAAGTTCTACAGAAGATTGGTTCAATTGCTTACAAACTAGAACTTCCTCCTTCTCGCATTCATCCAGTATTTCATGTTTCTTGTCTCAAGAAAGTTCTTGGCACTAACATCAAAGCACAAACTACTCTACCTGAATTGGATAAGGAAGGATCCATTATTTTGGAGCCTGAGGCAATCCTTGACCGGCGCACTCGTCAGCTTCGCTCTCGCTCTATCTCTGAGGTATTGATTCAGTGGCATGGCATGCAACCAGAGGATGCTACATGGGAACCCCTTCTTCAGATTCAGCAACAATTTCCACACCTTAAGCTTTGAGGACAAAGCTTTTTTCTGAGGGGGAGGGGATGTTAGGAACTTGTGTGTTCCTTTTGTTTATTCTATTAGTGTAGTGTTGTTAGACGCATATGCTTTGTAAGTCATCCCGTTAGTTTATTTTATTATCCCACATGCATATGTAGTATTACTTTTCTAGATCGCACTTAGTATATAAGTGGGTGTTGAGTCCTTTGTTGGTACCGAAGAGTTTATTGTATTGAGCTTGCTCAAAGGAGGTTACCCCCTCGAAGTGGCCCGTGATCAATAGACTCACTCTGAGTTCTACTTTGCTCTATATTTCTATTATTTCGTGCATGTTCATTATAGCGTTGCTGGAGGTTCGTCTCATTTACCATTTTAAAACCTGAAATGGCCGACCCGTAAGTGGGAAAAAAAACTTTCCGAAGCCCGACATCCTGAAACTCCCAAAATCTAAAAATTGGTCCTGGGGTCAGGGACGAGGTAGACACCACCCTAGGTCAGGGTCGAGGTCGTCCCTGACCTAGGTTGGGGTCTAGGTCATCCTTGACCCTACTAGGTTGTCTTTGACTCCAGATTCTTAGAGAAAACTGTCCGAAAAAGGCTGAAAATAAGGAGGAGAGAAGTAGAATAGGGGGAAACAACTAGATACATGCAAAGAACCAATCAAGGCACTTAACATGACCCTAGACCACTCACTCGGAGGGCTAAATGCTCTTAAGATGGAAGTGCTTCCATTTTAAGACGATACATGAATATATCAACTAATTGCTCCTTCCTATTCACATATTCCAATCTCACTTCTTTGTCTTGAACTAGCTCTCTCAAGTGATGATAATTGATAGCAATATGTTTGGTCTTAGTGCACATTACATCGTTCTTTGGTATATTAATAGCACTTGTGTTATCAAATAAAATAATAATTGTCTCAGTGATCTCTTCCTTCATACATTTCAACAATTGCTTGATCCACAATATGTTTCAACAATTAACTGTTGCTGCCACATATTCAGTTTCTGTTGTAGATTGAGAAATGCAGTTCTATTTCTTTCTTGTCCATGAGACTAATCTCTTTCCTAGAAATAATGTGCCACCACTTGTACTTTTTCTATCATCCACATTTCCTGCCCAATCTGCATCAGTATAGACTTTCAGTTTAAACTTATCATTCTTCTTGTAGTACAATCCATAATCCTCCATTCCTTTCAGATATCTCAGTATCCTTTTCACTATCATCATGTGATTCTCCTTAGGATTTGCAAATAATATTGCAATAATCCCAACTGCTAGTGCAATATCTGGTCTATTGTGAACAACATATTGTAGCTTTCCAATCATTGACCTATACAAGGTTTGATTCACTTCTACTGTATCATGATTCTTTGATAGTTTATATCCAGTAGCCATAGGTATACTTACTAGTCTTGAGTCTTCAATGCCACAGGTTTAAAGTATCTCCTTGATATATTTAGATTGAGTAATGTAGATACCTTTCTTCATCTAATAAACTTGCAAACCAAAAAAGAATTTGATCTCTCCAAGCATAGACATTTCAAATTATTTTTTCATCTCATTTGCAAATGTTTGACACAATGCATCTTGTCCTCCAAAATGATATCATCAATGAATATTTCAGCTAATAATATCCCTTTGCCTCTTTCAGTCTTTAAATACAGATTGTTGTTGTCATTTATCCTTGCAAAACCAATTTTTCTCAAGTAATTATGCAATCTTTCATACCATGCTCTAGGGGCCTATTTCAATCCATACAGTGCTTTGTGTAGCTTACATTCCATGTTCCTCTTACTTGGATCAACAAATCCTTCAGGTTGTTCAATGTATACTTCTTCTTCCAATATTCCATTTAGAAATGCAGATTTGACATCCATCTGATACACTTTGAATCCTTTGTAAGAAACATATGCAAGTAGAGTTCTAACTCCTTCCAATCTAGCGACTGGGTTAAATGTCTCTCCATAGTCAATGCCTTCTTCTTGTGCATATCCTTTGCATACCAATCTAGCCTATTTTCTTGTGACTTTTCCATGCTCATTCATCTTGTTTCTGAATACCCACTTGGTTCCAATAACATTCTTGTCCTTTGTTCTAGGTACTAGTGTCCAAGTTTTGTTCTTCTCTATTTGCTCAATTTCTTCATTCATTGCTTGAATCGAATCTTCATTATTCAAAGCATCTTTTATTGATTTGGGTTCAAATTCACATAATAAGCATGTTTGGTTTTTTAACTTGCTTCTTATCACAACTCCTAAATATTTTGTTCTAATGATTTGATCTGGTTTATGATGTCTTCTCACATATTTTTCTAATGTAGGCTCTAGTCTCCTTTCTTCTTGCTGTTGTTCTTCAAGTTCATCTAGCAAATTCACTTCAGGTTCATTTTGTATCTCTGCTTCCTCTTTTAATTGTTTGGCAATTTCCTTCCGATGCTCGACATCTCCTTGCTGTATCTCGGCAATTTCTTGCTATCGCTCAGAATTTTTTTCTCTGGTTCAGGTAAATTATAGGCCTCTCCTTCATTGAAGTATACAAATGTTCTGTAGTCTTTAGGTTCTTGCTTTCATTCAACTTTATTCTTTTCTGTATATTCATCAACTCTCACATTTTCACTTTCCACAACTTTGTTAGTGTTAGAATTAAAACACTTATAAGCTTTTCTCTTAGTGGAATAACCTAGAAATATGCCTTCATCACTTTTAGCATCAAGTTTTCCATTCCTATTGTCCTTCATTATATAACATTTTCTTCCAAAGACTTTAAATTATTTCACATTAGGTGCATAACCATACCATAACTAAAAAGGTGTAGCATTTGTACCTTTCTTGACTTGTACTCAGTTCAATGTATAGACAACCGTACTTACATCTTGTCTCCAGTACTTTTGTGCAACATTTTTCTCCATCATTAATGTTCTAACACAATCCATGATTGATTTATTCCTTCTTTCAGCTATACCATTCTGTGGAGGAGTCCTTGGTGCACACATTTGTCTCTTGATTCCTCTATCATTGCAAAATGTGATGAACTCATTAGATATGAACTCACCTCTTCTGTCATATCTCAGACATTTCAAACTCTTACCCGTTTCTTTTTCAACCCTTGCCAAATGCCACTTAAACAATTGAAAGACATCAAATTTTTCTTTGAGAAACATAACAGTCATCATTCTAGAGTAATCATCAACAAATAGAATAAAATATTTGTCACCATAGTAGCTTTGCACTCCAATAGGTCCACAAAGGTTAGTATGAACCAATTCCAAAATATCATCAGAAGTATAGGTTTTTCTCTTGAAATTAGACTTTGTCATTTTGCCCAATTGACATTATTTACACATAACATTATCAGGTCTCTTCAATCTTGGTAACCCTCTTACTCTTTTCATCTTACTGATGCTTACCAAATTATCAAAGTTCACATGACACAACCTCTTATGCCACAACCATATATCATCAAATTATGCAAACAAACATGTCTCATCAAATAGATGTAGATAGAACAAGTTACCTCTTGTCTGTTATCCACTTCTAATTAGTTCACCTGTATCATCAAATATCTTAGCCTTTTTGTGATGGAATTCAACTCGATATCTAGAACTGTTCAACTGTGCAATACTAAACAAGTTATAGTTAAGTCCTACCTAATAAGCATTATCACATCTGATCTTATCAGTCAATCTTATTGATCCTTTACCTTTCATAAAACATGGTGCATCATTACCAAACTTAACATAGATTCCTTTGTAATGATCTAAGGTTTCAAACTTACTTTTATCACCAGTCATATGATGTGAACAACCACTATCAATTATCCATATGTCACCTTTACTCACATATGAAATAAGTGCAATTTTATCATCTTCATCAGAATCATCTTTCATGGCAACATAAACAACTTCTTCATCATGATCATTAGATTCACTATCAATTTCTTCTTCAGCAATATAACAAGATTTCTTACCTTTTTCCTTGTAGTCCTTGTACCTTTCATAGTCTATGTCATCCCTTTTTTCTTTGTACTTGCTATCTCTCCTTTCATCCTTGTCATTTTTGTTAGGACATCTTGCAACAATAGGGCCAACTTTGTTACATGAAAAACAAATTATAGGAAGTTTACCTTTGAATTTTCCTTTTCCTCTAGGTAATCTTTTATCCATTAGTGCTTCAAGCTCATCAATGTCATCATCAGAGGTGTCACTACCACTATTCACACACCTTTTTTTCCTTTCTTAGACTTATGATGAACCAATTGAGATTTGAATGCGGATTCAATAGTAGGAGAGGTGAAATTATCAAAATTTGATAATTCAAAAGTAGTAAGTCTACCAACCAGACCTTCCAAAGTTAAGTTTTTACCAGGAGTACATCTTAGTTCTTGTATTGTAGACACTCTAATAGCATAAATGGGAGGTAGGGTTATCAATACTTTGCTAATAATAGTTTCATCATCAATCTTCCCATTAGCTCCTCTAATAGCATTCACAACTTCTTTAACTCGGCCATAATATTGTGCAATAGTCTGACCTTCTATCATTCTCATTTCATCAAACTTTCCTCTCAAGCTTTCAGATTTGTCTCTTATTACATTTGTGTCTCCACCATAGATAGCTGTCAGTGTGTCCCACATTTGCTTTGCAGTGGTACAATCCTTTATGTCTTCAAATTCATGATAACTTAGGGCTGATGCACTCTCCAATATTGCCTGATTTTGTTATTTCTTTTCCTTCATTTACTAGGCTGTCAAATGTATAGGTGCAGCTATGTTATCATTTTCCACAAATTATTTTGCTGCATCTCCAATTCTAGCTAGGTGTAGCTTAATCAAACTTTTCCATGTAGGGAAGTTCTCCTTGTTCAACTTTGGTACCTCCTTTTTGTACATCTTGATCTTTAGCTCCAAGTACCTTCAAAATTTTCCTTACAAGTACCACAAGCTCTGATACCAATTGTTAGAATCATTTTAGAATAATTGAGAGGAGGGGTGAATCAATTATCCTCAGGTCCAAATGTATCAATTCAACTTTCAAACACTGCAAACAACTTAGATCTACACAACAGTCCACTCGGTCTCTATAGCACATAACTAGTAACAAAAACTTGCAGCCCACTATCCAAAAGTAATTAACTTGCAGAATATGAAATACTTAATAGTAAAATGAATCAAATAACATTCACACAAGTATGACACCAAAATTTAACGTGGAAACCCAACTTGGGAAAAACCACTAGTAACATGCTACCAATTTTCATTCTTCCAAAGTAAGCTCCGTGAGGAGCCAACCTTATTAAAGGTTACAATACACACTATTAAGTGTGACCCTGTTAAAAGATTCAATCACCCTGTTAGGAGTGACCTTGTTAGAAGACTTTAGAAGATTCCATTAGAATGTCACCTTGATTAAAGCATTTACAAATGACTGTTAGGTCAACCTTGATTAAAGGATTTCAAATGATACAATGGTTAGAAAGTAACAACAGGTTTCATCTTGATGAAAGGAAGGACGGGCTGGGGGCCAAAGGCACACCCAAATTACCAGCCTCCTTGCAGAAACATCACACAAAAACAATAACATAAGCATGAAGAGAGAGAATGCAGGGACTTCATATATTATTCGTCAATAACCTCATACATGTCGGGTTGTAAGACCTTCTTGATTATGACCAAATATAATCAAAATTCAATTACAACAGTCCTCCAACATGCAAGGATTCAACTTTTAGAACCTATCTTCTATCTTCTCCAAAATTGATACCTACAACTACAACAAATTGTATGCACCCTAAAATGGTCGCCTAGACTTTGGGCCCCATTTATTTGATTTATCAATCCTGAATCATTTTTATCAATAATCAATATTTTCAACATTATCAATTTCTTGATTAAATCTTAAATTCGATCATATATTGGATTTTTATCCTTGGGCTAACCATTTATCCTAAGTCTTTATTTGATTAAAAGGAATGTTTCCTCCCCTTTTGATTAAATAAAAAGCCCCCTCTTTCCTCTTATCCTAAGTTGCACAAATAAAGCATTATTCATATTTTATAAAAAAGGAAAAAGCACTTTTTATCTCATATGGACATAAAGTCAACTCTTATTTTCCTATTGGAAGATACTTGTGCACATGGATTGCTCCTCTTTCAAGCTCCGCCGCTGATTAAGACTTTTTACCTCTTAATCTCAATGGTCCATTTCACCTCATTTTTTTATAAAAGGAGAGCTCTCTCCTTCATTTGCATATACCATATTTTTATGCTAATGTTATGCTGTAGGTTTTAGGTACATTTGGAGCTTTTGAGGATGCTTTTGAGGATATTGAGGACTTGCTTCATTTCATTACATCATTTAGTTACATATTTTCTTTGCTTAGTTTGCATGATCATGACATATTAGCTTAGTTTCTTTTTATGCAATAGAATAAGCTCACATAGTCTAAATAGGAGGCATTGTAACACTTGTTATTTCCTTTTATAGATTAGTTGCATTGTACTTTCCTTTCATAGCTTAGATTGCATTCTCATTTAGATTTGCATTGCATTTTCATAGTGATTCTTGAGGATATTGGCACTCTTGCCCTTGTCCTCACTTGAATCTCTCATTGTGTGGTTGACTAGCAAGGTCACAAGCTTTGTAGCTCTAGCTGAGAGCAAACACATCATAGTCCCTTGCAACTCCATGCATAGAGAGCTATGAGCCGCTTTGTGAGGCCTCATTCTTGAGCAAGCTTGCATGTAATGGTTCATAGAAGTGTACCATTTTAGTGTGTACATTTCTGGTGCCCACCGTGGGGCAGAGTAGATAGGTTTTATCTTTTGTTTTTTTGCATTTTCATCATTTTTTGGATTATTTTTTGAAAATTTTACAGTTCTAGTTTTTTGTCTCAGAGTATCGCGCGATACTTCTCAGAAATATCGTGCGATATACCTTTGTATAGTGGTGCGACACTTTGCATGAGAGAAGAATCACCCGCCAGTACTGAGGTATATCGCCTGGCATCGTGCAAAGTATCGCCCACACATAGTGCGAGGTATCGCCCAGACTGAGGTATATCACGTGACTATAGGAAACTGTGTCGCGTGATACTGGTGAAGTCTGAGGTATATCGCTTGATCTGATAGAGACTTGCATTTCCAATTTTATCATCCGAATTTGATCATTTTAGCTTGCTGTTTTATTTTACTGTATTTAGATAGGTCTAACCTGCATCTTTTAGCTTGAATCTGTCAGTTTATTGCATATTTACATTTGGATTTTGATTTTGCTAACCTTGTTGGTCTAACAAGTTGTGTTTGTAGGTGCTCTCATTGCTTGAAAATTTTTAAAAACGCATGTCAAAGAGGGCTACTAACAATTTTTGCAGGGCTGCCCAAGCATAAAAATAAAAAAAAAAGGTTTCTTGCTTGTTTATTTGCTTTCCTTTCAAGTGTGACATTCACTAATTGTATTAGGAATCTTTAAAACCTTATGAAAGAGATTTTGAGGTGGTAGGAGAAGTATGCTCTTCACCTTTAGGTGAACCAGAAAATCTTGACCCATCTTAAAGTTTTGGAAACAAGGGAGTAATTGAATCTTTTTGCTTGGTGTGTTTGGGAGAGATTCTTGAGATAGGGGAGTATGCTCTTCACCCTTGTGGTGAACCAAAAACCTTGAACCTCAAGAGTTGATCTATTCTTTGTTTAGTTTAGGATCCTTTAGCGAGCCTACTCTTGAGCAATCAAGAGGAACGACTCAAGTGGGGACAACCTTGTCATCATTTTCCTTGGTGGCAAGTGATTCCAACTCACTATAATCTCAAGGCTATCAAGGACACCAAAAACCTTGGTAGACATAACACTTATCTTCGTTTGAAGTGAGTAGCTCATGGGATTGCGACCATGGAAAAAATATTGAACAAGAATGCTTAAGGTACTCTTGAGGCCACAAGGTCCCAGTCCTTTATGAGGAGCAAGAGGGGTGTTGTGAACGGAAATCCTTATTAAGAACCATTAGATAGAAGCCACCTTGTTTAGCCACTTATCTTCTTAGTGCAAGGATTGATCCAAGTGGTTTACCCGGATCACCTTAAGATACTCACCATATGTGTCCCTTTGGTTGTGTCATTTGACATTTCCACGACAAAGTCAACATCTCTTGTGGGTAACCACTTTGTGTGAGGCGATGGGGCATCAAGTTGTGGGCTAAGTTGGTAAGTATTGAGCCTTGATTTTTTCAGATAGATTTGCTTGAATTGTCTTCGGTTGTGTGATACCAGTGCAAACGTTCTTACATACAAATAATCGGTAGCATTCATAGGGTGTTTTTTCAATTCTGATATCACAAGTGTTTGTCTTGGCAAGGTTGCTTTTGCCCTTGTTTCAAGTGTTTGAGACATGTTTGATCCCTCACTGTTTGCAAACCTACCAAAATTTTGCTGATATTGTGACTGAAATCGAAAACATCAACCCTCAGACTGAAAATTTTGACCAAGCAGACTCAAAAACGTAAATTTTACACAATTCTGGTCAGGAGTTGAACAATTCTACAACAGTATCACACCCTGCAAAGCAAAATATCGCGCGATACTTCGCACTTGCTAAAACTATCACCTGCTTTGAAGAGAAATATCGCGCGATAGTTCACCCCTGACGGACTATCGCTCGACCCGCCTGTAGTATATCGCCCACCAGTGCTGAGGTATATTGCCTGGCGTCGTGCGAAGTATCACGTGATTATAGGTATATCGCCCCAGTAGCCTGGAGTATATCACCTGGTTAATTTCTGTTGTGCTTACAATTTGGTCAGTTCCAGTTGCTGTTAATCAGGCTAGGTCTTAGAGTAGGCTTCTCGCCCTGACATTTGAGACCTGTCTTGACTCTAAATTTATGGTTTTAGTCCTCTGGGATAGCATCATTTGATTTACGAAATCACTTTGAAATAATTGTCAAGTTAGAAGGTCATTCTTGGTGCCAAGGTTCATCTCTAAGATTGTTAGCTACATTCTTGAAAAATTTTAGTACTCTTATTGTCCAAATCGCTTTCATTTAAATCTCAATTTCAATTATCTTTTGGCCTAGTCCAACCTCCTGATTCAAAAGTGCAAGGGTAGTCACCCTTTGATTTGAAGCACCTCTTTGACAGTGTTGGTAAAGCCCTTTTTTTTTCTCATTTCTCCTTGGACAATAGAGGACTTTGATTATCCTAGTTTGGCGTTGACACTTTGAGAGGTCACCTTATCATTGAGAGTATCTTTCTTTCATGTTAGTTACGACAAGGTACCAAGTTAATCAAGGGAAGCGACCCCCCATTGCCTTTAGCCAGTTACCACCGGTCAAGACTCGTCGACAACCTAAGGGAAAATGACCCCTTTTTGATCAATCTCTTAAGAGTGAATCTGAGGTTTGTTTTAATCTGAGAGCTAATCCTAGTGAAGTGAGCACCTCTTTTGTACCACTTTCATCAAGTATGGACATGAGTTACACTTTTACCCGACAACAAAAAGAAGTCATGAATCAAACTCTTGAGGATATCTTCCAACAACATAGAAGAGAGTATGGTGGTTCTTCTCATGCTAGTCCACCCGGGTCACCTCCCAACAACGCGAGGTATTTTGATGCTCACCAATGAGCTGAGAGACATCATAAGCAAGCTCACTCAGATTCAGGGTCACAACACGCGGACCAGAACAACGAATCTAGTGATCACCACATAAACGCAGCCAATGCAATAAGGCATTCGAGACAAACCTCCCCACTTAAAGACACCTCTTGATATGAAAATACAAGATTGAGAAGCATTGAGAGAGAGAAGCAAGCCTACTTAGATGAACAGGCTGCTAAAAAGGAAAAATTCAGACAACTAGAGGAAGAGGAACGTGCATTGTTGGATATACAGAAAAGAGTCACCCAAAAAGAAGAAGATAGAATCTATGCACAACAACTCCAAAGTCGATTCAACGGGAGGGGAACCAATAGTGGGACCAACTCACCCCCATCTACCCCTTCACCAAGTCCTAGAAGAAGATCAAGGACACCCTCACGATCCCCAAGCCCTAGAGGAAGAAGGGCTTCAAGATATGACCATCATAGGAGACAGTCGTCTCATAGACATTCAAAGCAACCCTCCCGACGAGCACATCATGGCTCACAACATGGAGGAAGTTATGCTAAATTTGATCATATGGATTTCATGACTATGCAACAAGAACCATCCTTTCAAGCATATGTGGAGCAATATGTGGAACAAAACAAAGATCAATTCTTAGAAAGTCTTATTAACAAAGGTGCTAAAGTTCCATATAATTTTGATGTTCACCAAAAGATCAAGAACAGAGCCCTTCAACTGATGAGGTGATCTTACAAATGCAAAAGGATATAGACAGGATGAAGGCTCCAAAGAGCACGTTTCATTTGGACTCCATATGTCCTAACCCCATTGACAAAAGTGTGGTGATGGTAGAATTCTCTAAGAAAGCTGAGTTCCCAACATATGACAAATATGATGGTACTGGTGACCCTCACGACCATGTTCGACAATTCTACATAATGAGCTTTTCCTTTCACCATGAAGACTCCTACTTGATAAGATTATTCCCAAGGAGCTTAAAAGGTCAAGCCATGGAGTGGTTCACCAACCTTTCCCCTCTAGTAAAAATATTTAAAGAACTTGTCCAAAGATTTGTTCAGCATTTTGCTTACAACTTATCGAGGTCGGTCACAATGCTTGATTTGTGCAAACTCAAGCAAAATCAAGGAGAATCTTTTGTCACATTTTTACAATGATGGAGGCGATTGTGTTCAAAATACCCAAGGACAATTCTTGAGGAGGAGAGAATTGATATCATTGTGAGCAATATAATATCAGAACTAAGATATGAAGTCAAGAAAATCCTGTTTAATTCCTTTGATACTATGGTAGAGGTGGCATGTCGCATTGAGGATGTCCTAAAAGAACAAAGAATTTTGGCTAAACCAACAAATAACAACAATAGCCAAAATAACAATACTAATGGTAACAAGGACAAAAAGAACTCCTATTGGAACAAAGGCAAGCAAGTGGTCAACAATGGAGTTGTTGACTTATCTCAACCCAAAAATGAAGGAGTTCTTAACCTCTCTCATGTAGTTCGAGCTATGAAGCTGCAAACGTCTTCAACACAACAAGATAAACCTAAGTATCAAAGGAGATCTAAAACGGAGAAAAGACAATTTACCAAATTGGGAGAATCTTATGTAGATATTTTTAAGACATTAGTTGCTCATAATTTGGCACACCCATAGGATCTTGCAAAACATTGTATACCGGATCCTTTACCTCATTGGTGGGATGCGAAGGTTTTTTGCATTTTCCATAATGGGATTGGACATGACATAGAAAATTGTTTTAAACTCAAGCATTTTGTCCAAGACCTTATTGAGAAAGGACAATTACAAGTTGATGGGTTAACCACTAATATGGATCATAAAGCCTTTAAAGAACCCTTGCCTAAATATGAGAAAGGAGAGAATTCTACCAATAAGAATGGCAAGGCGGCTATCAACTACACCTACACAAATGCAGAGAACGTTATTAACATGCTTGAAGTTGTGGATGATAGTGTCAACATGGTGAGAGGGAAAGATCCTTATGGACATAATGTGGACTCAACTCCTATGACTAATGAAAGACCCGCTGTGGTGATAAGAGGTCCTCACTCACAAAGAATCCCCCAGTCCCTCAATGCTATCACTAGGGGCCAGGCCCAAGCACCCATTATCATTAGAGGTCCTAGCACTAGCAAGTCTAAGCAGCCCATGTCCAAAGGCGCTCCTCCCAAATCTGCCGTTGGTCCTGATTCCAATTATAATCTTATTGACCAACTACAATGTACACCCACATAGATATCCATTTTTGAGCTTTTAGAATTATCTCCTAAGCACAAGTGCGTCCTTGAGGATGCTTTGCGAATAGCCAGTGTCCCTAACAACTTAAATATTGATCAATTCCAGAATATGGTCAACCATTTGGCTAGCCCTCATTACCTCACCTTCTCAGATGAAGACGACAAATCCATTAGTCACCCACATAATTTGGCCTTACACATCGAAGTCATGATTCATAAAACCCGTGTCAGGTGTGTACTGATAGATGGGGGTGCGGGGCTCAATATTTGTACCATGAGTTTGTTACTGGCTCTAGGATATTTTGAGAACGTCATTGACACAAGGAAAAAGATCACGATCAAAGCATATGATGAAGCAGAAAGAAGTTCTAAGGGATTGGCCATTTTGCCTATTCGCATTGGTCTAGTAGAAAAGGATATCTTATTTCAAATTATTGATGTTGGACCTTTAGCCTACAACATTTTGCTAGGTAGGCCATGGATTCACGAAATGCAAGCAGTCCCATCAACATATCACCAGTGTGTTAAGTTTCCCCATAATGGTGTAGAAATTTGCATTCCTGGAGATAGTGCTTTGTTAGTCAATAACATTTCTGCTGGATCACATGTACCTTTGAATAGGGAAGCTAACAGTCCTAGTATTTCACTTGAACAATGCAAGCAGAGGTTTAAGACCATAGATCTTGGGATGGGAGATTATAAAATTGATTCTTTTACAAAAATGCCAATCTCTCCTAGGTCTTATGGGAGACCATCACCAAGTGTGAAGCCTTCATCATCAGCAATGACATTATTTGAAATTTTTTTTGAGTCTTTAGTCCCTATTCAGGAAGAGAAAGAGGAAGTTGCTGTAAGGGACTGGATCTATCACAAGGAAAAATACAAGCACAACGAGAATTTTGCTCCTCCACCTGAAGCTTATGGGAGAGGGTATACACTGGTTAAGAATATGGGGTATCCTGGGTATGGTCCCCTTAGTGATAGGCTAGACCCTAAAGCCGAGCCTCTTGATCATGCTCTTTTCGGATGAAAGAATAAGTCCACGGTTGGCTTAGGTTTTGAGAATAAGAAGAAGAAAGGTGTCCCTGTCCCAGCTGCGACAGACAGTGACAATGACTCAGATTATACGCCTGATCTTTCTAATCAACAAGATGTGTCTAATGATTGGGTGCCCTCAACAAATCTCCTTTGGGGAGATTCCACAGATTTGATACTTGACAGTCCTACTATCCCAGCTGCGACGGATAGTGACTGTATAACTGCTAGATCGATAAAGGAAAGTGTTACTATCCTAGCTGCGATGGATAGTACCAATACTAGCACTAGAGAGGGGGAAACCCTTCCTAACCTTGAGGCTTCTACATCACGAGGTCCAAATGATGACTCAGACACAGACTCCCATGAATATGAATGGGACTCACTCTCTGATGCAACAGTTGATCTGGACGTAGATATTGTCCATGCCTATAGTGCCCAACCCGATGCAGCTAACGAGCCTAGTGTAGGACTAGAGGATTGCACTCCTCAAATCACCTTAGTGGACAACACTTCGTTTGATAGGATGAATCCTAATTTGGGTATCTTAGGAGAAGACTTGATGAACTCCGATTATATGGTCACCAGAGATGAAACCTTTCGCATAAACAACATTGAACCAGTCATTGACCTACCCCTTGTTCACTTTGACCTAATTGACTAGTCTCAGCACCATCAAGAGCCTATATTCCTCACTTTTCAGAATGATTACGAAATTGCCTGCTATCTGAATGCTCTTGAACCTGTGGCTTCTTCCACCAGTGAACCAACAACCAGAATGATAGAGCCTGATATTAAGTACCTCAGTCTAAAAATAAAAGAGAAAGAAAAAAAGAAGAATAGGTCTGATGGCGAAAACCACTTTGTGGCGGTATCAGAACCAAAAATAGTAAAAAGAAATGACGCATCCGAGGGCGAAAACCTCTTTGAGGCACCTAAGGATGGGGTACTTAATAACTTGCCCAGTTATTTCCAGGATAGATCATTAATATTGATTGAGCCAACAAAGCCAGTTAATTTGAACACAGAAGAAAATCCTCAGATAGTCCATCTTGCTCAGTCTTTATCAGAAGAAGAGACCAAGGCATATGTACAGTTTTTACAAAAAAAGAAAATTAATTTTGCATGGACCTATTCAGACATGCCAAGGCTTGACACAAATCTTATCATGCATCACTTATCCATAGCTCCAGGCGTCAAACCAGTGAAATAGAGACTCAGAAAAATGCATCCCCATGTAGCTCTCCTTGTCAAAGGGGAATTAGAAAAACTTTTGAGAGCTGGATTCATTAGAGCCATTGATTATGCAGAATGGATCTCAAACATAGTGCCAGTTTCCAAACATGATGGGTCCATTTGTGTATGTACAGATTTTAGAGATTTAAACAAAGCATGCCCAAAGGATGATTTTCCACTTCCAAACATTGACATGATAGTGGACATGACAGTGGGCTATGAAATATACTCTCTAATGGATGGTTTCTCTGGATATAATCAAATTAAAATAGCTCCTGAAGACCAAGAGAAAACATCATTCACATGTGCATGGGGAACCTATTGCTGGAACGTCATGCCATTCGGATTAAAGAATGCAGGAGCAACCTACCAAAGGGCTATGACCACTATCTTTCATGATATGATGCACAAAAACATGGAAGATTATGTGGATGATACCCTGGCAAAATCAAGACAACGGGACACACACCTCGATGATCTGGAAGTAATTCTAGATCGCATGGAACAATTTCAACTCAGATTGAATCCAAAGAAGTGCGCATTTGGTGTTACCTCAGGCAAACTTTTAGGATTCATAATATCAGCAAAAGGTATCGAGATTGATCCCGAAAAGGTCCAAGCAATTCTAGATATGCCACCTCCTCAAAATATCAGCCAAATGAGAAGTCTTCAGGGACGTCTTCAATCGATTAGGAGGTTTATTTCTTAGCTTGCGGATAGAGCGCAACCCTTTAACAAGACATTGCATAAGGGCGCTTCTTGTGTTTGGAATGAGGATTGTCAAAAAAGCCTAGATCAGATCAAACAGTACTTGGCTAATCCTCCGATCCTAATGCCTCCTATTCCAGGGAAACCATTTATCCTATATATTTCAGCTACAGACACTTCCCTAGGGGCATTATTGGCTCAATCAGATGATACTAGGAAAGAATGGGCCATATACTATATCAGCCGTACTCTAGTCTCCTATGAGATCAATTACAATAATATTGAGAAGTCTTGTCTCGCAGTGGTGTTTGCTTCTCAAAAGTTGCACCACTACATGCTTGCTCATACCATACATTTGGTGGCAAAAATTGATCCTCTTAAGTACTTGCTTAGTAAGGCTGCCCTCATGGGTAGACTTGCTAAATGGATGATGGTCCTAACTGAATTTGACATAGAAGACGTTGAAAGGAAGGCCATAAAAGGACAAGCTATTGTTGACCAATTAGCTAATTTCCCAATTCAGGATAGTATGCCGGTCCAAGTCAAATTCCCAGATGAACACATCTTGTATATGACTACTCGCACTTGGACAATGTTCTTTGATAGTTCCCGCATGCAAAATGGGTCAGGTGCTAGAGTATTATTTGTTTCTCCACATGGGTACAATATTCCAAAGTCTTACAAACTTTTATTCCCATGTACAAATAATATGGCAGAATATGAAGCTTTAACCAATGGCTAGAGAATGGCTATAGAATGGAACATCACAGAGTTACATGTCTTTGGGGATTCCCAGTTAATCATCAACCAGGTCAATGAGGAGTATCAAACCAAGGATGATAAATTGATACCCTACAAAAAGATGGTTGACTCATTGAAGCATTACTTTACCTTTGTTACGTTTCAATAGATCCCTAGGATAGAGAACAAAGCTGTAGATGCCATGGCCACGTTAGCTTCACTTCTTCAGTTGGAGACACACAAATCTAGATTTGAATTTCTGGTGGAAGAGCTACACCATCCCATCTTTGACTCATTTGAAAGCCATGTCATTTGTACCATTGTCACACATGAGTCTTCTCGATATGGTGCTATCTATTCATATCTTCGTGATGGCATCATCCCTGACACATTCAATCGCTCTGAACGCTGAAACCTCATCCGTAATGCCTCTCGCCACACCCTCATCTCTGGTGATTTATATAGGAGGGGTTTAGATGGGACGCTCCTTAGGTGCTTGGAAAAGGAGGAATCCAACCAAGCGTTAGTTGACATCCACGAGGGCATTTGTGGTGGACATTCTAATGGTCTTGCCATGGCCCGAAGGTTGCTTAGGGCGGGATATTATTGGCCCACAATGTAGATAGACGCAGTCACCTTTGCTAAGTCATGTGAAAAATGTCAGAAACATGGAAACCTGATTCATGCTCAAGGTAGGGAGCTGATCCCTTCTGTTTCTCATTGGCCATTTCAGCGCTGGGCCTTTGATCTAGTTGGGCAGATTCATCCCAACTCATCAGGTGGACATAAGTTCATTATTATTGCCACTGACTACTTCACAAAATGGGTGGAAGCTGTGCCACTTTCTGTTGCTTCAGGGAAAACCATCTCTTTGTTCATCTTGAATCATATTATTTGCCAATTTGGAGTGCCTTCTGAGATCATTACTGACAATGGAGGTCAATTTAAGAATAAGGACCTAAAGCATCTATGCAAAAAGTTTAAAATCAAGCAACATTGGTCCTCCATCTATTTTTCACAAGGAAACGGACAGGCAAAAGCCTCTAACAAAACCATTCTTAAGATTCTTCATAGGACAGTACACAAGAATGGTAGGGATTGGCACTTACAAATCAATCCAACACTATGGGCTTACAAAACAAGCATTCACACACCTACAAGAGCCACTCTTTTTTCTCTCACCTATGGCGCTGAAGTGGTATTGCCTTTAGAAGTCGAGATACCATCACTTAGAGTCTCACTCAAAGGTTTGATTACAGATGAGGATTACCGCGCCATGAGGTTATAGGAACTAGAACTTCTAGATGAGAAGCGTAAAGCTTCCTTTGATCATATGAGAGTGTATCAGAAGCGTATGTCCAAGGCATTCAACAAGAAGGTTCGCCCTAGAGAATTTCAAATCGGTGATCTTGTTTTACGAGTGAACCCTAAGAACCAACATAATAGAGAGAAAAAAGGCAAATTTGAACCTAACTGGCTTGGACCATATGTCATCACAGCTGCTTTTGGTACCGGTGCGTATTTACTGTTAGATCCCGATGGAGAACAGCTCCTGATCCCATCAACATTGTGCATCTCAAGAAGTTCTATCCTTGATGCTTGTTTCTGTCTGGGGGCATCCTTTGTATATATCTTATTGGTCCTGAAAAAATACCAAAAAAATTTGTATATGGTGCTGAAAAAATCTTAAAAAGCATAAAAAGTCCTGAAAAAATACCAAAAAAATAAAAAAAATAAAAAAAATCTAAAAAAAAGAAAAAAATGAAAAAAGATTCCAAGTGGTGAAAACTTGGAAATAGGCGCTACTTAAGGCCTTTTGCACCCCTATTTGTTAGCATGTGTCCTCGACACTGAGCCTTTCCCTCATACCTTGACCTTATTTGGCTTAGTCTGAAATTGGTCTTTGTCTTTGGCTAGGGGGCATAACTGTTAGCATTGGTCTTTTAGGTGCGTTTGTCTCTTGGAGCATTTTCACCAACAGGTGTTTTTTTTTCAACACCACCCCAAACAGTGTTTTTCAACACTACCCTTGCGTCGAGTGTTTCTTAACACTTATCAGATGTCTTACCCAATAGTCCAAGGGTAATGTGATATTTCTCACTAAGCAGATGTGATACTCAGAGTTTGACTCTATGACCAACACACACGCACTTAAACAATCAACCCGCTTGAGATATGTTGACTTTTTTTTTTTTGTGTGCTGTCTATGAGGATTTCTTTGATGAGTGGTCTCTCCCTGAGCAGTTTTCGATGATGCATAGCTAGAAGACTGAGGGTATGAGAACATGTTTTATTTCTTTATCTGCTTGTGGGTATATTTTGTTAGTCCTAACTGTCATGAGCATTTATGCTGGTCTTACTTGACACTATGGATTAACAAGGTATTATCCTTGATTGTTTTGCGAGTGCATGCTTCTAGTTATCCTGACTTACATATGTCTTGATACAAGCATAATCTTGCCATATCAAACTTAGGTGATCTCACTGCACTAGTCATCTTGACCTACATGTCTTTGATGCCTAGGTGAGATTCCCACATTTCTATCTAATATAGATCATATTCAGATTCACATAGTCATACTAGTGTGCATTGTATGATCTTACAGTGCTACCTAATGCTCGATGATGATAATTAGATGTCTATAAGCGTTGTGACCTTGCAAGTCAACCACTTTCATAGTAGCATGCATTTTTAGGGTCATGATCATCTAGTTTTGCATTTCTTGCATATGGAAAGAGCTCTCCTTTTCATCTCACATGGACCTGTCAGTCAACTACGCTCACCTTTCCTTCTTCTTGATCATGTCTTTCACTCCTTGTCTTTTTCATCTCGAACCTGTTCCTGTTCATCACAAGGGGTTAATCATATCATCATATCTATATCAAAACTGTCATTTTCAAGAAACATGAGTCTATATCATACACATGAGAATTAAACATGCATCTATGAGAGAGAACATACATAAGCATATATATAAGCATTTTGAGCAAAATGACAAGACAATATACATAAACTGATACATCTATCACACGTGAGACAAATACACATGATATATCAAACATCCAGTAATCTCATAAATCTATAACAATGTCATGATATACAATACAATATGAGATCCCAAAATCTAGATCAAAAGTCTTAGGATATGTCCAAAATATCTAACACCTAACCCTAAGACTCGCTACCACCCTCGTGAGGAGCTCGTGGTGGTGGAGGAGGCATAGCTCTCCTATCGAGTACCACATCTAATACCCCTGCCCTCTGAGAGTATGATGGTGCTCTCTCACCCTTTGGAACAGCCTGCAAGTAGAGTCCGTGATAGTAGGCTGCTCTCGCTGACTCCCGTCAGAGCTCTAGTGCATCTGCCTATGCCATCGCCTCACGACATGCTATCTCTGCCTTGAGATTGGCTATTTGCTGATCTCGCTCCCCCCTCAGATCTAGTAGCTGTTGATCTCTCACGACTATAGTAATCTGAAGCTGCTATATCTCTACCTCTTGAGCCTGTATCTGGGTTCTCAGATCATCTCCCCCCGCAAGCTGATCCTGCTGTGCCTCTGCCTGCCGGTGAGCTGGTCTCGCCTCATCCTCAGGCGTCGCTGATCTCTGTCCCCGTGACCATTTTTGACCACCTGATCTTGATCCCTCTCCTCTCTCCATCCTCCTCCCTCTCCCCCTCCCGCCATCTCCTCTATCCCCTCCGTACCCTCCGTCTCCTCCATCTCCTCTGTCTCCCCCGTCATCCCCTCCGTCTCCTCCCTACACTGGTACCTGTACATCTGGTACTGTAAACTGAGGGAATGGCACCCTCTGCCGCTCTGCTCTGTAGGTTGCATCAGCCCCTGCATCTGCCACATTTGGGAAATACTCCCAGGGCTCGCTCCTGATACCCGCTGTCTCTATGACAGCCTGCTGATAATCCAACATGGGTAGCCACCCATGACCCTCCTCGTCTCTAGCCCTGGCATATGTAGTAGTCTCTGTCGAGACTCGCTGCTACCTCCCAAACTGCCGCCACACCTGAGTGATGTAGAACCTCTCCACTATCTCTGCATATCAACCTACCAGTGGCCGAGTGCACAGCATGTAACTTAGCTCATCGGCCACATCTCCCCAGACCTCCACCTCCCTGTATGGCCTCCATGTGAATGAGGCTATCTCATCCAAAATCCTCCTGTAGTACGTCACATCTCCAGTATGGGCATGTGATATGAACCTGAGGTACCTATATATAAAAGGGTACCTCCTCTCCCTCGGCTAAACCCTGGGGTGCACCACAGCGATGTGCTCCCACGCCCACACCTGTGCCAGGATGACACCGCATGCCCATGTCCAACCGTCTCTATAGACAATCTCGTGCAACTCATGGTACATCTCTGCCAATATGGCAGGACCCCATGCCATCCATCGAGGCTTGCCTACCAAATCAACCAGTAACCGAGTCCATCCGAGCGGGAATCCCTTCTAATTGCGATCAGTCATCAAGATCTGTGAGATAATGGAGGCCACAATACATGGCACTGGGTAGTCTCTGCCAAAATCATCTATCAGCCTCTCCTAGCTGATATGCCTATCCAGAATAGTGACATCCTGGAACATCTCCTGAACCAGTCGGCGCCCCTCAGTGGCATCTTGATCATAGTACACCTGTGCCAACAAATGAATCATGTCAATTTTCATCATATGGAAACATTACATTTATGATTATATCTCAAAACATGATTATACTCACCGGCTCGCCATGACATGACACTCGTAAGATCCTGTAGACATCCTCTAAAGTGATCGATGCCTCTCCAGTAGGCAGGTGGAAGGTGTTGTGCTCGCTATGCCATCTCTCGGCAAGAGCAGTCAACAACCCATGGTCAGCTCTGATGTATGGATATCTCAACAGATATCTGAATCCCGTAGCTCTAATGTCGGCATTGCCCGGATCGTCTAGATCTCAGACACATCTCAATCCCGTCACCTTCGGCGCTCTGATGATCAGCGTCGGAAAGACCTCCTGCAAGCCAAAAATCAAGCCGGTTGTTAGCACATATCATGATGGATGTCTAAAACTCAGTATAAAACCTCTCTAAAACATAACATTGTCTAGACCCATGTCATTTTTGCTCAAAAATGCGTTAAAAATCAAATTTTTAAACTAGGCGATATTCCTTTTTGGAGAAGTATTGCGTGATACTTCTCCCTATAGCGGGGCGATACAACTTATGCCACGCGATACTTCACCCGGTATCGCGTGATCTTTCGCCCAGTATCGTGCGATACCGGTGTCTTAGGTCGCACAATACTTTGGGGACCCGCGAAGTATCGCGCGACATTTCTCCCCAAAGGGCGCGATACTTCTAAAGTATCAAGCGATATTTCGCCCAAAATTTTTTTTTGAAATTTAAAAATTTGAAAAACGTGCTCAAAAAGCTATTAAATGCAAAAAATGACTCAACAAGCTTGAGTTTTTCAAAAACCTACCGGGGCAGATAGTGTGGTGGCCGGTTGTGCAACCGGGCGCGCTCGAATCGATGCCTGTGGATGAGAACTCCTACTTGCTAGGCCATTTTCTCTCTCTAAAGCTTTGAAAATTCTCAAATCGCTAAAAGACAAATGATCTTGAAAATGACATTTTAACCCCTTTTATAGCCTTTTGACTTTTTGACCTCATTTTCAAAACACCTCAGAATTGTGTGAAAATGGCACCCCTAGCTAATTTCGACGTCCTTGATCTATTTTTGGACTCGAAATCAAAATTTGAGGTCATCTTGATAGTCAAAATCATGTTTCAAAATCTTCCCTTCTTCTGCGCAGTTGACTGATCTTTTGAGGCCTAATCCTTCGATCTTTGTTGGGGCATTGTCATTCCTTCATTTCCATGTCTTCCAAACTTCTAGTCTTTCGTTCATCTTCATTCTATTCCCTCCTTTCTCACGTTTGACTACATCTTTTCAGTCAGGCTGGGGCATGTTTCATTACCTAATGGTTAACCTATTGACCCTTTCCTTCGATTATGATTTCATTCTGATTTGATCAAATCCTTATCAATTCGCTATTCTCCTCTCTACCTGATTTCGATTTCAATTCCAAGGGGGCAGTACCTATGGGATTCTCATCCCCAATCGCTTGATTCTCTTGATTTAGACATCTTTTGTGAGCTGTCGCTCAAATTTGAGATTCTTATCTCTTGCTTTGAATGTGATCCCGAATCGAACTCATGTTCAAAGGCCTTTGTTTATGCTTTGTCTGGGTGTGATCTCGAATTGACCTCACATCTGAGTTGTCTTGTGATCCTAGATCGATCTCACATTTCAATTCTTCTTTGACTGCATGTGTTCCCAGATCGATCACACATTAGTCAAACAGGGGCAAATGTATGCACCCTAAAATGGTCGCCTAGACTTTGGGCCCCATTTATTTGATTTATCAATCCTGAATCATTTTTATCAATAATCAATATTTTCAACATTATCAATTTCTTGATTAAATCTTAAATTCGATCATATATTGGATTTTTATCCTTGGGCTAACCATTTATCCTAAGTCTTTATTTGATTAAAAGGAATGTTTCCTCCCCTTTTGATTAAATAAAAAGCCCCCTCTTTCCTCTTATCCTAAGTTACACAAATAAAATATTATTCATATTTTATAAAAAGGGAAAAAGCACTTTTTGTCTCATATGGACATAAAGTCAACTCTTATTTTCCTATTGGAGGATACTTGTGCACATGGATTGCTCTTCTTTCAAGCTCCACCACTGATTAAGACTTTTTGCCTCTTAATCTCAATGGTCCATTTCACCTCATTTCTTATAAAAGGAGAGCTCTCTCCTTCATTTGCATATACCATGTTTTTATGCTAATGTTATGCTGCAGGTTTTAGGTACATTTGGAGCTTTTGAGGATATTGAGGACTTGCTTCATTTCATTACATCATTTAGTTACATATTTTCTTTGCTTAGTTTGCATGATCATGGCATATTAGCTTAGTTTCCTTTTATGCAATAGAATAAGCTCACATAGTCTAAATAGGAGGCATTGTAACACTTGTTATTTCTTTTTATAGATTAGTTGCATTGTACTTTCCTTTCATAGCTTAGATTGCATTTTCATTTAGATTTGTATTGCATTTTCATAGTGATTCTTGAGGATATTGGCACTCTTGCCCTTGTCCTCACTTGAATCTCTCATTGTGTGGTTAACTAGCAAGGTCACAAGCTTTGTAGCTCTAGCTGAGAGCAAACACATCATAGTCCCTTGCAACTCCATGCATAGAGAGCTATGAGCCACTTTGTGAGGCCTCATTCTTGAGCAACCTTGCATGTAATGGTTCATAGAAGTGCACCATTTTAGTGTGTACACAAACTACTTTATTTATACAAGAGTCTACCAAAATAAATCGGCCTTCAAATCCATCATTAGAGAAAGAAATGACTATATCTAGGTCCACATGCTTCCTAATGATTGATGTAACCATTAACTCTGCCACCAAAATTTAATGCACAAGTCAGCCTCAGTAGAAATCCAAAATAAATTACTCGGTGAGAAAGATTACCGAGCGACAAGAAATTAACTTAGTGAACCAACCGAGCCAACTCAATGAATGAAGGAATTGAGTAGCAATTGAGCCTCGTAGGTGACTACAATAATATATCACCAAGAGCCCAAAAATAGCTATCGAGCATATCTAACAACTCTAACTTGTTTTTGGTGACATAGGATTGCTAAGAACCCGCGATGCTCCTACATCAGATCTGATACATACAACTCACTTTGCAAATACAGATCCAATGTAGCTCATATGTTGATCCTCTAATTGGCTTTCATTATCATCTCCATTTATAATCTATTTGGAAACCCTTCAAGAAATCACCTCTTCACATCTCTTCACAAATCTTCTCAACCTTCTACTCAAGTTCACCAATCAACTGAATCAACCACTTGCATAACCTACAATTAAGTTATCCTTATACCTCGTTAACTAGGTAGCTTGATCTTTTGCCACTTAAGCATCACTGTAGATCTTAGGTTTTGGTCAGATTCATCTTATCCTTCCTACATTCTGTTCTCCTTTATCCTGCTAGATAATTCTCAAAACTTCTCCTTGAATCCATGCATAGAAACATGAAAACATGGTTTATCATGAATTGAATGCTCCAGGTCATTCATCCTTATCCTCAACATGCTTTACATATTCCAAGAATTCAATTGCATTGGCTGAGAATCTCAATCCCTTTACAAACTATAGAATGTTGACACTCAGTTATCACTATGTTCTTTTGCTCAGTCTTCACTGGATAAATCGATCATTGCTAACTGTTCTTCTCAGCACTTAGTATCTTCTCTCGGTCCAACTTCTGATTCTCAGTCATTGCTGATGCTTGGTCAAAATTGTATTTTCTCAACTTATACTGGCACTTGTTCAACACTAGCATCACTTGGCTTATACTTTAAGTTCCTTAATCGTCTTCTCTTTTACTTGGTCAAGCCTATGCTTTTAGTATTTTTTCCTCATTTATTCCATGCTTCAATTCATTTATCTTCTTCACTTAGTATTATAGATAAAAAACACATTATCTTGCCAATGTGCCAACTAATCAGGTGCCCATTGTAATTTCTCATAACTCAACCTTTTTACTAGGTCTTCTTGTTATCTCCTCTTTTCAAATCCTCTTCATCAATCAAATGATATGGCACTCTACTAGATAGCAACTATCTCACCAATTAAGGTTTGACATCAATGACAATATAATAATTGTTTCAATTGTAGCTTCCAACAACCTCAAACAAGGTGATCCTCTCTCACCTTATATGTTCATTTTAGTTATGGAATTTTTGGGAAGTAATTTTAGGAAAATGCTTGATCAAGGATACATTAAGGGAGTTAAAGATACTTCTTCATTTCTTACTTAGACCCACCAACAATTTGTTGATGACACTATCTTCTTTGGTGTTGACTTGGTGGCTGAGGCCAAACACTGAAAGATTGTTCATAATGCTTATGCTACTACTTCAGGTCAATATATAAACTATAATAAGAGTAATATCTATTTATTTAATGTTTAAGCAAGAGTTGTACAAAAGTTTCAGGTACTATAGGTTGTCAAGCTACTAATATCCCAACTTCTTATCTTGGTCTCTCCTTAATATCCAAAGCTCCTAATAATACTTTCTGGAACACCATTATTGACAAATTCCATAAAACACTTATTGGGTGGAAAGGAAAAATGCTTAGCCAAGTGGGAAAATTATAACTCCTAAAGGATTCCCATAAAAAAAACCCAGTGTACACCTTTCCCTATTCAAAATCCTAGACTACGTGGATAATAAAATAGAACAATTACAAAGAAAATTTCTTTGGGCAGACATAGAAGACAAGGATAGACTCCCTTTAGTTAACTAGGAAAAATTCTATATTCCAAAGAGTAAAGGGGATTTGGGAATAAGGAGAATCAAAATCTTTAATAAATCCCTTCCATCCAAGATTAGATGGCAATTTCCCTAGGGTTATAAATATTGGGTGACCATCTTGAGGTCAAAGTGCCAAATGGGGATAGTATTTATGCTTTTCTTCACATGGAAGGTTTTCCTAATGGCCCAGTCATATGGAATACAATTCTTAAATGTAGGGAGGTGCTTAGAAGAGGTATGAGTAAGATTATGGGTAATGATAGAGACACTTGTTCTAGAAAGAAGCATGGAGGGGTAAACTCGCTTTCTCCTTTGTCATCCTTTATAATGGCCTTATGAATTTCTACATCACACTTGTGGGAGAGAAAGTTTAAGATTACATTTCATGGAACAAAAAAAATCCTACTTGGAAAAACATTAAAGAATAATTGATTAGAAATGGAAAGTTGAGGAATGGTTGTTCAATACATTGGGAAAGAAGTTGTAATGATATAAAAATAATCTTAGGAGACAAATTTTTTTGGGACCAATTTAAAATGGATGAGTGGGTCTGGAAGCCTAATCTCTCGTGTGTTTTCTCTATCAAGTCTACTAATTTCTTTATGTGTCTTCCTCTCCTTAGTCCCTAGTAGTTGAATTGGAAAAAAGTTTGGATTCCTAAATTTATCCTAAAATCAACTATTTTTGGTGGATTTTTGTTCACAATAATTCCTACTATAGAAAATTTGAATATTTAAGGATTTTAATTCATTAATAGATGTACACCATGCTATTAGGATAGTGAGAATGTAGATCATCTATTTTTTCAATTCCCCTTTGCCTCAAAAGTGTGGTAAATGATAAGGCCTCTTACTTTGGTGGATTGGGTTTTTCATACATCTCTACCTTAGTTTCTTAAATCCTATTTTTTTTCCTTTTAAACATACTGTTAAAAGGGAGCTTTGGAATAAAATTCCTCCAATGGTGACTTGGGGCTTGTATGAAGAATGCAATAATAATTTTTTTAGAGATATCTCCAAGCCAAGTAATTAGGTTTTTAGGATTATAAAGTATCAAATAAAAAAGAACATCAATGTTGCTTCCTTCAGCACTAGAGATTTCATAGAGATACCTATGGTTAATTGGTCCAAGAAGCTAAATAAAATGAATACTATTTGGAGCCCCCCAGATCAAGGATGGATAAAATGTAACTTTGATGACTACTCAAAAGGAAATCTAGGGCTTGCACGTGCTAGAGGAATTATAAGAAACCATAAAAGGAGGCTGATTGAATGTACAACTATGTAGAACTATTTAGCTAAATATTTGATCCTTAACAAGATATAAATTGAGGGAGACTCCAAATAAATAATTGACATCCTAAAAGAGGAGATCAAAGGTCCATGAGATATAAGAACTTTGATGAGTGACAATATAAGGCCTCTCAAGAAATTTATACAAATAACAATCCAACATGTCTATTGGGAAGGGAGTATGGTGGCCAGTTTCATTGCAAATGACTGTCTCAAAATTTTCCCCATGGAGTTGTTGGAAAAGAGACACTATCCCACCAAATATTAAAAACATATTTTAAATGAAGTCAAGATTGCTTAATTCAAATATGGTGACTTGGACGAAGAGTATGGCACAGACTATTGGGAGGCATGATAGGATGAAGACTTAGATTTGAAAGGAGGGTGGATTACGTGGAGGGGCAATGGAAAATGGAAACACTCAATATAGCATGTTGGTATCAAATAAGCCAAATTTATTTGCTACAATAGATTTAATTTTCCAAGATGTTCCATTATTACTATAAAAAATGATGAGATGCCCCTATTTTATCAATCTCTTTCCTTTTTTAGAGTTGAGGATTTATTTTGGAGCTTATTTGGGGCTATTCTAAGGGAAACAGGTAAAAATTTGGGTAGGAAATATATGGTCTACTAAAGACAATACAACATAAGATATGGGGGGCCCTCACAAAAGATTTGATCTTGTTAATTGTGAAGCCTCTAGAATTTTTTTTGGGGCTATGAGATCTTTTTTGTGGAAACTGGCTTGGCCTTGTTTTGTATGGCCATGCAAGGGTGTAACAATACTGTTACCTCTAAAATCACAAATTTATGGATTAGAGGAAGGGTTAAAGTAGGAAGCTTGGAGTTCACCATCTCTTTTCAAATGATTGCAGATACTACAAGCCTAAAAAATTAATGAATGAGAGTCACCAAGAAAATTTTGGGGAGTTACCAAAGTTTCATCAACAAACTCCTCAAGGATAAGGAGCAACTAAAAAGATTTCAAAATGGGTACATGATAGGTTAAATCTCCCCCCCCCATATTCCCTTCTTACCTTGTACATTATGCATTATTTTACTCTAGAGGATAGATATATGGAAGTGCATGGATACTATTTTCTTCTATTAAAGCATGTTTGACATTGTGAAAAGATTAAAATTCCATTTTTCCTATTTTCTTGTTTACAACAAAGTATTGATTGAGGTTCTTCCCCTTCACTCCACCAAGGTCTTATCATGTCCCTTTACAAGTATTCCCTTCACATGGACCCAAATGGAAACCCTATACCTCCTAAACATCAAGCTCACCCTCCTTCCCCTATTCCACAAGTGATGAATGTTGCACCTAGAAGAATAACCATGGTAGAATCCTCCACTATTAGCCTTGCTCTCCCTAATTCCCTGAGAAAGAATAAGAAGAAGAAATGAAAACCCACCCCCAACCTATATATGAACTTCTCATGGTCACCCTTGAAGAAAGAAATACTATAGTTGACCTTTTGGGCCCCTAAAAAAAGATAAATAAACCTTCTGTTAACAAAGGTGTCACAATGGTGATTTATTATACACGCTACGATATCTTTTGCGGCTAGGGTTTTTGACCTTCCATCTCTTTCTCTTACTGTTGGAAATAAACATCTGTCTATTGGCAAGGCTGCCCCATCCTAGATTGCTCCTTCTACCCTATCCCAGATTGCTCTTGTGACAATTACTAGTAAGGGGGATGAGTCAACTTATGCTCACCCTTCTCCTACTACTTCAGATAGTCTCAGGGCTCCTATTGCTGCGGATGATCTTAGGGCTTCTGGTCCACAATGTTTTCTTATGGTGGGGTCTTTCGCTAATGTTTCTTCCAAGAATATTGTGAGTGGGAATGGTAGGGTTTCTACTAGTAATGTTTCCTCCATTTCTCTGATTCCAATGTGTTTCTCTCTCTCTCTCTCTCTATTAAAATTTCATTGGAAGTTGAAGGGGATTTGGCGAACAACATTGATATTTTTAAGTCTCATGGTTTGATCTATGATTTTCAGGGATTCTAGCTTAGCCTACCACAACTGCATGACTAGGTCTCTAGAAGATGAGAACCAATATTATCTAATTATGTTCATATCTTTCCTATGGAAAAAAGGCTTTTTCATAGCTAAGTTTGATAATGATGAGGATAGAGATAAGATCCAATGTGATAACTTCTTTAGCTGGGAGGAGGACACATTCATGTTGATGGTTAAGCCCTGTCACCCCAATTTCAACCCCTTCTCTAAAATCTTTAGCAAGATCCCTATTTGGGTTAGGTTCCCTAATCTCCCCCTTCATCTATGGCATGATTTTGTCCTTGAGGAACTGGGTGAGGCCCTAGGGGACTTTTTGGTGTTGGATCATGCTTCTTCTAATATTTATCATTCCAATTTTTCTTGCATCTTGGTAGAGCTTGATTCCTTGAAGGGTCTGCTAGCTGAAATCAAAATTGAATCATCCTTGGGATCTTGGATCCAACAACTTAACTATGAAGATATTCCTTTTAGGTGTTGAATTTTTTGTAAAATTGGTCATATTTCTTGCCAATGTGGCTTGGATCTCAAGAAAAAAAATATTCTCCATCTTGGTGGAAGGGTCCCTCCACCCAGCACTACATAGTCCTAAAAAGTTCCTCTCAGCTTGGGAAGGAGTCTACTCCTGACTTAGGCACACAGGTGTCTAATGTGGTGGTGGATGGCTCAGGCCCTACTCTGCTTCATATTGCTCATGTTGGGTCTACTGTTGCAGTAGATTCCGGTCATATGCTCCCTTCCTACTGGCTCTGGACAATTATTTTCTTTGGATGGTGTCTGGATCTCTATTGGTGGTTTTTGTGGGTGTTGGTTCTACTGGCACTATTGGTGCTTATTCTGGTTTTGCTGATCCTGTTGGAATTATGGAAAGGTGTGTACTAAGAGGGGAGGGGTGAATCAGTACCCTTAATTTTTTTTTCAAATTGAATCCTTGTAAACATGAATATCACTAACCTACTATATCATTTGTATTCAACATACATCCAAAACATAATTGAAATGTAAATGCATGTAGTCTAATCAATAAAGCATTAGTGAAACTTTATACACACAACACATATATTTTGGTATCTTAGAAACCCTTGTTAGAAGGTAAAAATTGTGGTGGGGATGACACCCACAAAGCTTCACTACTAGAGTAACAAAGTTGTCGGTTAAGGCAACAAAGATTATAATCACTTCTGTTGATCTTACCCTTTTAAGAGTAACAATAATATCAGTTAGATCTACTTGGTTAGAGGATTTTAGCAACACAATTAAGTGTGCACTCGGTTAAGAGATTTACAAAAGAATTGTTAAGTCCACTCTGTTACGAGATTTAAGGTCTTCTACAATGGTTAAAAAGTAACAGTAAGATTGATTTGTAAATAGAAACTAATTTTACTTGATATCAGATCTGTTATGTACTTATTTTTATCACCTCAATGTGATTGATCTCTTCTTTGAATTCTTCTCGGTAGCATTTGTTTCTGATAATCTGTATGCTCTGTCAATGCTTGTCAATCTTAACCCTATCTGATCTTCAAATGTCTTCTAATGGTGGCTATTACATGTGCGGTACATGTCAAAATGACATCTTTACATTATTTATATCAAACTGATTTGACCTAATTAGGGTTTAGACATTATCTTAGAAAACCTAAGATCAAAGGTTCAAATGAAGAACCTAGATCATCTTTACATAGGAATCATCAGAAATTAAATGATTACATCCATACTCAATTTCATCTTGATCTTGGTAAGCTATTTTCTAATCGGTGTACACCCTTTTCCTTGTAGTTTGGGCCATTCCAAACTGCTATGTCATTTCTTGTTTCACTCGATGTACATTGCATTCATTACTCGGTAATTAACCAATGCTCAGTTCATATGAATGCTCGGTGACTACTGTGCTCGGTACTTGGTAATCATCTGGCTCGGTAAGAGTGCTCAGTCAAAACTATATTTGGTTAACATAGTGATCTACCTTGTGTTCTTCTCAGTGTCTAGGCTTTGTGTATTGACAAATTGTCCTATCTTGTCTTCTTTACCAACTATATGACCGAATGAGACTAATGAAAACCATTAATTCTCTTAGGAGTAACATTCTCCCCCTTTGACATTAGTATAAAAAACTTTATGTATATGTGTACCGACTATAAAATCTAAACTTAACCAAAAATGTGAATTTGTGTGAACTCCCCCTTTGTACATGCTCTCGTTGTGAAGTACATATAAGAATGTAGAATGTATATACATATATTTTCCCCCTTTTTAAAAATTAATGCCAAAAATGTACTTACAACTTGTCGAATATGTCCTGATGGGTTTTCTACAAAGTAGCCAAGAGGTTTTCCCATTCCTCTTTGAGATTCTCAAGAGCAATCTGCTCTAATCCAACTTGTGCATGCATATAAAAAATGTTCTCAATAACGGATATCTCAGGGGTGGCAAATAACTCTTGTGCCTTATTCACATGCTTTTGCTTCACCTTTAGGTGTGGAAGTAACTCTGCCTATGACTCGATTACTCAGTCTCTGATTTTATCTTCTTCCTTCGTAAGTTCTAGTCTTAACCGCTAGATTTGTTGAACTTTAGCATAATGCTCATAAAATGCATTTGGCTTAGTTAAAAGACTATTTGCACTATTCTTTATATCTTCAACTAATTTATGTATCTTTTCACTAAGCTCGGTAGTGGAATGGTCTATAGTGCATAACTTGTGCAAAATTGTAATAACTCATTGAATAATAACATTGAGCTTATTTTATTACCTCAGATAACTTGACTTTATTAACTATCACTTCCTGGCTAATGCACTATGCTAGCTTTAATTGTATCTTGGCCTCTTCTCTTTCTTCAATTCTTTTCTCAGCATCTATGTTTGGAGAATTTATATGGCCTGTTAGAGTAGCAAGTTGATCAATGATGGGATTTGCCTCATCAACATTGATATCAGGGACTACTTACATTAGAATTTCTTTAACATCGTCTAAGACCTGTTTATTCTTTCTTTCTTATCTTAGTTTCTCTTATGCAATCTTCCTTGTGCATAGCTCTCCATATCTTCTCAGTGCTTCTGGGTCTAGGGTTCTTGGGTCACATGTGGGAATTTCAATGATCTCATCTAAAGTGACTGGGCCCTTACCATGTTTCTTCCTTTTATTCTTTTATTGAGTGCTAGTTGAGGGAGATTTCCCATATGGTACTAGAGCTTTAGTCTCTAGATTGGACTTTTCATGCTTGGTTGACACACTTTCTTCCTTATCCTTCCCTTTGACTGTTGCCTTGGTTTTATGTCCTCAAGCTTCTTGCCTTGTGTCACTTGTAGATGTATCTACATTTGTTTCAGTTCTGGGTTCTTTATTTTTTGCCTCTTTGCTTTCAGGCTCATTTGTTTCCTTCGGTTTTTCTTCACCCTGTCCTTTGGTGGTGTCCTTCTATTGCTTGGGTGCCTATTCCTTAGGTTGCCCTTGAGTGGAAATATCAATTTCTTGTACCAATATTGACAAATTACCCAGTATGTTTACTTCTGCTTCCTCAATATGTTGGTCTTCATCAACACTTTTTGCAGTCATTGTGGTATCTTCATCAGACTTAGCTTCATCATCAAGATATCCATCGGTAATATCTTCTATTGTGACTTCATTAGTTCCGGTTGTTACTAATTTCTTAGGAGTATCTTGTTTGTCATCTTCAAAATGTCCTACTCGATAGAAGTCCTCAGCATAAGTATCATCTTGTACTTCAATATCTGATATATGAATTGGTTCTTTTGTAGCTATGCCGACATCATCTAAATGTACCCCTTTTCCTTTACCTTTGACCTTCTACTCAGGGATTATTGCTAATGCAATTTTGTCTACTTCTGCCTTTGAATCCAAAATTTTAGTCCATAAGACTTTGTTGTTTTCATCAACTTCTTCTTGTTTTCCTTCGAAAATGTTTAATTCTCAGCCTTTCATTAAAAAATTGTTGGCATACTGTTTAATGAATTCTTCAATTTCTGCCTCAGAAAGATTAGGCATTACCAATATTAAAGAATGTTTCCATTTTTCTTCTTGGTATGCAAGGTATTGGTCCACCTTGCCACTACCTTGTCATGAAGCTCTTTAGGAATATATATTTTACAAATTCAATCTAGGTAATCTTCTGAATTTAATCATCATGTGGATGATTGCCTCTTCTACTTTCTCAAGATCTTCGGTTGACATATGTACATACTGACTCATCTTAGGGTGATCTAGTCTACCCATTTCCTTTATGTTCTCAACTAGCTCATCAACTGATTGATTTTTATTTACACCATCTTTAAATTGACTTTGATCATCTTCTTCTTTAGAGTCTACATCATCCTTACCTCTTATCAGTCTTCTCCTCTTCTTTGGTTGCTTGGTGGTGGCTTGTGTTAGATAACTGAGAGGGGGGGGGGGAGAGAATAAGTTAAATCAGTTATCCAATAGTCCCAAACTCTCAGATGTACTTCTTCAAAAATTTTCAATAAAATAATCAACTCGGTAAGATAAGATAACTATCTTTCTATTCATTTACCGAATACCAGTGATTTCCAAAACTATGTTTACCAATTAATCAAATATGCAGTGTGTAAAGTATGATAACAAAACAATCATAACAAATAACACAAATATTTAACATGGAAACCCTTCTAAGGGAAAAACCACCAAGGACCTATTGGTGCTAAAAAATGCTGGACCGTTTTGAGGCCAACTGACAGGCACAAACAAGTGCCTCTGTAATTCTGACTTGATCAAGCCAAGGCTGGTAGGCCTGAATCCAAAAATGCTTTCAAACTGCACAAACACGTGCACATCCAAAAACAATTCCTTCCAAAGGGGTTAACAATCCTTGGAGGAAAATAACCTAATCTCCTAATTGTTAAATAGTGTGATATCTAAACTAAAGCTTGAAAGTATTATTAAAACCTAATTGAATGCTTTATGAAGAAAATAACATATATACTATGTAAACTATAGAAAGAACCAAATATCAATTACAAATGAAATGATATCAATGCCTGATGCCAATTTGGGAATAGAGTCAATTACATTCAATCATACGTATATAGTCAGAGACGGTTTTAAGGTAACTCACTCCTATAAAGTGTGACCATCACCCTACAGGCTTCCGTTGAAACACAAATTTAAATAATTTATACAATTAGTTCTATTGATTTTAACCCAAATTAAGAGGCCGAAAGGAACAACAACAGGTTCACAAACTTTGCAATTTCTATTCAAATTGTACAAATTAACTTTAAACAAATGAATCAAAGAAAAGAACATAGTAGGATACCTTGGTTCACAGAGTAATCAGAAAAACTAATCGAAAATAACAACTATATAGCCTCAAAAAACATAAACCACTTATCTGATATTTGCATTTGGAAATTTGAAAATATGGTCCAAATCCGTAGTTTAGGAGATTTTCCCAAATTGTGTCGTGATCCTCTATTGCTTACAAATTGAATCAATATAAATATATTTCCCAATGGTTCTCTATGAAAAGACATGCCCTTTCACATGACCTAATCCTGGCAACTAACCCTATAAAATACAAATTAAACCATAATAATGGTTTTTAGGGAAATATTTCCCGTACAATTAATTTGATCTATTTTTCTTTAGGTATTCGTGCATAATAATCTGATGTTTAGTTTCCTGCAAAAAAACACCTAGTATTAGATAGTCCTTTAATAAAACCTAAAATCAAAATCGTTATATTCGTAATATATTAGGCTTTTATAAAGACCACTATCATTTATTTATTAATTAATAATAAACTCATGCCATAATTTATAAATGTATTTTGATAAATAAAGTGGAGTATAAATAAAGATTAAATATTGATCATAGGCTACCCATATTAATTATCAAATCATAAGAAATTTCATTAATAAGACAATACTTAAAACATTAAATAAAATATGACATTTTGTTTAGAATTTTACCTTTATTTTCAAGATAAGACATAATGCATTTATATTTATTTTTAAAATATATCTACAAATATAATGCAATGTAACATAGAAATATTAAAAACATTAGGGTAAAGAATTTTATAATTCACCCTTAAAAGGCGGTAGTTACCCTAAATTCATGATAACATTTAAATAACTTCACATAGGGTAAGTGTAAATTCAATAACAACCCTAACATAGTAATCTTTATCACATACACTATTTACTTTATCATATTTTTTCACTTTAGGGTTTTTAGGAGTAAAATATAAATTAAGATTAAAAAGCAATTATATTGGTAACCACAATAATTTCACGAAATATAAAATTTCTATCACACACACAAAATATTCATTCCCTTAATAATTTATTTCAAAAAGGAAATGAGATTATCTTTAACTTATACCTTTATTTACACCTACACTCTCAAGGAATAACATAGAGTAATTGGTAGGGGTAGAGTTAGGTAGTTAGGTAGGAAAAGGGATGGGTCGAGAGGTCGAGTGTTCAACTCCCTCTCCCCATTCTTTTTTCCTAAAATTGGAAAATAAATAAGTCATGAGAAAATAATATTTCACATTGATTTGAAACGTGATTAAAGAAATGATTACTCCCTATATAAGAAATTATGATGTCTTTTCACCTGTGCATGAAAACATAAATAAATTAGTTTCTCCTCCTAATTCTCTCGAAGAAAACAAATAGACTAACTGGTTAGGGGGTAGGAGGGTAGAAAGGTAGGAAAAATGGTCGGCTTGAGAGGTCGAGGGTTCAACTCCCTCTTGCCACCTTTTTTCACTTAATTTATTTTATTCATCATTTTTTTTAGAATAATTATTTATTTCAAAATGAATATTCATTAAATAAATTGAAATAAAATAATTAACAACCTAATACATGAAAATAGAATAGTGACAAACATACATGCCTTTTTATCATTTTAATTTTTTATCATAGGGAAATTATATAAAATATGAAAAATGTATACTATACTTTCCTGACGTTTCGTTCTTTTAGAACCTGAAATTTTTAGTGTCAACACTGGCTCTTATTGGGGATGTGCATTCATACCTAGATGTAGCGAGATCCTAGTCATCTCTGGAAAATAAGACCATAATGAGAAAAGAAACATGAGGCTTAAATAAAATAAAACAAAAACAATAACATACAAGTTAGAGAATACTTCCTGTTTTAAGAGAAAAATGGCTTCAAATACTGACCGTGAGTTGGGAACTCCTGAATGACTTCATCAGTATCCTGTAGATAATATGAATTCTCACCTGCTTTCGAGACGACCATGTAAGGTCCTAGCCATAATGCCTCGAACTTACCATTTTTTCCTTTGTCTTGGTCTTTTGCATTCCATTTCAGTACCCAATCACCTTCTCTGAAAGACTTGTCTGATGCTCTCTTGTCATGAAGGGTCTTAATCTGTCACTGTTGATAAAGGTTCCTTTCTTGCACTATTCTTCTCATCTCATCTAGCTCTAATAACTGGCTCAACCTGTCTTCCATAAAATTTACATCCTCAAGCTCTTCTTCTTGGATGAACCTGTAAACTGGTAGGAGATTGTTCAATGGTAACCTTGCTTGTTTTTCATAAACCAACTCGTAAGGAGAAAAACTTGTCGATCTTTTCACTGTTACTCTATCTACCCATAAAGCTAGATTTAGCTTTGAGTCCCACACCTTTTTGTTATTACTCTACATTCTTCTAATAATCTTTAGTATATTCTTATTACTTGATTCTGCTTGACTGTTCCCTTGCGGATGGTACAAAGAGGAGTATGATAAGTTGATGCCATATTTTTCACAAAATTTTGAAAAATTCCTTTGATCTGAAACACATGCCATTGTCACAAAGAATCTTTCAAGGTACTCCAAATTTGGTAAGTATGTTGTCTGTCAAAAACTTGATGACCACCTTGCTTGTAGCCTATCTCGTAGGTATAGCTTCAACCCATTTCATAAAATAATATGTTGCAACCAATATCCAGTTGTGACCTCAACTTGAAGCATCTGTAATTTCCCCAATAAAGTCTATTCCCCACATTTTGAAAGTTTCCCCAGTCTGTAAGAGAATAAGGGGTAAAGCACCATTGTATTTCAGTTTCCCAGAGAACTTCTAACAAGGTTCACACTTTTTAACATGATCATAAAATTCCCTAAATATATGGGGCCAATAATACCTAGCTTTCAATATCTTATGAGCCGTTGTCTTAGCTGAGAAGTGACCACCGCATACCCCATCATGTAAATCCTTAATAACTGACTTAGCCTGATAGGTGTCTAGACAAAATAGGAGGATACCATCATTATTTTTCCAATACAGGTCTCCCCGAATTAGTACATATCTTGATGCTTGTAACTTTATAGTTCTTTTCTGATTATCACTTAAACCTTCTTGACACTTCATATGCTTTAAGAAGTAGACTATGTCCATGTACCATGGACACTATTCGATGCTCATTTCTGCACTTTCCAAATCGACTTGGTTTACTTGGGTTGCTTCCAAATTTGTCTCTGCCATGATTTTAGTGAATCCTTGTCCTTTGATTAACTTAGTGATTTGAATCTCAATATCAAATTCCTGAATTTGATTGATCCATCGACATCTTTTACCTGTGACTTCTAATTGCCTCAATATATCCTTAGTTGTCGCATTAGGTACATATGCCACAATCTTAGCTCCAACCAGATAGGGTCTGAATGATTTCACTGATTTAACTAATGCATAAGCCTGCTTTTCATGTATGTCATAGTTCAACTCAGAAGATTGTAAAGTTTTACTGAAGAAAGCTATTGGTTGCTCATATCCTTCATTATTTTTCTGTAACATGACTGTTGCGATGGTGTGGAAAGAGGCAAAGGAGAAAAATTGAAATGGTTTGGAAAAATCAGGAGATTTCAAAACTAGCCCTTCTTTGATTTCTTTCTTAATGTTGGAAAATGCTTCTAAGGTCTCATCTGTCCAATTTAGAACTGCATCTTTCTTTAACATCTTTGCAATAGGTTTTATGATTTCTGAAAAATTTGGGATGAACCTTCTCACAAAGTTGATTTGTACAAAGAAAGATTGAATCCCCTTAACATTTTTAGGAATCTAAACCTTATCAATTGCTTCAATCCTTTCTGGGTCTATTCTGACTCCTTCCCTAGAAACAATGTGACCAAGAAGTTTACCCTCGATTACCCCAAAATGACATATCTTCGGGTTTAAGGATACTCCATATTCAAGGGCTCTTTTGAAAATCTTCTCTAGATGCTTGTAATGATCTTCTGCCTTCTTAGAATAAGGTATGATGTCATCCTGATATATTACCATGATAATATTAATGAAATACCCAAAAGCCAAATCCATGGCTCTCTGAAAAGTAGCTTAGATGTTTGTAAGTCCAAATGGCATTCTTGCATAAACATATGTACCCCATGGTGTAGTGAATGTTGTTTTGTACTATTCTTCTTCTTTAACCTTTACCTTATTGTACCCGGATAACCCATCCATCATGGATAACAATTCATTTCCTGTAACCTTCTATAATAATGCCTCCATGTTTGGTAATGCATAGTTGTTCTTTAATGAATATATGTTTAGGTTTCTGAAATCCACACAAAGCCTGATATCTCCATTTTTCTTCCTAATAGGTACCAAGTTTGAAACCCAAGTAGAGTGTCTAATCGTCTTGATGATACCAGCATCCCTCATCTTAATGAGTTCCTCCTTTGAATCTTAGGAGCCAAAGTCGGATTGATCGGTCTTTGCCTTTGTCTAAAAGGCTTTGCATCAGGTCTTAAGGGTGTCTCATGTTGGAACAAGTCTTCTCTATAAGCCTTAAGGTCGTCATAGGACCAAGCAAATACATGTCTATACTTTCTTAATAAACTAACAATATCAGCTCTGATTTTAGGAGTTAACTTTTTACCAATGGAAACCACTTAAGGAGTATGTTCATTTCCTAAATTTATCTTATCTACTTCCTCTATAGTAGTATTTTCCATTTTAACCCTACTACTAGAATCCTTATTATCAAACATTCTTTCTAATGCAACAAGACCTTTAGGAATTTTATTAGTTTTAAGTTGAATCACATGTTTTCCAAATAAAGTATCTTTTTCATCTATTGTTTCAACATAAGCATTTAAATCAATAGACTGATCTTCGTACCTTTCTTCACATGCAAGGAACTTTATAATGTCTTTATCATCCTCAAAGATTTACCAATTATGAACGTTATCAGGTATTGCCAGCCTTGATTTGATCTCTACCTATGCAATATCTTCACATGGAATATCATTATGCTTAACTGCTAGGTTAGCCATGAAATCAACAAGAATATTTTCAAACCTATCTATCCATGTTATCGAAAAAGCATCAAAACATTCTATAGAATCCCAAACTTCATTCTTGTACCTTTTTAGGGTATGATTCTTAGTAACAAATTTATCCCTAATCTGAGATACAAACAATTCAAAATCACCATAAACAAAAAGAATTTTGATACCATGCTTACCTGCTATTTTCAGACCTAATAGGAGTGCTTCATATTTTGTAGTATTGTTAGTACATTCAAAAGCTAACAAAAAAGACTATTTAAAGGACTTCCCATTTGGGGATATGAAGACTACACCTATTCCATTACCTCTTTTGCTACATGATCCATCAAAAAACATTTTCCAAATGAAATCACTATTTTCCTTAGCACATATTTCAATAGGACTAGTATTTTCAATGAGATTTTTATGAATACTTACCTGGAAATTCTCCATGTCGGTATAGCAGAAGTGCATAACTTGGCTAGGATCAATATCTTCAATGATGTAAGTAGATCTTGGTTCCTTGTTGATCCTTATAACCCTATCATTCATTGGGATAGAAGCATAAGACAAATCTAATTGAACATTTCCACCTACTAAATTGGACCACTATCTAGATAATAACATTCCATAACTAGGTGGTACTTCTACAATAGTAATATCAATTTTATAGGACTTTTCAAGATAATAAGGAAACTTAAATTCAAAATTTTTCATTATTCCAATAACTGGAACCGATCTATTATCCATAGCATAGAATTTTCCATAAGTAGTATCCACATTCATTCCTAATTCTTTCATTACCCCATGAGGCATAATATTAACCACCGCGCCAGAGTCTAACATACAATTTTAAACCAATTTATTGATTATCAACAAAGTTAGAAAGAGAGGATCTACTTTAGTAGCATCTTCATTAATAGAAGTTCCTAGGTAAATAACTGGTAATTCTTCATTATCCTTTTGTTCCTTTGAATCTTTTTTAACAACATCATTTATTATCTTGATCGTTTCATTCCTACAATTAGTTAATTTAACTATTTCCATTAGAGGGATAGAAAGTTTTACCTGAGATAATGCTTGAGACATGAATGAAGTACAATTTGAAATTTCCTTACCATTTCTTTTCTTATCCATGGGTTTGCTTATCTTTGATGTCTGATCAACTTGCCTTTTAGGGACATTTGTCTTTTCCTTCTTTATCTCAGCATTCTTGTTTGAAATCCTGTATATCCCTGCCGCTTGTTCATTGCTCGAGTTCACATTCCTGTTCCTTAAGCGATAGTTGCTAAGAACCTGTTCCATTGCTACCACAATGTAAGCTTCTCTTTCCTCTTTTGTTGTCCTTCTAATATCTGGACTCCCATCATTATCTAAAAAGACTTTCTATTCTTGTTGGTAACCTAACCTCCTATAGCTTTCATCTGGCATGTATTCACTGTCTGAATCATCGCTATCTCCTGACCAAAAGGGTGTAGATGAAAGACCATTTATCACAGGTCTCTCTTCATATCCCTGGTTTTCCTCCTCCAGAATATTCTATGCTATAAGGCATTGTTCCTAGGGATGAGGCATTTTGCAAATGTCACACCAAAGCTCATCCCCTATGAAATGATTATTTTTCTTAAGAGGGTCTGGAGTGTCTGTCTGCTTTTTTAAGGGCTTTCCATCCTTCCATTCTGTATGATAAGGCATGTCATGCAACCTGTATCTATCATTCCTGTTGAAATTTCTATCATGCCTTCCTACTTGAAAGTGACCTTTGTTTGATTGCAAATTCTTCATCAAACTCACTAATTCATCCATCTAATCACTTTCATCGCTCTTTTTCGGGACTGTAGGATTGAATAGCTTGGGATCATTTCTTTTATCAACTCTCCCGACATCTATTCTATTGTTTTCAATATTTAATGCAATCTTAAAAGCCTGTTGTAATGTTGTTGGGTTATGAGATCTTATCTCATAATTCATTTTGACATCAAAGGCTGTCAAATAAAAAGTGATTAGAAAAGGATCAACAGGGCAAATATCTTTTGGAATCTTATTCAACACCCTGTTAAACCTTTTATTAAACTCCTTCACTATTTCATTCATATTTTTCCTTATACTGGTTAATTCATGAGCTGCAAAAGATGGGTCTTTGTGATCCCCAAATTCTTCAATAAACTGATCAACAAAGTTTTTCCAACAAGTAATTGATCTGTCTGGCAAATTTCTATACCACTCATCTATATTATCCTTGAGTGAATGTACTAACATTTTCATACACACATCCTCATAAGTAATGTCAAATTCATAAACAATATTTTTGACATTAATGACATGTTGTTCTGCTAATTAGGATCCATCACTAGTAAATTTAGGGATAGAAGCCTTTAACTTGTTAGGTATAAGGTCAAGACAACATATTACATTTGAAAAATCCAATGGTTTATATCTCTCATTTATTTCTTGAAATCTGGCACCAAATAGATTTCTATTATTGTTATTCTGAAAATATTGATTTTGGCATATAGGATTACCTCTCTGGTGTTGATTTGCCTGGTAACCATGCTGACCTGTGTGAGGTTGCTGAGCCATACTCATTGGTTTTTGTGCCCATCCTCTATGTTGTTGATGTTGTTGCTGTACAGGATTCCCAAATTGCTGATTTGTGCCCATACCATATGGTTGTGCAGAATTTTGGCCTCCACTTTGATGCATTGAACTCTGCATTGGTTGTGCATGATTTTACTGTGTAGGATTTCTTGCAGGCTGTGTATTAATATGATAATTTTCCCCTCTTCCCTGTGTGTAATTTTGACTTTGCTGCAGGCATTCACCGCTTATATCATCAGTATAAGTATTAAAAACCTGTGCACCACCCTGGCTTTGTACACAGTTTCTTGGATACGTATATTCTCTGGCATTCCTAGCATAATTATATTTTCTATCATTTTTACCTTCTCTCACATTAATGTTTTTGTCATGTGAATAATTACCTTGCTGTGAATAAACATCTTTATTTATATTTTCAAAATCAAAGTGAGTATTTTTATTATCATAATCATTTTCACTATGCCCAAACTGGTAAATATTATCTAGCATACATTTACCTCTAGTTTTTGCACATTCACCATATTTACACTGTGCATCATGTACTTGATATCCGCCTTTTGTTCCATCAAACTGATTGCTATTGTGAATATCACATTCATATTCTTGCTACACACGTTGGTTGATATTATTTGGTACATTATTTATCTTGTGATTATTAATGTGCTACGTATTATTCTATGGATAATAGTGAATATCTTCATTTTTTAAAACATAATTGCTTTTCATTCCCTCAACGTGATTTTCCCCCTTCTGCGCAAGCTAGCTATTGTACAACTGCTCACGTGGGTTCCTAGATTTCTGAATTTGATCTTCGTAATGAATGTTATTGTGTTGTTTATATAAACTACTAACACCTCCCTCATTTGTGTAATCATGAGCTCCATCGTGATTATCTTGATCTCGATAATATATTTTATTATTTTGTGGGTTCTCCTGTGTGTTTTGCATTGTATAACTCTGGCTTTGTGCAAGCCTATGTGGTTGCTTACACAAGCCTCTAGAATGCTGCATTTCATCATTATTATAGTTTTGGGGGCATGCACATTTATTTGTCTGTCTAAAAAAATAATACATTGCTCACCCTGAACGTTTTCATCCACGTACTCCTCCTTTCACATAGGTTTGGAAACATCATGCTGATGATAATAACCTCCATCTGTATGAGTTTGATGTGGAATATAATCTAGTACATGCTCATTGTTAATTATCTCCTTTTCATAATCTTTCTTTTGCGCAAGTCTGGGATTATACAACTGCTCAAGTGGATAATATGTATTTGGCTGTTCATAGAATCTGTTATTACTTTTAACTTCATGCTCACGTGTAGCAAAGCAATGCATATTAGGTACATGATGATATATCTAAGTGTCCTTTGAAACATTAGCATCCTCTTGCGCAAGCTGAAGACTTTTACTCGGCTGCTTGCTTGGATTTGCATATTGGGCATTGTGATTTGAATAGTGCCAACTTTGAGGCTGCTCATGTGAGTTTTCAAATTTTGTAGCATGTTTTGAAAATCTCTAGTTTCCTCCTTGATCTCCCAATGCATGCACATAGTGTTGCATTTTATCCTCACTCTGCACAAATTTAGGATTATGCATTTTCTTTCGTAACTTTTGGTTTTGATAATATAGATTATCATTTTGCTATTTTGCAGGAACATTTAATACATCCTTTTGGCTTTGTGCAAGCTGGTTGTTCTCCTTATTTGGTTGCACATTTTTATTATGTGTATCTCTTGTAGGTAAAATATCACATATCTGAAGATGCCTTGGCTATGTACACAAAAATGTATTGCATTGCTCATTTCCATGTTGTGCATACTTACCATAATGCTGCACAGAATCTTCCATGGGTTGTGCAAGACAATGTAAATGTTGTGTGGGCCATTTGTGTTGCTCCCCTTGTTGTGTGGGCTCCATATCATGACGCCTGGGATTAATATGTTGCTGCATATTATAGTTATCAGCGTAGATATCCTTTTTCAGATACTCCTCTTTATTACTATTTTGTTGTGCATTTTCATGTTGTCTATCTTGCGCAAGATGCTCAATGATATTATAATTTTGATTTTTTTTTGGTTGCCGGGCACCATTTTTTTTATTATTTGAAATATTTCTTTCATACTGCTGAATTTCATAATATCCTTCATTAATATTTTTACTTCCTTGCATATTTTCATAATGCTTCTTATCATAATTTTGCTCAAAATTATTAAAAGTATGACCAAAATGATCATTATCCCTTTGCTCTTATCCACCGGCTCCACCATACTGGCAATGATTGTGCTCACCATTATTAAATAAACTGTAGATGTTTCCACTACACACAGGCTATCCCTGCAAATCACATTCATTATCATGATCTTGATCTTGATTACTCTGATAAAATTTAGCCTGGTGATCAAACTATGTATGTTGATCATATCCCAAGGAATTCATTTTCTTGTGTTGATTATGATGTTCACTGTCACTGTTATTCCTTGCAATCGCTTGTTCATTGTCTTGATTTTCACAGTGATTTTTATTTTCTCCCCGCTCATTATCCATGTTATACATTGGATTAGAAAAAACCCTAAACTAATCATTGTCACTTCCTGTAACCCTTTCTCCATTGTTTGGTTCAAACATAGGATTAACATAACTGTTATTAAAAATTTGGCTGATGTTCTTTCTGTGAGGAGGAGTGTAAACCGACACCTGAATACTTTTATTAATAGCTTCATTATTATTTACTTCACCATTTTTGACATCACTTCTATCAGGAGAAATAATGCTTTCCCTTTCTATTCCCAACTTCCTAAGAGCTTGGTCCAGCTATCTTCTAAGGGCTCTGAGCATCCTCTTATCTTTATGCTCCAATCTAATCATCCCCTCAACTATTTCATCCATCTACCTATCCTCTTGTTCCCACACAACTTATTGATTACCAAGCTCAGAATATGGAAAAGTATTTCTATACTCACTATTATTCATTGGGCTATGGTAATTTGAAGTTGGGAACTGCTCACAAGAAAATTCCTGACCTTCATCTTTGTCAGGTTTCTTTTCAGTAGATACATACAACATCTTCTTTTTTGATTTCTTATTCCTCCTATTTGGTTTCAATTCAACGAATGCATTGTTCTTTAGAGATCTTCTTCCTAACATAGACTTTGCCTGATACCGAGTTTTAGAGTCACCACCTCACCTTCTATGAGGAAAAATATAACTGCTCTGAGTCCTTTATCCCAGTAGAGTCTCTGTAATAATAACCGAAGATTTTGAAACTGCTCTTTACTAATAGCGTCCCTAACGGAGTCGCCAATTTGTTGGTGCTAAAAAATGATGGACCATTTTGAGGTCAACTGATAGGCATGAACAAGTGCCTCTGCAATTCTAAATCGATCGAGCCAAGGCTAGTAGGCCTGAATCCAAAAATGCTTTCAAACTGCACAAACGTGTGTACATACAAAAACAATTCCTTCCAAAGGGGTTAACAATCCTTGGAGGAAAATAACCTAATCTCCTAATTGTTAAATAGTGTGATATCTAAACTAAAGCTTGAAAGTATTATTAAAACCTAATTGAATTCTTTATGAAGAAGATAACATATATAATATGTAAACTACAGAAAGAACCAAATATCAATTACAAATGAAATGAGATCAGTGCCTGATGCCAATTTGGGAATAGAGTCAATTACATTCAATCATACGTATATAGTTAGAGACGGTTTTAAGGTAACTCACTCCTATAAAGCGAGACCATCACCCTATAGGCTTCCATTGAAACACAAATTTAAATAATTTATACAATTAGTCCTATCTATTTTAACCCAAATTAAGAGGCCAAAAGGAACAACAACAGGTTCATAGACCTTGCAATTGCTATTCAAATTGTACAAATTAACTTTAAACAAATGAATCAAAGAAAAGAACATAGTAGGATACTATGGTTCACAGAGTAATGTGAAAAACTAATCGAAAATAACAACTATATAGCCTCAAAAAACATAAACCACTTATTTGATATTTCCATTTGAAAATTTGAAAATATGGTCCAAATCCGTAATTCAAGAGATTTTCCCAAATTGTGTCATGATCCTCTATTGCTTACAAATTGAATAATATAAATATATTTTCCAATGGTTCTCTATGAAAAGACATGCCCTTTCACATGACCTAATCCTGGCAACTAACCCTATAAAATACAAATAAAACCATAATAATGGTTTTTAGGGAAATATTTCCTGTACAATTAATTTGATCTATTATACTTTAGGTGTTCATGCATAATAATCCAACATTTAGTTTTCTGCACAAAAACACCCAGTATTAGATAGTCCTTTAATAAAACCTAAAATCAAAATCATTATATTCGTAATATATTAGGCTTTTATAAAGACCACTATCATTTATTTATTAATTAATAATAAACTCATGCCATAATTTATAAATGTATTTTGATAAATAAAGTGGAGTATAAATAAAGATTAAATATTGATCATAGGTTACCCATATTAATTATCAAATCATAAGAAATTTCATTAATAAGACAATACTTAAAACATTAAATAAAATATGACATTATGTTTAGAATTTTACCTTTATTTTCAAGATAAGGCATAATGCATTTATATTTATTTTTAAAATATATCTACAAATATAATGCAATGTAACATAGAAATATTAAAAACATTAGGGTAAAGAATTTTATAATTCACCCTTAAAAGGGGGCAGTTACCCTAAATTCACGATAACATTTAAATAAGTTCACATAGGGTAAGTGTAAATTCAATAACAACCCTAACATAGTAATCTTTATCACATACACTATTTACTTTATCATATTTTTTCACTTTAGGGTTTTTAGGAGTAAAATATAAATTAAGATTAAAAAATAATTATATTGGTAACCACAATAATTTCACGAAATATAAAATTTCTATCACACACACAAAATATTCAATCCCTTAATAATTTATTTCAAAAAGGAAATGAGATTATCTTTAACTTATACCTTTATTTACACCAACACTCTCAAGGAATAACATAGAGTAATTGGTAGGGGTAGAGTCGGGTTGTTAGGTAGGAAAAAGGATGGGTCGAGAGGTCGAGTGTTCAACTTCCTCTCCCCATTCTTTTTTCCTAAAATTGGAAAATAAATAATTCATGAGAAAATAATATTTCACATTGATTTGAAAAGTGATTAAAGAAAGGATTACTCCCTGTATAAGAAATTATGATGTCTTTTCACTTGCACATGAAAACATAAATAAATTAGTTTCTCCTCCTAATTCTCTCGAAGAAAACAAATAGACTAACTAGTTAGGGGGTAGGAGGGTAGATAGGTAGGAAAAAAGGTTGGCTTGAGAGGTCGAGGGTTCAACTCCCTCTCACCACCTTTTATCACTTAATTTATTTTATTCATCATTTTTTTTAGAATAATTATTTATTTCAAAATGAATATTCAATAAATAAATTGAAATAAAATAATTAACAACCTAATACATGAAAATAGAATAGTGACAAACATACATGCCTTTTAATCATTTTAATTTTTTAACATAGGGAAATTATATAAAATATGAAAAATGTATACTATACTTCCTTAACATTTCATTCTTTTAGAACCTTAAATTTTTAGTGTCAACAGGACCGGTAACACAAAATATTTCACTCTTCTGAAGTGAGCTCGGTTAGGAGCCAACCTTGTTAAAGGTAACAAAACACACTGTAAGGTGTGACCTTGTTAGAGGATTTATCATGAATAGTTCTCCTTTGACCAACATTGACTATGGGGTCAATAAGAAAACAATTAACATTCCTTGAATGTCATATTGAAATACAAAAGACTATTAAGTCCACTTGGTTAAGAGATTTAGCTGTAACAATGATTAAACTAATACAGTAGTGATCTAATTCAAACACAACTCAATTTGCAAGTATTCAGATCTATGCTAAGCTCAATATAAGTCTTTTGATCAATAATCAATTCACTTCATCATATCCTCCAACTTACACTTAGTGTATAGATCTCTGACGCTCGGTTATGCCTGCAGTTCAGCTCAGTTCTATTTGTAACCAGTTTGATCAGTAGTGCATGAAAAATGTCTTCATGCAAATTCTCCTGTAGTCTCTATTAATTCGACATCATTCAACAATGAATCTCATGTCTCTTAAATATACGTGTAAACCATTTTCATATCAACCATTAGATTTTGTCTCTTAATCTTCATCGTTTATTTTTCCACTTCAAGCTTCCTCAACAGATGTATCAATAACACGTTTCAATCTCTTCCCTTCGATCAACTCTAATTTTTGTCAGCTGTGGATCTTATAACAAACTTCATCTCTTTCCTCAAAATCATAAGCAATTGCCAACTCATCAATTTTAGTCAGCTGTTATAAACATTTAATGTTTTCATTGTACTTGGTTAATACTGAATGTGTTGGTGATAACTAACTCGGTTATTACTGTCACTCGGTGTACACAAGACTACCTCGGTGTATATAAAATCTTTAATTACCAACCACATTAACTTGTTCAATTCTGATCTCTTCTTCGTAATAGAATAATGTAACATGCTCAAGTCAACAACATACAATAAGCTACCCAATGTATACCTTATCCATATATGTCATATGCATCTTGTCCTTATGTAGATATCTCATTTCTTCACCATTTTTTCCTTCTACAGATGTTCAGATGTTTGTAACTATCATGATAAGTATAGTCAAAATTAGTTGACATCAATGAAAACATATTAACTGATTTAATCATCTTACATATCATTCTAACAACTCGGTGACCTCTTGGATCTTCATCCGAATATTCAATCAATTGTAGATCATCAATCTCTCCCTTTGGCATTGATGGAAACACAAACAATATGAAACATGCCATAGAATAGCAAACATTTTTTCTACAACTATATGGATAAATGTTGTAGCTTAGTAAGCTCTCCCTAGCTTGATATTTAATATGTTTAATCACTACAACAACATTTCATGTAGACTCTCCTTGCGGATTTGATCTTCTTCAGTTCTCTGATTCTTTCTCTCCTTGTAGTGGATAGATGTTTCATCTTCCATTCTCTTTTTCATGTTCTTTGCAACAGATATATCATTGAAATCTCTCTCCCTTTGACAACAATGCCAAAAGAAAATAAACAACTCTTCAGTAGCCAAATATAATTCTATTTCTCGGTCCAGATCAAGTACCTTCATGTACTAATATACAGTTCTATGTTCTTGCCTCTACAATCTTTCACAACCTTAGGAATCCTAAAGTGTGAGCTACATGCATCAACATTTTGATTTTCTGATAAAGTACATGTTGATGCAACCTCCTAATCATCATAGTGACTGATAGACAGGGGATGGACCCCTAGTCTAGACCTCAAGTACTCAAAAGGGGATGGATCATCATCTTATTTAGAGTCTACATCATCCTTACCTCTTATTAGTCTTCTCCTCTTCTTTAGTTTCTCAGTGGTGGCTTGTACACCTCTTTTCTTCTTTTGATAAGTCTTTGTAGGAGTAGCCTTGTAATCTTTGCTATTCCTCATTTTAGGGGTGGATAAACAACTACTAAGGATCTTGTCCTCACTCAAGCAAGTGTCTCATCTTGTTTTCTCTTCCCTGTGGCCTTTACCGGTGTAGCTTGGATTTCTTTGTCTGACTCAGTTTCTTCTTCATGTTCACTATTGATAATCAAGATTTTTTCCTCAATTTCTTCTTCAATTGGCTTATCTTCTGCTTCCACATCTTCTTCACCGAATTGTTTAGCTAGTGTTTTTATCATTTTCTTTGATTTTCTGCTAATCTTTACTTTGACAAAATCTATTTGTATTCTTAGTTTTGTTTCCTCATAGGTTCTGAACCTAGTAGCTTTAAGATCTTTGGGCTCAACCAATAGTGGCTTTATTGACCTAGAGGCTCAGTCAACATCGAGTTCATAGCCCATTGGAGGTAGCCATGCAGTTCTTGGCTCAACTGCCTTGATCAATGTGGTGTCGGTGCCCACCCAAAAAAAAAATCCTCCTTATTCTTTTCTTGAACTAACTGTCTAGGTATTTTGCTCCTTTTGTGCATTCTATCCTTAAACTTTCTAAAATAATCATCCATCATAGCCACAAAATTCTGACCTAAATTCTTGATAAACTCGCTGATTTGGATGATGACCGGTTGGTTGACTTTCTAGTCCACATTACTGACATATGGGAAATAGTTTTGCAAGTAGAAAAATGTGCTTAACAAGCAATGAACCAAACTTACAAGTGTTGGTCTTTGCTACCCAAATAATTCTAATATTCTCCTCCAATTGTTTCAACAGTAGCTCAACGAGGTCTAACTGTAAACCTTTCTTAACAATTTTATAAGCTATGTCTACTGCTCCGCATGGGACATTGTTAGGACTGCTTGATTGAAAAATCTTATAGCCAATAACACAGGCTCCAAATCTTGTTTCCATATCAGTGATGGTGTTGACCCTCATTCCTCTACCATCCCACTCTTCTCCTATCAACTTCTCGGTCTCTTTCGTTGGTGGTTTTCTTATGGCCTTTGCCTTATCATTAGTTGGGTATCTAGTAACCACGTGAATAATATCCTTTGAGATTTTAACCGGTTCATCCAACCACATTTTACCTTCATGAAAATGGCTTAACACAACCCTAATCCATTCAGACTTGAACTCCCTTGGGAAATATAGGGCATTTGCCAATCCTTTGACTTCCAAGTGTTTATGCTCATCCTTGAGTTTTCTGTTCTCACTAAGCTCCTAGTATGTCGATTGCCATTTGAAGTTTTTGATTTCACTTATCTTGCAGTGGATATAAATGTGTATATCTTGTACCAATAAAACCCTAGGTGGTATGCTAGAAAATGTGCCTATTTGATCAACTTGTGAAGCTATCTTGGGGTGCAATTTGTATTTGAGTTCTCCATATGTTATGGTCTTAATCAATGTGACCTTGTCACTTTCAGTCTTGGATTTTGCAAACTTGGATGAAGATGCCATAGTTCTAACACATTTAGGGCTTCGCAAAATCTTCAGGAAAATAACTCTGTAGAAAAGAACTTACTTGAAATGATGATAAATGGATCGAGATCTTCTCAAATCTCTATTGAAATGATTGAAAAAGCTCTTTGCACCTATTCACTCAAATCGCTTTGGTTCTGCTCTTGATCATTGTGTGACGAAATGACTTGCATCATTGTTTATTTATACCTAAAATTTCTTTTCCCGCTTAAAGTTCTATAATAAATGCTTTACCTACCATAACTCAGTATATACTAAGATGTTCGATTATTACTTTGAAACTTTAGCGTTAACATTAAAACATTGCTCGCTTGATACCTCAACCTGGTTAACCTAGATAGTTTCACCGACTAACAAACTTCCACTCGATCATGCTTTTATTGACTATACACATTCTATGCTCAAAAATTATAATACCCTAGTGCATCTTATTTCATGATGATTTGGTGTTCATTCAATAGATATATGGAACTATTGTAAGATATAATCAATTGAAATTTAGGTCCATACATACCTGAATTACTTAGGTGGAGGTGGTGAGATCACCTAATCCAAAGGATGAGGTGTCACTGAATGTTGTGCTTGATCTAACATTATCATTTTTTTCTTTTCTCCACATTTGATTTCTTATCCTCATGATTTCTTCAATATTGTTTCTATTTGTATTAACATTCACCTCTGGTGCTCGGTCTCTACAATATTTTTTTAAATGATTGACCTTGTGACAATGCAAACATGTCATTTCAAAATTTGTCCAATTTCAAGATCTTCCTCTCCAGTGTATTCTCATGCAATTACCTGCTATATGTCCATATCTACCACATGTTATGCAATTAACCCAAGTGTTGTAATCCCAAGTATATGCATTACCTTGCCTTCTTGGTTGATATGTCTTGTTTCATCCTTTTGATAAAAAAATTGCTTCATCTTTGTCCTATATGCTTGTGATATGTGTCCATGCATGTTGCAAGTGCAACAATTCTTATCCATATAGTACTTCTTGGGTGACTTATTTAGCTTTGAGCTACACTTATGTGCTTGATGTCCATACTTATTGTAGTTATAACAATAACCATCAAATTTAGGAGTGGATTTAGGAGTCCTTTTTTCTTTGCTTTTGCAAACATTTTATGTGTGTCTTGGTTTTCTACAATGATAACATGAGAGCTTCTTTGGCCTTGGTTGTGCATAGGCATTCTTTTGTTCAACTTTTCTTGATGACTCTCACTGCTCGGTATAACCTAAACCAGTAGTGTTGTCAAGTCTTCTTTAACTGCTTAGGAATTCATCCATCATTTTAGTGCTTTCTTCAGCTTTCTTAATCATCTCATTATGTTCTTGTTGAATCTTTACTTCATTCTTCAATATTTCATTTTCTTCTCTTAATTCACCAATGTCTTCCAGTTTTCTACGACGCTCACTATTTACTTAGTTGGCTTCCTGACTCATGACAACCATTTGATTGGAAATTTCAAAATGATGCTTAGTGAGTCTCAGTATCTCAGATTCCTTTTCTTGTAGCTTATCAGTGATTTTCCTTCTATCTTTAATATCCAAGTTCCTTTCTTGTTCAGCTTGTCTTGCATTGTTCATGACATCAATCATTCTAACCATTTGGGTCTCTTGACCAATCTACAATGCTTTCACTTGTTCAGTAAGATGTTGATTCTTTTTAGATAGATCTGATATGGTTCCTTCAGATGCATCAGATATGCTACTAGATTTAGATCCAGATGCTTCAAATGGATCATCTATCTCTTCTTCATGATAATCAATCTCATTATACCGAAATGCCACATCCTTCCTTTTGACCAGTAACTCTCTCATTTTTTCTTTGGCTTCCTTGAATTGTTCGATGTAGATCTGCATCTGCAATTTCTGATTCTCAATAGTCTTAGCAAGCTTATACCTTTCCATGCTTAAGATCTTTTATCTTTAGTGATTAAACTTCCTCAACAAGAGAACTAGCTCCGATACCAATTGTTGGAATTATGGAAAGGTGTGTACTGAGAGGGGAGGGGTAAATTAGTACCCTTAAAAACTTTTCAAACTAAATCCTTGTAAACATGAATATCATTGACCTACTATATCATTTCCATTCAACATACATCCAAAACATAACTAAAATGTAAATACATGTAATCTAATCAATAAATAATTCATGAAACTTCATACACACAACACATGTATTTTGGTATCACATAAATCCTTATTAGAAGGTAAAAAGTGCAGTGTGGATGAAACCCACAAAGCTTCACTACTACATTAAAAAAGTTGTTGGTTAAGGCTACAAAGATTTTGATCACTTCTAGTGATCTTAACCTGTTAGGAGTAACAATAAGATCAACTAGATCTACCTAGTTAGAGGATTCTAGCAACACAATTAAGTGTGTACTTGGTTAAGATATTTACATAAGAATTGTTAAGAGATTTAAGGTCTGATACAATGGTTAAAAATTAACTACAAGATTGATCTGTAAATAGAAACTAATCTTTCCTGATATCAGATCTATTATGTACTTATCTATTATCACCCTAATGTGATTGATCTCTTCTCTAAATTCTGCTTGGTAGCCTTCTGCTTCTAATAAACTATATGCTTTGTCAGTGCTTGTCAATCATAACCATGTCTGATCTTCAGATGTCTTCCAATGGTGGCTACTACATGTGTTGTACATGTCAAAATGACATCTTTACATTATTTATATCAAACTAATTTGACCTAATTAGGGTTTAGACATTATCTTAGAAAACCTAAGATCAATGGTTCAAATGAATAACCTAGATCATCTTTACATAGGAATCATCAGTAATTAAATTATTACATCCATATTAAATTTCATCTCAATCTTGGTAAGCCATTATCTAATCGGTGTAAACCGTTTGCCTTGTAGTTTGTGTCATTCCAAACTGCTATGTCATTTCCTTTTTCAGTCGGTGTACACTGCATTCATCACTCAGTGATTAGCTGGTGCCTAGTTCATATGAATGCTTGGTGACTACTATGCTTGGTACTTGGTAATCATCTGGCTCTGTAAGAGTGCTCGGTCAAAATTGTGTATGGTTAACATAGTGATCTGCCTTGTGTTCATCTTGGTATCTAGACTCTGTGTATTGACTGACTATCCTGTCTTGTCTCCTTTACCAACTGTATGACTGAATGATACTAATGACAACCATTAATTCTCTTAGGAGTAATATATCCTTTCATGAAAGGGACTACTACTGGCCCTGTGTTGGCTCCTTCACTAGAAAATTTAACGCCTCTATTAGGTGTTGGATCTTCAGTTTTGGATTCATTGTGTTGGTAGGATGAGGTTGCTAGAGTTGAAGAAGGTTAGATCACTGTTAAAGGAAAACATTCTAAGAAGTCCTCCCCTTTTTTTCACATGACTATTCGGTCTCATAAGAAGGGAACTAAAATTTATCTCCCTTTCCTTCTGTTGTGGATCTCTAAAGGTTTATCTTATGTAGCAGTGTTGACGTTTTGTTCTTTGAGCTACTTTGTTCCTTTTTTTAGTAGCTTTCTTTTGTGGGTGTTTCTTGGGGTTTGTGGCCTTTTTGTATGGCTAGTCTGTTGTGTTTTAGGAACTTTTATTGATCAATCTTTAGTTTTATCTTTGTACAGGGTTTCAGGGCCCCTTCAAAACCTATTTTTACCTCAATAAAAAAAAAAGGGTCACAATCAATATTCTAGAAGATGTTGAAGATAAAAAGAAGGAAAATGATACAAGTTTGAAGATTGAGGAGGTTGGTTCTATTTTAGGGATTCATAGGTCAACAAGGGTGACTAAAGATAGTGTTCATCCACCCTCAAAAGGGAAGAATATAGATGTAGAAGAGGTGGAGATTCTTTCCTCCTAAGATAAGTCAAAATATGTGGATGATAGGAAGGATGAATGCTATGAGGGGGAAGAAGAGAAGGATGATGAAGAAACAACATCTCTTAAAAATTCAGAGGATTTGGAGGACTTGGAGGACAACCATGTTGTAGTGGATTTAGATAAAGAGGAAATTAAGATTTTCCTAGATGAGGAGGCTGCTATGTAGGATATTCAAGGATTTGGAGAAGAAATAATAACTACAAGGATCCTTTTTAGGATACTATTGAGAAGATTGGATAATATATGGAAAATGGTTAATGAAAAGTGTCTGGGCATGGGAAAGGTACTCTTCTCTCTTAAATATGCATTATATATGGTACTTTGAACAAGGCTGTGTGGGAATCACTACTAGGAGCTCCAAAATTAAGAAAATAATTTCTTTAAGAAAATAGGTAACTTTTGTCACTTAGGATTGCACCTACAAATGACTAAGTGTGAAAATTAGCAATCTTGTGAAACATGAGACTACTTTCAGGTTGCGAGTGACCTATAATGAAAGTAGACCTCCAGGTTAAGGGTTGGCTTCCCTTGAATCACCTTGAAACTAAACTAAACTTAGAAGGGAAAATGGGAGAGAAATGCATTAACTTGAAAACCAAAAATGAAACTGGGGTGATTCACCAAATTTGAAAGATCTACAGGTTGCAAACACACTCACAATGTGACTTAAAGAATAACTTAGAACTTCACAACTTCATCCTATTTATAATGTTGCCCTTAGGAGTAATAAGGTTTTTATTGTAGATAGGAAGGGAAAAGAGTTCCACAACCCAAAATACTTGTAAATGCACACAGATTAGGACTTTAGGCAACAAAATATGCTTCTGAACACTCAAATGATCAATATATCAAATAAAGGGTCAATTTTGACCACAATAACCTTGACACAAGACTCATCAAATAACTCAAAAATCAATAGGGAAAAGGAAAACTACTATGCTTTCAATCAAAAGGAGCCAAGACACAATCTTCTTCTCCAAGAGCTACAAACATATATATCTTAGAGTGAGATATGATGCAAGAACTGCCTCTATCACAAAATGTGAGAGGTATAAATAGGCGAGGGGGTAGAAAAATGCATCTCTAAGAAATCTGGAATCCCATTACTGCCTCCACCAAATATGGGACTGAATAGGAGCAAGATATGCATTTAGTTCCATGGGATATGTTATCCAAAATTAGGTGGCTTGACCTCCCCTAAAGGTGGTGAAAATGGGAGATTTTTAGAATTTATGCCTTAGAAAACTTTCTCTTTCAAAAACAAATCTCACCTAATTCCCCTAATCATGCCTTGGTAGGTAATATTTAAACAAGATGATTTATAAAACATCACTTGTCAAATATTTTACAATATAAAATATGCATGATTTTACATTAAAATATCCCATTTAATAATGACCCCTAATAAGACTTCATAGGAAAAATATTATCAAATACCAAAACCTAGGTATCCAGGGGTCATATTTACATTTCTAGTCTTGCCTATAAAAATAACTTTCATAAAAATATTCTCAATTTTCTTTAATGAAAGTTCCTATTTCCTTCTTAATTCCCCCTTTCTTTTAGGCAAGACTTAAACAATCTTTAAATTATATGCTTATGACATATACTCCCTATGTTTATAAAATAAACATTCCAAAAAAATCTCCTATTTTTTATATGTTTTAAAAACATACCAAATCGGTTTCCTTGCTTTTCCAAACTACTTCTCCTTGCAAAAAACTTGAGCTTTATGAGGGATTTCAAATGGCAAGAGACTTTTTCCTTTAGGAAACTTTCCATTTAGCTTGGACTTTGCATGATTTAGAATTTGAAGATGGTATGTAAGACAAGGGTAAATGATCTCTCCATTTCATTGCAAAGTTTTTAATTTTCTAGTTTGTCTTTGCTCATGACTCATCCTTCTTCATTTCTTCCATGATTTGGAAGCATTATTTTTGTATTTTGCCTCCATAGCATGCGCATGACTAAGCTTGTTGTTGTTTTTGATCATTGAGGGCATCATATAACTTCTCTTTTGATGATATTTTTTCTTATGAAGATGCAAATTTTGTTGTGCTCTTTTCTTTGAGAGATACACATGCAAATGTATCATATTTTTTGTTTTGATCCTTGAAAATATAAATTTCTGAGATGTGCATACACATGTCTTTTATTTTGTTGAGATCCATATGCAAATGTTGTTTTGATTAAGATATATGCAAATTTCTGAGATGTGCATACAAATTTTGTCTTTGATTTTATTGAGATCCATATGCAAATGCTATTTTGATTAAGATATATGTAGATTTTTCTATTGCTCCATTTTCTTTGTCCTGTAACAATGAGTTTTTCCTCTTTATCATGGAATCAATGAAGATGATAATCTCACACTTCTTATTGTGATGTTGGTCTCTGGATAGTGCCCTCTTTCATTTTGCATGTATTTATAGATCATTGCTTTGAAAGAGGAAATAAGCTTACTATTATGCACTTGTGATCATACCTTCTCTGCTCATGGTGGAATGATGCACCTACATGACTGTCTTGGATGCTTGATCTTAATGAAAAATCATATTGTATTAGCTTTATCATGTTTCTTTTTATCATATGCTTGCCTCTGGCTCCTTCATGTATGAGTTATAGTTTATGATGCATGTCTTCTTTCTTTTTTGAATGTTCCATTGAGTACTGTTGCTCCATTGATTGCCCCTTTTCTAGATCAGTGCTTCTTCTTGAGGCTATGGGGAAAATCAGAAACTCTATGGAAATGGAGCTTCTAATAACCCTCAAAACTTCAATGTGTAGTATGTTAGGATTAACAAGGTGGATAAATAATTACATGCAAATATAACCAATATCAAAAATCAATAAACCACATAGAAGAGAACACAAGACACAAAGATTTAATATGGTTCACCCAATCCCTGGGCTACGTCCACCAACAACGAGTCTAATATTTTATTATCCAGTGATTACAACTTGATTACAATCTGTAATACCCTTACAACTCAATTCCATCGCAAGTACTAAAATGATACATTATGAAATCCCTAACCCTAAGCCATATTATAGAATATTTTTCCGCTTTAGGGTTAGAATGAGTTACAATCATGTCGGCCCAAAAATAGCCGAAAATATGTTGGCCTCAAAAAAATTTGCAAGAGGAAAAGTGTACAGTACTTTCCTGATCAGTCACCACAAGCTAACATAGTACTATGAGGGCTTGGCACCTGATCATGAATGTTCTTGTCTTGTAATTTAGGTTTTTCCAAGAGGTTTTAGAAGGCCTCTTGGCTCTGCCCACTTTACAGAGCAATAACATTTATTGTACCTTTGGGGAATACAATATCTTCATAAGTGTTTTTTCTTCCTGGACTCAGTTGTCCTTCAAAGGTGGCTTGTGGTAGTTTCCCTTGAAGGCTTCATGTGTTTGAGCAAGGACATTTATTGCAAATCAATGCAATGTCACAACTTCTTCTGCACCTACACATGGAAAAAACAAGTTAAGAAAACATGATACCTCTCCTTCATGCATCATTTGAGTTTGCACGTGTCTTGAGCATGTTTTTATTTGATAGCTTATGGCCATACATATACATGCATAACTGCAGATATAGATAGGTGATTGGATATCATTTATTGCTTAGATCTTCTAGATCTAACCCATCTTCATCATGTAGGCTCTGGAGCAAGTCAAGAGTTGGAGTGGGCTCAACATTATTCTTTCAATTAGGAAATGACCTATACCCCATTTTCTATTTGTATTTACTTCTGGAGGGTATATATATCTATAGATTATTGAAGGCTATGCTCATGGCCTGTGTGATCTCATATGATTTTCTTTCCTTTCCTTTCTGCACTTACTTGCCATTCCTATTTAGATTCTGGATATGATCAACATATGTATGCCATTTCATTCCATTAGATAACTTCTTTTCCTTTCTTTCCTTTTCATGCACTTTCAATTCAGTTCAAGAAATGAACTCAAATCTAATCTAGATAATTAATAATTACAAACTAGGGTATCTTAGCAAGCTCACCTAGTAAATAGGCTAACAAAATCAACCAATTGAATGAACACAAAAGGTGGTAACATTTATGGCGACCTCAACTAAGTGCTTGCCTGCTAAGTACCTCTTGACTAGTTGCCTACTGTATCCATTGGGCATGGAGTCCCTTGGTACCCATTGAAGAACCTGGCTCAAAACTAAAAATTTCTCCTTCTAAAACAAAGCCACTAAGTGCCTGAGATAGATTGGTATGATTTTGAGGGACTCAATCATTTGAGTATTGATGGTTTGTATCATTGGGAACCTAACTCACTAATACCAATCATTGATGCTTTCTTGAAGAGGCTTGAAGGATGACATCAATGTGTCTTTGAATTATTACTAACAACTGAAAGTAGGAAAAAACCAATTGAAAGTGAAACACACTTGTGCTAGAGCACTTAGGGAACACAAAAAATAGAGCTGAAAAACAACTAACTACTAATGTACATGGGGTAGTGCTTTGACCTCAATAGCATGATTTGAGGTGAATCCCATTCACATGAATGGGCAATTCTTCTCCATCCATGGTGGACAACTGGAAGGCATTGTGAGCTTTGCACTTTCTGATCACGAAGGGTCCACTCCATATTTCATCAAATTTGGTGTGTCTTCCAGGTTTTCTTTTTAATTCATCCCATATAAGGACCAAATATCCCTCTTTGAAAACTCTAGGCATATATTTCTTGTCAAAAGTGTTCTTCATTTGAGCATGATGAGTCTCTAGATTTTCTAAGGCTAATTTTCTTGTCTCCTCAAGCTCAATCAATTTCCAGAGCTTTCATTTGCATCCTTCAGTGCCACAACATCTATCCATTTAGTAAAGTAATGTGTGGCTATAAGAATCCACTTGTGGCCAGCACTGGAAGGTGGATTAATGGGGCCAATGAAATCTAATCCCCACTTTGTGAAGGGTTTCTCTACTTTGATAGGATGCAATGGTAAGGCTACAAGCTTTTATTTGTCTGCAAACAGAGCACACTTCTTACATCTTCTCACCTACGAAAAGACATCCTTATGCAGGTTGGGCCAGTAATACCCTACTCTCATCACCTTCAGAGAAGTATTCCTTGCTGCAAAATGGCCTCCAGATGCCCCATCATGGAATTCCTCAAGAATTTTTTCTATCTGGTTTGCCTCAACACACCTTAGTAAAACACCATTATAATCTTTTCTATAGAAGACATCATCCAAGATGACAAAAGGAATGGCATGAAGCCATAAATAACTTCTTTTGGCCCTGTCAAGACCTCACGAACATTCACTAGTTAGGAGGCAGTGTTTCATTTCTATTGTCCAACTTGTAGGATCTACATCTCGATTTCTTAGGACAAAATCCACTTCTGATTGATTGTTGTCATCTTGTCCTTTTACCAATTTCTCACACAATCCTTTACCTCTTATCAACTTGGTGATTTTAATTTGAACATCATACTCCATCACCTTAGTAATCCAACTGGCTCTTTTATGATTCAAAGCCTTGTTCAAAAGGAAATCCTTGATACAAGGGTAGCAACCATGAGATGGACTATATTGTTGGAAAGAAAATGCCTAATTTTTTTCAAACTTCTTACCACTAATAGGACATGCTTCTCCACAGAGGTTTAGTTCAACACATATCCATCTAAACCTTGATTGTAGAAGGCCACTGGTTGCTCCTGTTTATCATCATTCTGTTGAACTAACATGGTAGATATGGTGTTAGTATTCCCAAATGCATAAAGAGTGAAATATTTTGAGAAATTGGGGTTTACTAAAGTAGGGGCAGATGCTATTTCCTCCTTTACCTCTTCAAAACACCTTTTACCTTCACTTGTCCAACGGAAGATTACATTCTTCTTTAGCATCTGTGTCATAGACTTGATCAATGATGCAACATTTGAGATGAATCTCCTCAGGAAATTGATTCTCCCCAAGAATATTTGTAGCCCCTTCTTGTGTGCTGGTAATGGCAGTGCGAGGATTGCACTTATCCTTTCAGGGTCAATGGTTGTACCCTCTTTAGAAATAATATGTCCTATAAGCTTACCTTCATGGACAAAAAAGATGCACTTCTTTGGGTTCAATGAGACTCCAAACTCCCTGCATCTCTCAAAGATCTGTTTCAAATGAACCAAGTGCTCATTAGTATTTTTTGAAAAAATCGTTATGTCATCTAGATAAACTAGGACAAACTTATACATTAGGCCAACAAATGCCATCTCCATAGCTTTCTGGATGGTTGTGCCAACATTAGACAACCCAAAAAGCATCTTCCTATATGCCATGGTACCCCACTTAGTTGTAAAAGTTGTCTTGTACTCGTCTTCTTCTTTTACCAGGATCTGATTGTACCCAGAAAAACCATCTAGTAATGAGAATCTATCAGATCTTGATACAAACTGTAATATCTGCTCCATGGAAGGCAGTGGGTGGTGATCTTAAAGTGAGGCCTGGTTAAGATCCCTGAAATCTACACACAACCGAATTTTACCATTCTTCTCCTTGACAGGCACCAAGTTAGAAACCCAGGAAGTATGCTTGATAGGGAATATAATGTTAGCCTCAATCATTTTTCTTAGTTCTACCTTCATTAATACCTCTAACTTGGGGTTGATAGGCCTCTTCTTTTGTCTTACATGTTTAGCATTAGATTCAAGCTCAATAGTGTGTTGAGCTAAATGAGGGTCAAATCCTTTTAAGTCATAGTACTCCCATGCAAACACATCATTAAATTCCTAGCATGATGAGATAAAAGCTTGCTGCTCGGGTTGAGTACATACCTTTCCAAGTTTTAGGAACTTATCCCGGAGTATCTCAATGGGTTGATAGTGTTCCTCCTTCACAGTAATGCTTGCCTTATCTCCTCTAAGTTGGTCATCAGAGTTAAAGATAGACTCAAGGGTGACTAACAAAATCAACCAATTGAATGAACATAAACAGTGGTAATAGTAACTATAGCGGAGTGAAAGAAAGAAACCCTTACAAGGGAAAATTGGACACTTGGACAGTGATGTTGAATGATATGGAGGACTAGAAACTTATTGATTCTCTTTATAAATCTATTTAATGATCTTGGTGTTTTTCTTTTCGTATTTAGTTATCTTCTCCTAGATGAAGCTTTTCAAATTTTGTTATAAGTAATAATATTGCTAATATGCTAGTTAGTCTAATGGTAGTGGATGTTAAAAGTGTTAATATGTTAGTTAGATTAATGGTACTTAGATGTTATAATTACTGTTAGTTTTTTGTTCTCAATTATTAGCTACTATCTGTTGGTGCTCTTGTTTTGGGCCCTATTTTATTTCTCTATAGTGTCGAGGGCCGCTTCACTTTATTTTTTATATTCCTAGTTGTTGTTCTTATTATGTTGTTTAGTTATCTATAAGGAATTAGTGCTGCTTCACTAATATGCTAGTTAGTCTAATGGTAGTGGATGTTAAAAGTGTTAATATGCTAGTTAGATTAATGGTACTTAGATGTTATAATTAATGTTAGTTTTTTGTTCTCAATTATTAGCTACTATCTGTTGGTGCTCTTGTTTTGGGCCCTATTTTATTTCTCTATAGTGTCGAGGGCTGCTTCACTTTATTTTCTATATTCCTAGTTGTTGTTCTTATTATGTTGTTTAGTTATCTATAAGGAATTAGTGCCCTCTCCCTTCTTATCTAATAAAAAATAATGTTTAATTATTTGAAAACATAAAATATCATATCAATGGAGTTCAACATCATTATCTAAGGAATTTGTATATGTTCACACCTTCTTTTTGAGTTCCATGACAACTTTTCACACCAAAACTACCAGTCGGCGCCATAAAACAAGGCGTTAAACTAGCAATAAGACACTAAACCATATATAAGTCAAATCAAAGTATCTCCACACTAGATCAAGCCTATTCCATGCCACAATGTCTTTGAATTATAAATTTGACTGAAATATTATCTAGTAAGTTAAATAAGGTGTAGATTGATCCAAATATCAATGTAAAATCAACACAATAAGTGGGTCAATTTAAGAATATGGAGAAAATAGAGAGGTTCATAAACAATATCTTTGCTATTCATAGGTATTTGGATCCAAGGCATGAAAATTTATAAATATTTAGTATTCAATCATGAAAATTTGTAGGTTGATATTTATGTAATTTGTAAATTGAAGCCATTAAACAAAAATAATAGTAGGTCAATGCAAGCATTTGCACAAAATAAGGAAAAATAGCAAGTTGATAGCCAAAATAACATCAAATATACAATAAATTAGTAGATTTGAATGGAAATCAAAACTAAAATATGGAAGAACAACTCTTGCAATCAACCTTTCAATGAATTTGACAACACTTTGCAAATATTTTTCCAACTTACAAATAATTCACAAACATTTTTACAAAACATTAAATTTTTACAATATTTCAAGATCTTTGTCAAAATATAGAAAAAAAATTGTGAATATTGATAAAATTTCACTACAATATTGCAAACACTAATTTTGTACCAATTTACTAAAATATCATAGATAATTGCAAGCTTTGCATACTTTAGTTCCTTTTTCTAATTCTCACCTCAAATCTTATTTTTTAAGATTAAAGAAATGGGGTAGCTCCTCTATAAACTACAATGCTTCTCGTATATTTTTATATCTCACTTTGAACAAATCTTAATAATAAACTTGTTTGCAAATTATTTGCATCTGCACTAGATGACTCATATTATGTAGAAATTTTTAGGAAAGCTAAGCAAAGTGAAAATAACAAATAGGAGCTAGTTGTAGGAAAAATAGAAGATTGATTAGATGAATAATAAATATAGAGGAAGAAGGTACGTATACTTGAGAAATATCTCACCTACCCCAATAACTAACTTTCCACATAACAAATCCACCTAAGCATGATTAATACACCAACACATGCGCATAAAACCATCCCAAAAAAGGAGCATTGTGGTGAAAGAAGTGTTGGCATGATGTTTTGGGAGCACTATGGATCACTTAAGGGTTATCATTTATGGAAACACTTATGTTGGAGTGATTGCATGAAGTGAGTATAAGTATTGGAGACACGGTCATGAAAATGACTATGTATAGAATCAGAGTTACAATATACTGCAGTATTGTTTTGGTCAGCGAAGGTGATATATGATATATCATGGCTTGAGAACTTAGAGGAACACATTTTGTGATATGTATGACCTTCACTTAAGGTCGCATATGTTTTGGTATTGATATCAGTAATTTACAGTGTTATGAAGGTATGCAAAGACAAAGGAACAATGGAATAGAGCATATGAACAATCACGATGATTAAGGGAAGGCGAGATGGAATGGTAACCTACTAAGTCAGATGAAGATTTTATATTGCCGACACTTTGGTAATATAAGATTTGCGACTTAGTATTTATTATTTGTATAAGTAATTATAATGGTTTGTGATGTATTTGAGAGCCGACTGGATGGCAGAATTAATATAAGTATAGAGTGTTTTGTGGAATCGATAAGTGTAGAACTATGTGATAGACATGTATGTATGATGGATGTGAATTTGGTATATCAAAGATGACTAATAGCAAATGCGAGATCAAAGATTGACAGATCTATAATTGGAACTATCAAAGCATAGTAGATGCTTGCATTGTTCACTCTTGGAGAACACTTTTGTAACAAAATTTTGATTGTAAGAGCTGTAAGCTCAGTACACCATTAACATGGTTTTTGTATACCCCTAATAAGGTTTTGTATTCTTCTAATAAGGAAATGTACTATGTAATACTTGGCTCCTAACAAGGCTAGATCTCCTAACAAGGATTCAATATTTTAGTGCATAGTTGTGGGTACCATCCCCATCGAGGTTTTCCCTTGGCCAGGGTTTCCTCAAAAACAAATAATGATGTTATGAGTTATGTGTTTATGTTCTTTTCATTTTAGCATTCATATGGTTTATTTGCAATTGGTTGAAGTTTAATTTAAAGTGGTGTAATACTGATTCACCCCCCTCTCAGGATTACTTAATCCTAACAATTAGTATCAGAGCTATTGGCCCTTGGAGAGAAAGCCTAATAGCTTAAGGGAGATCAGAATGGATTTGGAAAGTTTGAAAGAGAACTTTGAAGCAACACTTGATGACCTGGACAAAGAAAAGGCTAAGAATGGCGAATTGAAACTCAAATTAAGAAGATCAGAAGGTTTCATCAAGAAACTTAAGGAACAACTTGAATTTTCAAGAATTTAAAGACAAAACCTTATGGACAAGATCAAAGAGGATTCAGACAATGATACATTAGACCAAGTAAAGAAGCTAGAGAAAAAAAATAAAAATCAATAGATTCTGATGATTAAAGAAATTCAACATGAAACAGATGCAAGATACAAAGTTGAAGAGACACTAAAAGAAGCAAATGTACAGATAGGACAAATGAAGACTGAACTTGATCACTAAAAGGATAAATGTCAAGAATTGGAGAAGTACAATTAGATCATAAAAGGTGAACTCACTCAATCCAAATTGCATATTGAGAAGTTACACATGAGTAGTGATAAAATTGATGAACAAAGAGAGAGACATAAACCTAAAGGAGACATGTCTGGAATTGGATACAATAAAGTAGAATGTTCTAAGACTGATGATGAATCACATGAAGTGAAGACTAAAGATAGATCCACTTTTGAAGAACCTAAAGATCAAATCAGACCTTTTAGAGGTAGATGCTTTGGATGCATTAAAGTTGGACACATGAAAAGAGATTGCAGAAGTAAAGGTCTTTTGAAACCCTTTATCAGTTATTGTTATAACTGTTATGCATATGGACATAAGAAAACATAATATAGAAAGCCTGATCAGTCAAGGAACATACAAGATTACATTAGAGAAGACTCAACAACCAAGATCACATGTTACAAATGCAATAACATTGGGCATACTGCAAGATATTGTAAGCTGTAGGTTAATCAGAATAGAAGACCACCTACATGTTTCAAATGCAACAACTTAGGACACATAGCGAAGTTTTGCAGGTATAATGGAACGAACAATAGAAGAGGACCACCACTTGTGGTTATAAAGAAGAATATTGGTGATAGTGGTAAAATTCTTAATGAGTACATGGATGAGTTCAAGAATCATTTCAAGAAACCAGAAAATGAAGATGATGAGAAGATATGGAAGGTAAAAGATTTCAATAAGGCATTGGCTCAGGGAGATACATTAGATGCTACTGTGTCTTCGCATGATGTTGACATTACTACATCGACCTAGAAGGTTGCATGGCCTTAGGGGGAGCATTGGATGCAGATAATAGAATATATCCAACCCCTGATTATGTGGAATAAGCTCATGCAAGCTTAGATATGGTGTGTGCATACACTATGGAGTTTATATTTGTGATCGCAACACTTGGAGATTCTTATCCTATGTTCGCGAGATTTATGTTGACTGGAAAAAATGCAAAGTTGAGGTAACTGTGATTAATTCACTTACTCAACCAAGGACGGATATAAGACCCTAAAGTATATTATTTCCTCACCGTTTGACAATCAGCGACCAAGGAGATTAGAGTTAAGAAGCACTACAACCATCTAGCAACCACATTGTGTGATCAATTTAAGCAAAAGTTCTAGAATTCTTTGTATTAAAGGTATTTAGATCATATACTCTTTCAAGAAGCTGTGGATACACCTATGAGTTATGATGTAGTTGATAGGCAAAGATACAAGTTTAAGAGGCACCCATTTAAGTCATGTGAGGATGATCCAAAAGGAGCATTTTTGCAAACCCCATACAACGTGTTACACATTGAAGATATTAGGACTTACATTCATTGCAATTATGAGACCATAGGGGATGCATAGATCTATAAGGAGATAGATGAAATGATAGAGTCAGATGGGAAAATGAAAGAAGAGTTCAAACATCTAGAAGACCAATTTATCATTAAGTTAACCCTTCTAAATGAGTTTTGCGAGACTGAATGGTTCAAAATAATATAGTAAGTAGAATCCATGAACAGTTCATCTAGATAGGAGAACAACCTGTTAAGATATGTAGTCAATTGATTCATGAGATAATTGGGTTAGACAACACTGGAGCCCTCCTAGTGGCAGAGAAAAATATTAGAAAACAAGTTGAAAACTTAACTCATTCCAAATGGGATAAGAGAGTGATGACTGTGAATGACATCTTTTAGTAAGATGTGAGATTGGTAGCAATGCTACTAGGATATAAGTTGTACTACAACAACAGACCTAATTTTTTATCAGCAGGGGTAATCATGATGGATTATAGAATGGTTAAGGAAAATACAAGATATAACTTATGCGAAATCCTAGCACAACAGTGATTGAAGATATAGTGATTGAGCACTTGCTAATTTATAAGAAAAATCTATTAGAAATAGAAGGTAGTATTCCTAAGGACTTGTATAGAAATTTGGAAATTAGAAAAAAATTAGCACATTCAAAAGATGAGACTATAAGAACTAAGGCTATTGAAGACATGTTTCCTATAGTCTCCATACAAGAAAGGGAGAGAATCATTAAAGAGTTGAAACCTCTATTGAGAACTAAGGCCAGAATTGTGAAGATAATGGCAAGAAAGTATGATGAGGTAATAGAAGACACACAAAAGGCATTGGACCAAATTATTATGAGCGACATGCCTGAGAAGACCTTACCTCCCAAAGTTACCAAGCCTACCCCTTTAGGTATGGGAGAAAGCTCTAAGATAACTGAAGAAAGTGTGCAAGAAAGAGAAGATGACAAGCAACTATACTTCTTCATTTCCAGTGTGCCTATATCACTTGACACCTCACTTGATGTAAATGATCCATTTCAAGACAATCTAGGTAGTGCGATGATAGTAGAAGAGGAAGGAAATAAAGAGAAAGAACATATAGAAGAAAAATAGGAAGATAAAGAACAAGAACAAGAGAAGGAGAAACAACAAGAGGAAAAATAGGAAGAAGAGACAAGAGCAGAAAAAGAAGAAGAGGTAAGTGTTGAGATCAAGCAAGAACCAGATACCTCCTCCACCTTATTGTTGGAAAGTATGGCCAAACCAGTGAACTCTGATGTGGAAAGCATGGATGAAGATGAGCTAATGAGATTATCTTTCATGACATTTGCTAAGGAAAAGGAAAGGTCAGAACAAAAAGGGGATAAGAAGGTCAAGGTGATTGCTAGGGCAGTAGAGACTGTGAATAAAATACTCCCTACACCTCTCACATTTCAAGGAAAGGATGATGTTGAGAACTTAAATATGGCATTGGACAACTTTGACAACCATTTTGAGTCACTGTTGAAGATTGCAGAGGATAAAGTTGAGAAAAGATACCTTGAAAAGAAGTTGAAGGAATTCTGGTAGTCTATCTCATGGGACTTAGGCATTCTGAAAGCAACTACAATCAAAGCCAAAAGTTGTCTGGCACAAGGAAGAAAGGTATATAGCTATTGCATAAATCCTATCAGACATGTTAAGAATATAGAAGATATCTTAGCCAAGGATAGGGTTACATTAGACAACATGATGGACAGTTGTGAGACCTCCTCACAATCTATATCAGAAATGGAAAAGAAGACATCCAAAATTTTGGATAAGATAACTATTTTGAATACAGAAGAAGGGAGAGTAGTGGAAAGATTTGGTTTGTTAAAGAGTTTAATTACCCCCAAGTTATTAATTCTTGAAGCTCATCTCACAAAGATGGAGAAGATTGAGGGATCAATGGTGAACTCTGTACCCACTAAGATGAAGGCAGCAGAGACTACATCTTATGCACTGGATGGATTGATCCATGTTAGTGAAATTCTAATCAAGTCATAAGATGATGAAGTGAAGACCTTGGAAGACTCCTTCCAAGACATTCAGAATCTGGTGAGTAAGCACTAAGTCTTTTGTGCTTAAAATTTTGAAATTTTGCAAGTACCTTTGCCATTGATGTCAAAGGGAGAGAAGAAGAGAGGATAAAAATGAGGAGAAGAGAAGAAGAAGAAAAGAAGTAAATAAAAAAAAAAGAAAAAAGAAAAAGGAGAAAGAATATGTATATAGAGAAGTAGAAGGAAGATAGTATTTTGACACTTAGTCATTTTTCGCTAAGTGTTGCCATCAATGCCAAAGGGAGAGATTGTTGGCAAGTGATATTTTGGGAGCACTATGGATCACTTAAGGGTTGTCATTTATGGCGACACTTATGTTGGAGTGATCACATGAAGTGAGTATAAGTGTTGGAGACACAGTCATGAAAATGACTAAGTACATAATCAAAGTTACAGTATACTGCAGTACTGTTTTGGTCACCGAAGGTGATATATGATATATCATGGCTTGCGAACTTAGAGGAACACATTTTGTGATATGTATGACCTTCAGTTAAGGTCGCATATATTTTGATGCTGATATCAGTAAGTTACAGTGTTATGAAGGTATGTGAAGACAAAGGAACAGTGAAACAAAGCATATGAATAGTCGTGATGATTAAGGGAAGGCGAGATGGAATGGTAATGTGCTAAGTCAGATGAAGATTGTATATTTCTGACACTTGGGTAATATAAAATTTTTGACTCAGTATTTATTATTTGTATAAGTAATTATAATGTTTTGTGATGTATTTGAGAGTCGACTGGATGACAGAATTAATAAAAGTATAGAGTGTTTTGTGGAAGTGATAAGTGTGGAACTATGTGATAGACATGTATGTATGATAGATGCAAATTTGGGATAGTAGAGATGATTGATAGTAGATGCGAGATCAAAGATTGACAAAGCTATAACTGGAACTATCAAAGCATAGCAGATGCTTGTATTGTTCACTTTCAGAGAACACTTTTGTAACAAAATTTTGATTGTAAGATCTGTAAGCTCAGTACACCTTTAACAGGTTTTTTGTATACCCTTAACATGGTTTTGTATTCCTCTAACAAGGAAATGTACTATGTAATACTCAGCTCCTAACAGGGCTAGATCTCCTAATAGGGATTCAATATTTTAGTGCATAGTTGTGGGTACCATCCCCACCGGGGTTTTCCCTTGGCCTGGGTTTCCTCAAAAACAAATAATGGTGTTATGAGTTATGTGTTTATATTCTTTTTATTTCAACATTCATATGGTTTATTTTCAATTGGTTGACGTTTAATTTAAAGTGTTGTAATACTGATTCACCCCCCCTCTCAGTATTACATAATCCTAACAAGAAGGGCCAACACAATAGAGATAATCTAGTAAATTTGAGCTAGGAAGATACTCAAAAATAACTTGTTAGTTGGATAAAATTAGATACCCTATCAAGGAAGAAAATCAAGTAGAGATTTATATGCATAGCAAGGTGGTTGATAGCGAGGGATTGTATTTGTATGGCTAGCTTCTACATAGTGTCTAAGAGAAAGAAACCTTTAGCGAAATTATTGATGTAATATTTTCACCATGGGAGTCAACACAATATTTTTCAAGTTGTAGAGCATGCTTTCAGAAGGGACAATTGCATAGAGAAATAAAAAAGGAGCATACACTAGTCAAGTCATTTCCATGCATTATTCAAAATTATGCATCAAAGGAACAATATCTAGTCAGTTAGTAAAAGACAAGCATTAGGGAAAATGTTAGATATAAACTTGTTAGCTTCTTTAATGATGTTATTACTTACTCCAAGTTCTAACACTTTGGCTTAACAATAAAAGCAAAAGACATGTGTGTCATCAAGAGAGGTTGCCCTAAGGGAAAAACCCAAATGCTACTATAAAAAATATTATAAATTTTGAAAATTCAATTACCCTATTGCTAAATGGTATGAAAAAGGAAGCAAGTGATACACGCATGCAAACCAAACCTGGTATCTCATCATGATCTCCTTTAACTAATATTTTTATCCATACAAAAATTCCAATAATAATTGATACTTGAAATAAATAACACTTTTACCATTTTCATCAATAATATATATAAATTAAAAAATATTAATGATATCAATTTTTACAATTTATAATTTTAACTGTTATCTTTGAATTAGTCTATATGTGAGATTTTGTATAGTGTTTTGAATCACACTTTACCATCCATCATTAAGATGATAGAGTTAAAATAGAAATCATTTGTAAATATTTAGAGTTGAAATAGAATTAGACTATGTGTGAGATTTTTTACAAGGTAGAATGATACAAAATATTGATAGACAAATATTTTTCTTATCTTTCTATGGATTGTGAAATGTGACCAGAAACTTTGATACAAAAACTCACACACCATCTAATTCAGAAACAAAACAGAAAAAAAAATATTTCTATAAAATTTGATATATAAAGAAGGTTGGCTGAGCTCTCTATAATTCTCAATAGAATACTATCTAGTAACAATGCCAATTGTTACTATCCTCCATAAGAATGGCGCTGGCTCATCTCCATACAAAATGCACTCTAAGACAAATTTTTTTTTTTTTTCAGATTGGTGAATACACACTTTTTCCTTATTTTTTTGTGGATTTACAGCATACGGGATACAGATTATGAAGAACAAATGTTGAAAATTTCACAGAAATCCAATCTGTTATCTGTTTTTTCAAATTGGATCAAAAGTAAATTTTATATGAAACATAATGTCGTCCCACAAAAACAAGATGCCTACGTGTAGGAATGAGTAGACATTGAATGTTTCACCATGAAACCATAAACCTAAAATTGAATGGTTTCAAAAGAGCAATTCACAGTGCTTATATGGGGGGCAATAAACCGTGTTGGATGGGGAGAAACTTCAAGATTTTCAACTTCAAAAAAGTTTGTATTCAAAGAACTAACCCAGAGGGTAAAACCTGCAAAAACTAGTAGATATTAGTGGTGTAGCTAGTATTTCAAAGCCCTTTACTTTTCTGTTTACCTTGGACACCTCCCTGTGCATATCGGAAAATGTGGATGGAAAATGATAGCAAAATTTTTGACCATGACGATGTGATAAGATATAGAGAGAGCAAAACCCTAATTCTCGTAGTCTGGAAAACTCTGTTTTTTCCACGGCCAAGTAGTGTCATGATCATCGTGTTGTGGGTTTGCTTTGGAATGTTTCAGTGGGTTTTGTCTCTCGGGTGGAAACAAATTTTCTTGAGCCCGCTGGCCGATTGTTTGACGAAATCACTCCAAGAAATGTGGTTTCATAGATTGACCATTTTTACCAAGCGTGCAAACAGTGAGCATTTCGAAAGGCTTTCCAGCTCTGATTTTGAGGCTTCTAACACATTTTATTCTCCAAGGGTAATCTTCCATTCAATTCATTTCGTATCGAAGTTTCTATATAAGCTATTTTCTATGAATCTGGAACGCTTATTAAACAAGTTATTTTGTTTCAGGTGGAGGCTTTCTTTGTCACAGATTTCATTGGCTGTTGTTACTGGCTTCGTGTTTCATTGCGTTGATGTTTAGGTCAGCAAATGCTGTTTTAGGTAGTTTAGGGGAAAGGACCTAGTAGTCGCTCGGGCTAACTTCACACACCTAGAATTCTTAAACCGTAAGATGGATTTCATTGATTTTTTCGGTGTGCCTCCGTAGGTGAGTCAAGAGCTTAAAGCTAAGGTTTCAGCTTTTGGGTATTTATAGATTTCTCTATAGAGATCGCGGAGCGCCAAGTGGTCCAAAAGTACCCTTTTAAAACACTCGCCCTAAACCCAACACCTAGACCCCCAATAGTGGACCACTTAAAATTCAAAACAAAACCATATTATTACCACTAACTATTTACATAAACATTAATTTATAAATTGTTTTTAACATGAACCTATTCACTAAAAAAAAATAAGGTGCAAACAAATGTTTTAATAAACCTCATTATCCTCGACATTAAACAAAACTTCATTTAATTATACCTAAAGAATGGCCTAGCGTAACCACTCCTAACCCTATACCTGAACACCCTAACACTCCATGCCAAAATACTTTGACACGTTCGCAACTCATGCACTTCCACGCAATTGCCGACATGAAACCCTATTACAACTCACGGGGAACCCTAAAATCTATCATTTCTTGCGTATTCCTTTTCGAAGCCCTTGCTCGGCACTCGCTAAGTGAGTTTTCTATTTTTCTTGGATATTGCATGGCCAAAATCAGTAGTTTCAACACATTTTGCATGAACGATTATGTGGCGGCTTTCAAAGGTGTGCCGCTACTCAGTATATAAATTGTGAGATTTCCAGTGTGAAGTGGTGTTGATTTCTTTGGTTCGAGTTGAAATTGAGGGATGGAAAGTGAGGAGGCTTCTAACCCTATTGAAAGTGCTCACAACGAGCTTGCAGCACCCCCACGATGGCAGAAGAAGGTACTTTTGCTCTGCAGTTCTTTGTTTTTTTTCATTCTTTACCACCGTTGAGGCACCCAAATGCGAAATTTCTTATTCTTTTTCTTTCCCTCTTTTACACTGTCGGAAGTGTGCAATGGTTGAATTTTATAGTTTTGTCTGTGACATGGTTGAATTTTACAGAAGTGTGCAATGGTTGAATTTTACGGTTCCCAAATGCAATAGTTTGTGTTGGAAATGCTTATCATTCGTCACTTTCGGCATGGACTGAAGCATTTTTTGTTTCTGATCTTGGACAAGATTTACCCCATTGTCATTGGATGCCCTGGACTTCTCTGAGCACACTGAACTAACTCAGAATTCCTCATCTTTGGCATTGCTACACATTTCTGATACAAAATTCCCCACTATTGTTTCAACCATTGGATAATCTCATTTTCTCTATTTCAGCGTTTCTCATTTCAGAATCATTTAACTTCTTGTTCAGGTCATCATGTAATATAATTTATCTGGATCAACTTCATGCAAGTATTAATCTAGAGGCTAGACTAATGGATTTGGGTATTCCTTGATTTAGCTTGTATCTATTTTTCTCATTTTTAATAGCTCATATGTTTATACTGGGATGACGATCCATTTCAGATTTAGGATTTTTTGTTTATATATTCAGTTGTTAATTTTGTTGTGTTCATTATGATTGAATTTCTATACAATGTGCCATATGGCTAGAACTTGGCACTATAGCAGGTTGACAACCTGCTTCTGTAGTAAATTCAGATCTTGTTTCTATAATAGATTGAAAATCTATTGATGACAAACACAAGTTTACTAATTTTAAATTTAATGGCTTGAGTTAAAAATAACATTGTTTTTGGTCCTTTGGATATGGCTTTTGCTCTGCTATTTTTATATTGTTCTAGATATAGTTACAAACCTTCATTACAAATGTCAGTTTCACAAAAATATTACCTTTTTTTGTTTTCAATTGGATTTTCAAATTGCGGGCGACAAGAGATACTTGGATGTCCATACACCTACAATTTCCATATGCACACTTCCCCTCTCTATAAAGCTTAAGCACTTAATAAACATGAAAACATTAGATAAAACTAAAGACTTTGCTAGAGCAATTTTTTTATCAACCTTAAGACTTACTTTATTAGAGAAAAGGTCATCTCTTTCATAGGACCCCCCTATCACTTACTCCAGAATGTATGCTATATAAATTTTTTCAGAGGCAAAAGGACTGATAAGACAATGTGAGTACTTAGAAATAAAGGATGTTAACCAATATGTTTAAGCACCTCCTAGTACACCATAGAATGGTAAGCCTACTTGAAAAAAGATACCCTTAAAGATCAGTTAGACATAGCCCTTCCAATTTCAGTTTTGACAACCAAAGGCAATGGATATGCAAGCCTTGAAAAAGAAGAATTATATTGTGCAAGATTATCTGGTGGAATTTTCAAATTTTGTTTCACTAATGCCAAAAGAATAAGTATGATTTGCTTAGAAGTACATTATTATTATTATTATTAAAGAGTCACAACTATTTATTCCCGTATCTCTTCTTGCATAGGATGGAGATATCAAACATCATTTAGGGGTCATGGGGGAATGTGTGAAGATAAAAACATTTAGTACAGATGGAGGGCAATAAAATATTTTCTCATTGTTATATCCAATACGCTTGAGTTTGAGAAACAACCAAAAAAGGCTAGGATACATATATTCAGTGTCAATGATAAGAAACAGTGTCAAGGGAAATTATCTAAAGGAAATTATTAGTAAGTATCAGTGATAAAAAAAGGTTTGTATTTTTGCTTAGCAGATATTATCCAGAGAAGAAATTGATTTTTCCAAACTAAGCGATAATATATTTAGAACAACCTTCTTAAGTGACAACCAACAATCAATAGACCAATTAGCACAAGAAATTATATATATATATATATATATATATATATATATATATATATATATATATATATATATATATATATATATATATATATATATATATATATATATATATATATATATATATATATATATATATATATATATATATATATATATATATATATATATATATATATATATATATATATCATTCACTAGAGGAAAGGTATAGTAGATCATATACAAATTACCAAAAATCAGAAGTGACTGAGCATATTGAAATTTCATGTATTCAACTACCTATATCTGGATCTACTCGACAGGTCATCTGCCTCTTTTGAAAAACTAATCAATCGCAAGCATTTTAGAGAAGAAGTCTTAGATGAAGGGATTAGTGGTTGGGTAAAAAACAACCATATATATTATATTATTACAAGATCAAAACCTCAAGTTAGAAATAGCTATCATCTCTATCTAAGTGATAGTATTAGTCCACAACTGAATATGAGTAGGAATCACATCATGCATAGTAGTCTAGTTACTACAAGCAATTATTAGTCATAATTAGTGTGTGTGTGTGTGTGATCAATTGTATATTCATTGCAAACATCATCATATTACACCTAATGGAAATATATATAATATCAGTTCACTGGGCACACATATTGAATTCTTAAATTTTGAGAAAGCATACGTCAGTTTAACATAGTTTGGTCTTGAAGATCTTATTATTGCTACCTCATAAGTGTACAAGTGGAAAAAGATATTATAATCTTTAGTGAAAAGAGAATTTGAGGAATTGTCCCCATTATTCCAGTGAGCTAAGAAGGGGACGTTACATGTTTCCATGGGTGGGATAAAAATTCCCCTCCTATTGTAATAGTTAAGACTCTACATAACATCAGATGAAAGATCAAGGTGCATTCCAATAACCAAAGATGATGTTAATGACTATCAAAATTCCAACCTGCTTCAATGATTATAGATTCTATGAGTACCAGAAAGGCCAGATTATCATACTTCAGGAAAGAAAAAGTTATGTGCATTGATGCATTACATTGAATTGAATTTGGTTAACAAATGATTATAGTAAATGAATACGGTAACAAAATGACCAAGAATAATCACATTTGAAAAGATCATGATACTTGCAAATTCTGTAAAATGTCAAAACAGCCAGTTCCAACTTTCGCAACCTGCCCAAGAACAATTCAGGAAGATGGTGATTCTAGGCAGTCTGTCTAGCCCTGCAAACAAGACTCCACAATGAATTTGGTGGCTGTCTCAAACGTCATTTTAAGAAATGGTGATGTGTTTGAACCTATACCAATTCTGCTCATTGGCCTAAAACCACCATCAAATGTCATGAAATCTGCTATTAAACTCAAATGACGACTATTAACAGCTATCCCATAGGAATCAAATACACTTTTCACTTCTACAACAATAGTTGCACGAGCAGATTCAACACCATAAGTTTCAAGCATGGCATGTATATTATTTGTTGTTAATCCAGCCAAGTCAAGTTCATCACCAAGCATCAATAGAGCTTTAAAGTTGATTCCATCTGTCTGAAGTGTTGGAGTATTGGGATCTCCATTATAGTCTATGATGGAGCAATGGTCAATAATTGAGACAGAATGGACAAAAACTTGTTTTGCAACATTTTCTGCAATTTGCAATTTTTGGCACACATATTTTATGAAGTTAATTTACATGTGTAGTACTAAAACCTTTTTAATTAAATTTTTTGTAGTGTCGGCTCTTAACCTAATCATATACTTAAGAAGTTCTATATATATTCATCTTTCATGGTAACAAAATACAAGATGGAGAAGTGCATTAGATACTTGAGCAAGTAAAATATTTGTATTTCCAAGTAGAAGAAAGTCAGCCTCAAAAAGTTTCCTGCTCAACATCTTCTTCTTCAGCTTCTTCATCTTGCACAGTACTGCAATTGTCATCGTTATCTTCCATTTCTAATTGATTATCTTCATTACAAAGAGACATTTCATTCTCATCAACCTCGTCATCATAATCCATTTCATCTACCACCTGTGCTTTCCTTTTCTGAGCATCTACTCCTTCATCATTAGCTTCTTCATCCTGATCTTCTTCATCTTCCACTTGCTCCCCACCTTTTGACTTAACTAGAGATTCGTCATCATTGAATCCTGTTGTACCTTCCAAAATTTGAGAATCAGAAACAATTCGAATAGCATCATGTCCACCTTTTCTGGCCAATTTTTCAGCTGCCTTAACTTTCTTATTCATGATCTCTAGGAACTGACTATGAAACACATTCTCACACTTTCTAAGTGTTACACCTGAATAAGGTGGATAATATGTTGGAGAAAAAAGCTTTATCTTGAGCTTGTACATAGTAAACACTCACCCATTATGTACAAAAAAGGGTAATTTACAAACATCTAAACTTTCTATAAGGTCTGCAAATCGGATTCTCCTAAGTTTTGCAGCAATTCTTTCAACGTCCTTGCTGTAAATTGTCAAGCAAAGAAAAGAGACTATCAATAAAATGAAACCCAAAAAAGAAGCCATCATAAAAAATTACCATAATAAGTATTTTTAAAGTAGTCAACATCCACTCTTTGAAGTTGGAGCACCATAATGGTGAGTACCACTTCATCCACTTCTATTAGAGCACCAACATCAATACCTACAAACATGCTTTGAAATCTTTTTCTGCCTAAAAAAATACTTGGAGTACAACCATGATTGGAGGCAACTAGGTGAAATAGTTCTAATACTAGTTTCTAAGATTGTGCTTCTTGTGTTTCAGTTCCTATCCACTTTGGGGATCCTAGAGGTGGTATGTTTACTTCTTGAGACTCCTTGACCTAAAATGAATCAAAACAGATTGAACTTCTAGATTTTGACTTTTTTTTTTAAGCATGGGAGTAAACTACTCTGGAAAATAAGAAGAAAAATCCTCATTTGCAAGATCAAGACACCCTTAAACTGATGTTATTGTTTCTATATGCCCTTTCTCCCTTGAATCTTTCTTATAAATTTGATAGCTTTGTTTGTGTAAAGTTACCCTTTTTATGTATGTATGTTAGTACTGTACTAGAATCTTCATAACTTTTAAGCAAAAAATGTTTAAGTGAACATTGTTTATGAGATTGTCATTGCAGCCAGTATAAATGATAAATGTTTATAATTGCTTTTGCAGGTATGCAAGGCAGTGAAGACTTGAGGATGCATTTTGGATGATGTAAGGTCCAAGTAATCATGTTTCTTAACACTATTATTCAGTGTTTTTTAACACTACATTTTGATTTGGGAAATCAAGATCTTGCAGCTGTATATAATTTTGTTTACTGTAATAATATACATGTCACTTACTTTCTTTCATGCTTCCACCAGTGAATCTTTGGCAGGGTATGTTTTAATAGATGGAAATGTTAAAATAGAAGACACCAACAACATACTAGTAAAGTCTTCTTGACTTTACTAAGGCTATGAGTTGATTGAGTGTTTTTGAAGTTGTTATTTTGATGCATTGGTCTTTATTTCTGTTATTGCAAGTTTCAGTTGCATGTCAACTTAGTGTTCTTCAATTGCAGTTATTGAAGTTTGTATTGCATCAACTTTTTTACTTTACCAAGGTTGTGAATTGATTGAGTTCATGGAGTCTTCTTTATTTGTGTTTATTTTAAGTGTTAATTGCAATTGTTTTTAAATATTCAGGTGTAATGAAATCATAGTCTTCAACAAATATACAAGTATTCATTTGTTAGTAGACATGGATGCATATAGAAAATTTGATGAGTAGTAATTTAAAATAAGGTAGTCAATGTTGAGTTAGTTTTGTGATGTATTGGTTTCATACTTTACAAAATTAGGCCAGCATTGTGAAACATGAGACTGTGAAGCTTCCATTCATTCTAAATAATGCATACAGTAAACCATGAGCAACAAGAAAACCACGACCACAATAATATTAGATATCTGTACTAGGGGAAAATAGATTAAGTTGACATTGACTATATGCATGTTTTAAGTTTACATCATATGTGTAAACAATTTGAGTGTAATTGAAACAAAGTATCAATGTTGGGTTATTTTTGTAATGTATTTACAATTTAGTACATTAAAAAAGTAATTTACGTGTCAAAGTATTTTGGCATGGAGTGTTAGGGTGTTCAGGTATAGGGTTAGGAGTGGTTATGCTAGGCCATTCTTTAGGTATAATTAAATGAAGTTTGGTTTAATGTCGAGGATAATGAGGTTTATTAAAACATTTGTTTGCACCTTATTTTTTTTTAGTGAATAGGTTCATGTTAAAAACAATTTATAAATTAATGTTTATGTAAATCGTTAGTGGTAATAATATGGTTTTGTTTTGAATTTTAAGTGGTCCACTATTGGGGGTCTAGGTGTTCGGTTTAGGGGGTCTAGGTGTTGGGTTATTTTTTTAATGTATTTACAATTTAGTACATTACAAAAGTAAGTCATCTTTGTATTCATGTTTCTAAGTAACACATGCAATAATCCATGAGCAGCAAGCAAACCATGAGCACCATGAAAGTAGAGATGTCTTTAGTAATTCAAAACATGTCAGCTTGACATTGACTATATGCATTGTCAAGTTGACATTAAGTGCATACAGTATACATGTCAATGTTGAGTTAGTTTTTTCTTTATACTTAAAAATAGTAAGTCATCACTGAAATCTGAGACAACGAAGCTTCCATGCTTCCAAGTAATGCATATATTGAACAATCCATGTGTTAATAAGAACATACAAATTATATTTCAAACTTGTTCATCGCCTTTGATGACAGAAAACTAAAGCATATTTGAATACATTACAAAACTATGTCATCCGCATTCATTGTATAGTAATTGTTTCTTTTCATATAAAAAATTTACAAAAACATGAAGTGTAGCCCAAAAATCCTTATCCATAGCCTTCAAAAATTGATTTCAACCTTGTTCATCACCTTTGATGACTTTAAACTAAAGCATATTTGGAAACATTACAAAACCATATCATCCACATCCATCAAAATTTTTCATCTAGATAAACTGCCCTTAGTTGTCCATAAAACCAGGAAACAGAATAGGACTCGTGCAGCCAATTCCATTATTGTCTCCTCCACTACTAGGTGATGTGAATTGAGTTGGAGTGTACTTAATCAAATTAAATAGCTGAGCCAGTATTGTGCTACTGTGGTCAGCATTGATTGCCACCTGTGAGGACAGTTCAGGGTGTTGCACTTGTGGGGCATTAAGATTTGCTATTGTGGGGGCCAAAATATTGATCATGTCAAGAAATGTTCGGTGTTGAAAGGGAAGAGGTGTGTTGGGTGTACTCACTATCTCTAAGGCAGCTTGAATTACTATATCTTCAGCAGGTGCAGTAAGTGTAATGCCTGTATTTATGGAAGGTGTGTTTCCTTTGTTACCTCTATGCCATTTAGGGGCATTTGGGTTTTCTGCTCTTTCTCTCCTCACCTATTCCTTCTGGCGTGCCCTCTCTTCAGCTCGTTTTGCTTTCTCTGCAACATCTCTTTTCCTTTGTTGTTGTCTCTCTGCCCTTAAAATTTCTGCTGCTACCGCATTGGCCTCTCTTTTAGCTTTCCTTTGTCTCATCTGTTCCTTCCTCTTTATTGTATTCTCCTCTAGTTGCTTCTTAAACTGTTCTTGTTATTGAAGTTGTTTGATGTATTCATCAGATGTTAGTATCTGTGAATTCCTTCTTAGACGAAGAACACCATGGTGTTCCCTATGTGCAGATTGTTGCATCCTTTGCATGGGCAATACTAGGAATCTGCTGGTTGTACCTATAGGTTGTTCAGTGTCAAAAGGCGTGCATGGCACAAAGTCAGCATCACCATCATGGTCGCTTGGGTGTTGGGTATTATCACAAGACTGATTATCTATTTCATCCCAATTCTGTACATTTTTGAAGTAGTGTATAACATCAGCTGGGTCAACATGTGGCACTGAGGGCATTGACAAGGAAATGTCCTCCTCCACACAGTTAATTGGTTGCCCAATATTTCTGGCTACCTCTTGCAACCAATCTGGTTGTGAAACTTGTGTTGGCAAGCTCAAGCCAACATCAAATCCCAATCCATCATGGTTTGTTGGCTGCTCATGGTTTGTTGGTTGCTCATGATTTGTAGGTTGCTCTTGGTTTTCTTGTCCCCCATCGATTTCTTGATGTGTGTGGTTTGCTTGTTGCTCATATGTTGCATTAATTTCTGGCCCTTGATAGGTTTCATTATAATTTCTTACAAAATTGTGAATTGAATCTTCATCGTATCCTCTAAATTGCATAAATGCTTCTACAGCGATTGCCTCCCCCTCCTCTTGTAGTGTATTTCCACAGCCAATAATATTTGCACAACCTGCTAATCTTGTTGATCCTGGAACTATAGGTTCAGGTTGAGGCTGAACTGATTCCATTCTAACATCCTCATCAATAATAAAACCTTCACTTGGCCTCATGTTGTCCACTAAGGCTTCCCGGTTGAAAGGCCATATGCCTGTCCTGCGGAATCCACTCATTATATTGCTGGGGTCAGTGCCAATTTGAATGCTTTGCTGGCCAGTGTTGCCAACTCTTCACGTCCAATGTCAATTTGAGGGTTGTTTGCCAACCACAAGTTTCTATGTTGTTTGAAATATGTCTTAAATGGTGAAAAAACACTAACATCTAATGGTTGACACTTATGGCTAGTATGTGCAGGAAGTGTCAGTAGATCTATTCCCATTGTCTTGCTTTGTCAATTGTATTCCATGCAACATGGCTGCCATGACCATCAAATATGAGAAGTACTCTGTTTGAGGGAGACACACCACTAGGGATGTTTCTTGCAAACTGCTCCAGCCAATTCAAAAACAACTCCTTCGTCATCCATGCATGTTCTTGTACTGACATGCACGCCCCAGGCTCACAATTGACTATATAATTTTTAATCTATCTCTTTGCTTTGAACAAGTAAAATCCGAGTATGCTCATGCCAGCAGCATTCACACATGCAAGAACAGTGATCCATTCCCTGCTTTTGGAAATAAGTTGTGGGACGTTTCTGGCTCCCATATGTGCAATCACTCTCATACCACAATTCCTTCCAGCTTGCACTCTAGTTTCATCATAGTTCCATATTCTACTAGACCCGTAGTGGTTGATGTTGTAAACCATTTCTAGGTTGTCATAAAAACATGCAACTATGCTAGGACGAACCATTATAGCTCTGTCTATGTCCACACCTTCTGCTGTTCTAATACTCAAGTCCTTATGGTGACGTTTGAAACCGTGCCACCATGATCTTCCTGGCATTCCATCTGTAAAAGGGTTAACCCTTCCTGCAACTACATGGGCAACAATTTGCTGTAGCTGACTGATTTGTAGACCATTTCCCATATCCACCATGTCCTTGCACCACTTGACAATATCTGCCTCCTCTTCATCAGTTAGGACTGTTTTAGGCCCCTTCCTCCTAGTGACAGTATTACCCATTAGCCATTGTCTCAAACTAGAGACAGGTACCTTCCACTTCTTTGCTGAACCCCTTATTGACATACCACCTTTCTCAACACTGCTAAGTGCAGCTTCCATATCCTCAATTTTCCATCATTTTATCGAGGTTGGATGAGAAGTGCTAGTTAAGGAAACTTCCCCTTCATTTCCTTCATTTACATTCCCATCTACTGCATTGAGTGCAGGAGCATCAACAGAGACTTGTTGTGGATTAGAAATAGGAGTGTCAACAGCATCAACAGAGACTTGTTGTGGATTGGAGATAGGAGAATCAGTAGGAACATGGTCTGAATTGGCATTCACATTAACCTCAGTATCAATGAAATGCACTCCACGAGTAACTCTTATACTTTTACGAGCACTCTTTGTTGTCCTCGTCTTTCTTTTTCCCATCATGCTTATAACACCTCAAATGACTTTTCTTGAGTCTGTGTACACAAATTCATGAGCACAATGCACATAGGAATAAAAATTAGATTTCTGTCATGAAAAATTAAATTAGATTTCATATTTAGAGTGTTCAATTGAAGTGAAAGTTTTGTAATGTTTTCATTGAATACATTACAAAACTTAGTCACATATTTCACAGTGCTGGCCTAGTTACTCATTGAATACATAATAAAACTCGAGGTGCACTATGCTAACTTAGTTTTTCAATGCAGGTAAACTTCATAGTTTCATATTTCATAGCGCTAACCCAACTAGCCCAACATTGTTATGTACTCAATGAATACATTACAAAACTAACAATAATTATTGAAATGTACTCATGGAAGCTTTGTATTGCATAAGTTATTTTTAAAGCATGGAAGCTTTTTTATTTGATGAAATTGCTGGCTTAGTTTTGTAATGTATTGATTGAATACATTAAAAAACTAAGTCAGTTCTGTGACTGTAAAACAACAGACTACTACGAAGCTTGCATGAATTAGAAAAGACTTATAATTCAAAGGCATCTAACTATAACGAATAGTACATCTATTCATTGAATACGTTGCAAAACTAAGGCTGGACTAGGTTGTACTATGCCGACTTAGTTTTGCAATAGATTTGCACTTACAGTAAACAGTACGGGAGCAATATCTTGGTAATAACAACAATTAGTAAGCATAACAGTACAAGGAATAAACAATTTAAACAATTTAAATGCTGAGCATGCACTAAGTTTGTTGCAATTTCAAGATAACAACTAAATTTACTGCATATCTGAAGGTGTAAAACTCAATGCGGGACTTTAGCAATTGAAATATGCCTCAAACTTAAGCACCAAAGGCCAAGCATTTAATGTGAATTTGCAATCACAAAAAAAAAGGAAATTCCATCCAATAAAAAGGCTCCAAAATTCAACCTTGAAATAACAAAGGGGATCAAATTAAACGATAAGGCCATGGATTCAATGCAAGAGGTAACTGTCATCAAACAATGGATTGCAGATATTTAGAAATAATTGCATTGGCAATTGCATTATATTCAAACGACCTTCTATATAAACAAGGCAATTCACCACAATTTAGAGGTCATTTTCTAAATCGCAAATGTAGGGAAAACTCTGAGGATTTGAACCATTCAAGGCAGACTGCAGAGTTCTTTTCAAACACTTTGTTTGCAGGATGTGACAAATTTCAGCCCATAGTATTTTTCATTTGAATTTGCAAGCTATAACAACTTTCACAGTCACACATTAGAGCATTGGAACCCAATTTCAAGCAACTACCAGAGGAGTCCCTAGGTAACTGTTATTAAATAATGGATTTAAGATATTTAGAAATAATTGCATTCGCAATTGCATCATATTCAAATGACCTTCTATATAAACAAGGCAATTCACCACAATTTAGAGGTCATTTTCTAAATTGCAAATGCAGGGAAAACTCTAAGGATTTGAACCATTCAAGGCAGACTGTAGAGTTCTTTTCAGACACTTTGTTTGCAGGATGTGACAAATTTCAGCCCATAGTATTTTTCATTTGAATTTGCAAGCTATAACAACTTTCACAGTCACACATTAGAGCATTGGAACCCAATTTCAAGCAACATTAGAGCATTGGAACCCAATTTCAAGCAACTATCAGTGGATTCCCTAGATTTCAATCAAAGTAGAGTGTTCAATTGAAGTGAAAGTTTTGTAATGTATTCATTGAATACATTACAAAACTTAGTCACAAATTTCACAGTGCTGGCCCAGTTACTCATTGAATACATAATAAAACTCACAGTGCACTATGGTAACTTAGTTTTTCAATGCATGTAAACTTAATAGTCTCATATTTCATAGTGCTGACCCAACTGGCCCAACGTTGTTATGTACTCAATGAATACATTACAAAACTAACTATAATTATTGAAACATACTCATGGAAGCTTTGTATTTCATAAGTTATTTTTAATGCATGGAAGCTTTTTTATCTGATGAAATTGTTGGCTTAGTTTTGTAATGTATTGATTGAATACATTACAAAACTAAGTCAGTTTTGTGACTGTGAAACAAACAAAATATAAACATAAAAATAATTGGTAAGTATACAAAAACAAGAAGATAGAAAATTTGATATCTTAGTAGACTTTAATCTATAGCAAGTAGTAATTTTTTTTAATAAAATCAGTTAGTAAGAAAACAAACAAATAGATATCCTACTAACCTAAACAAAGCTGAGAATGATGGAATAAATCACTGACAACAATTAACAACAGCAATTAACAGAGAATAAATAGTAGCAGTCAACACCAACAGCTAGCAGAGAATAAAACCACCAGCACCAGTAGTTAGCAGAGAATAGAACCACCAGCACCAGCAGTTAGCATAGAATAAAACCAGCAGTTGTCAAACAAAAATTCAAATGGATTTCACACCGTAGTATTCTGTTCTTATAGGAATTTGGTCATTAATAAGTGGTTGGTCAATTTGAAATTTAAAATACGGTGGGAAAGAATAGAAAGCAATTACTTCATAATTTTTTAAGTTTAGTATGTAAGTGGTTGGTCAATTTGAAGTTTAAAATATGGTGGGAAATAATAGAGAGTAATTACATTAAATATGTAGTTGATACGGTGGCATTGTGAAATCAAATTTATAATTTTTTAAGTTTACTATGTATTGTTTATTTTGTAAGCAATTGCATTATATATGTACTTCATACGGTGGCATTCTGAAATCAAATTTATAATTTTTTAAGTTGTCTATGTATTGTTTATTTTAATTTACACATTTATTATTTTTTAAGTTGTCTATGTATTGTTTATTTTAATTTAATTGGTGAGCCTTACACCTTACCTGTTCATGCAAGTGCAACTTGCAATCGGATTAAATGCTAAAAGATGACATACCTTGTTGCATAATAAAATCAACTATGCACCAATAGTTGTGCATATGTTTAGTTTATTAAATATGGAATGCACCAAAAGCTGTGCATATATGTACATAAATTAAATACGAAATGCACATTAATAAAGTACATTTATATTTTGGAACCAATCTATTGACTTTGTAAGTGTATGCAAATATATATGTTTTTAAATAACAATGTAACATGTTTTGTGCAATTTGATTTCAAATATAAACATTATTGTACCAATAAGTGTTCACATTTAGTGTTTATTCAATAGTATAATTGTGGATAGTTATTGGTGTGTGAGATATTATTTTTTGACATTTTTGTGTTTAAAATAATGGTTATCAAAAAGTGAGTTTTTGGGGGGTATCTATGACAAAGCTATAACGGTTATTGGACCCCCTATTATCTACTGGGTCCTTTCCCCTAGGTGGTGTCTTAAATTTTTCATTTGTTTGTATTGTGGATGAAGATTCATTGCAAAATATCTAAGAGATTATGGATGGTGGATTCAATTTTTAATTTGTTTGCGTTGTAGTGTTTAGCACTTTTAGTCTAAGAGTCAACTCTTAGTGTGTGAGATTTAAGACATTCAATTTTGGTTGAGGATCTATGACAAAATATCTAAGAGATTATTGGGAGAGTCAGGGTAGGAGATTTGTCCTATATGTATCGTTAGACTAAACCCTTGATTCCTCTCCATAAAGCCATTACTATATTTCCATATCAAATCACTATATTTCATAAAAGGTCATATTTCTAAAAGCAAATTTTGAGTAAAGGGAAAAACCGTTGGTCTATAAACTCTATCTTAAATTTTTTTTGTTTTGAAATGTCTTTTTATTGAAATTTAGTAACTTCGAGGGAAAACTGCTTGACAAATAAATACATTCAATTAGTGAATAATTGATGTAGATGAAATGAGTTATGATTGATAATTGAAATTATTGAAAATTAAATGTAGAATTTGATATGAATCAAATGTGATGTTTAGATTAAAATTAGATGATGGAGAAGCAATGTGATTTGATTTGCCTACATTTGGTATTTTAGGATTGACTTAGACAAATATGTTAGATTCTAAAAAATAATTGTTTTTGGTCTAGAACATTTGAATGACTACAAAACTACCCTCTATAAGTATAAATGTGAACTTGCAAACTTGATATGAAATTGGTATATATGATTTGTAAAACATTGATTGTTGAGATTTTTTCACCTTTATTTCTATTGTATAAATGTGTATAAGGATTTAAGGTATTTAAGAATGACACTAGAGAATCTACTAGGTTGAGAGGGTCATGTTATCTTTAGTTAGACCCTTAGAAAATTAGATATATGACATCGAATGAAAGGTTTAGAGATGAAAATCAAGCATGCAACAAAACTAGTATGATATATTTTAATAATTCTCTAAAAAACACTACTAGAATCCTCTCATAAAATTTTCATTAATAAAAATATTAGTGATCTCCCACATCTCAGTTCCTTTCAAGATGAATGAATGAAATTCTTTGAATACAACCACCAAATATACAAATAATTATAATAAAGGCTAAGAGGGCTCACAATGTAACCAATGAAAAGGTTGACAAGGTGTTAATTTTAACTTTAATATTTGAAAGATTGAGATTTATATTTATTTTTGTGGAAGTGACCTTGGTCAAGTCTACACCCATATATCTAATCCAAGGTAATGAATAATAGTCCTATAGGGATCAAGAATATGAATTTAAAGATAAATGATAGAGGATTGGCATATGGAATATAGTGAGATAATTATGCCAACCGCTAGACATTTTTCATATTTATGACACTATAATTAAATTGAGTTGAAAAGAAAAGAAAAGAGGTCATGGGTGTATCGATTTCACCTTTGGACAACTAGTTTCCAAAGTGGCAATTCCTAAAAAATTTCAAGCACATATGTACTTGACCCACTCAGCTATTAGATGCTCTCTTTAACTTATTTTAAAATTGAACATAAATCATTAAAAATTATTCTTTTAAATGCATATAAAAAGTATATAAACATGGAAGTTAACTTTCATCCAAATACACAAGCCCATTAAAAAATATAGAGAAAAATAGTCTATAGGCTAATATTTTCCATTCTACTTTTATGCCACTTTGGTTCATGTTTTGGATGCATAATGAGATTAGAACATGATTTTCCCATTTAGCCAACTCACTCATCCAACAACTTGATCTTTCACACAAATATATATTTTACAATACATAGAATTATTTTGACTTATGGTGCCTACAAGAACTTGAGTCCCAAAATAGTGCAAAAAGTGGTAATATTTTCCTTGGTTTTCAAATTTTGTGTCAATTGATCTAAAAATTTAGGACAATTAAATATTGTATCTCAAAAAAGTTAAGTTTAATATGAAATAGAATGCTCCGAGTCTACTTTTCAAATATGTAATTTATTTCAATACCCACATGGCAGAAATTGGTTTTTAGTAGGTATGTGTAAAAAAACCTTTTTGAAAATGCCTATCTCAAGATCATACCATGCGCGAGTACAACCACCATATTTTGACCTAAATAAAAGTTCTATTGTAAATCCTTTTGGGAAAATATGTCTACAACACTGAAGATTGTTTAGTATTTTTTTGTATTTTTTAAATAGTTTTTGTAGTTAATTTTTTATATATCTGAAATCTACACATTGTTATCTATAATAGGTTTTAATTTTATAAAAAAATTCAATAAAAGGGAACTAGGTCACATGTGTGGAAATTAAATATTTTCTATAGACATTAACATAGCCTTGTATGTGCAGGTCTAAGGCTAAGGGTTGGCCTCACCACGCCTTTCCCAATCCAAAACCCATAGAAAAGGCTACGTTGGGATTTCAAAATTTGAATAATGGGTATCAATTACATAAATGTTATAAGTTTTTATGTGAAATGAGTTCGTAGGATTTTTTTAATTAAATGACATTACAAAATGTGTACCCATTTTTAAAAAATAATTACCCATTATTTTTAAAACAAATACTTTCAAAATAATAGGTAACCATTTTTTTCTTCAAAAAATAAATACACTTAAGTAACGAGCAACCATTTTCTTAAAAAGATTACCCTTTTTAAAAAACAAAATGGGTACCTATTATCTTTTTCATCTCAGGGTCTCGAGGCATCTTTGCCCCCATACTTTTAAATTTAAATTTACATATTCCATGGTCAAGATTCCTATGATATGATTTTTATTTGTTAGTTTGGGTGCCTAAATTTCAGATTCATGCATTATAAAAATGTATTTATTGGAATAGCTATTAGTCATTCACACATAGAAAGAACATATCCTTGAGTAGTATTGGAAGAATGTAAAATTTCTTGTATAATAGACTTTTCCTTTCTAGCTCAACATATTTTTTAATTGCATGGAAATGGGAGACCAAAAGGGTGTCTTAATTGGCCACTTTTTAAAAATTAATAAAGATTGATTTTGGAAGAAAAAATTAAGATATTTATACTCAAAATTTGATGACCTAACAAGAACAAGAGTCATAGTTCTCTAAATCTACTTTCTAAACTACTAATTAATTTTAAAATTGTAAAGATTAAGGGTTTAAAATATGTGGTCCATAGAAAGTGTTCTTGTTTTTGTTAGAAAAAATTACATAACATCTATTGTGGCCTATCTAAAATGTTAACTTTTTTTGAGTTTTTCAAAAATTACTTTGATAAAATATTAGCTAACATTTTGTATTTTATGCCCATTTTTTGTTATTTTTTATGAATAGATGACGTGTTTACTAATTTTTGAAGTGTACATGTCTTTAAAAAATAGTTTGTACACCCCTAACTTTTTTGGAAACTACAATCCTAAGCTGCATGATGGATGGGCCTTGGGTCATTTCTACCTTGAAGCGGAAGGGAAGAAGACCCCCATGAAGAAAGCTTGGGCATTATACAAGGCTGACATAGTAAATGAATACGATTTGTCTAAGTAGATAACAAGGATCTCTTTGCAAAAGAGGTAGTGGAAAGGCTGAAGGCCATAGCTGGCGGGATTATGTATCTTTATCATTGATTTGATCTGGGTCATATGTATTAAGAGTTGAAGCTCCATCTCCCTATGTAATAGTTTTTTTCAAATATTAATAGGAAGGGTATTGCCCCCTAGGCAGAGCTTACTTAAAAAAAATAAAAAAATTTGGAGACTAATTGAAAATTATTTTTTACTATGTCTAGAATAGAGTTGAGTTTCTAAAAATATAATTCATTTTAAATTTTGATGGATTGGTAAAAAAAATGAAGTAAAAAAACCCTATGTTATGTTTTTGACAAAAATTGAGACACCAACAAAATAAATTAAATATCAAAACCTTATAATGTTTGACATTGAAAGGGATGCACACTTCATAGAAATCATGCTTGATATTGTGTTATTTTTAGAATTCAATGCTAAAAGTAGGTTTATGGATCATGACACAACATTGGATACCCAAGGAAAATCTAACCTTAAGGGTTGGAAATAATCAAAGGAAACAATAATGTAATGTGTGTTATAATAAGCTCACATTTGTGTGAAGAGAAAATAGTCTCTCTCTCTTTCTCTAGATATCTATCTATCCCTCCCCCTCTCTAGACCCATCTCTCTACTTTTCTCTGTTTATATTAATTTATATCTCTATCTCTCTCCCATTCTCTACCTACCTCTTTATCTCATCCACTATCCCTCCCTCAAGCTCTATATCCCTCTCTCTAACCCTCTTTAGACCTTTATTTATTTATCCATACCTCTCTTTATATCTCACTTTGTCTCTCCCTTGAGATCTAGACCTACCATCTTGACTCTCCCTCTCTCCTTCCCCTCCTTTTTCCCTTTCAGACATCTCTTTTTGACTCCCTTTTTTTTTCCTACATGCTCTATTCCCTCTTTATTTCTCTCCATCTCACCACTTTATCTCACCCCCCAAGTCCCTCCCTATCTCTCTAACTCTCTCCCTCTCTCCTTATTGAAATGATCAAAATAGATTATAATTCACTCATTTTGTAAGGCAAGCACATTATGAATTGGTAATAATTGAGCCTAGGGTTTCTTAATACCAAGCCATAATATGATTACGTTATAATGTTCTCATGATATGTCTTGTATGAGACTAAAAAGTGGTGTGGCTTCTTTTTTATTCTTCAACTTTCTGCACTAATGCACAAATTGGATGCTTCTATAGATTTGTCTATTTACTTATCTTCGCTTATGATTAATCATAATAAAAATACCTCTAGGAACACCTTCTTAAGTCCAACTGAAACAAAAGTGAAAGAAATATTATCCACTTTTAGCATGTCTAATCATCACTCACTCTTTATTGATAAGTTGATCTAAATTCACCCTTTAAGAATGAACTTTTCTTGGCCTTAAAGCGGATTGATTCCTCTATAATTATGACTAGTGATTTTGATATTGAGTATGTGGTTGTTTATGAAATAAATATTGGCTAAAATAATAATGTGTTTTATGGCCTACAAAAGTAATGTTTAAGATTCTTAGAGAGTAGAAGGATCAATTTACTATTTCAACAGATATTAATCTATCTAGTTGATTCCAAGAGTAGGTCAAACAATAAATATTTAGGATTCTTAAACTATAGAAAAGATAACTTGTTGTGTTTAGTTCATGTTTTTTATTTACTTTATCATTTTTTGAGAAAACAAGATTAAAAAAACACATTCTAGATGTTTTAACCTAATCAAAGCTTGTTTAAAATTCTCAAGTAGTACAAAAAATGTTAGCATAGTGATACATTAATCATTTATAACAAAAACATGGTTGTAAAACATAATATTTTTATCTTATTAAAAAATTGTTTAATTTATTTACAATTTACAAAAATGGGTTGGAAAATACTATTTTACTAGTAAACCAACATTGCTATTTATTTTTTCAATTCCCAAATCATAAAGAATATATTTGATGCATATCAATATTCATATAATCACAAATTTATCACTTTATTTTTGGAAATGCCACAAGTTCAATAACACATGTTATTCACCTTTTAGAGCTCCCTTTTAGAATCCAAAAATAGTAAGGAATACAATTTTGTCTCTTTGGAAGCTAATGATTTGTGTTTTGTATGGATGAGATGTAACCCAATAAGAGGCTATTTATATTATGTGACTATGTTGTGCCTATTTTTTTATGGTGTTTTCCCCTATTTATTTGATTTTTTTTTTAATTTAAAAAATATGTTGTAAAACATATATTATTTTGCAACTAGTACACATTTTGAAATTTGAAGGTTCTAAAATATGATGTAGAATAAATATAATGAATAGATAATTATCCCTTCTATTTATGTAAGAAATTATAAGAAATGTCGAGGAAAAATATAATAAAATTGAATAAATAATTCTCCCCAAACTTACACCTACAATTCTATTAAAAAACACATATAATTCTCTATATGAACACTTGCAATCAACTTCAAAACACCTAGAAAATTCTATTTGATTGTCTAATTCATCTCTCAGCCTTTATTTCATCTGAATATAGAGCATAAATAGTTTAAAAAAATTTCTAATGTGCAAATAAACATTCATATTTATAAAAACGAAAAAGGTGGAAAATATATCAAACAAATATTTGTGACAAAGAACATGTAAGAAAAACTTCTTGTACATAAAAATGATGATAGATATATCTAATAATAACAAGTAATGATAAAGAAATTTCTTGAATTGTACAATTATATTGACAAATATATTGACTAAATTTGAAACATTATTATAAATTTCAAAAAAACAGTAATTAAAATTAATATACCTATAAATGCCAAACAAGGAAAAATATGTAAAACAAATGCTTTAACCATACCTATAAGTACATATAATATAGAACTTAGCTTTGGCCCTCTAACTTGAGATTAAACGCAGGGAAATTTTATGAAATTTTCAGAATGAATTCTTCATAATCAGAAAAGTTTATGGTAGAAAACAACAAAAAAATCTTCGAAAAAATCGTTATATTTTTGCAGATCTAAAAAATTCAATATTTTGATTTTACAATGCATTGTCGAGAGTATAGCCTGCCCCATATTTGAAGGTATACCTTAAAAAAATTTGAAAACTATTTTTTATCAGGGGCGGTAGCCCAAAGTCTGGAAAGTGTTCTACCTGAGAAGGCTTATTTTTTGTTTGCGGATAAAGAAAGAGAATGGCATCACAGGATGACTTACTTTTCCCAGATTGGGTACAACCAGCCAGGGTATTTGAAGGACATTTCCTGCATAAAACAAAACTTTTCCAGCCAATAACCAGTTTCAAATTCTGTAATTAGATATATTCTTAAACAAAGCTCTTTTGTCATTCAAATGTACATCATGGCCATTTAAGATGAAGCAAGAACGACTACTTCGTAAATTGTGATCATTTTACTAATGGTGGAATCATTTATACCACCCTGAATCATACAAACCCATGCACCAAAAGTTTTGTGCCCCGGTTTTCTGCCAAATAGTAATACACGTATTTGGCCCTGTAAATACTAATCTGCAATCTTTTTAACAAAAGAGATTAGATTGAATCTGGTTTTTTTGTTTCCCCATGAATAAGGCAATGGTTCGATTTGTAGATTTTCTCTCTTTGCTCATTTTGGGCACAAGCTCAATTAATGGCACTCCACAAAATAACTGGCAGGAGGTTCACCTCAACTGTCATAATGGGCATGTACAAGCACACACATTTTTTGAAAAAATGAGGATCCATGATATTCTGTTTGAATGATGTGGGCATTCAAGATTTGAGTTTTCTCAAAAATAAATCCGTGCTATAGATTCGGGAGGCCACGATTAGAACTCATTTCACATTGTGAAAAAATTCTTTACAAATTTATGTTCTTGCAGGTTGATAATGGCCTTACTGGATTGGATGAACTGGAATACTCTGTAATGAGAGAGTAAGTTCTGTTAGTCGGCGGCCTGTTTTGACATGGGACTTCTTTTCATAGTCGATGCACGGGCCAATAGAGAGCTGCAACCAGCCACCAGTTTCGGGCAAATCTTTTTCTTCACCGGCGGCGCCGCCAAAACTGTTACATCTGTCTTCGATTGCGGCGCTGTGATTCGAACTCGAGTTGCTTGCCGGGCTTGTTCTGTAATCTCTTGATGTCACAACAAAGCCTCCATTGTTAGACCCTGCCACAGTCGCTGTTGTTTCTGAGAAGTCGGATTGATGCTTTGTAGGAAGAAATTGAAGTTCTCTCTGCTCCAAATTCAGCCACCCACAATTCAACGGTCTATCCGCCATTGATATCCCGGAAAGAACTTCGTTTGAGCTGCTAGTCGCCACTGTCAGACATGGCTGTCTTGACGGATCATTGTGCCCAAAAGTCGCTCTCTCTTTCACTGCAATGCAGTCGTCGTGGTGCTCAATGAAGCTCTCCACTCTGCAAAGATCAACAGCAGAAGACAAAGTTTAATGTATAAGGAAAATTGCAAGAAACAAGTTTTAAATCAATATCAGGCCGAAAAAGATTTAGATTCATTTAGATGCTTACAAACTCGACTGATTCTTATATATAAATACATACATAATAATAAATACAGCAAAAGCCAACGGTGTTCTTTGAAACTTTTCACTCAACAACAACAAAAACCAACATGAACATAATTACTGCACTCAATGTAATTTTTGTAGAGAAATTAAAGCCCTTAAATGGCTCTCCATAAGATTGGCCTAGCAGCTATATGGATACATATATAAATAAACACAAACATATAAATACCTTTAAAAAACTATAAAAGGGCTGCTTCATATATATATACATAAAATAGGTTTAATGTAGATTTAACAGTTTATAACAATAGTTGCAATTTTCTGGAATTAGATTGTTTCACTATTTTTTGCATTAACCTTTCGAATCATACTTTGTGATTCATTATCAGGATGAGAAGAGCTAGAGGAAACAAAAATAATAAATCACAGCATGTGATTCGAAATATTGATACAAAAAATAGTGACACAATCTAATTCCAAAAAATTACAGCTATTATTGATGGATTGTAGAAATTTCTTCATGTTAGTTTATAACAAGCCTACAAACACTGATGAACCTGAAAAGTTCAGTGGGAGAAAAAATTCAGTAGTTTCAAAATTAGTAGTGTTCTAAGTGTTGTCTGTAATCGGTAAGATCACTCCTTTTAGCTTTTCCATAGTTGATGCAATATCATTTCCCTATATTTTGATATTATACTGATATTCAACATTGGTTGATGGTCTTTTAAGGCCAAAACAATTCTGATCCTTTTTAATATTTATCTTTACATACATAAATATCTGGAGAAAAATCTGAAAAATCTGAAACAGTTGGTTTATTTAGAATGAAGAAACCAGTTTAACCTTTCTATAATCTATAATATATCGAATGAACAAATAAACTCTTAAACATGACCGATAATACTAACATGAGATATGTCATATTACATACCTTGAAAAGACTTTGCCGCAATCACAAGAATGGCCTCTGGTGCCACAGGTCTTGAGGTGGGCTTTGTAATCAGATTGAACAGCATATCCCTTGGAGCATTTCTCACACTTCCATTGTTTCTCAATGCTGTGTTTTCGCCTGAAGTGTTTCTTGATGCCAACCAGGTCTCCAAGAGCATGGCAAGGATCATTGTGCAGGCAGGTCGGGTCTGGGCACACATATACCCGTTTCCTAATCTCAGGCGTGGGTCTTTTCAAGAGTTTCCAAGGGACTTTGTGCCTGCGCCTGTGCATCTGCAGATTCTGATCCCTCTGGAAACCCTGGTTGCATATCTCGCACACATATCTATCGGATTCCAGTAATGTCTTGGGAGATAATGCCACCACCTCTGCATCGGGATCTGCGTAGAACAACCCAATTTTCCAGCACCCACACAATCAAACATACATACACATGCAAGGATAAACAATTGGATGATTTTGTAAAGTAGGAAATTCTTACCAGGTGTGCCTGCAGGGCGGCGTTTTCTTTTGTTCTGGTTGTTGGTGGTGGAGTTTGCAAGAGGAGATGATGAATTATTAATGCCCGGAATGAGTTGCATGTAGAGACAAGGGGAAGAAGAAACTGCAGTTCCTGGTGAGGGCAAGGCTGTCATATTGGGGTCTTCTGAGGTGTTGGAAATAAGTCACACTTAAGTCGATGATGAATTGATCAAATAGAAACAACTATTTTTTTGAATAAAATCAGATTTGAGTCAAGCATAGATTGATCGAAGAGATAATAACTCAATCTATCAAAGATAGACAACTACCCTTGAGTTGTTAGAATTAAGTCATGCTTGGGTCGACAACGGATCGATCAAAAGCCCATAGTGACTCAAACAATCAAAGAGAAACAACTATCCTTGAATTGTTGACAATAAGTCACACTTGATTCAATGACAGTAGCTCAATTGATCAAAGAAACAACTACCCTTGAATTGTTGGAAATAAGCCACACCTGAATTGACAAAAGAAACAATAATTCAATTGATAGAGCGCTCCAACAACAAATGGAAGTTGCTCCTATACAAGATCTTGAAAGATCATTTGAGAGTGCTTCTAGGCAGATTCTTTCTCTGGGTTTGCCTTGATTTAGAACTCTCCACCTCTGGATATAATGCCCTGGGCTGCTCAAGCATACAGAAGAAGAGTAAACAGTTAAAGTCTATCAGCGATCCCAATCCTAGAAAAGCAAAAGATGGATTAAATTAATGGGGTAAACTTGAGGTCCTGACAGAAGCCAACTGCAATGGCACTCACCACTAGCTGTAGTGGCCTGTTGGCACTTGGCAGTCTGCAGCCTTTCCAACTCTTATCTCATAATTATCACCCCCTCTGCAAAACGATCTCAATCTACTGTAAACAAAACCCTATCTTTGCCTGGTCTGAGCAAATTACAAAGGAGAGGGTAATAACAATATAAGGGGTTTCCTTCTCCACTGTAACGGAGGTGTTGTAATGGCGGTCTCCGTTTTGAATTTGAGTAAATGTTGAAGGAATGAATGCATTGTAAGTTGAAGCAAATGCTTGGGTCAGCGGGCCCTTTGGAAAATTTGTTTCCCTTGATGGAAAAACTTGTTGTACGAGGGGCGTTGGTATACAGACAAAGGAGGACATGAGAGGCCGTCAAGAGAGCAGTTAAACGAGGATTATTAACAACTCCCCCCGCACGAATTCAATGTGCAATGAAAAACGTTTCCGTCCACGTGCACAGCTCCACTCCAATTATTATGTAAATGTCTTCACCTTTGGACCCTCTTTCCCACTACCCTAATATTGAAACGCCATCAGAGCGGGATTAGAGTTTTAAGTAAAAAAATCCTCCTCAGTTATATTGGATTTTGAAGTTTTTTTTAGCTGTTGTGTATTGCTTAAAGTTGGAGTTTCGGCTTTTGGATATTAATGATGCAAGTTGTAAGAACCATTATATGCGAAATGGTCAGAAAGTGGTCATTTCAAAATGTCACATATAAGTGACCTTTATTGCGCCAATAACTGTTCACTCAAAACCATCAGTACTTGTGGACAAATGTTCCAGTAATTGTGCACAAATGTCCCAGCATGATATATCAGTCTCATCGACATAATTAAATATGAAATTGTATGTAAAGAACACCCTCTCCAAACTTCTAAAATGAATCTACACCTTACAAGTTTGGAAACTTCACTAGAGATGATGACGTTCTTTAATGTTGAATTAAATTTCATGGACGTGTGATCGTATTTGTGTTCTCTACACTTGAAATACAATATATTTTTCACAAAGATGTGATTGAGGTGAAAGTTGGTGCAGGCCGTCAGCTTTTTCCCTGGATTATAATAAACGTATTTCTACCATTTTGCTGTCTCCATAAAAGCGTTTCCTTCTTTCCAAGGGTTAGAAAAATTGGCAAAAATAATCCGACGGCCAGTACAGAACGTCAAATCTAGTGTCATAAGAAACTTTGCATTGCAGTCGGCAGTTGTTCAGCTCTACGGTTGCGGTTAGATCATCAGTCACATCTGTCTTCACTTCAGAATTTAATTTGATGGCCATTTCACCCTATTTCAACATAATTATTAGTAATACACAGAAATTTTCCAGTAATGTAGAGGATGATTCAACAAATTCTGGCAAGACAAACAAATTTCTGGCACAGACCCTGCTACGAAATGATCACTCATCCCATGGTCTATTTAGCTGATATGCATTAATGCTGTGGAGTCTTCTTATTTTTGACAATTTAGTGCATTTGATTTTTAAATTCAAATGAGAATTCAGTTGTACAGGGGAGGAGCACCCATTTTTTATTATGTTCTAATTATGGCTCATTAGATTTTGCTAGTTCAAAGAATAGTTGTTTAGTGTTTGGGAAAGAAGTTAGTAACTAAATCAATTGTACAACTTTATTGATACCAATAGCACATGATTATTGGAGCATTTGTTCATATAAGTATTGTACCAATTGTGACTTTTTTTAAGTTTACAAAGCTAACGAATAATGGGTCAATAGGAAATATGTTTTGGACAACACTTCGAAATGACCATTGACCTTTGCATGCATAATAAATTGCATAGCGTTAATCTTTACTACTGAGAAGCCAAAACAATAGCTATAACAACTACTTGTGCTCTTCCCCTATTTATTTTTTCTATCAATATTTCGAATCACACTCTACAATTCATCATTAGAATAAAAAAATATATTTATACATATAATTGAATTCCAATAATATATATACTAAATTACTATAAACTAGAGAAATCTTATGTCTTCTAACCATCTTACTATGAACACTCATTTCTCACATGCCAACAATTATATTCTTCAAAAGAAACTGTTCTTTATAAATCTATCAGGTAACATAAATCTAAACCTAATGATGACATATGTGGAAGAAAAATACTTCAAATTTGTAAAAGATTAATTTTTTAGATCAATTGTACATGTCTTTCAAGGATAACTTATGCCAAAAACTCGAAGGTAACTCCAGTGTTGGAAGAAGTTTGAAAACTCGCTCAGTTGGCCTTGAACACAGTATTTGCAGCATTAATCTTCTTTAAATCCTACTTGGTTTGCAAAATTTTGGTATCTTCAAAACTGGAGACGATGAAGGTTCGAGTCCCATTCCTATGGATATGCCAAGAAAGAGGTGGTTGAAGTGCGTGAAAGTCTTTGATAGCTACAGTTTTTCAGGAACGAAGACCACCAGAAAAACTCCAAAATGACAAACCCTGTAGGGACTCCATCAGCTGTCTTCAAATAAAAAAAAAACAATCTTTTCAAAATTTGAACTCCTTGTCTTCCGACAGTCCCTCTATAAACCCATACCCTTCTTTTTACCACCCAGGAATGAATAAATAAAAATTTGTCATATGAATACTGTATCCCGACAGGCGTACAGTCACCGAAAGTTTTGCTTTCATATGCAAGCAAAACAAGGAGTGCTGGACTGGGCATATGAGTACATGCAGGCAGAGCCTACTGACTTAGGTCCCAGAAAAATTCTTCTCTTTACCATCTGCTCTCTCTTTATTATTCCTATTTTGGTTTGCTATATGAATAGTTACGGCCATTGTCTCTGTCATAATTGTTGAGGAGTTACAAGCCTGACTAAGATACCAATTCATTTTTTTTACAGCCTTTCCCTAAATGCCATTAAAAATGAGCAGATATGTTGGAAACCAGCTGCCCACAGTGAATAATGGTCTAGATTATTGTCTCTTAGCAGATTTTAGAGAAGGCAATCATAGTCTAGGTTCTGGTCTCTGAGCAGATTTTAGACACAGGTTTTGATCAATTATGGATATTAAAGTTTTATTATATGATGTTTTGTAGTATTTTTGGATTTGATTGAGTGAAATTTTGTTGGAAGTAAAGTACATTGAGATCAATAATAAGTCACATCTGGATAGATGATAGACTGACTATAGAAGGGCTAGTAGTTCAATTAGTGAAGTACTCCAACAACAAATAGATGGTCCTAGGTTTGAGTCCTAACTGGTCCAAATAAGCAACAGCTCAACATATGGTATCATGTCATACTAGGAGCCTCAAACATTTGCAATGTGGCTTAAGGGGGGTTTCGAAATAAATCACATCTGAATTGACGATGTGCTATCCATAGTGGGGTTGGTAGCTTAGTTGGTAGAGTATTGTAATAGCTCAACATGTTGTATTAGAGCAAAGCTAAGGGCCTTAAGCACGTGGAATGTGGCTTAAGGGAGGGTGTTGGAAATAAACCATAAGTAGACCAATGATAGGCTAGTCTTAGAGGAGCCAATATCTTGGTATAACAGTGAATGGTCCTAGGTTTGAATCCTAACTGGTCTAGCTTAGTTGGTAGAACACTCCAATAGTAAATGGATGGTCCTAGGTTTGAATCCTAGCTAGTGCAAATGCTATAGTTCAACATGTGGTATTAGAGCCAAACTAGGGGTCTTAAGCACATGCAATGTGACTTAAGGGAGGGTGTTGAAAATAAACCACATGTGGACCTATGGTGGGCTAACCTTAGAGGGGCCAATAGTTTAGTTGGTATTGCACTCTAATAGTAAATGGATGGTCCTAGGTTTGAATCCTAACTAGTCAAAATGCTATAGTTCAAGATGTATGTGGTATTAGAGACAAGCTCGGAGCTCCAAGCACATGCATTGTAGCTAAAGGGAGGATGTTGGAAAAAAACTACGTGGACCAATAATGGGCTAGCCTTAGAGAGGCCAATATTTAGTTGGTAGAACACTCCAACAACAAATGGATGGTCCTAGGTTTGAATTTTCGTTGGTCCAAATGCTATAGTTCGGCATGTGGTATCAGAGCCAAGCTAGGAGCCCCAAGCATGTGTAATGTGGCTTAAGGGAGGGTGCTGGCAATAAACCACATGTGGACTACTGAAGCACTAGCAAGTAGTTTAGTTGGTAGAGAATTTTAATAGTAAATGGATGGTCATAAGTTTGAATCCATGCGAGTCCAAATGAGCTCTAGCTAAACATTTATTTAATCAATATTTTATATTATACTTCACGATCCATCATCTTTAGGAATCAGATAGCAGAAGAGTAGAAATGATGGTTTTGATTGTGTTTTAATTTTTCTATCAATGTTTTAGATTATACTCTATAATACATCACCATGTGTAGAAATAACGATAGATAATAGATTATGAAGTATGATCCAAAGCATTAGTTAATAGAATAATTGACAACTAAAACAAAAATTACTGTGAAATGAAGATGCATAGAAAATTTAAAATACTCTGTCAACTTCGCTGATATAATTGTGTGTCATAAAATTTTATAGAATTTAAAAAAAAATCTTTTATTTGATTAAAAAATTGACTGTGTATTGGGTGTAAGGGTTTGAGCCGCACTAACATAATATTTGACTGGTTAAGCATTGCTGGCCTGTCTGACCACCCCTGTTCGTGACAGAAAAATCCCAAAAATATCCTGTTCCTACAAACTTTTAAAAAGATGCCGCCCAGAGGGAAAAAGAAGAGCTTCTACTTGCACACAAAAAGAAATAATAATAATAATAATAATTTGTTGCAAATTGTTACCGCCGCAACAATTAAAAACGGAATGAAGAAAGACAAAGGAGAAAAATGAGTTATGTTAGTTTTTGTGTGATTGGACCCCTCCTACGCACCGCAATCATTCATTCCCACCCACACGAATGAATTTGGGAAACATTCCTCAGTCTGGTTTGAAATTTTAATGAATACCCTGAAGTCGATCAGATTAAAGAAAATGGCAACATTTGATCGACATAATAATGAAGATTCCTCCTTTTAAAGCTGACGCCCACTGCTCACTTTAAGTGGCCGACCAGCAATGGCAGAGTGAGGTGGGTGATGAGAGAGAGAGAAATTGCCACTTTTCGACTTCGAAGACCAGCACTTGTTCTGTTCTGTGGGCTCTGCTCTTTATCCATTTCAAATCGTATAAGATTTGGGCATTTATTTACCTTTTTTCATCTCTAGGTCAAGGTTACCACTAGGGTTATAGTTTTGTTTTTTTGTTTTTTTTGGGTGTTTGTGAATTTTTTTTTGAATTGGATAAAAGACGATTAGAAGAAATGTATTAGTAGTTAGTTTCGTGTATCTATATATTATATATTAGATTTAGATAATTTCATTTTAGTTGTTTTTGTATGCAACTTAATTGCGTATAGCTATTGTTTGGTTATCATAACAAGATAAAATCACTAATAGACTGGCTCACATGAAACGTAGTACAATAAACAATACATAATAGCAAACCTTGGCAGCAATAGAAAAGTGAGAAAAATCATACAGTACAGAGTCGTTAACTAGTTCCAAGTCTCTACAGAGATAATTGCAATTGAGCAATAGACAAGGTAGAATGTATCAAATAAAAGACTAAACAAGTTGAGACAAAGTTATCTATGACAAGATCCACGAAAGAATGAGAAGCAACTTCCAATCACAAAATAAATGATTCGCTCCCAAACATAATCAATCGTATCAGGTTTTGATGGGACCATCTTTCTCCATATATAGATGCACTTTTGCCACCAAGCCCAACAATGTGAATTCTCTTCTGATTTGAATTCCTGCAATTATCTTGAAACTACTCAATTTGAACTTGAATATTGTGTAGTATTCTAATGCAATATGTGTTTATCTGAGTTAAGTTCTAAAGAATGCTAATATGAAAAGACAAGCTTGAACAAACCATCTGGAGCTTAAGTTGAAGATGGAAAAGGACTGAGGAAAAAACAACCAAACATCTAAACCTCAAATAAAGTTAATAATAAATTGTCACAGAGTCTAGGTGATGACATTGTGGTGAGGTGAAAGCCCTAGAAGTGCAGTTTGCCAAGACCATGCCTGGGGGAAAAGAGCTAGGAGGGCAACAAAGAGGGAGAACCACAATTGGTGAATATTATAGTTAAACTTCACACACCCTAAATTTTGACTTTTTTGTTATCTTTACATGTGGCTTAAGAGCTTATAGCTCTTGTTTGGCTTTTGGGTAGTTATGACTAATGTAGGAGGACTCTTTTGCAAACAAGAGTAAAAAAGTGGTCATTTTGAGGTGACATTTGACATATTCTCTATTGCTTCATTAATGTTCACTTTTCGACTACCATGAAATTTGCACAAATGATCCAATACTTATGCACTACGCCCTAGTGATAGTGTGGTGTGGGTACCAATAAAGTTGTACAATTCCTCTAGTTAGTGGACAATTATTGGCCCAACAAATATTTTTTGGTGTGCTTTTAATTACATGTTCCACTAGAACATTGGCAATACCTTAAAAAGTTTTATTTTGTTTTTTGGCGCGCTTTCAATTAATTTTTATTTTTTTAAAATTTACATATTTTATATAAATATATAATTAGTTAATGTGTTGACGATCTCATCTTAAACAATCGATACATTAACATATTAATCATAATGTACACTCTAAGGTAACAACTAAACCATCTTGGAAACACCCTAAAATATTGAACAAATTCTATTGTGTACCATCCCTATTATCTATAGAGATAAGATATTTGTAAGATCTATTAATGTTTAAAAAATATTTCTATAATTATAAATGGATGAACGAGATTATAAGTACTTTTTGTGAGGGGAAGTGGAAGGGTCCAAAATGTCTAATCCATTAGCAAGAGAAAGACAAGAAGGACTTCCGAACGTCCCACCCACAAAACCACTAGTCGACAAAAACAAAGTACGTTTGATATGACAAAAGCACCCTTCGCATACATCTGTTGACCCGTATTTCCCAAAGTTAAAAGAGCATACTGGCAGGTGTAATTTGACGGCCGTCCACACGTTCTTAAAAATTTTACTCGTAAAAAAATAGTTTTGTTTTTCCGCATGGCTTGTTTACTATGACCTAGGCTGGGTTAAATTAAATGAATGAATACAAATTTTGATTTAGTGAAGAATTGGAATTTGATAAGGTATTTGACTTTAAGAATTATAACAAGAGTACGTGTTAGATTATAATGAAGAATTGGTGTTAATATTACGTTAAACTTAATTTTTTTTTATAAAAAAAATGCATCCAGTTTTATTAATGTCTTGTCTTTTTCTAATTGAATAAAATAAATAAATAAATAATATAATAAGAGATAATTAAATTATTGTTAAAAAGTGATTAATAAGACATAAATTAGGACTTTTCAAACGTTTAGCTGGCAAAAATATATTTATTTAAGCTCTCAAATTACAAACAACATGAACATATATAACTGCAATTACACCTACTAAGCATCTAATACTATAACAACTCAAGAAAAGTTTACAAAGGTTTATTATATCTTAAATTTCAATATTTGTTGAAGCTGTTATGTACATATAGTATCATGTTTGTGAAGTTGCAACAATTGAAACTTGATCTTATCCAAATGATTGTTGATCTTCGACCCTCTTTGGATCCTTCCCACAAAAGAGAAAATAAAAACATATTCTGAAATATGATATTAGAGTAAAACCTTAGCATTTTAGCTCTTTGATGAAAACCATGGTTTGAAAACACAACCATACACTTTCTTTTCGATATATTAATTAAAATAATATGCCTCATAGAATCAACAACAATGTTAGATTTAGGTCTAACATTGCTTCTTTCTAGCGTAAATCATGGTCAAAGATGGCATGAATATATTTAAAGAGAGCATTCCATTTTCTTTTGGTCCACACACAGTCCCAAAATATGCAATTTAGAATTTTATTTTGATTGTAAAATGGACATTTATCTAGTTGTACCATAATGCATTTCAATCTATCACCAATTAGGAGCTTAAAATGAAAAATTTTCCAAGCTAAAATCTAGGCATCAGATTTAGTTAAATGGACCTCCAAATTTGAGCACTTAATTGTCTCCAAGTTCTCTCTGAGAACTTACATTTCTATTTCTAATTCAAACATTTATTTTAAGGGGAAGGAAGGCAAAAGACATGTATTTCTTTTAGTGGTAAAAAGGCAAATCGATGCTTTGATAACCAACACCAATCCTTGGAAAAATTATATCTTAAAGTGGTGAAAAGATACATAATCAAGTAACGGGGACCAAATACTTCACAAAGATGATAAGCCCTTTGAGCCTATTCTCTAAACCAAAATTATTTTTAATGTTTAACCATTCATCCCATTCCATGGAGGAAAAATCCCACAAACCCCAAAATTGTTAGACTCCTTTTTCAAATAAAAGGTAGGCTCTTTTTGGAAAGAAGACAACAAGATGCTATATGGATGGTACTGAATCAACTTGTTCCACCAAATAGAAGTGGATCAAAAGCTAAAAATGTGATGCAATGAGTAATCTTTCCAATTCAAATATCTACGTACTTGTTGTCATGCCTTCTAGATAGATTGTAAGGGGAAGAAGCTCTAATTTGGAAAAATGGAGCCATCAAAAGTTTGTCTTCCCAAGTCACAACTTGTCGTTTCTTTTTTATTATGGGCTAACTAATATGGAAACACACCAAGGTTTTCCATGATTCATCTCCATTAACTACTCGAATAATCTATTTTGTTGCAAGAGAAGCTCCTTGAGTTTTGTGATCTAATATACCCAACCCACCTTTGGACTTGGGTTGAGTGCAATGTAACCAAGAAGTGTTTTTAAAACCAAACTTGCCACTCCAATTAGACTATAAACTGTTGCAAACCAATTTGATAAAATCATCATAGCCTTTTTAGAAGACATCCAATAAGATAAATAATAAACATGTGAGACTAAGAAAATACAATTCACAACTTGAGTCTTCCCAGCTAAGAGAGAAACTTATTTTTCTAAGCAAGTAATTTTATTTTTATTTTATTAAGGAACCACCTCCACATCTCATAAAGAGACATTCTCAGCCCAAAGGGAAAACCTTGATAACACGAGATTTGTCCATGTTTAATTTGTTTTCATTCAACACGAATCCAAGGAGGAACCTTATCTATTTGCATCATGAGAAATTTAATTTTATGAGGGCTAGTTTAGACTCAGTATTAGAGAAATAAAGGTTGAGTACTTCCATATTCCATAGCATTTGAAATTTATTCTTCAAAAAATTGAAGAAAAAATATGCTATCATTTGCAAAATGGGAGTTAATGACTACCACATTATTAGGGATAGAGATACCCTTGATTAGATTCATTTGATTGTACTTCTGATAACCAATAGCATCAACAACAAGAACATAAAGAAAAGTCAATAGAGGACAACCTTGTCTTATTTTTCTTGTTTACTTTCTTTCTTGTTTTTCCTTAGTTTTCTTATCTTTGATCTCTCTTGTTTGTCTTAGTTCTTGTATCCCCTTTTTATTTTTATTTTTTGAATCTTTTCCTTTTCTTTATTTCCCTTCTTGAATTATTTATTAATGCATATTTTCTATATTTTTCTTTTATTTATTAATACATATTTATTTAATTATATATATTGTATCATCTTAAAATGGAATCACGTCCATGTTAAGAGCGTTTAGCCCTCTGAGAAAGTGGTATGTGGTCATGTCAAGTGCCTTGATCGGGTCTTTGCATGGATCTAGCTGTTTCCCTCCTGTTCTACTTCTCTCCCCATGTTTCCAACCTCTTTCTGACAACTTTCTTTGAGAAATGGGAGTCTTTGACTTCTAGGTCAAGGACGACCTCGACCTTGACCTAGTTCAAGGTCGACCTTGACTCTAACCTAGGGCAGAGTCAACCTCGTCCCTGACCACAAGTCCAAATTTTAGTTTCTGGAAGTTTTGGGATGTCGGGCTTCGGAAAGTTTTATTTTCCCGCTTTCGGGTCGGATGTTTTGGGTTTTGGAATGGTAAACCCTTAAATTGCATTTAATCTAGGTCCATTTAAAGGGGTTAAGATTAATTGGGATTTAATTCTTGAATGTCAGCCTCTCTAGAAGTTTGTGCCCTAGATCACTATAAAAGGAAGCCTTCCCCTCTGATTTTCTCCATCCACCATCAAGTTTTGCAATCCCATATCAAGCACTCAAGCAAGATCAAGAAAGCATTTCATTAAGCATTTTCAAGGAAGCATTCAAGTCCTCTTCTCCATTCAAGTTCTCCATTGAAGATCAAGGATTCAAGCATTCAAGCCTTTGAAGGGATTTGGTTCAAGAATTCAAGATTCATCATTCAAAACCCTAGATCTAGTCATCATGGTGGTGTGATCTTCCTTCAAAATCCTTTGTTCATCTTCAAGATCCATTCATTCTTCCCTCAAGGTGGATTCCAAGCATACAATCATGGAGGTTTTGATTTACATTTGTTAATGTTATGTTCAAGCTTCCATATCAATATACTTGTTTACATTTCAAATACAATTGCATATTTATTGAATATCATAGCTTCGTTGTTAGATCTACTTCTACTACTTGCTAGCATTCTCTATTTCAATTCCATTATTAAGGTTGATTCCAAACTAGGGTTTGACCAAGGAAAACCCCTCATCCAAACAACAAAACCATTTTTCTTGTAGGTACAAGTACATAACAACAAATTGAAGTGCAAATCTGGATATCCTTTTCGGCAAACTTTCAGGATTCGCGAACATAATTTACGTCGGAGCTGTTTCAGGTCAGGGATGATCTTTAGTGGGGGGTAAGATTATGCCCTGCTATCTGGGTCACAGTCGACCTGACCTCAAAAGGATAATTTTTTTTTGCGTTTTCTCTGTCTTGACATTTCCAGTCCAGAGCAGGTTGCAGAATTTCTTGAAACTGTGCACAGACATCAGAAAATAGTGATTTCTTCATCAACCTTCTTTTGAGGTAAGTATTTATGTTTTATCTAGTTTATATGTCCATAACATTTTCTATCACACACCCCTCCACTACATTTTAACCTATTTATCATACTATCAACCATACTCCATATCCCCACTATTCATTTTGGTGAACCGATGAGCTTACCCCTTTGCTTTTGTGGATTTAGATGCCCTATTGTGTTAGATTCATGGTTTAATCTCTTCTTCCATTAATATTAGGTTTATTTTATGCTCTTTCATTTTAAATTCAAAAATACAATACATATATATATATATATATATATATATATATATATATATATATATATATATATATATATATATATATATATATATATATATATATATATATATATATATATATATATATATATATATATATATATATATATATATATATATATATATATATATATATATATATATATATATATATATATATATATATATATATATATTCAACAAAATACAAAAACATTTATTGCATTTCAAAAACTATGAAGATTCTTAAGATGCTTTGGTGTGTGGTCATGTTCTTTATTACCCTTCTTTTAACATCTCTTTACCATAACTATGATGTTTATGAGAGTATCATTCACTTCATTATGTTGATGATACTTCATTTTGCTCTCGCCTATGCTTTTGTGAAATTGACCGATACTAATCTTCCTACATTCAAAACTTTCATTAAAGATTCATGTGGTAGACTTATTATCCTCTTCGATTATGTGAAGAATTTGGTAGATGATACACCATCTCCTAATCTTCCTAATCCTAATCTGATTCCTAATCTTCCTATTCCTAATCTGATGCCTAATTCTCCATCTGTTCATCCTTATCCTTCACATACTTATGATGGGATTCAAGCTATAGCTCAAGATGCAGATGTGTAAGATTTCTTTGATTTACCTTCTCCTCTGATTCATGATGATATTAAAGGAAAGGGTAAAGAAACTTCTTCAAAACCTATTATTCCACCTTATACAACCTTTACTTGTGAACATGATAAACAATCACCTCTTGTAGAATATTTACATGATATGTACACTACAAGATATAATATTATAAATAAACAAGGTTATATAGGTTTAGGGCTTGGAGTTAATGAGCATGGTATCAAGTTTCCAGTTCATATACCCCCTAAACAAGATTTTCATGGTGTTGGTTGTTCACAATCTCAAGTCAAGGTAGATGATGTTGATCCTCCTCCTCCTCTTCATATTCTTCTCCCTACACCTAAAATAGATAATCCTGATACCCGTTAAGATGTAGCTAAGAAGGTGTATGTTCAATTAATGAATTCCAAAAAAGAAATCCTTAAACCTATACCGAAAGATGCTTTATCCAAGTACAAATGTCCTTTTCATTATAGTAATACACATTTACTTGCTGATTTTAAGCATTTCAAGTTATATGTTAGAGAAAGAGCTGCTTTAGGAATTATATCTCACTCTCATGCAGTTTTACAATTCCTTCATAATTTTGATATAGGGGATTCCCCTTGTTCTGATATAATATAGATTTCATCTCCTCTTGTCTCTAGACTGAGGGGCAAGAGGTGTATTTCCATCCAGTCTCCTAGGATCCATTAGGCTTTTTATTGGGCTTAATTGGTATTCTTTCTATCCTATCTCTCTATGGTTTTGTATTATGTTTATAATCATCCATAGATCCTATTCAAGATATCTTTTCTAAGACATTTTTTTTGCAAAGGTATCCCTTGCCTTCATCCCTAGGGGGCAAGGTTCTTCCTTTTTTCTCTTTGTTTAGGGAACTGCTTTCCTTAGCTTAGTGGTAATTATTTATATTGCAATATTATTTCATCATATTGATAGATGTTTTGACTATGGATAACCTTTTTATATAAGAGGTTGTTGTCCTAGGTCATCACCTCTTCTCTATGTTGAAAATTATGTTTTTTATAAACACTTACCCTGGCTTTGGTGTTAGAGTTGTTTCCCTCATTGCAAAGATTCTTCTTCCTCTTGATTGCAGGGGGCTTGATGATTGAATCTTTGTTCCTTCCTGATTTATCTTTGAAAGATGATATTTTTTCTAAAAGAACTCCTCTATGGTGGGGGTCTTGTTGATAAGATCTCTTTCATTAAGGATCCTTTTCCATGAGTGACATATCCTTTTCACAATTATCTATACTCTTGGATATAGGGGTCAATATCCCTCGCTAAGAATATGGTGTACATTGATGTAAACATGATGTCTCCTTGTATTGTGAAGTAGGTATCCTCTTCATCTTCCTTATCCTGTCTAGTAGACTGCCACAATAAGGAGGGGGGCATATATAGGGTCTCCCTTGTACTTGAATAGTCAAAAAATGGAAGCTTAGTAATGTAACTAACATTCAACACTTATTCATTTGAATTGAAATTGGAATTGGCATAGCATAAGTAAATCTGAAAATACTTGGAAATTAATTAGGTCAAGATACATACCTCATTATGAAATTGATTTGGAAATACCTATAATTTGAAGTCTGCATGAGGTTTCGAAAGATTCTGTGACCAGATCTATGATTAGAAAGCCGAGACGGAGAAAACCTAGAAAAGTTTCATCTTTTTGGTAGCAGGTCAAGGTTGACCCTCTTAAAAGGTCAAATACCACATTTTTATTCTAAAGCCCGATTCTAAATTTGTTTTCAGATCCCAGAATTTTGGCGAAAAGGGTACTCAAATCTATCCTCTAATTCCTGAAATAGTGACTGTAGATATCTGAAAAAGGGGGTTTTGGGGGTGGCTATATAGGGTTTTGCCTTAGTCAAACCCCCATTTTGGTGGTCTCCACCTCCACGAATAGCCGATTGAAATAGAATGTGTGTGTATGTATTGAAAGTGTAATGCCAAGATCTAATCCTCTAGATCAAAACTCTAGCATGAATGTGTATGAAATAACAATGCATAAACTTGAATGAGATAGAAAAGCATACCAAGACCCCAAGGCTAAAGTACTTCTACCAAAATCACAATCCGTAATTGTTACACCATGATTGAATCTTTGAATGCTCAAAATTTGATGATGGTGGATCAAGGAAGAAAGGGTCTCTCTTACTCCAAATATGTGTTCACAAAGATGCTTGATGTCAACAATGGCTTGATCTCCTATATCATCCTCTTGCTATCTTACATCTTCACCATTCCTTGCTTGCTTGAAACCTTCTTGCTCACAAAACTTGATGGAGAGATGTGGATAATGGATGTTGGATCAATCACCTTGCTTGAGAGTGCTTGAGCTTGAAAAACTTGATGTGAAAATGAGAGAGGAAGGCCTCCTTATATAGTGAACTAGGGCACAATCCTCTAGAGGGGCCACCTTGGAGAATTAAATCCCAATTAGGTCCTAACCTTTAGAAAAAATACCTAGATTAAATTCAATTAGAGGATTTACCATCCCGAAACCCGAAATGGTTAACCCGGAGGTGGGAAAATAAATATCCCGAAAGCCCGATGCCCAGAAATCAAAGATTTTGGAAATTTGAATGAGGGGGGAAAAATCGAGGTTGGACCTGACCTAGTCAGGTTCAACCTCAGTCCTAACCTAGTTAGGTTCGAGCTTGATCCTGACCTAGTCAGGATCAACCTCGGATATGGCCCTATACCTAGATCCAATTAGCATCAAGACATGAGGTCCCAGGGATGCTCAGAGACCTAGAAATGATATCAGATCAGGATAGAATACCTGGGATAGGCATTAAATCCTATGATGACTGTAATGAAATCTAGGAGGACCTATTTCTAACTCCTACCTAGAAAATAGACCCATGAAAGAGGAAAAATCAGGAGAATCCACGGGATCCTAACCCTAATTTCACCTAGAATGAAGAAGATAATTGCAAAATGCATCCTAAATGCAAGTCTATCATGATAAATGTAGTAAAAGAGGGTGCTAAACCTATCAAGATGGAAGTACTTCCATTTTAAGATGATACCTTTAGCCCCTACTTTAGCTTAGATATGACACTACGTGAATATGCAAGCTAAAGTAAGAAAACATCATAGTAAATAAAAAGGATATAGCTAAGTCCTCGATGTAAAGATCCTGTAGAAAAATGTTAGAACCTTAAACACACAAGGTTAATGGAAATCCATAAATCACTTAAAGCTTACTATATGATCATTTGAGAATTTTATAGAGCCCCTTATGCCCCCCCCTATTTTGGCTTTCTATTTCGGAAGGGTGAAACAGGGTGATAAGAAAAAATCTATATACTGGATATGCAAAGTGTTGAAAATTCCTTTCCTAAACCAATTATAAGGAATCATAACCTTCCTAAATTGATTCAAGGAGTTAGGTATCTGAATCAAGATTCCAACGCTGCAAATGGCACTAAAAATGGAGCTACTGAACTCAAGTTATGATGAAAAGAGTGAATGTCTGTCTAAATGTATAAGAATAAGAAATCTGAGTTTACCCTAAGGAAACCCTAGTACAACGCTGATTCAAACTTATAAATAAGTAAAAGAGAGAAATAATTACTCATTCTTACCATTCTTAGATTTGAAATGAGGAAGCAAGATGCGGAGAAGAGAGGAACTTCGAGCGACACACTTGGAGACATTGAGACATAGCCTGGCTACCATACGGCCACTACCCGAGGTTTGTTTACCATTATGCTCCTTTTGTTAGCAAGTAAAGTCCACCAAGATAACTGAGAGGGGGGGGGGGGGGGGGGGTGAATCAGTTATCAAATAATTATAACTTATATCAACTTCAAAAACATTTAACCATGTAAGCAATATAATTACCAACCATAGAAAGATATATTTCACAATGACACAATAACACAAGATATGTTGACTAGGGAACCTCTTGATCAAAGAGTAAACCCCGGTGTGAATGATGCCCAAAAAAGATGCACTAATATGAATATTCCTTGTGAAAGGATGGACTTTGTTAGGAGTCTTATGAAATACATTCAATACATATAAGTCCCTGTTAGGAGATTTTGAATCCCTGTTAAAAGATTCTAACCCTGTTAGGAGTTATGGAAGATAGAAGGACCCACTACCCAAATAGCTTCAGGGTAAGATCACTAAACTCACTGTCTAAATAATCTTTTCATTATTCAATATAATAATATGTTACCTCTTCTCTGACTGTGCCAAACCGCACTCACTGCTACATCAGATCTCACTTTCAGATCTCTGTACTTCGCATGTCTTCCTTCATAATTTCGCTCTCATACTTAGCTCTTTTCTTCACTTCATGCATACCGCATCACACAACAACATTAAAACAAAGAAAAAAATTCCTTCCTTTATACCATACTCAAATAATTACAAATGAGTCGACACACAATTACAAAATAAAAGTTTCCACATGCTACATCAAAATTACACAAAATTGTCGGCTTCCAGATATAATAACTCTTCACCCATGTGACCTCAAAGTTTGTGCTATGAACCACATCACTAACAATGTGTCTCAAACTTCCCTTCAACTACGCAAAACTAGATTCCATCCTGATTAGGAGATATCATCCGATTTCCAAAAACCACTACTCAAAAACACTGCCTGAATACTGCTTCCACCAAAATGCTCATAACTTTCATGAATAAAATAATTACTATCTATGCTCTTAACCATAGAATATAACATATCAAAGAGTATAACCTCAACATCGCATATCTCTAACTGCAATATCCCATGTGTGCTAATCAAAATATTGTCTGCTTCTCTGCAAGTCTCCAGAAGATCACTGTGTTGACATCAATGACAATCATAGTCATGAATGCAACAACAACTGCTACAAAATGACTACCAAGCATTTAGCATTCATTCCTAACAATCTCCCCCATTGGCATTGATGGCAACATAGATTAAAAACATCCAATGTTCCAAAAATCCAATACTGTAACATTGCTTCTTCAAATCTTCTTCATCAATCAAATCTTGCTTCGTTATCCTATTCAGTTCTCTCCAACAGATGGTACAAGTGGTTTTTCATGTACACTTCTCCCCCATTGACATCAATGACAAAAATTTCATCACTATGTCAACAACAACTCAATGTCAAAAGACACTGTTCAGAAAATACATTCACAACAGTCCTCATGACTCAGCTCAGATACACATACTCCCCCATAGAGGAAGTACCAACATCCAATCCAAAAGAAAGATAGGGCTCATATACCACTAGACGGATGCAACCAACTACATCATTACTCAAAATTAGGCTGGGGCATAACCTTGAGCATACCTCTCAAATACTCAAATGTATCCTTAGGCAAAGGCTTAGTAAATATGTCTGCTATCTGTTCCTTTGTGCTTATGTACTCCAGTCTGACTTCTTTCTCAGCAACTTTCTCTCTTACAACATGATATTTGATCTCTATGTGCTTTTTCTTAGAATGTAATACAAGATTCTTAGACATACTAACTATGCTGGTGTTGTCACAATGTATAACAATAGGCTCAACAAAATTAATTCCAATATCCTTCAGCATTTTCTTCATCCAAATTATCTGGTTATAATTGTTTTCTACTGCTACATACTCTGCTTCTACTATGCTCTGTGAAATACAATTCTACTTCTTGCTTAGCCAAGAAACTAATCTTCCTCCAAGAAAAAAGGCTCCACCACTGGTGCTTTTCTTGTCATCAACACTACCTCCCCAATCAGCATCTGTATATGCACATAGGGTAAAATCATCAAATTTTTCATACCACAATCCATAGTCCATTGTGCCTCTTAAATATCTCAGTATCCTCTTTACTGCTGCATAATGTGACTCTCTAGGTTCAGCTTGAAATCTTGCTACCATTCCAACTGAATGTTGTATATCTGGTCTAGTGTGTGTTAAGTACTGCAATCCTCCAATCATGGATTTGTATTTCTTCTTCTCAACTATCGGTGTTTCATCTTTGCTAGATAGTTTGTGTCCTATAGCCATAGGTGTTCCAACTGGTTTACAGTTCTCCATTCCAAATATTTTTAGCAAATCATTCAAGTACTTTGTCTGACATACAAAGATACGGTCATTATTCTATGTTATCTATAATCCCAAAAAGTATTTCATCTCACCAATCATACTCATTTCAAATTTAGTCTTCATTTCATCAGCAAATTTGTCACTAGCTTCATCTTCTCCTCCAAAGATAATGTCATCAATAAAAATAACTATAACCAACAAACCATTTTCAATTTCTTTTGTGTACAGATTGCTATCAGCTATTCCTTTAGTCAATCCCAATTTGAACAAATACTTATCTAGTCTAGCATACCAAGTTCTAGGTGCTTGCTTTAGTCCATATAATGCTTTTTTCAGTTTACATACCATATCTCCTTCTTGAGTCAAAGGAAAACCTTCAGGCTGCTCAATGTAGACTTCTTCTTCCAATTCACCATTTAGAAATGCGGACTTCACATCCATCTGATACACTTTGAATTTCTTAAAAGATGCATAAGCCAAAAACATTCTTACTGCTTCAAGTCTTGCTATTGGTGCAAAAGTTTCTTCATAGTCAATTCCTTCTTGCTGTGAGTATCCCTTACATACCAATCTTTCTTTGTTTCTTACCACTTCTCCTTGTTCATTCATCTTATTTTTGAATACCCATTTAGTTCCAATCACATTCTTCTCTTTAGGTCTAGGGACCAATTCCCATGTTTTGTTCTTTTCAATATGATCTAGTTCTTCTTTCGTAGCATTAATTCAATGTTCATCTTCACAAGTTTCACTAGTAGATTTAGGTTTAATTTGAGAAATCAAACATAAATGTACCTTATTACGAGTTAGAACTCCTCTATCCAAACTTCCAATAACTTGTTCAACAGGATGATGTCTTGATAGATACCTATTCGGTGTCATAGTCACAGATCTTGTTTCAACTGTAGATTCTTCTCTAGATTCCTCTCTGGTTTCTTCTATAGGACTCATTCAATAATTCACTGTCAGTCTCATAGAATAATTCAGTAGATTCAGTGTTAGGCTGAGGATGAGCTTCTTCATCAGATTCATAATTGAGCATTCTTTCCTAAATTTTGAACTTCTCATCAACTTTAACATTTGTGCTCTCAACAATAGTTTTAGTTCTCTTATTGTAACATCTATACGCTTTTCTTTTCAAAGAATATCCAAGAAAAATTCCTTCATCACTTCTAGGATCAAACTTTCCAATATCATCATCTCTCTTTATATAACATTTGCTTCCAAAAATTCTAAAATACTTAACTGAGGGTGCATGTCCAAACCATAATTCATAAGGTGTCTTGTCTGTGTCTGCTCTAATTTGTACTCTGTTTGTAGTATATACTGTTGTATTCACTGCTTCTCTCTAGAATGTCTTCACCAAATCATTCTCAAATAACATAGCTCTTGCTGCTTCAGTCACTGAACTGTTTCTTCTTTCTGCAATACCATTTTGTTCAGGTGTTCTAGGGGCTGAAAACTGTCTCTTAATACCATTCACTTCACAAAAAGTGTTAAACACTTTAGAAGTAAATTCACCACCTCTATCAGATCTCAAAAATTTAATCTTCATTCCTGATGGAATATGGATGAAGTGACTGAGAGGGGGGGGTGAATCAGTCAACCATAAAAACACTTCACAATTAATTCTTTGCAAATCCTTTAAGATATTTTAACAATGTTGTCTGTTTTAGCACTCGGTAAATAGATTTCAGTAACTTTGAAGATGCAGAAAGTATTAGCAATATTATCTTTAGATATTCATCAGTGCATGTAAATGATTGAGGAAGCAATTAAGAACACAAGAGACACAAGATTTAACGTGGAAACCCAATATGGGAAAAACCACCAATGTATCTAGATACTGATTTTCACTTTTCTGAAGTGATGCCCGGTTAGAAGCCAACCCGGTAAAAGGTTACAAAACACACTGTTAGGTGTGACCTTGTTAGAGGATTTAAAAACACCCAGCTAGGAGTGGCCTGGTAAGAGGTCTTGAAAATAATTCAATGGAATTGTCACCTTGTTAGAGGATTTATATTATGGCTGTTAAACCAACTCGGTTAAGAGATTTGAATTCACTGTTACAATGATAAGAAGGTAACAATGAAAAAGTGACCTGTATAATAATGCAACTGTCTTGCTGATTACAGATCTCTGTTCTGCATAAGTCTGATCTTCTCTGATCGAATAAATCTCTGCTGCTCCTCAAGGATATCTGAACATCCTTCACAAACTCGCATATATCTTTCCTTCTTTTCTTCTGTAAATCTTCTGCTGTGTTATTTTTACTTTTCACAATTGACCTTTTATTTATATGATTTTGGATTAGTCAAATCGTCATTATTTAGTATAACAGTCGGCTGAATTAAGTAAACTCTATTTGCAAAAATCCTTCAAGGGCCGACAGTGCTCGGTGACCATATCTCTTATAATTTTTCGGAGACCGAGGGAACTCGGTAAACACCAACAATCCTTCACCTTTGATAACTGACTAAACTCGGTAAATACTAACTTTCCTCGACAACCGAGTGAACTCGGTAAGTACTAAACTTTCTTCGGCAACCGAGTGAACTCGGTAAGTACTAGACTTTCTTCAGCAACCGAGTGAACTCGGTAAACACTAGACTTTCTTCGGCAACTGAGTGAACTCGGTAAACACTACTTTTCTTCGATAACCGAGTGGACTCGGTAAGCACTAATATCCCTGTCTGGTAGACCGACTGAGCTCGGTAGAAGCAGATTGCTACGAACTATGACATAGTGTGACATCAAAGACAATACATAATTGAGTAGCAATTTCCTTCAGACAATTGTTTCCAACAATCTCCCTCTTTGGCATTGATGGCAACACAATATGTCATAGCATAAGAAATTTGAAAGAGTTAGCTCGGTTTGGATTTAAATCTCCCTCTGTCAGCAAACTTCCTGTAACCTGAAAATTCTTCCTTCTGACTATTGAAAATTTCTTGAAAGCAATAGTAAAGACATAGCAAACACTCCCTCTTTGACAACACATGCCAAAGACAATTCACATATTACCGGTGAAAATTAATGTACCTCAAGTACTGATTCATATGCAATGAGTCCTTTAATATGCTGCATCAACAGGTTGATTTTCAATCATGTTCTAGTTGATGCATCACTAAAAATGTATTTAGTGAGCCTCGGATAGGGGAAGGACCCCTAACTTACCTCTTAGATACATAAATGCATCCTTAGGTAATGGTTTGGTAAAAATGTCTGCAATCTGTTCTTTTGTATGAATATATTCTAATCTGATTTCCTTGTCCTGCACCAGTTCTCTGACAAAGTGATATTTAATAGCAATGTGCTTGGTTTTGGAATGCATCACTGGATTCTTAGAAATGTTTATTGCACTGGTATTGTCACAAAATATAACAACTGGTTCCTTGATTTCAACCTTCATACCTTCTAATAGTTGTTTAAACCAAACAATATTTGAACAGTTTACTACAGCAGCAACATATTTTTCTTCGGCTGTGGATTGAGATGTACAATTCTGCTTTTTACTAGTCCAGGATACCAGTCTTTTTCCAAGAAAAAATGCTCCACCACTTGTGCTTTTTCTGTCATCAATGTTTCCTGCCCAATCAGCATCAGTAAACACTTTCAAGTCTAGATTGCCTCCAAATTTATACCACAAACCATACTCTTCAGTTCCTCTTAAGTATCTTAAGATTCTTTTGATTGCCATCATGTGATTTTCCTTAGGTTTTGCTGAGAATCTAGCTACTATACCGACTGCTAAGGCAATATCAGGTCTTGTATGTACTACATACTGCAATTTTCCAATCATAGATCGGTATAGGGTCTGATCAACTTCTTTTGAATCATCATTTTTGGTAAGTTTCAGTCCAGTACACATGGGTGTACCAACTGGTTTTGAATCTTCCATTCCAAACTTCTTAAGTATCTCCTTAATGTATTTGGATTGAGTAATGTATATACCATTCTTGCTTTGCTGAATTTGAAGACCAACAAAGAATTTTATTAAACCAAACATAGACATTTCAAATTCTCTGTTCATTTGTTCTGAAAATTCTTTGCACTGATCCTCATTCCCTGTAAATATAGTATCATCCACAAATATTTCTGCCAGTACAATTTTGTCATCCGGTCCTTCTTTAATATACAGATTGCTGTTATCATTAGCTCTTTTGAAATTAATCTGGATCAAATAGTTATGGAGTCTTTCATACCATGCTCTAGGAGCTTGTTTTAAACCATACAATGCTTTGTGTAACCTACAGACCATGTCCCTTTTGTCTGGATCAACAAAACCTTCAGGTTGTTCAATGTAGACTTCTTCATCAAGAATTCCATTGAGAAATGCAGATTTTATATCCATCTGATATACCTTAAATCCTTTGTGTGCTGCATAAGCAAGTAGAGTTCTTACACCTTCTAATCTTGCAACAGGAGCAAAAGTTTCTCCATAATCTATACCTTCTTCTTGAGAATAACCTTTACATACCAGTCTAGCTTTATTTCTAGATACTTGACCATCTTCATTCAGTTTATTTCTGAATACCCATTTTGTTCCAATTACATTCTTATCTTTAGGTCTAGGTACAAGAATCCAAGTTTTGTTCTTTTGTATTTGTTCTAATTCTTCATTCATTGCTTCAATCCAACTTTCATTCTCTAATGCATCTTTGATATTTCTAGGTTCAAAATCAGTAAGTAGACATGTACCTTTTAGCTTGCTTCTTGTCATAGTGCCATCTGATTTGTTTCCAATGATTTGATCTGGTGTATGATGTCTTCTGACATATTTGGCTAGTATAGGTTCCTTGCCTTTTGAATGATTCATGTTGTTGTCTTCTAGGATCTCTTCTTCAGGTTGCTCGGGCTCGGTAGATATTTGCTCGGTAACTTCAAGCTGAGACTCGGTCTGAATTTCTTCCTGTGACTCGGTTTGAACTTCTTCCTGTGACTCAGTAACTGTGCTCGGCTCGGTAGATATAGCTTCCTTGTTGATAGTTGTGTCTGTCAATGTTTCAGGTTCAATGTAAATGAATCTTCTGTAGTTCTCAAGTTCCCTTTTGCTTTCTTCCTCAGTCTTTTCTGCAAACTCATCAAATTTCACATGTATACTTTCTATGACTTTGTGAGTAGATAAGTTCAGACATTTGTATGCCTTGCTTTTGCTAGAATATCCTAGGAATATTCCTTCATCACTTTTTACATCAAATTTATTTCTTCTGGATTCTTTTAAGATATAACACTTGCTACCAAATATTTTCATATAACTTACATTAGGTTTATAGCCATACCATAATTCATAGGGAGTTTTGAATGTGTCTTTCTTCAATTGTACTCGGTTCAAGGTATGAACTGCAGTGCTGATAGCTTCCTTCCAGTACTTTATAGCAATGTTCTTTTCTATCATTAGAGTCCTTGCACAATCCATAATAGATCTGTTTCTTCTTTCTGCTATTCCATTCTGCTCAGGAGTTCTAGGAGCTGATACCTGCCTTTTGATTCCTCTTTCAATGCAGAAGTTGTTAAAATCATGGGAGATGAATTCACCACCTCTGTCTGATCTTAAGCATTTCAATCTTTTCCCCGTTTCTTTTTCTACTCTTGCTAAGTACCATTTGAACTTTTCAAATGCCTCTAATTTTTCTCTTAAATACATAACAGTCATCATTCTAGAATAATCATCAACGAAAAGAATAAAGAATTTATCTCCAGTATAGCTTTGTATTCCAATAGGTCCACATAAATCAGTATGCACAATTTCCAAAATTTCTTTAGACTGATAGTTCTTACTTTTGAAACTTGTTTTACTCATTTTGCCAATCTGACAATTCTTACATAGACCAGTGTCAGGTTTCTTCAAAGTAGGAATGCCTCTAACCTTCTTGAATTTGCTTATTTTTATCATGTTATCAAAATTCACATGACATAACCTTTTGTGCCATAGCCAAATTTCTTCTATTTGAGCAATAAGGCATGAATATTCATTGAGATCAAGATAAAATAAGTTACCTTTTGTTTGTTTGCCTGATCCAATGAGTTTTCCTTTTTCATCCAGCAGTCTTGCTTGACCATTCATGAATTCAACCTTGAAACCAGTGTTGATTAGCTATGCTACACTTAGAAGATTATGTTTTAGTCCTTCAACCCAGTAAGCATTATCACATATGAGTTCTTTGGTTAATGAGATTCTTCCTTTTCCTTTTATACAACAAGGTTCATTGTTTCCAAATCTTACATTACCATTGTCACAGTCTTCTAGATATTCAAATTTTGTCTTGTCACCAGTCATGTGGTGTGAACATCCGCTGTCTATTATCCATATATCATCTTTGCTTATATGAGAAATAAGTGCTATCTTATCTTCATCATCATCAGATTCATCTTTTATAGCAATAAAGACAATTTCTTCTTCACTATCATCAGAATCTTTAGCCATAAAACATGATTTCTTACCTTTATCCTTGTATGATTTGAAATTCTTTTTGCCATAGTACTTGTGACTTTTATTTTCTTCTTTGACTTGCTTGTTTGGGCACCTAGCTGCAATATGTCCAATTTCTTCGCATGAAAAATAGATTAAAGGAGTTTTACCTTTATACTTACCTTTCCCTCTAGAGTACTTCTTTGCAAGTAATGCTTCTACAATTTCAAGATCACTATCAGAAATTTCTTCTGATTCCTCTTCACTATCTGTCTGAACTTCTTTAATTTTCTTGTTCTTCTTTAGTGAAACCTTGGCCTCAAATGCTGATTCAATATTTTTGGAACTAGGAACATAGTTATCATAGTTGTCTAATTCAAAAGCTGTCAATCTTCCAACTAAAGCATCCAAAGTTATACTGTGGTCTGCTTCACATCTTCTTTCTTGAATAGCTGATACTCTTATTGCAGAGATAGGGAGTAGTGTTCTGAGTACCTTACTTATAACAGTCTCATATGAGATTGTTCCTCCAGAAGCTCTGATTGCACTTACACTTGCTTTGATTCTTTCAACATATTTTGCAATGTTTTCATCTTCCTTCATATTCATCTTGTCAAACTGTCCTCTTAGGCTTTCTGCTTTGGCTCTCTTCACATTTGCATCACCACCATATATTTTCTTCAGTGCCACCCACATTTCATATGCAGTAGTGCAGTCTTTAATATCATCAAATTCTTCATAGTTGAGAGCAGATGCAATGTCTATCATCATGGTGTTGTGAGTCTTTTTATCTGCAATGTCTTCAACAGTTAATGCGCCATTAGGAATTGTATACTCTTCATCAATGTATTTGCATCTTGAATCACCAATGGAAGCCAGATGAAGTCGCATGAGACCTTGCCATGCTGAAAAGTTATCTCTGTTAAGCTTTGGAATTTCCCTCTTGTAAGACATCCTGATCTTTAGCTTAGGTCTTTGAAACCCTTCCTGCAAGCACCAAAATCTCTGATACCAATTGATGGAATATGGATGAAGTGACTGAGAGGGGGGGGTGAATCAGTCAACCATAAAAACACTTCACAATTAATTCTTTGCAGATCCTTTAAGATATTTTAACAATGTTGTCTGTTTTAGCACTCGGTAAATAGATTTCAGTAACTTTGAAGATGCAGAAAATATTAGCAATATTATCTTTAGATATTCATCAGTGCATGTAAATGATTGAGGAAGCAATTAAGAACACAAGAGACACAAGATTTAACGTGGAAACCCAATATGGGAAAAACCACCAATGTATCTAGATACTGATTTTCACTTTTCTGAAGTGATGCCCGGTTAGAAGCCAACCCGATAAAAGGTTACAAAACACACTGTTAGGTGTGACCTTGTTAGAGGATTTAAAAACACCCAGCTAGGAGTGGCCTGGTAAGAGGTCTTGAAAACAATTCAATGGAATTGTCACCTTGTTAGAGGATTTATATTATGGCTGTTAAACCAACTCGGTTAAGAGATTTGAATTCACTGTTACAATGATAAGAAGGTAACAATGAAAAAGTGACCTGTATAATAATGCAACTGTCTTGCTGATTACAGATCTCTGTTCTGCATAAGTCTGATCTTCTCTGATCGAATAAATCTCTGCTGCTCCTCAAGGATATCTGAACATCCTTCACAAACTCGCATATATCTTTCCTTCTTTTCTTCTGTAAATCTCCTGCTGTGTTATTTTTACTTTTCACAATTGACCTTTTATTTATATGATTTTGGATTAGTCAAATCATCATTATTTAGTATAACAGTCGGCTGAATTAAGTAAACTCTATTTGCAAAAATCCTTCAAGGGCCGACAGTGCTCGGTGACCATATCTCTTATAATTTTTCAGAGACCGAGGGAACTCGGTAAACACCAACAATCCTTCACCTTTGATAACCGACTGAACTCGGTAAATACTAACTTTCCTCGACAATCGAGTGAACTCGGTAAGTACTAAACTTTCTTCGGCAATCGAGTGAACTCGGTAAGTACTAGACTTTCTTCAGCAACCGAGTGAACTCGGTAAACACTAGACTTTCTTCGGCAACCGAGTGAACTCGGTAAACACTTCTTTTCTTCGATAACCGAGTGGACTCGGTAAGCACTAATATCCCTGTCTCGCAGACCGACTAAGCTCGGTAGAAGCAGATTGCTGCGAACTATGACATAGTGTGACATCAAAGACAATACATAATTGAGTAGCAATTTCCTTCAGACAATTGTTTCCAACAATTCCAAATTCATTCTCAAATTTATTCTTAATGATCTTAAACTTATCAAATGCTTTATATTTTTCTTTTACAAATGCAATCCACATCATTCTTGTAAAATCATCAACAAGAATCATAAAATACCTTTCTCCATAGAATCCTCTAGTCCTGGTAGGACTGCTCAAGTCTGTATGAACAATCTCCAACTTCTCTGCCGATGTGAACTTCTTACTAGGAAATGAACTTCTCTTCTACTTAGCCATCACACATTCTTTGCAAATCGTGTTAGTAGGCTTCATAATTTTAGGCAAATCCCTTACTGCAAGTGTAGTACTTTCTTTCACAATGTTATCAAAGTTTATATGACAAAACCTTCTATGCCATAACCAACTGTCATCAATCTTAGTAATCAGACATGTCATCTCAGTAGGCTTCAACTGAAATATATTACCTGTGGTTCTAGATCCAGTTCCAATTAGTTTTCATCTTTGTCCTTTATCACACAAGTTTTCTCAGTAAACCAAACTTGATATCCCTTATCAACTAACTTACCAACACTCAAAAGATTATGTTTCAATCCATCAACAAAGTAAACATCATCATTATTAGTCTTTCCATGAAGAGTAATAGATCCTATACCTTTAATCAAACAAGGTACATTGTTACCAACTCTAACAACTCCTCCATCATAATTGTTAAACTTTATGAACTTTTTCATATCTCCAGTAATATGATATGAACAACCACTGTCTATAATCCAATCAACTTTCTTTTCAACTTGGGAAACTAAGGCTTTTTCTTCCTTAACATTAGATCCAGGATTCTCTTCTTTAATTGCTATAAATCCTATTTCATCATTATTCTCAGTATCACTTTCACTCAAAGTTCTTTCAATACTAGCTTCAAGATCTTCATCATAGCATAATAACATTCCTTAGATCTTCTAGGCTTGAAATTATTTTTGTACTTTTTAACTCTCTTAGGACATTTAGATGCAAAATGACCATATTCTTGACAAGTCCAACATTTAAAAATTTTCTTACCATCTAGTTCTCTTTTCACAAGCAAGGCAATACCTTCTTCAATCTTCTTGTCTTCTTCATTTCTATATCTATTGCTGGCATAATCTCCACTCACACTGGTACTTCTTGACAAAGTAGAATGAACACTAAGAGTGCTTAATGCTGTCTGCATTCTAGGTAAGTCTCCTGATACCCTCAGGTTCATTTTTGCTGCTTCCAATCTTCCAAGAAAAATCTCTCTTGTAAAGTTTGTAGTACAAGGTATAACTTGTTCAATCATCTATGTTGTCTACTTAAATACGGGAGTCAATGTCCTTAGAATTTTCCATATCACTTCATTCTCTATCTTTGATCCTTCATAATATTTTATCCGAGCAACAATTTTTGACATTCTAGCTTCTAACAAATTAATCTTCCATCATTCTAATATCCTCAAATGCACATATGCAATTATGTAATCTAGCTCTCTTTGCATGTTCATCACCTTCAAAAGTAGATTGTAAAGGTTTCCAAATTTCATGAGATTTTTTAAAACATTTTACTTGACTATATTCATTCTCTGAAAGTGCTGTCAAAAGTGCTTCTCTTGCAAGTATGTTACACATGAATAGATCTACCTCATCTTTTGAGCTTGATTCAAGATTATCTTTTTCAATGATAGTCCTATCATTCTTTGTAATCAACTAATACCCTGGTCCTACACACAGTAGATGTGTCTTCATCTTTTCTTTCCAGCTATCAAAATTTACTCCATCAAACTTAGGGCTTTCTTTCCTAAAATTTGCCATGGATCTCCTTAAGCTGTTAAACTTTCCTTTCAAGGACTTGCTGCTCTGATACCAATTGTTAGAAAGTAAAGTCCACCAAGATAACTGAGAGGGGGGGTGGTGAATTAGTTATCAAATAATTATAACTTTTATTAACTTCAACAACATTTAACCATGTAAGCAATATAACTACCAACCATAGAAAGATATTCATACACAATGACACAATAACACAAGATATGTTGACTAGGGAACCTCTTGATCAAAGAGTAAACCCCGGTGGGAATGATGCCCAAAAAAGATACACTAATATGAATATTCCTTGTGAAAGGATGGACTTAGTTAGGAGTCTTATGAAATACATTCAGTACATATAAATCCCTGTTAGGATATTTTGAATCCCTATTAAAAAATTCTAACCTGTCAGGAATTATGGAAGATAGAAGGACCCACTGCCCAAAAAACTTCAGGGTAAGATCATTGAAATCATTGTCCAAATAATCTTTTCATTATTCAATAGAATAATATGTTACCTCTTCTCTAACTGTGCCAAACTACACTCACTACTACATCAGATCTCACTTTCAGATCTCTGTACTTTGCATGTCTTCCTTCACAATTTCGCTCTCATACTTAGCTCTTTTCTTCACTTCATGCATACCGCATCACACAAAAACATTACAACAAGGAAAAAAATTCCTTCCTTTATACCATACTTAAATAATTACAAATGAGTCGGCACACAATTACAAAATAAAAGTTTCCACACGCTACATCAAAATTACACAAAATTGTCAGCTTCCAGATACAATAACTCTTCACTCGTGTGACCTCGAAGTCTGCACTGTGAACCATGTCACTAATAATGTGTCTCAAACTTCCTTTTAATTGCACAAAACTAGATTCCATCCTGATTAGGAGATATCATTCGATTTCCAAAAACTGCTACTCAGGAACACTGCCTGAATACTGCTTCCACCAAAATGCTCATAACTTTCATGAATAAAATAATTACTGTTTGCACTCTTAACCATAAACATATAAAATATCAAAGAGTATAACCTCAACATTGCATATCTCCAACTACAATATCCCATGTGCGCTAATCAAAACACTATCTGCTTCTCTGCAAGTCTCCAAAAGATCACTGTGTTGACATCAATGACAATCATAGTCATGAATGCAACAACTACTACAGAATGACTGCCAAGCATTCAGCTTTCATTCCTAACATGTTTGTACTTTCCAAAATCCTATTTTTTATAGGTCAGGTCAATTTTTCCCCCTTTAGGTTGACCCTAACCCATTTAGGTCAACATTGACCCATCTAGGTTGACTTTGACCCATAAAAGTTGACATTGACCAGAGGGTTTTTTATAAGTTTTTAGATGAGTTTGACCTTGACCCAAAAAGGTCAACCCTAACCCAGTAAAGTTGACATTGACCCAGTAAGGTCGACATTGACCTAACTGAGGTCAACTTTGACCTAGTTCAGTTAGTTTTGCAGATTTGATGATACAGATGACCGATATGATCTTTGTTTGTGCTTGCAGGACCTAGTCTACTTCCGAGAGCATCCTTTTGGGGAATTGCTAGTAAAAGTCAAGGAGAGACTGTCTGAGCTTGATGATGAGGAGATGTAGTTACTAAGGGATGTGGGACTGTACTGGGTATCAGTCCTTCCACATCTCAGACTACACCAAGCCATGCTATTGGCTCTGATAGAGAGGTGGGATGAGGATACATGCTCCTTGCATCTTCCCTCTGGTGAGATCACAATGACCTTAGAGGATGTCTACAGGAGCCCGTGGCTTCCAGTCTGAGGGGAGACCATTAGACCCAGAGTGCAACGTGGTTTTGAGGAGATCCATGCAGACACAGGGTATTGTATAGGAGTGCATCCAATGATGCGGACCCAGTCAGATTAGATCCTACTATCTTCCATACTATCAGGTCATACACCTTTAGTATGGAAGGTGATGTTATGTATAGTAGCCCTAGTTGTGTTACCCAACTCAAAGGGTACCATATTTTGTTTGCCTCTAACACATCTCATATGGAGGATGGAGAGAGAGAGAGGACCATGTTCTCATGGTGTCGCAGCATGCTATCTCAGCTATACCATGAGCTGGGTCAGCTAGTGAGATATCAGTGAGAGAGTCTATCTGCATGTACAGTTCTGTAGATATGGATTTTTGAGCATTTCACATGTACACGTCCACAGGGAGTTCCCATGATGGTAGATGCAAGCACAATGAGAGCCTTCACATATCCTTTGAGAGATGTTTGGCAATTTGGGGATATGCTCTACTGGAGAGTACATCTAGACCGTATTGCCAGCATCGATGTGATATGGAGACCCTACTGCCAGATGACAGAGTGGCCTAATACATGATTCTAGATGAGACATTCACAGTAGCATAAGCTGCTAGAGGGTCATCAAAGTCATATAGTGATGCCCTACTATTATGATCGGGTGATGAGATAGTTCAGTCTATTACAGGGAGTCCCTAAGGTAGTACTTCGCTATGTTCATCTAATGAGATACTATCAGAGACCTGATGCCATTCATTGACCATCGATAGAAAACATAGAGGATAGCGATATAGAGGAGACAAAGGATATAGAGGTACCATCAGATGTATCCTATTTAGGTGTGAGCTAAGATTACATCAGGTACTAGAGTTTAGAGGGGACCTATCCTATCTTTCCTGAGGATTATCCTATAGGTGATCCAGGCTTTGCAGAGGGGACACACCAGAATAGTGGAGCCACCGAGGAGGATGAGGATATCAGAGATGAGGAAGAGCACATCTTTGAGGAGGATCCCATGGAGGAGGAGGAGAGAGCAGAGGAGAGGGCCGAGGACATGCCCCTGGGTGGTGATATTGGTACTTGATTTTCTTCATTCTAGGTGAAATTAGGGTTAGGATCTTGAGGATTCTCCTTAATTTCCCTCTTTTGTGGCTCTATTTTCTAGGTAAGATTCAAAAATAAGTCCTCCTGGCTCTCATCATAGTAATCATAGGATTTTATGTCTATCTCTGGCATTCCATCCTGATCTGATTTCATTTCTAGGTTTCTAGGCATCCTCGAGACCTCCTGACTTGGCGCTGACTGAATCTAGGCCCAGGGTCAAATTTGAGGTTGATCTTGACTAGGTCAAGATCAAGCTCAAACCTGACTAGGTTAGGATTGAGGTCAAACTTGACTAGGTCAGGTCCAACCTTGATTTTTCCCCCCTCATTCAAATTTCTAGAATCCTAAATTTCCAAGCATCGGGCTTTCAGGATATTTATTTTCCCACCTCCGGGTTAATCATTTCAGGTTTCAAGATGGTAAATCCTTTAATTGCATTTATTCTAGGTATATTTTATAAAGGTTAGGACCTAATTGGGATTTAATTCTTCAAGGTGGCCCCTCTAGAGGATTGTGCCCTAGTTCACTATAAAAGGAGGCCTTCCTCTCTCATTTTCACATCACATTTCAAGAAATTTCATGAGGGAGCTCTCAAGTGCAAGCAAGTGAATTCAATCAAGAATTCAAGTGTTCAAGCATTCATCCATCAAGGAGATCCATTGTTAGCTATTGAAGGATTCAATCTCTTTGGATCCCCCTTTGATGATCCATCCTTCCACATTCATTCAAGCCCTCTCATATGCAAAGATCAAGTGAAGATTGGTGTTGAAGATCAAATGCCATTGATTGGAGACATCCTATTCATTGAAGCATTCCTACTTTTGGATTTGAGGATTTGAATCCTCTACAAGGACTTCAACATAAGCGAGGTGATTTTTTTCAATTACTTTGAAAAAGGGGAAGACCTCCTTTTATAGTGAACTAGGGCACATTTTATCCTCTAGAGGTTCACATTGGGTTCACCAAAATGAATAGAGGTAAAATGGATTCACCTTTTGTCCTTTACATTTTGAGATGTGATGTGAAAATGAGAGAGGAAGGCCTCCTTTTATAGTGAACTAGGGCATAACCCTCTAGAGGGGCCACCTTGAATAATTAAATCCCAATTAGGATGAAAATGAATAGAGGTAAAATGGATTCACCTCTATTCTGATGTAAAAGGGGAAGGGGTAAAATATGAGATCTATTCCCTAACCCAAATTCCCAAAGAAGAGATCCAATTTGATCAACCAAGAGGTTAATACACAATTGAATCAATTTATGGAGAATATGGAAGAGAAAGAGAGTAAATCCAATATTTCCCTATGAAGGAATTTATGTTTGAAATATGAAATAATTGAAATACAAATACTAACCTCAAATTAGGGCAGATTTAGAAAATGTCAAATTCTAATGTCTATGTGTACTTTTGGGCAATTCTGAAACCCGTTCCTGACTGGAAATGCCAAGATAAAGAAAACTCAAAAATATTTCTCCAAGATGAGCTTAGGTTGGGTTTGACCCTCATAAAAGGTCAAATACTACATTCTTTATTTGAAGTCTGATTCAAATTTTGTTTGCAGATCTTGGAAGTTTGCCGAAAAGGGTATCCAAATTTGCTCTCAAATCCAAAATTCCACACCTGTACCTGCAAGAAAATGGGGGTTTTTTTTGTTTGTTTGAGGGGTTTGCTTGGTCAAACCCTAGTTTGGAATCAACCTTAATATTGAAATTGAAATAGGAATGCTAGCAAGTAGTAGAAAAGGATCTAACAATGAAGCTATGCAATTCAATAGATATGTAATTGTATTTTGAATGTAACCAAGTATATTGATATGAAAGCTTGAACAAAATAATAAATTTAAATCAAACCTCCATGATTGTATGCTTAGAATCCACCTTGATAAGAGAATGAAATGGATCTTGAAGATGAACAAAAGGATCTTGAAGGAAGATCACACCATCATGATGGCTAGATCTAGGGTTTGCATGATGAATCTTGAATGCTTGAACCAAATCCCTTCAATGAATTGAATGATTGAATCCTTGATCTTCAATGGAGAACTTGGATGGAGAAGAGGACTTGAATGCTTGAATGGATGCTTTCTTGATCACCTTGAGAGCTTGCACATGAAAACTTGATTGCCAAAACTTGATGATGAAAATGAGAGAGGAAGGCCTCCTTTTATAGTGAACTAGGGCACAATCCTCTAGAGGGGCCACCTTGGAGAATTAAATCCCAATTAGGTCCTAACCTTTAGAAAATATACCTTGATTAAATGAAATTAAAGGATTTACCATCCCAAAACCCGAAATGATTAACCTGGAAGCGGGAAAATAAATATCCCGAAAGCTCGATGCCCAGAAATTTAGGATTCTAAAAATTTGAATGAGGGGGGAAAATTGAGGTTGGACTTGACCTAGTCAGGTTCAACCTTGATCCTGATGTAGTCAAGTTCGAGCTTGATCTTGACCTAGTCAGGATCAACCTCAAATTTGACCCTAGGCCCAGATTTAGCCAGAGCCAAGTCAAGAGGTCCTGGGGATGCCCAGAAACCTAGAAATGATATCAGACAGGACAAAATCTCAAGGATAGACATAAAATCATATGATGACTATGATCAAATCTAGGAGGACTTATTTTTGAATCCTACCTAGAAAATAAAGCCATGGAAGAGGGAAATTAAGGAGAATCCTCAAGATCCTAACCCTAATTTCACCTAGAATGAAGAAATCAAGTGCAAGGAAGAAGTGGAAAGTGGGGAGAAAGCTAAATACATGCAAAGACCCAATCAAGGTGCTTAACATGACCCCAAACCACTTACTCAAAGGGCTAAACATTCTTATCATGGAATTGCTTCCATTTTAAGATGATACATTAAGCCCCCACTTTAGCAAGAGTATGGACTCGATGCAAACTCTTGGTAAAGGAGAAGAAAGAGAAGATCCTAGTGGATTCATAATGAGATAAAATAACACTTAGCTTAGGACACAAGCCCCCAGACTAAGGATTCTAACTAAACATATATGCATGAGGGTGTCAAAAGAACAAGGGTTAGTACTAAACAACCCAAATCAATTAGCATAAGAAACCTCGCTAACAAATATTTCTCATACTAATATCATATTTGGAAAGCTATCATAAAATCATAAATGTTTACATAAGAAAAACAAGAACAACACTATAAATAACATAGCTTCATGATCCCATCCTATTAGCATGAAATAAAAAAGAGAGAAAAGAGAAAGTGATTACCTTACCCAGTAAGATGCCCACCTTACCGTGAATCACCCTAGAGGGAGAGCCCAACAGATTCACCCATAAACTATGCTTGCAATTGTAATGCATCTTCTGACGGCTTCTGGAATACCCATAGATCCACCTTCTTGTATCACTATGAATATAAAATGCATGTCTCCTCAAGATTTAGCAACTTATGTTCGTTACCTTTGGAAGATTTACCATATAGGTGTGTGTCTTTTCAGGATTTAGCAACTTATGTGCATTACCTTCCAAGATTTAGCATATTTGAAACTGGAAATGTGTGTCCCTTAAGGATTTAGCAACTTATGTGCGTTACCTTTAGAGGATTTAGCATATTGAAAATTTTGAAAAATGTGTGTCTCCTCAGGATTTAGCAACTTATGTGAGTTTCCTTTGGAAGATTTAGCATATAAATGCATGTCTTTTCAAGATTTAGAAACTTATGTGCGTTACCTTCCAAGATTTAGCATGTAAAAATAAAAAACTATCATACAAGGGAAGTCCTATATATGACCCCCTCCTTAATATGGCAAAAACATACTATTTTGACATGTTAATGAAATAAAGGAACAAGGATAAAGCCTTCGTCAACATCAAGACAATATCCATAGACAACACCCAGTCCAAGCCAAGAAGGTCACAGCTCCTATGAGGCCATGGAAGGGATGAATGTAAAGAAATATTATGCAAGAAGTGAAAAGAAAGTAACCCTTATGAGGGATAGCACACTGTTCAGTTTCCAAGGTGAGAGATATATCAGCCATGGGAACCCAATGTCAAACAACAAAAGAGGTTGGTATCAAGGAAAAAGGTCCTTCATGCAAACCAAAATTTTCATGTATGATTGGATCTCTCATAATAGATAAATACTGCTTAACCAAGGAAAGAGGTGAATCCTAGTAAGATAGAAGGAGATGGCATCCTTTCCCCCTAAGTGTAGGAAAAAGATGAAAGAGGACACCTACTTCACAAGGCAAGGAGATATCCTATTCAGCAATAATGTATACTATATCCATAGCGAGGGATATTGACCCCTACATCAAGAATATAGATAATCGTGAAAAGGATATGTCACTCATGGAAAAAGGATCCTTTGTTAGAAAGTAAAGTCCACCAAGATAACTGAGAGGGGGGGGGGTGAATTTTTTATTAGATAATTATAACTTTTATCATCTTCAACAACATTTAACCATGTAAGAAATGCAATTACTAACCATACAAAGATATTCATACACAATGACACAATAACACAAGATATTTTGACTAGGGAACCTCTTGATCAAAGAGTAAACCCCGGTGGGAATGATGCCCAAAAAAGATGCACTAATATGAATATTCCTTGTGAAAGGATGGACTCTATTAGGAGTCTTATGAAATACATTCAGTACATATAAATCCCTGTTAGGAGATTTTGAATCCCTGTTAAAAGATTCTAAACCTGTTAAGAGTTATGGAAGACAGAAGGACCAACTGCCCAAACAACTTCAGGGTAAGATCACTAAACACACTATCCAAATAACCTTAATATTATTCAAAAAAATAATATGAAATATGTTACCTCCTTACTATGCCAAACCACACTCACTGCTACATCAGATCTCAATTCCAGATCTCTATACTTCCCATGTCTTCCTTCACAATTTCTCTTTCACAACCTCTTAGACTCTTTTCTTCACTTCATGCTTACATTTTCATGCAACCAAAACCATGCTCACACTTATTTCATATTATGAATAATTCCTTCCTTTATACCAAACTCAAATAATTACAAATGAGTCGGCACACAATTACAAAATAAAAGTTTCCACACGCTACATCAAAATTACACAAAACTGTCAGCTTCCAGATGCAATAAATCTTCACTCGTGCAACCTCAAAGTTTGAACTATGAACCACATCACCATCAATGTGTCTAAAACTTTCCTTTAACTGCGCAAAACTAGATTCCATCCCGATTAGGAGATATCATCCGATTTCTACAAACCGCTACTTAGGAACACTGCCTAAATATTGCTTTTACCAAAATACTCATAACTTTCATGAATCAATGAATTAATTTTTGTGCTCTTAACCATAGACAAATAACATATCAAAGAGTATAAAATCAACATCGCATAGCTCCAACTATAATATCCCATGTGCGCTAATCAAAACATTGTCTGCTTCTTTGCTAGTCTCCAGAAGATCACTGTGTTGACATCAATGACAATCATAGTCATGAATGCAACAAAAACTACTATAGAATGAATACCAACATCTAGCATTCATTCCTAACAATCTCCCCCATTGACATTGATGGCATCATAGATGAAAAACATCCAATGTTCCAAAAATCCAATACTGCTGCACTGTTGCACTGATACTCTGAAAATTCTTCAAATCTTCTTCATCAATCAAATCTTGCTTTGTTATCCTATTAAGTCCTCTCCAATAGATGGTACATAGGGTTTTTCATATACACTTCTCCCCCATTGACATTAATGATAGAAATTTCATCACTATGTCAACAACAACTCAATGTCCAAAAACACTGTTTCAAAAAATACATTCACAAGAGTCCTCATGACTCAGCTCAGATACACATACTCCCCCATAGAGGAAGTACCAACATCTAATCCAAAAAAAGATAGGGCTCATATGCCACTGGACGGATGCAACCAACTGCATCATTACTCAAAAGTAGGCTGGGGCATAACCCCAAGCATACCTCTCAGATACTCAAATGTATCCTTAGGCAAAGGCTTTGTAAATATGTTTGCTATAAGTTCCTTTGTGCTTATGTACTCCAATCTAACTTCTTTCTCATCTACTTTCTCTCTTACAACATGATACTTGATCTCTATATGCTTAGTCTTAGAATGTAAAACAGGATTCTTAGACATATTGACTGTGTTGGTGTTGTCACAATGTATGACAACAGGCTCAACAAATTTAATTCCAATATCCTTCAGAATCTGCTTCATCCAAATTATCTGGTTACAATTGTTTGCTGCTGCTACATATTCTGCTTTTGTTGTACTCTGTGAAATACAATTCTGCTTCTTGCTCAACCAGGAAACTAATCTTCCTCCAAGAAAAAGGCTCCACCACTGGTGCTTTTCTTATCATCAACACTACCTCCCCAATTAGCATCTGTATATGCACATAGGGTAAAATCATCATATTTTTCATACCATAATCCATAGTCCATTGTGCCTCTTAAATATCTCAATATCCTCTTTACTGCTGCATAATGTGACTCTCTAGGTTCAGCTTGAAATCTTGCTACCATTCCAACTGAATGTTGTATATTCGGTCTAGTGTGTGTTAAGTACTACAATCCTCCAATCATGGATCTATATTTCTTCTACTCAATTGTTGGTGTTTTATCTTGGCTTGATAGTTTGTGTCCTATAACCATAGGTGTTCCAACTGGTTTACAATTCTCCATTCCAAATCTTTTCAGCAAATCATTCAAGTACTTTGTCTGGCTAACAAAGATACCATCATCGTTATGTGTTATCTGTAATCCCAAAAAGTATTTCATCTCACCAATCATGCTCATTTCAAATTCAGTCTTCATTTCATCAGAAAATTTGTGACTAGCTTCATCTTCTCCTCCAAAGATAATTTCATCAACAAAAATAACTATAACTAATATTCCATTTTCAATTTCTTTTGTGTATAGATTACTATCTATTGTTCCTTTAGTAAATCCCAATTTCAACAAATACTTATCCAATCTAGCGTACCAAGTTCTAGGTGCTTGCTTTAGTCCATATAATGCTTTCTTTAGTTTACATACCATATCTCCTTCTTGAGTCAAAGGAAAACCTTCAGGCTACTCAATGTGGACTTCTTCCAATTCACCATTCAGAAATGTAGACTTCACATCCATCTGATACACTTTGAATTTCTTAAAAGCTGCATAAGCCAAAAACATTCTCATTACTTCAAGTCTTGCTATTGATGCAAATGTTTCTTCATAGTCAATTCCTTCTTTCTATGATTATCCCTTACATACTAATCTTGCTTTGTTTCTTACTACTTCTCCTTGTTCATTCATCTTGTTTTTGAATACCCATTTAGTTCCAATCACATTCTTGTCTTTAGGTCTAGGAACCAATTCCCATGTCTTGTTCTTTTCAATTTGATCTAGTTCTTCTTTCATAGCATTAATCTAATGTTCATCTTCACAAGCTTCATTAGTAGATTTAGGTTCAATTTGAGAAATCAAACATAAATGTACCTTATTTCTAGTCATAACTCCTCTATCCAAACTTCCAATAACTTGTTCAACAGGATGATGTCTAGATAAATACTTTTTCGGTGTCATAGTCACAGATCTTGCTTCAACTGTAGATTCTTCTCTGCTTTCTTCTATAGTATGATTCTCATTCAACAATTCACTATCAATCTCATAGAATAATTTAGTAGTTTCAATGTTAGGCTGAGGATTAGCTTCTTCATCAGATTCATAATCAAGTATTCTTTCCTGAATTTTAAAATTCTCATCAACTTTAACATTTGCACTCTCAACAATAGTTTTAGTTCTCTTATTGTAACATCTATATGCTTTTCTCTTCCAATTATATCCAAGAAAAATACCTTCATCACTTCTAGGGTCAAACTTTCCAATATCATCATCTCTCTTTATATAACATTTGCTTCCAAAAATTCTAAAATACTTAACTAAGGGTGCATGTCCAAACCATAATTCATAAGGTGTCTTATCTATGTCTACTCTGATTTGTACTCTGTTCATTGTATATACTGTTGTATTCACTACTTCTCTCCAAAATGTCTTCGCCAAGTCATTCTCAAATAACATAGCTCTTGCTGCTTTAGTTACTAACCTGTTTCTTCTTTCTACAATACCATTTTGTTCAGGTGTTCTAGTGGCTGAAAACTATCTCTTAAATCATTCACTTCACAAAAGGTGTTAAACTCTCTAGAAGTAAATTCTCCACCTCTATCAGATCTCAAACATTTAATCTTCATTCTAGATTCATTCTCAACTTTATTCTTAATGATCTTAAACTTATCAAATGCTTCAGATTTTTCTTTCAGAAATGTAATCCACATCAATCTTGTAAAATCATCAACAAAAATCATAAAATACCTTTCTCCATAGAATCCTCTAGTCTTGGTAGGACCACTCAAGTCTGTATGAAAAATCTCCAACTTCTCTGCTGATGTGAACTTCTTACTAGGAAATGAACTTCTCTTCTACTTAGCCATCACACATTCTTTGCAAATCATGTTAGTAGGCTTCATAATTTTAGGCATATCCCTTACTGCAAGTGTAGTACTTACTTTCATAATATTATCAAAGTTTATATGACAAAACCTTCTATGCCATAACCAATTGTCATCAATTTTAGTAATCAAGCATGTCATCTCAGTAGGATTCAACTAAAATACATTACCTTTGGTTTTAGATCCAGTTCCAATTAGATTTCCATCTTTATCCTTTATGACACAAGTTTTCTCAGTAAACCAAACTTGATATCCCTTATCCACTAACTGTCCAACACTCAAAATATTGTGTTTCAATCCATCAACAAAGTAAACATCATTAGTATTAGTCTTTCCATCAAGAGTAATAGATCCTATACCTTTAATCAAACAAGGTGCATTGTTACCAACTCTAACAACTCCTCCATCATAATTGTTAAACTTTATGAACTTCTTCACATCTCCAGTCATGTGATGTGAACAACTGCTATCTATAATCCAATCATCTTTCTTTTGAACTTGGGAAACTAATGCTTTTTCTTCTTTAACATCAGATTCATAATTTTCTTCTTTAATTGCTACAAATCCTATTTCATCATTATTCTTAGTATCACTATCACTCAAAGTTCTTTCTATACTAGCTTCAAGATCTTCATCATTAGCATAATAACATTCCTTAGATCTTCTAGGCTTGAAATTATTTTTGTACTTTTTAACTCTCTTAGGACATTTAGATGCAAAATGACCATATTCTTGACAAGTCCAACATTTAAAAATTTTCTTACCATCTAGTTCTCTTTTCACAAGCAAGGCAATACCTTCTTCAATCTTCTTATCTTCTTCATTTTTACATTTGTTGCTACTAGCATAATCTCCACTCACACTGGTACTTCTTGAAAAAGTAGGGTGAATAATAAGAGACCTGAATGCTATCTCCATTCTAGGTAAGTCTCCTGATAACCTCAGGTTCATCTTTGCTGCTTCCAATCTTCCAAGAAGAGTCTCTCTTGTAAAGTTTGTAGTACAAGGTATAACTTGTTCAATCATTTGTGTTGTTTTCTTAAATACAGGAGTCAATGTCCTTAGAATTTTTGATATCACTTCATTATTTGTCTTTGATCCTCCACAAGATTTTATCCTTACAACAATTTTTGACATTCGACCAATATAGCTTCTAACAGATTCATCTTCCATCATTCTAATATCTTCAAATGCACATATCCAAAAATGTAATCTAGCTCTTTTTGCATGTTCATCACCTTCAAAAGTAGAGTGTAAAGCTTTCCAAATTTCATTAGATTTCTTTAAAAAATTAACCTGACTGTATTGATTCTTCAAAAGTGCTATCAAGAGTGCTTCTCTTGCAATTATGTTACAGATGAATAGATCTACCTCATCTTTAGTACTTGTTTCAAGATTGTCTTCTTCAATTATAGTCCTATTATTCTTTGTAATCAACCAATAGCCTAGTCCTAAACACAATAGATGTGTCTTCATCTTTTCCTTCCATCTGTCAAAATTTGCTCCATCAAACTTAGGGCTTTGTTTCCTGAAATTCACCATGGATCTCCTTAAGTTGTTAAACTTTCCTTTCAAGGACCTGCCACTCTGATACCAATTGTTAGAAAGTAAAGTCCACCAAGATAACTAAGAGGGGGGGGGGTGAATCAATTATCAGATAATTATAAATTTTATCATCTTCAATAGCATTTAACCATGTAAGCAATGCAATTACTAACCATACAAAGATATTCATACACAATGAGACAATAACACAAGATATGTTGACTAGGGAACCTCTTGATCAAAGAGTAAACCCCGGTGGGAATGATGCCCACAAAAGATGCACTAATATGAATATTCCTTGTGAAAGGATGGACTCTATTAGGAGTCTTATGAAATACATTTAGTACATATAAATCCTTGTTAGGAGATTTTGAATCCCTGTTAAAAGATTCTAACCTTGTTAAGAGTTATGGAAGACAGAAGGACCCACTGCCCAAACAACTTTAGGGTAAGATCACTGAACACACTATCCAAATAACCTTAATATTATTCAGTAGAATAATTTGAAATATGTTACCTCCTTACTATGCCAAACCGCACTCACTGCTACATCAGATCTCAATTCCAGATCTCTATACTTCGCATGTCTTCCTTCACAATTTCACTTTCACAACCTCTTAGACTCTTTTCTTCACTTCATGCTTACATTCGCATGAAACCAAAACCATGCTCACACTTCTTTCATATTACAACTACATAAAATAAGGAAAAACATTCCTTCCTTTATACCACACTCAAATAATTACAAATGAGTCAGCAGACAATTACCAAATAAAAGTTTCCACATGCTACATCAAAATTACACAAAACTGTCAGCTGCCAAATGCAATAAATCTTCACTCATGATCTTGAAGTTTGTGCTATGAACCACATCACCATCAATGTGTCTCAAACTTCCCTTTAACTATTCAAAACTAGATTCCATCCCGATTAGGAGATATCATCCGATTTCCACAAACCGCTACTCAGGAACACTGCCTGAATACTGCTTTTACCAAAATACTCATAACTTTCATGAATCAATGAATTAATTTATACACTCTTAACCATAGAAAAATAACATATCAAAGAGTATAACATCAAAATCATATAGCTCCATTTGTAATATCCCATGTGTGCTAATCAAAACACTGTCTGCTTCTCTGCTAGCCTTGAGAAGATCACTGTGTTGACATCAATGACAATCATAGTCATGAATGCAACAAAAAATGCTATAGAATGATTGCCAACATCTAGCATTCATTCCTAACATCCTCAAAGAAAGGGATGTTATCAACAAGACCCCCACCAAAGAGGAGTGCTTTAGATAAAATATTAGCTGTCAAAGGTGGGAACGAAGATTCAATCATCAAGTCCCCTGCAAAGAAGAGGAAGAGGAATCTTTAGAATGAGGGAAACAACTCCAACACAATTCAAGGGTAAGAGTTTATAAAGAACATAATTTTCAACATAGAGAAGAAGTGACGACTAAGGATAACAACTTCTCATGTAAGAAGGTTATCTGTAGTCAATACATCTATAGATATGATGAAATAATATTATAATATAAACAAATACCACTAAGCTAAGGAAAGCTACTCCCTATACAAAGAGAAATAAAGAGGCACCTTTCCCACCAGAGACAAGGGATACCTTTGCAAAACAAATGTCTTAGAAAAGATATCTTGAAAAGAAAGGATAGATTCTATGGATGATTAAAAACATAATGCAAAACCATAGAAAAATAGGAGAGAAAGAATACCAATTAAGCCAAAATAAAAAGACCTAATGGATCCTAGGAGACTGGATGAAGATACACCTCTTGCCCCCCAGTCATGAGACAAGAGGGAAAAGAACATCTACATTATATCTAAAGGAGGGGAATCCCCTATATCAAAATTATGAAGGAATTGTAAAACTGCACGAGAGTGAGATATAATTCCTAAAGCAACTCTTTCTCTAACATATGACTTGAAATGTTTACAATTAGCAAGTAAGTGTTTATTACTATAATGAAAAGGACATTTATATTTGTATAGAGAATCTATCGGCATAGGTCTAAAGATTTCTTTCTTGGAATTCATTAGCTCAACATATACCTTCTTAGCAATTTCTTGTCGAGTATTAGGGTTATCTAGGTTAGGTGTGGGGAGAGGAGGATGATGTTTAGCATCACCTACCTTAACTTGAGATTTTGAACACCCAACACCATACATATTTAGTTTAGGGGGTATATGAACTAGAAATCTAATACCATGTTCATTAATGCGTAGCCCTAAACCTTTATAACCTTGTTTAGTCACCATATTATATCCAGTAGTATACAGATTATGTAAAGCTTCTACAGGAGGTGATTGTTTATCATGCTCATGAGTAAAGGTTGCATAAGGTGGGATAATAGGTTTTGAAGAAGTTTCTTTACCCTTTCCTTTAATATCATCATGAATTGGAGGAGAAGGTAAATCAAAGAAATCTTGCACATCCGCATCCTGAACGATAGCTTGAATCCCATCATAAGTATGGGAAGAGCGAGGATTAATAGATGGAGAATTAGGTATTGGAATAGGAAGATTAGGATTAAGATTAGAATTGATAGGATTAGGATTAGGATTGATAGGATTAGGAATATTAGGAGATGATGTGTCATCTACCCAATTCTTCACATAATCCAAAAGATGAATAAGGCTACCACATAAATCTCTAACAAAAGTTTTAAATGTAGGCAGACTAGTGTCAGTCAACTTCACAAAAGCATAAGTAAGAGAAAAGTGAAGGGTAATCAACATAATGAAGTGAATGATACTTTCATAAACATCATAGGTATGATAAATAGATGCTAAAAGAAGAGTAATGAAGAACATAACTGTTGGATACAATTGTCTGAAGGACATTGTTGGATTAACTATGTGTTGTCTTTGATGTCACACAAATGTCATATCAATTATCGCTCCCAGTATCTACCGAGTTCAGTCAGTCAACTAAGCGGTTCTCAGTATCTACCGAGTTCAGTCAGTCAGCTAAGCAATTCTCAGTATCTACCGAGCTCAGTCGGTCAGCTAGGCAATTTTTAGTGTCTACCGAGTTCTCTTGGGTGTCTAAAGGAAACTTGACAGGATAACAGTGTTAACCGAGCTTCCTCAGTTATCGAAGGAAAATTAGTGGTTACCAAGCTCTCTCGGTCTCCAAAGGATGTTGCAAAATTCACTGTGGTTATCGAGTTCTCTTGGTCACTGAAGGAAATCTTTTCAGGATTAATGTTTACCAAGCAAGGTCGGCCCTTTCAAAGAATTTTGTTATTATAGTTTGTTTATCCTAGCCGACTGTTATAATAATTATTAGTGCCGACTTGACAATCTAAATGATTATGAAATGGCATATATATAGAGAAGGTCAAATGGTGAATAAAAGATATACAGCATGCAAAAATCATTTTGAAGAAAGGTGTGTGCGAATTTTGAAGGATGGTCAGATATCCTTGAGGAGCAGCAAAGATTTAATTGATCAGTAAGGATCTAGTGAACCAGAACAGAGATCTATATTTAGCAATTCACTTGTAGGTTATTTCATTGTTACTCTCTAGCAATTGTAGCAGTGATATCAAAATCTCTTAACCGAGTTGGTTTAACAACCATTTTGTAAATCCTCTAACAAGGTAACAGTTCTATTGAATTGTTTCAAGACCTCTTGCAAGGCCACTCCTAGCAGGGTGATTAAATCCTCTAACAAGGTCACACCTAACAGTGTGTTTTGTAACCTTTTACCGGGTTGGCTTCTAACCGGGCATCACTTCAGAAGAGTGAAAAATAGTAACTAGTTACATTGGTGGTTTTTCCCATATTGGGTTTCCACGGTAAATCTGGTGTCTCTTGTGTTCATGTTATTTTTTTTATTTATGTAAGTTAATCAGTGATGAATGCTTAAGAACAATTTAATTATTACACATTTCAAGGATCAAGTTTTCAGCATTTCTCTGTATATTTACCGAGTGGCACAGTAAATAATTTGTTAAGATATTTAAGGGATCAGTGATAATATTTGGTGGTTAACTGATTCACCCCCCCCTCTCAGTTACTGCATCTATATTTCCAACACATAACTACACACCAAAGCATCTTAATAGTCGCCATAGAAAATGAAATGCAAGAAATATTTTTGGATTTTATTGAATATATAATTTTTTTGGATTTTTGAATGTAAAATGCAAGAGCATAAACTAGATCTAATCTAAATGAAAGAAAGGATCTAAAATCTAACACAATAGGGCATTGAATTCCACAAAAGAAAAGGAGAGTAAGTATGTCGGGTTCACCAAAATGAATAGAGTCAAAATGGAAGCTTAGTAATGTACCTAACATTCAACACTTATTCATTTGAATTGAAATTGGAATTGGCATAGCATAAGTAAATCTGGAAATACTTGGAAATTAATTAGGTCAAGATACATACTTCATTATGAAATTGATTTGGAAATACCTATTTTCTAAAGTCTGCATGAGGTTTCAGAAGATTCTACGACCAGATCTGTGATCAGAAAGCTAAGACAGAGAAAACCCAGAAAAGTTTCATTTTTCCGGTAGCAAGTTGAGTTTGACCCTCTTAAAAGGTCAAATACCACATTTTTATTCTGAAGCCCGATTCTAAATTTTTTCACAGATCCTAGAAGTTTGGTGAAAAGGGTACTCAAATCTATCCTTTGATTCCTGAAACATCGACTATAGATATCTAAAAAAGGGGCTTTTGGGGATGGCTATATAGGGTTTTGCCTTAGTCAAACCCCCATTTTGGTGGTCTCCACCTCCATGAATAGCTGATTGATATAGAATGTGTGTGTGTGTGTATTGAAAGTGTAATGCCAAGATCTAATCCTCTAGATCAAAACCCTAGCATGAATGTGTATGAAATAACAATGCATAGATTTGAATGAGATAGAAAAGCATACCAAGCCCCCAAGGCTAAAGTACTTCTACCAAACTCACAATCCGTAATTGTTACCCTATGATTGAATCTTTGAATGCTTGAAAGTTGATAATGGTGGATCAAGGAAGAAAGGATCTCTCTTGCTCCAAATATGTGTTCATAAAGATGCTTGATGTCAACAATGGCTTGATCTCCTATATTATCCTCTTGCTATCTTACATCTTCACCATTCCTTGCTTTCTTAAAACCTTCTTGCTCACAAAAATTGACGGAGAGATGTGGATAATGGATGTTGGATCAACCACCCTACTTGAGAGTGCTTGAGCTTGAAAAACTTGATGTGAAAATAAGAGAGGAAGGCCTCCTTTTATAGTGAACTAGGGCACAATCCTCTAGAGGGGCCACCTTGGAGAATTAAATCCCAATTAGGTCCTAACCTTTAGAAAATATACCTAGATTAAATGCAATTAGAGGATTTACCATCCCCAAACCCAAAATGGTTAACCCAGAGGTGGGAAAATAAATACCTCGAAAGCTCGATGCTCAGAAATCAAAGATTTTAGAAATTTGAATGAGGGGGGAAAAATCAAGGTTGTACCTAACCTAGTCAGGTTCAACCTGGATCTTGACCTAGTCAGGTTCGACCTAGATCCTAACCTAGTGAGGAACAACCTCCACTTTGACCCCGTACCCAGATCCAATCAACATCAAGATAGGAGGTCCTAGGGATGCCTAGAGACCTAGAAATGATATCAGATCAAGACATAATACTTGGGATAGGCATTAAGTCCTATGATGACTATGATGAAAGCTAGGAGGACATATTTCTATGTCCAACCTAGAAAATAGAGCCATAGAAGAGGGAAAATCAAGAGAATCCATGGGATCCTAACCCTAATTTCACCCAGAATGAAGAAGATAAGTGCAAAATGCATCCTAAATGCAAGTCTATCATGATAAATCTACTAAAAGAGGGTGCTAAACCTATCAAGATGGAAGTGCTTCCATTTTAAGATGATATAGTACTATAGTTTTTTTAATTTATTTTATATGCTAAATCTTGGAAGTAACACACATAAGTTTCTAAATCTTGAAGAGACACACATTTTTAAATTTTCAATATGCTAAATCTTGGAAGGTAACGCACATAGGTTGCTAAATCTTGAAGAGACATGCATTTCCAATATGCTAAATCTTCCGAAGGTAACACACATAAGTTGCTAAATCTTGAGGAGACATACATTCCATATTCATAGTGATACCAAGAAGGTGGATCTATGGGTATTCTAGAAGCCGTCAGAAGATGCATTACAATTGCAAGCACAGTTTATGGGTGAACTATTAGGTTTGGCCACCTGTTTGGCTCTCCCTCCCTTGGTGATTCATGGTAAGGTCGACATCTTACTAGGCAAGGTAATCACTTTCTCTTTTCTCTCTTTTTCGCTTTCATGCTAGTAGGACTGGATCATGAGGCTATGTTATTTATAATGTGGCTCTTATCTTTCTTATGTAATCATTTATGCTTTTATGATATATTTCCAAATATGATATTAGTATGAGAAATATTTCTTAGCAAGGTTTCTTATGCTAATTGATTTGGGTTTGTTTGTACTAACCCCTCTTTTGTGTTGTTTTTGGTTTTCTTTTTGCACCCTCGTGCATGTGTGTTGAGTTAGAATCCTTAGCCTAGGGGCTTGTGTCCTTAGCTAAGTTTTATTTTATCTCATTGTGAATCCACTTGGATCTCTTCTTTCTTCTCCTTTACCAAGAGTTTGCATCGAGTCCATACTCTTGCTAAAGTGGGGGCTTAATGTATCATCTTAAAATGGAAGCACATCCATGTTAAGAGTGTTTAGCCCTTCAAGTAAGTGGTTTGGGGTCATGTCAAGTACCTTGATTGGGTCTTTGCATGGATCTGGCTATTTCCCCCCTATTTTGCTTCTCTCCCCCTGTGTCCAACCTATGTCTGACAACTTTCTCTAAGAAATTGGAGACTTTGACTTTTTGGGTCAAGGATGACCTGAAGGGTAAAGGTCCACCTCAACCTTGACCTAGGTCAAGGTTGACCTTAAATCTGACCTAGGGTAGAGTCAACCTCTTCCCTAACCCCAGGTCCAAATTTTAGTTTTCAAAAGTTTCAGGATGTTGGGCTTCGGAAAGTTTTATTTTCTCACTTCCAGGTTAGTTGTTTCAGATTTCAAAATGGTAAACCCTTAAATTGCATTTAATCTAGGTCCATTTCTAGGGGTTAAGATTAATTGGGATTTAATTCTCCAATGTCAGCCTCTCTAGAAGTTTATGCCCTAGATCACTATAAAAGGAAGCCTTCCCCTCTCATTTTCTCCATCCACCATCAAGTTTTGCAATCCCATCTCAAGCACTCAAGCAAGATCAAGTAGGCATTTCATCAAGCATTTTCAAGGAAGCATTTAAGTCCTCTTCTCCATTCAAGTTCTCCATTGAAGATCAAGGATTCAAGCATTCAAGCCTTTGAATGGATTTGGTTCAAGCATTCAAGATTCATCATTCAAAACTCTAGATCTAGTCATCTTAGTGGTGTGATCTTCCTTCAAGATCCTTTGTTCATCTTCAAGATCCATTCATTCTTCCCTCAAGGTGGATTCCAAGCATACAATCATGGAGGTTTTGATTTACATTTGTTAATGTTATGTTCAAGCTTTCATATCAATATACTTGTTTACATTTCAAATACAATTGCATATCTATTGAATATCATAGCTTTGTTGTTAGATCTACTTCTACTACTTGCTAGCATTCTCTATTTCAATTACATTATTAAGATTGATTCCAAACTAGGGTTTGACCAAGGCAAACCCCTCATCCAAACAAAAAAACCATTTTTCTTGTAGGTACAAGTACAAAACAACAAATTAAAGTGCAAATCTGGATACCCTTTTCGGTGAACTTTCAAGATTCGCGAATAGAGTTTCCATCAGAGCTATTTCAGGTTAGGGATGACCTTTAGTCGGGGGTAAGATTGTGCCCCGAGGTAAGATTATGCTCTGCTATTTGGGTCAAAGTTGACCTGACCTCAAAAGGATAAAAGTTTTCTAGGTTTTCTCTATCTCGACATTTCCAGTCTAAAGCAGGTTGCAGAATTTCTCGAAAGTGTGCATAGACATCATAAAATAGTGATTTCTTCATCAACCTTCTTTCAAGGTAAGTATTTCTATTTTATCTAGTTTATATGTCCATAAAATTTTCCATCACACACCCCTCCACTGCATTTTAACCTATTTATCATACTATGAACCATGCTCCATATCCCCACTATTCATATATATATTTTTAATTCTTTTTCTCTAGATTGTCTTTTTTCTTTTATCCTCTCTCCTTTATTTTTATTTTTTGTTTGACTTTTCTCTTTTCTAATCTCTTCTTAGTTGGTGTACAACCTCTTCCCTCTCCTCTTCCCTTGGTTGGCTCTTTTTATCCCAATGAGATCTGTATCTCCCCATTTTTTTTCTCTAATCTTCCTTTCATCCTAATGATGGATCAGAGTGTGATCCAAAATGTTGATACAAAAAACAAGCACAATCTAAACTAGAAGCAACAATAGTAACCTTGCCTTATTGAACATTGTAAGGGAAAGGAATCATATGTATGTTTATTAACTATCAACTACACAATAAAATCTTTAAACAAGATTTGCACATGTTTACATAACTTGGGACCAAACCCCAACTAATGCAATATTTTTTAGAATGAAACTCCAACGCATCCTATCATAGGCTTTATCAAAATCTAGCTTAACTATTATAGAATTTTCACATGATTTTTGGGCCCATTTAGTAGTTTCCCAAGCAAGTGTAAGGTTATCAAGAATATATCTCCCTCCTAAGAAACATGTTTTCTCAGGTTTGACAATACATTTTGGCACAAGTTTATCCTTTGTAGCAATTGCTTTAGTAATAATTTTTTAGGAAGTGTTATGTAATGTAATAGGATGCCAACCTATGATAAAATATTCATTTTTTCCTTTAGGAACTAGTTTGATAATGTCCTTATTAATATTTGAACCTAGAGAACAAAGCTCCAAGGCTGCAAGATACACCAGATAAAAATCATCTTTATTATGATGCCATATAGTTTGATAAAAATTCACTTGAAGCCCATCAAAAATAAGACTCTTATTATCTTCCATAGATATAACAACATGCTCTAAATCTTTAATGGAGACTGTATGATCTAAGTATTGGTTGTAATCACTATCTAATTCTTTTGGAATATGACCTTAAATTATTTATTCAAAAACAGGTTGGGCATCATGCCAATGTGAATCTTATTTGAAAAACTTTGCATAAAAATTATGAAACAAGACTATTGTCTCTTTTGAATTTGTATGAAGGTGACCCTTCACATATTTAATTTCTCCAATATACTCCTTTTTATGTTTATATTTCATAACATTGAAGAAAAATTTGGAACCCTTGTTACCGTCCTTAGCCCAGTGTAGTCTAGCCCTTATTTTAGTACTTTGTCCTTTATAACTGTCTATTTTTAAAATTTGACCTTCTAAAGATGCTATAGAAGTTTGTAAATTGATATCATTTGGCTTTGCATTCAATAATTTTCTTTCATTCTCAAGCTTTACTTTGAGATATTTTTCTTTACATTTGCATTGCCACACCATTCTTCTTCTAAAGGTATGTAAAAATTCAACACATTGTGAGATAACATGGTGCCATCATTTCTTATAAGAGTCTCCTTTTGGCTTAGGAATAGAATTACAAAGGCCCACTAAGGTAGCCACACAAGAAGGATTATTTATATGTGAAGTATTGATTTGTATGGAAGCCTTGATTTACTACTAGCCTTAACATTACCTAAAATAGAACAAATTATAGGGAAGTGATATGAGAGAGTGGTGGGGTAATCAAATTTTACATATAAAAGACATGTGGGTCTTGATAAATCTAAAGACTAGGATAAATGTAGAATCTATCAAGTTTTCTCAATTTCCTATCTTCAAATCTACAGTTAGACCAAGTGAACTAATTTTTATCATGGCTAATAATGTTGTTCCGTATAGGATCTATAACACCAATGATATTGCAGAAATATATCCACTAATCAAACTCTTCATTAATCAACTTTGTAGGGCTCTACCATCTATGATCATTATAATGTTCAACCATATTAAAGTCACCTCCTATAACCCAATCATCATTGGGAAGGCTTTTGGCTATCCAAACCCTTAAATCAATTCTTTCCTTTGTACACTTTGGAGCATATACAGAGAAAATCCAATAGATTTTCCATTGATAAAATTGAGGGCCCACACATAATTTCATTAAGGATTCTCACCGTTATCAATAAAAAAACTTATTCACCCTAAGAGGAAACCCAATTATAACCCCCTACCTTCTATATGCAATGTCTGAAAAAAGGAGACATCTTCATACATTGAATAGAGAAGAAGAAAGACTTATACCATTAAGTTTAACTTCTTGTTTAAACAAAATATCAGGTTTCCAGTTGGCTATTGTATCTTTTACTCCATATTTTCAATGGGGAAGAGAATCCACCCTTACATTCCAAGAAAAAACTCTAAAATGCATGGCAAAGAGGAGATGGAAAGATCTTACTCATGGAATTAATTAATAATGATTGACAACAAAAAGAGGTTGATTAGGAATACCCAAATCTTTATTAATAGGGGATGGAGATGTAGATCTTTGGCTTGTTGAATGAGCCTCATCAAAGGTTCCCTTACCAATATCATTAGGAGAAGGGGAATGTGATCTTTGTCTCATCTAAGAGCCAATAGAGGAAGTATTGTGATCCATATATTTGGTATTAACTAGTGAAGAACTTAGTAGAAAACTTTGATGAGAACTTCCACTTTGTTTTACTGTTGGATCATACATGGTTCCTTCCTATTTATAAATAAATTCCACCCTTCATACATAAAAAAATCTTTTCATAGAAAGGCATTCAGATTAAAGACATTAGAGTTACTCAAGTTTTGTCCAAGGGTTGAAGCTTTAGGCATAAAATGATTATTGTACTATTTTTTACTAGGCTGAATAGAAACCTAGAGATGATTCATTTTAATCATTCTAATAGGGAATTCTATAATAATATTTTCTTCTTGTCACAAATAGAAATAGGTATTAGGCTTGTTAAGGTAAACTAGAGACTGAAATAACTCAAAACCAAGACCAATGAGCTTGATATTTTCAAGTATTAGATTATTCAAGTCCATCTCAACATAGACTCTTGGGTGCCCTCTCAAGTTGGAAAACATATCATAATTATTTAAGTAAACCATATAACCATACCCAATCAAGAAGCAATTTATCTCAAGAAAAAATTGAAGGCCAAATTTAAATAAGGAAGTTCCACCCACATAGGGTATTGTGTCTTGGGTCTTCAAGATGAAAATCCAATGTCGATGATTGTAAGTAGAAAATTTATCCACAAACTATGTACGTTCCATATTGGAGCACAAACTATGAATGTTTAACATTTATGAACTTACATGATACATATCCCTTTCCTAAAACTCTCAAAGATTCAATTTCTCACCCCCAACTTTCCTAGTTATGTTTTATCCATTTGCAAAATTCAAATTTAGGTGGAACCCCTCTTAATAGAAACAAGATAACTGATTGATATTGGCATTCAAAAATAAAATCCATAACATATTAGGGAGGAGAAATTATAAGGTTTTACTTGGAATTTTACCATTTTAATCCTCCATATGTGCTTGCTCCATTTCTTCATTTTTTTGTCCATTGCTCCATTACTCCATAAACTATATTCTTTCTTGAAAACATAGCATTGTTGCATTTTCACCCTCAAAAAGCTAATAAAGCTTACAAAAACACAAATAATAGTAAAAAAATAGAAAGAAGATGAGGGGGGAAGTGAACTTTAGAAATGAAGAAAAGGGAAAAAATATGATAAAATTTTAACTATTGCAAACTTAGCAAGTTCATGATCTCTCTTAAAGAGAAACAAATAGTTTAGCCAATTCTCTTGTTACCCTCTACAAATCAATGATTGATTTGTTATCTTTCACAAATCAATCATTAATTTGGGTCCATGTGTTGGTAGTAGTTATGGAAGATGTAGAAATGGTGGAAAGGGAATCAAAGGCTTGGTAGAATATATGAAACAAAAATAAGAATAGAGATGGTTTTTTAAGTTTGGGGGAGAGAGAGAGAGAGAGAGAGAGAGAGAGAGAGAGAGAGAGAGAGGAGAGAGAGAGAGAGAGAGAGAGAGAGAGAGAGAGAGAGAGAGAGAGAGAGAGAGAGAGAGAGAGATTTTCTTGGAGGAGGCTTGCAAAGATTCCCACCTACTTGGAGTAGGATGATTGAGAAGAGAAAAGACACAAAAATAAAGAAATGTAAAGTCTTTGAATATTGAACAAAACAAAGGTCTTTGTGCTTGTAATTTCTTCTATCATTTTTTAGTGAATAGAGTGCATTGTTGAACACTAGTTGTCTATGTTCACCAAATTTCTCTCTAATGATAAAGATAAGGTTAACAAATGAATAAATAAATAATCCCTATGATTGGTCATTTTTTCTTTTCTAATTTTCAGTGGTTACTTTTGTAAATTCTATTAAATTTCTATCTCTACTACTATTTAAATGAGTCACTACATTTTTATTTAGTCCCATATCACTAGAGATTTAGCTACATTGTCATCACATTGGTATTAGAGCCATTAAAGACTAGGAGCATGAGGGATTGGTCAGAATGCCATTGATAAGAATGCACAAAGAAGGTGCTAGAGGAGGTGGTTAAAGAGGCCAAGATGAGGGGTTTTTTGAGATATTGCAGAATATTAAAAAAATATTGGATTCTATAGAATAGGATTATAGAAGAGGAGTACTAGTATATGATGATAGTGATGTTGAGGAAGAAGGGGAACCTCAAGTAGCTTATGGTTCTTTGGCAAAGCTATGACTGGAAGAATGGCTACTTATCATGGGTGTTGGAGCCATACCAAGGATTGAGTTTACCACCTATTCTATAAGCATTAATGGAGATGACCTCATTGGTTGGATCAATGGTCTTGAAAAGTGTAATGTAAGAAATGGTGAGAAATACTAAAATGGAAATCACTCACCAAATCTTGGCATACACTAGAATACACAACCTCCAACAAGGTGAATCTAATTAGCACAACCAAGAAAGTAAGGGTGGCAGTGCATGATCTACACAATGTAGGGTTCTGGATTCTTTGTGATAGGGATTTAAAAAGTGATATGATATATAAATCTAATCTATGAAAGTAAGTGCAAGAGTAAAATAGGAAAAATGAACTTACCTTGAAGAAAGAAGAGGAAGAATGACTTTTTGACTGTTGCCAGGATGTTAGAATTAGGTGTAACTCCAAATATAGGTCTCTGATGTCTGCAACTATCCACTGTGTAAATTTTATCCAAAAAGTGGGGGACTAGGTCATGAAAGTTGACCTAGTCCTTTCAGGTCCAAATTTGATGAAAATTGTAATGGGTTTGTAATAGGTCCTAAACCTCCCGAATCCAGCATTGCAAATCTTGGATTTGTTCTTGCAAATAGAAAAGAAGGGGGAAAGGTTGTGGAAAGGGGTTTTCCTTGGTCAAAACCCTATATAGGAATCAACCTTGAAATGAAATTGAAATTGCATAAAGGAAAGTAATGTAAATAAGATAAATTCTAGATTCACCTTGCATGAAAACCTTCATGAATGGATGTAGAAATCAGTCAAATTCATGAAGATTCTTGTATGTGTTCTTGTATTGTAGAATTGAGGATTCCTTAAAAAATGCATAGATCTACACTTTCAAATCCTAGATCTTGAATGAATGTATTCTTGATAACCTCAATGGAGAAGGAGAGAGAAGAAGAGAGAATGCATAGATCTTCTTGCTTGCTTATTAATTCCTCTACTTGGTCATCATGGGAGATAAATTTGCATCAATGAGATAAGATTTCCTTTGATTGGATAGATCTTGAAGAAATGGAGAATTGGAAATCCTAGATTGGGTGCTTGCCTCCAAGTGTTGAATCCACCACTTCAATTGCACAACTTGAATTTCTTGAGAACTTGAATTTCTCTCACTTGATCAATTGATTTCTTGTACATGAATTGAATGTTGGCATATGAATTATGATAATGTCTTGTCAAAATGAGAGGAGAGAGTCCAATTTTATAATCATTTCAAGATTCAACTTAACTCCAGGGAAACCATAGATCTCCAAACTAGAAGAAAACCTTGCCATCAGACCCAAAAACAACTTTGGGGAAAAAAATAGAGGACTAGGTTGTCATGGTAAATCTAGTCTTGGACTAGGTCATCCTAGCTAACCTAGTCTAGGCATTTAAAAAATAAATTGACTAGGACTTAGGAGAGTTTGAGAGAAAGCAGAGAGATAAATTATAGGTTTCTACGATTAAGAAAAATAGTTATTTAGATCTTTAAATCACCAAATGGGTTCCAAGAGGTCCTAGATCCTCCAATTATGGGTGCTAACTTTTTAGGATGGTACATTTAGTCCCCACTTTAGTGGGAGTATGAGACAAACTCATGCTCATGGTAAAGTAGATCGAATGAATACGATGATCTCATCAAGGTCAAGGAGACAAAGAAAAATAAAGCCCCCAAGTTACTTAAGTCATCATCAAATCCAAAACCAAAATAAGAGAGAGAGAGAGAGAGAGAGAGAGAGAGAGAGAGAGAGAGAGAGTATGTATTATTGTGAACCATGTTGGTACTCTCAAATTTGGCTCAAATTTGGAGTGACCAATTTGTTAGTCCATTTTCTAGTCATAGCAAAATCCTATGAAAATGGCCTCTTCCCTGCAAATGTTTTTGTAAAAGTGTCCTACCTTGTGCTCTTTATTGTGTCACCTTGCTCTAGTCCAAAACACACGTGCTAAATCGCAAAATCCAAAAAGTTATCCAAGTTCTAAGGTTTGCAGGAAACAAATTTTAAAATCTGCCACAGTGTCGAAAACCCACAGTGTTTTTGAAAATCCATGATGTTTTCGGTTTGTGTGAAAACCCTCATTGTTTTCAACATTGTGCCTTCTAGCTTTTGTGTGCTTATCTTTTGATGTCAAAAACCTTGTGTGTTGTCGATCTTTTTCGCTGAAAACATTGTGTGTTTTCGACCCCGCACTTCTGCCCTGTTTGTTGGCATTCTCTAACTGTGCAAGTCCGACTGGATGGTGGGCCCAGGTCTTCAAAGATTTCAAAGTGATTGGTTGTTGCATGGCTGCATGTCAGACTTTTTTAACATGTGATCATGCGACCGCTTGCCACCTGTCCATGTGGGTCCCAGTTCTTTGTAGTTGCTTGGTGTAGTTAAAGTTCAGACAAGATCAGTGGTCAGTGTAAGTTCACATGGTAAAGATGCATGGTGTTTATCCCTTACACTTTTGCGATAGCCATCAGATTTTCTTATGTGGGCATGCTGTGGGTCCAGGTGGGTCTACGTGTCAAATAGTGCTGAGGTGCTCATTTCTAATTGGTCCATGTGGTGATGAGTCAGATATATCAATAGGGCTTGTGATAGTGATTTCAATCTACGGTCAGCATGTGATCACAAGGAATATTCTTTCCCTTTGCGATCATTCGCCCACCATCCGATTGGATGCCAACGGGTTTGCTTGCAGAGGGCCCGCTATCAGATAATGTTGAGGTGGCAAGGTTCTATTGGATGCAAGGTAGAGATGTGGGCCTAGTGTCAAAAGGGAGGTGGGGGTACATGTTCTTATTGGTTGTCACATGATCACATGTTAGGAATTTTTGACATGCGACCATGCGACCGGTTGACATCTATCTTGTGGGGCCGTTGGTGTTGAGGTGGCGGTCTTATGGCCTTGTTGCATGATCACAAGGGCCATTTTCACAGCTTGCGACCATGTGACAAGGTTCTTCCTTGCTGAGGCCTGGTGGCAAGTGGTGATGTGGCATCTTCTAGTTGGTCTAAGGTGGTGATGAGGCTTGTCAGTGGGCCCATTGTCTTTTGTTGCGGAGGTGCATGTTTTGCATTGGTGGGGAGCGGTGACATAGTATTGACATGGAGGCTTGTCAGTGGGCCCGTTGTCTTTTATTGCAGAGGTGCACATTTTGCATTGGTGGGGAGTGGTGACATGGTATTGACATAGAGGCTTGTCACATGTTTGCATAGCCTAGTTTTTGGCTATGCGATCATGCAACCACTACCGGCATTGCAGTTGCGGAGTTGAGTGGGTCCAATGGTGCTGTGCGGCTAACATGCTCAGTTTTCATTCACTGAGCGATTTCTGAGGTGGCAGATGACTTTTCAAGGGGCCCATGACTATTGTGAGATTAAATGCTGATCACCTAATTTGCCGAGAAAGGATGAGATCTACGGCCATGTTTTAAACCTTTGGGGGTGACTGTTGGAACTTAGTTTCAAAATTGTAGAGGGTTTTCGAGGCATAAAGTACTAGTTTTAATGCCTTTCTGGTGGATTTCTTGCTAGTTTGATGGCAGTAGGTGTTGCGATCTAGCCCGAGGGTCCTGCTAATCGGTGGCATGATGATTTCATACCCAGTGATGAATCTCGGTGGTGTGTCGCATGTTCGCATAGCCCAGTTTCTGGCTATGTGATCATGCGACAACCTTTGTTTTGTAGGGTCTTCCTGCAGTTTGGCCATATGCGATGAGTGTGGTAGCTCGGTGGCAGTTGCGATAATGATGAAGAGGATCTGTGCGGTCGTCTTGATCTGATTTTGCTGCCTGGGATGTCTTGCCGATTTAAATGCATTAGGACTAATTGAGCTTGCATTCTGCGGCTTGATCCCTATCTTGTTTGTGTTAACTCCTCAGTGGGGTTAGGTGGATTTGAATTTGGAGATGGAAATGATCATTATGCTTGGATTGTAACTCTAGTATAAAGAGATTTTTTGTGAACTTTTTTGATTAATGGGAGTTGGGTTTTCAAACTTTTCTGGTTGTGAGTCTTCTGCCCAGTCTGAATTGTAATGACTTGTCTTGATTTTTTTTGACAATTGAAAGAAAGTTGTAGGTCTAAGCTATAGTTTGCAAGCAGGGTTCCTTTGGATGGATTGTATACACTTGAGGATTATTCATACTTAATGCAGGCACTTGATTCTTGTTTCTCCTTTGTGTCAACATAGATAAATTTTAAACTTTCTAGTTCATTGCATAACTAGTTTATGTATGTGCCCTCATTCTTGAGTTCTAATCCAGGATTAGATGAAATGATGCTCTAGATGGGACATAGATTTATCTTTTGTCTATGTAAGGATACTTTGTAAGTAGTAAAGGAGATTGTAAATGTGTTTATGACTTTGAATCTCAAATATATTCTGGTGTGTGTGTGTAGTCTGTCTAAGAAACCTTGCCCAATGGATGAGGCACTGGCCTAGATAAGTATTTCTTTGTTGACATATCCTGATTGAGGTTGTTATGATTCAAACACATGAAATTAAGAACCATCCTTAAGTTTTCAGTATTCAGTTGTGTAAGGTTCCACCCCATAGTAATGGAGAGTCAATGAGTGTGTGGTTAACACTTAGTACTTTCTTACTATCCTATTATCTATTATTCAAACCTAGTTCTTGGTGTATGAAGTATATTTTATACTAGGTTAGGTGCACCCACCTTGGTTTTGTAGAGCCAGAAGTAGAAGAGGGCATATTAAGTCCCTATAGTTAGTCCAGTTGCCTTCCAGAGCTCCCACACTTGGAACTAACCATTCCTAATATTAGTCTCAAGGTACATTGGCAACCTATTAGAGCATAAGCATCATTTTGGACACCAACAAGATGGTGACTCCACTGGGGAGGCCATTGGAAAGAGTCAAATATAAAAACAAATCATTTTCGATATCTTCTCACCTAGTTGTGAGTGGCGGCTCTAATTTTTCTCTGTTTGATTAGTGCACTCCTTGATAAACAGTGTGTATACCTAGTGTAGTTTTGTGCTGGTTGGAAGAAGAAACAAATTTTTTTTTTTCCTCTACAAGGAGGTGGCGACTCTACATGACAAAGTTATCTGATGGAGCTTCAAGGTGAGCTCAAGATCTGCCCTGCCTTCCAGTCAACAAGGTCTTCTGCTGCAAGACTCCCAGGTACTTCTTAAGTTTCAAATGTACCTTATTAAGTGATCAAGCACTAAGAAAAGGGTAAGGTATGAGTAGAGGTTGAATACTTCAAGTTTTCAGTTGTAGTTTGGCAAAGTTATATGGAAGTATTGCATTAAGTTTAATGGATAAGTTGAATAAGGAGCTGGCTTTCCTTGAGGAGGGCATCCTTAGGGATTGCATAAGATTAGTAAGATTAAAAGTGGGAAGTAGAAAGGATTTATCCATATCCTTGTTCTATGATAGATTTTGTGAAGTATATGATGAGCTTCCTGAGGATGTTGAGTTTCTTGAATCTGACTTCATTGGTTTATTTTTGGATCTTTGTTTTCCTGAATCAACCAATTGGTCAAATGCTTTGTGGGAGGAGTATTATGGATGTATCAAGGATTGGGTACTTGGTGATGGTAGTCTTGAACTTGAGGATGCACTTGGGGCTTTGTTCATTAGTGCTGATATTGAGAAAGATGAAATTTATGAAGGAGATGTGTCAGGTGTTGACACTCTCTCTTGCAGTCATGAAAGTGATGCCTTTTCTCAATATGGGGTAGAAAGTCTTTGCATTCAATCGGATGAAGAAGAGGATTGGATAGATGAAGGTATTGCTGATGATTGTATGGCAGAAGATGATGTTCTTGAGGATAGTTGTTCACTTCATAGTGAACAAGTCTCAAACCTCTTATCTCATGAATATCTTAGATATTTAGGGAGGGATGTTTCTGAGTTCTTACATCCAGCACACATTGATTTTGATATGGAACATGAGTCAATGGGATCTGACTTTGACATGTGTGCCTCTTTTCCCCTTCTTACCCCAGCACCACTAGGCAGTGACCCTGTTATATATGATGTGTCGGATGATGAGGTTGCTAGTGTTTTCTCAGTTTCAAGTGACTCAGTGGTCCCTGATATTGTTTTGAGTACTGATTGGAAGAGTTGTGTGAATTCTGAATCCTCTTTTGATTTTGAATCTTTTGCTAAGCCATGGAAGGATGGCCTTTCAGCTACTCAAGCTTCACCATCTCATGGACAGGTTGATGTTTCTCTTCCCACCTATCAACAATTTTTGGTTTTGTCAGTTGTTGACAAAATGCAGGTTGCTCCTATGTTCGGTGATCATGTCCCATGTGATGAGTTTCCTCAGTGTTTGCATGAAGATCAGTGTATCTTCTCCTTGGAGGTGCAAATTTCTGGTATGAATGGATCCAATAGAGATTGCACTGACAGTTTGATAGAGCTCGAGAGTTTTTCTTTTCAATTGGATAGTAAGCTTCCCGAATGTGGTGGTAAATTTGAAGGTGATTTATGTTGCAGTTCCTTCAGTGTTTTCCTATTTAAGGAATGCAACATGCATATGCCATTTTCTTTTCAAAGTTGGTATGATTTCCATTTTGGTCCTCAAATTGATCATGCTAATTTTTCTTGTTTCAAATTATGGAAGGATGGATATAAGTTTGATCAGTCACATGGAAGCAAAATTTTCAGTTTGTCTCTAATTTGTGGAGATGAAATTTTTTTGTTTTATAGAGGAAAGTATTGATCATAATTTTGGGGCCTTGAGCCTAGTTGTAAATATTGTAAACCTTTGTATAGCTTTCCCTTTCCTATTGTGTGTTTTTCCTTCTTGTTCCTTGCATTTTTTAAAGTTCCTTGTTTTGTCCAGTGGGTGGTCTGCTCTCCCAAAAATTCTGAATTCTCGCATGGCCACAAGTTACCCATTGTCCCCAACTAGAGCCACTGTTAGTCCATTTTCTAGTCATAGCAAAATCCTATGAAAATGGCCTCTTCCCTGCAAATATTTTTGTAAAAGTGTCCTGCCTTGTGCTCTTTATTATGTCACCTTGCTCCAGTCCAAAACACACATGCTGATTCACAAAATCCAGAAAGTTAACCAAGTTCTAAGATTTGCAGGAAACAAATTTTAAAATCTGCCACAGTGTCAAAAACCCACAGTGTTTTTGAAAATCCATGATGTTTTCGGTCTGTGTGAAAACCCTCGTTGTTTTCAACATTGTGCCTTCCAGCTTTTTTGTGCTTATCTTTTTATGTCGAAAACCTTGTGTGTTTTTTATATTTTCTGCCGAAAACCCTATGTGTTTTCAACCCCGCACTTCTACCCTATTTGTTGGCATTCTCTAACTGTGCAAGTCCGACTGGATGGTGGGCCTAGGTCTTCAAAGGTTTCAAAGTGATTGGTTGTCGCATGGCTGCATGTCAGACTTTTTTGACATGCGATCATGCAACCACTTGCGACCTGTCTGTGTGGGTCCCAGTTCTTCATAGTTGCTTGGTGCAGTTAAAGTTTGGACAAGATTAGTGGTCAGCATAAGTTCACATGGTAAAGATGCACGGTGTTTACCCATTATGCTTTTGCGATAGCCATCAGATTTTCCTGTGTAGGCATGCCGTGGGTCCAGGTTAGTTTGCGTGTCAGACAGTGCTGAGGTGCTCATTTTTTATTGGTCCATGTGGTGATGAGTCAGATATATCAGCGGGGCTTATGATAGTGATTTCAATCTATGATCGACATGTGATTGCAAGGAATATTCTTTCCCCTTGCGATCATGCACCCACCATCCGATTGGATGCCAATGGGTTTGCTTGTAGAGGGCCTGCTATCAGATAATGTTGAGGTGGCAAGGTTCTATTGGATGCAAGGTAGAGATGTGGGCCCAGTGTCAGAAGGGAGGCGGGGGTGCATGTTCTTATTGGTTGTCGCATGATCGCATGTCAAGAATTTCTAAGATGCGACCATGCAACCGGTTGACATCTGTCTTGTGTGGCTGTTGGTGTTGAGGTGGCAGTCTTATGGCCTTGTCACATGATCGCAAGGGCTATTTTCACGGCTTGTGACAATGCGACAAGGTTCTTGCTTGCTGAGGCCCGGTGGAAGGTGGTGATGTGACATCTTTCAATTGGTCTGAGGTGGTGATGAGGCTTGTCAGTGGGCCCATTGTCTTTTGTTACAGAGGTGCACATTTTGCATTGGTGGAGAGCGGTGACATGGTATTAACATGGAGGCTTGTCAGTGGGCCCATTGTCTTTTGTTACGGAGGTGCACATTTTGCATTGGTGGGGAGCGGTGACATGGTATTGACATGGAGGCTTGTTGTGTGTTCGCATAGCATAGTTTTTGGCTATGTGATCATGCGACCACTACTGGTGTCGTAGTTGCATAGTTGAGTGGGTCCACAATGCCGTGCTATTGACATGCTTAGTTTTCATTCACTGAGGGATTTCTGAGGTGGCAGATGACTTTTCAAGGGGCCCGTGACTATTGTGAGATTAAATTTTGATTGCCCAATATGTCGGGAAAGGATGAGATCTATGGCCATGTTTTAAACCTTTGGGGGTGATCGTTGGAACTTAGTTTCAAACTTGTAGAGGGTTTTCGAGGCAAAAAGTACTAGTTTTAATGCTTTTTTGGTAGATTTCTTGCTAGTTTGATGGTGATAGGTGTTGCGATCTGGCCCGAGGGTCTTGCTGATCAGTGGCATGATGATTCTTTACCTAGTGATGAATCTCAGTGGTGTGTTGCATGTTCGCATAGCCCAGTTTCTAGCTATGTGATCATGGGACAACCTTTGTTTTGTAGGGTCTTCCTGCAGTTTGGCCATATGCGATGAGTGTGGTAGCTCGGTGGTAGTTGCAATAATGATGAAGAGGATCTGTGCAGTTGTCCTGATTCAATTTTTCTGCCTGGGATGTCTTGTTGATTTAAATGCATTAGACTATTTGAGCTTGCATTCTGCAACTTGATCCCTGTCTTGTTTGTGTTAACTCCTCGGTGGGGTTAGGTGGATTTGAATTTGGAGATGGAAATGATCATTATGCTTGCATTGTAACCTTGGTATAAAGGGATTTTTTGTGAACTTTTTTGATTATTGGGAGTTGGGTTTTTAAACTTTTCTGGTTGTGAGTCTTCTGCCCAGTCTGAATTGTAATGACTTGTCTTGATTTTTTTTGACAATTGAAAGAAAGTTGTAGGTCTAAGCTATAGTTTGCAAGTAGGGTTCCTTTGGATGGATTGTATACACTTGAGGATTATTCATACTTAATGCAAGCATCTGATTCTTGTCTCTCCTTTGTGTCAACATAGATAAATTTTAAACTTTCTAGTTCATTGCATAACTAGTTTATGTATGTGCCCTCATTCTTGAGTTCTAATCCAGGATTAGATGAAATGATGCTCTAGATGGGACATAGATTTATCTTTTGTCTATGTAAGGATACTCTATAAGTAGTAAAGGAGATTGTAAATGTGTTTATGGCTTTGAATCTTAGATATATTCTGGTGTGTGTGTGTAGTCTGTCTAAGAAACCTTGCCCAATGGATGAGGTACTGGCCTAGATAAGTATTTCTTTGTTGACATATCCTGATTGAGGTTGTTATGATTCAAACACATGAAATTAAGAACCATCCTTAAGTTTTCAGTATTCAGTTGTGTAAGGTTCCACCCCATAGTAATGGAGAGTCAATGAGTGTGTGGTTAACACTTAGTACTTTCTTACTATCCTATTATCTGTTATTCAAACCTAGTTCTTAGTGTATGAAGTATGTTTTATACTAGGTTAGGTGCACCCACCTTGGTTTTACAGAGCCAGAAGCAGAAGAGGGCATATTAAGTCCCTATAGTTGGTCCAGTTGCCTTGCAGAGCTCCCACACTTGGAACTAACCATTCCTAATATCAGTCTCAAGGTACATTGGCAACCTATTAGAGCATAAGCGTCATTTTGGACACCAATACAATTGAAAGTTTTCTCTAAGACAAAATGAGTATTCCTAAAAAAAATTTGTGAGAAGGCACATTTTGAGCATGTAATGGGAAGCTAGCATGTGATGGAGGAATGTTTTGAAGAAAGGAGGATGTTAGACCATTGCTCAGAAAAGATGAATCAATGGATTTTGCAAACACGGATTTGCAGAAAAGAAAAAATAGTCATATTGCTGGGGGCATAACTTTTTATTGAATTGTTGGATAAAGCTCATTTTTGGATATGTTGTCAAAAATATAGTTATCTAAATTCTCACTAGAGTGATTTTCAAAATTCATCTTGGTTCATGAGATACAGTCGTCTAAGTGCACCACTGTCAAAACTGCCCATAAACTGTTAAAGCATTTATCCCACATTGTTCCCAATTTCAAAATTTGAAATGTTTATATAAAATGCTCCAAACATATGAAATAAATCAAAGTGATGTAAGATATGCTTTCCTAGGCTTGTGTGTCCACCTTATTTTCGATGCCAGTAGGCCTTGAAGAAATTTTGCAAAAAGGGACACTTGTCATGAAGTCTCCAAGTCTCCAAATGATTATGAGACTTAGAGACTTAGTCTCCAAGTCTCCAAATAATTATGAGACTTAGAGAATTAGTCTCCAAGTTTCTAAATGATGTTAGTCTCCAAGTCTCTAAATGATGTTAGTCTCCAAGTCTCCAAATGATTATGAGACTTAGAGACTTAGTCTCCAAGTCTCTAGATCTCCAAGTCTCTAGATGAGGAAATCTCCAAGTCTCCAAATGATTATGAGACTTAGAGACTTAGTCTCCAAGTCTCTAAATGATGTTAGTCTCCAAGTCTCCAAATGATTTAGAGACTTAGAGACTTAGTCTCCAAGTCTCTAGATGGCGATTCAGAGACTTAGAGACTTAGTCTCCAAGTCTCCAGATAAAGAAGTCTCGTAAAGAAAGGAAATGATTTAGAGACTTAGAGACTTAGTATCCAAGTCTCCAGATAAAGAAGTCTCATAAAGAAAGGAAATGATTTAGAGACTTAGAGACTTAGTCTCCAAGTCTCCGAATGGTTTAGAGACTTAGAGACTTAGTCTCCAAGTCTCCAGATGAAGATTCAGAGATCTAGAGACTAAAGGCATTTTCTAAGTCTCTAAATGAAACCAAGGTTAAGAAATAGCTCTAGAGACTTAGAGATTAATGTAGTCTCCAGATCTCTAGATGGACTGGGGTTAAAAGTGAGTTTGTTTGAGCATCCAATGAAATGGTGACAAGTGGAAAGTTCTGGTGGCATGTGCAAATTTTAAAGGTTTTAAAAGATTTAAAAAATTATAAAGTTCAAACATTAGAGAAATTTTGAAATTTTTCATGACAGAGCTGCTCACGGGAAAATGCTTGGGAGATTCATTTTTTATCAAAATATGGCAGTATAATATGTTTTCAAAAACACCAAAAGATGATGGATGCAATGATGGTAGTTAGAATCAGATCAGATCAAGTTGCTAAGTGCAGTAAGAGCTTTTAAATCCATGATCAAATTTTGGGGAGACTTTTTTTTTCCAAAATTGATTGATTTTGCAGATCCGACAGAGGGAATGAATCAGATTTTCAGTGGATGAAAGGATAAGAGGGTATAGAGGATTAATTTTCAGGGAGGAGTAAAGGACAAAGAAATTAGATTTCTAGTAGATGAGCAGATTTTATGCAAAAAAGGACAAAGTAGATCAGATTTTGGAGGTGCCTGAGAAGATCATATTTTCAGAGAAGCAAGAAGATAAATGAGATCAGATTGTAGAGTGGATAGGTGTTGATCAAGTATTGATTTTAGAGTTTTTTCTTCTTCTTTTTATTCTCTTCTCTTCTCAGTTGTAAGGGTTCTTGGTTCTTGTTCCTTTTTTGCTTCCAGTTCCTGTGGTTGCTCTGTTGTGAGCAAACCTCTAAATGGTGAATATTGAATATCTTGCTATAGAGCAAATTTCCTAGTCCTGTGTCTAAATTCCAAAAATTTCAAGCTTTGTATGTATTGAGACAGGCTCATTTTCAATAAGATACAGTGCAATTTCTATCTTACATGGTTATTGTCTCTTAGCTTTGTGTTCTATTCTTGTATGTTTCATTTTTAAGGCATTTAAAACATACTAGTTGTAAGGCAACTAATCTAATTCCTTGTGATTTTCTTTCAAAGAAAGGATTAAATCCTCATATGCAATTTTAGAGAGTAGACATATGTGTTAAGATTTTGATGATAGCAACATAGGATTGACAGGATAGCTTGTAAGACATCCTATCCAGATTGCATGTAGTTTGTAAGACATTCTACTGTATTTCCTTGAGATCTTCCTGTGGATTTATATTCAGACTCATCTGCCCAATGGAATAGGTACTAGTTGGCTATTTGTGATGCAGTTATCTTTAAGTCATTAAACACAAAATTTCATTACTAGTTCTTTTCTATTTCTAATTTCATGCATACTGTGAAAGGACTGTATCTAGGTGATATAGTTCAGTTTGTTGATTCCTTGAAGAGAGAATCATAGGTTAACCTTCCTTGAGTTGTACTCATAAAAAGAAGAAGAATTCACATCCTTATTCCATTTTCTATGTTGTTACATTAGTGGTTTCATTTGTCACATTTTGTAACAGGTTGTTCTCAGTTGTTTACAGAATCATCTTTCATTGAAGTAGATTTGAGTAACACAATAACATGACAATGAAGACCTAATCCACTAATCAAAAGCTTACTTGAAATATAGTAACCTATTCATAGGCAATACCTACCTGAGTCTTGTGGAGCTCAAAGAAAAAGGAGGATCTTATCCAATCCTCATCAATTAGGCTTTTCTTGCAAACTTGGAGACCTTTTAACTGAGAATCAAGCCCATACCTTTGCCAAGTTTGATCCTACAAGAAAAATCCCTAACAAACCACATGAAAGAAAGTGCCATAAAATATGGAAATTGAAAGGTCTATAAAGTTGTATTATGCTAGTTCAATGCATCAATAAGGATAAGTCCTTAAGGAAAGTGTATCCAATAAAGGATCCAACAAAGGAATGATAAGTCCTAAGGAAAGGTAAGGATCCTTATGGATAAAAGGAGGAAGGAGGATCAAAATAAGGATTTGAAAAGTGGTTATTCAAAGGACCTAATGTAAACGGTCAGTCTAAGGACAAAATGTGTGCGGTGAGTCTAAGGACCAAATGTGTGTTGGAGATTTGCCAGCAAGCCAGTGCTGATTGTATGTTTGTCATTGATGACAACATATGGTAAGTAGCATGCATGGAAGACTTATGTAGTAAGCTTTGAGTATATATAGCATGGACATGTTATCCACATGATATCATGGATGCAGAGGTTAATTATTTATATAGATAGTTATGTAGCAACTTGTGTCAGTAGTGTTCATGACAGAGTTACAGGCAGTGTTATGCAAGTAATTGTCTGTATAGTTATCATGGAGCCTTGCACATTTGGATATGTGATGGAGATATGTTAGTGGTTCTCAATTCATGGACATAAAGTCTGATGTGCAGTAGAAGTGAAGTTATGTAGTCTCTATTCACCAGTTATAGTTTCTTATGTTTATCTAGAAGAGCCAACAGAGATTATATTGGTACAAGAGTTGCACCTATCATTTTGGTATGCATGTTTGGATTAGTCATTAGAGAAGAGTTAAGAAGGTTTGTTTAAGAGTGCATGATGTAATTCAGCTTGAGGAGAAAGTATCAGTTAATTTGGTAAAGCTAAGTATGTAGCGTGCGTCTACATTTATTAATTTGGACAGGTTTCAGATTGTGTTGTGTTCTTAGTAGAGCCGACAAAGATTTTAATGGAGAGTGTTATTGTTTCTCTAATATGATTTCAAGGTGGTTCTAACAAGATGACTTGATTATATCATTTAGAGAGAATATATTTATAGGTAGTCATTTGTGATTGCTAAGACATAGTTCATAGTTGAAAGAGAAGAGAAGAGTAGAGAGTGGAAAGTGTTGAGCCATCAACAGAAGGTCTATGTGACCAAGTAAAGAGTATATGCTACTCATTGGAAGTGATCAAGACAATAGGTCTACCTCATAGTTCACCAAGATCCAGATATAGTGTGTATCTATTATTCAAAAGGTTGCAGCCTTCACCCCTTTGAGCAATGAGCTCTCAGAAAGTGTGTCCTCACCCCTAACAGGGTCAATCATAAAAGACTCCTAATAGGGTCTGACCTTTGACTAGGTCACTATACTTATTGCATTGTAAAGATCAACTCCTAACAGGGTTGTAAGATCTTCTAACAAGGATCATTATATACTAGTGTAGTTTATTAGTGGGTGTCAATTCCCACCGGGGTTTTTACCTATTTGGGTTTCCCCGTAATCAAAATATTGGTGTTGTGTTCAAGTGTTCTTTCATTGTGTTTATGCTTAAAGTTTAAGTATACTTAATTGGATAAAGAATTGAAACTTTTAAATATCTGATTCACCCCCCCATCTTAGTTATCTCTTGGGACTATTCCTAACAATTGGTATCAAAGCCAAGTGCCTCAAAGAGAAATTTTAATAGCTTGAGGTTGATCAGATGACATTCTTTAGAAAAGACAGTCCTAAGTTTGATGGAGGGAACTATCCTGATTGGAAGAACAAAATGGTGACACATTTGTAGTGCATTGCTTTTGAAGTTTTTGAAGTGGCTATCAAAGAAATTAAGATCCCCTCTCTAGAAGATTTTGCAAAGGATGATGCTACTAGAAAGAAAAAGGATTTGTTCCATCAGAATGTAATAGCCAAAGAAGCCCTTATCATCGCCTTATCTGATAGTGAGTTTTCAGAGTTAAAGAAAGTAGACACAGCCTACAAGATATGGAAGCACCTAGAAGACATGTTTGAAGGAGATACACAAGAAAAGAATGCGCATAGAAAGACATGGAAGAAAAGGTACAATGCATTAGAGATGCTACCTAAAGAAAACATCAGAGCTTACAACCAAAGGATTAATGAAGCAGTTGTTGGAATCGGGAACAACAGTGGAGAGATCTCAGAGAAAGACATTATGGATAAGTTGATGACTACTCTTACAACAGAGTATGAAAACAAGATCAACATCCTTGATGAGACCATGCAGCTTACAAAACATTTCAAGAGAGAGACCTTGATCAGAAAAATTTCATCTTTTGAGATTTCAAGATTAAAGACAAAGCCTAAAAGTGAGATAGCCTTCAAAGCATCAGTCCATGATAAGAAATATTTAAACACTTTTGGTAATTTTGATGATGAAGATTAAGATAAAGAGATAGATGATATTATTGCTATGATTGCTAAGAAAGAAATAAAAGGAAAAGGAAAGTATGAAGGTCAGTTACCATTCAAATGTTTCTCATGTAATAAGATTGGTCACTTTGCATCTAAGTGTCCTACAAGAGTTAAGAAATTCAGAACTAACTACAAGCCTACGTATACAAAAGAATGTTACTATGTTGGTGATGGAGTTTTTGATGATGATTCAGTTGAAGATGAAATTGGATTCATTGCTATTATGGAAAATATGTATGATGAGATGGATCGTGAAGATGATAAAAAGGAACAAGAGCTAGCATTGATTTCATAAGTAGACATAAGGATAGATTGGATTAGAGATAACGGTTGTTCACATCACATGATAGGTGATAAAGACAGATTTGTTCATCTAGAAAAATACAATGGTTAGATTTGGAGAATACACTCCTAAACCTATCATTGGTAGAGGATCTATCACATTGGATGGAAAGAACAACACTAATGATGTTCTTTATGTGGATGGTTTTCAGCATAACCTTCTTAATGTTGGACAGTTGCTTGAAAAAGGTTATAGATTGGAGTTCAAAGACAAAAAGTGCATCATTATTAAAAAGGATGGTGTAATGATTGCATCAGGTTCAAAGAATAAAGGTAATGTTTTTCAGCTCAATTCAGAAGAAAGTTGTTTTTTTGCTAAAGTAGATGACAATTGGCTATGACATAAAAAACTATGTCATATCAATTTTGATAACATAGTAAAGATAAGGAATGTAAAGGCAGTAAGAGATCTACCTAGCATAGAAAAGACAATTGATACTATTTGTAGAGAATGTGTGATGGGAAAGCATGTGAGGAATTCATTCAAAAGCAAGCATAATTTAGTAGAAAATAAGTTGGACCTAATTCATACATACCTATGTGGACCAACTCAAACAAGATCATACTCTGGTGAAAGGTATTTCATTTTGTTTGTTGATGATTATTCTAGAATGATGTGGGTTGTGTTCTTGAAAGATAAGTTAGAAGCATTTGAGAAGTTTAAAATATTCAAAGCTAAGGTTGAGAATGAATCTGGACTAAAGATAAAGTGTCCAAGATTGGATAGAGGAGGAGAATTCACATCTGACAGATTCTATGAGTACTGTGAAGAACATGGCATAAAGAGACAATTGAGTGCACCTAGAACCCCTTAGTAGAATGGGATTGCAGAGAGAAGGAATAGGATCATCCTTGATACAACGCGCACCATCATGATTGAAGGAAATGTTGCACACAACTATTAGAGAGATGCAGTCAATACAACAGTCTATACCATCAATATAATACAATTGAGGCCTGGCATGGACAAAAAACCTTATGAGCTATGGTTTGGTAATGTTCCTATAGTGAAATACTTCCGAATCTTTGGAAGCAAGTGGTACATCAAGAGGGATGAAGCAATAGGAAAGTTTGATGTAAGAAGCGATGAAGGTATTTTCCTTGGTTACTCTACTAAAAGCAAAGGTTATAGATGTTTTAATTTGAGATTGAAAAAGATCATTGAAAGTGCTCATGTTAAGATTGATGAAAAGTTTATGGTTCAAGAAAGATATCATGATTATGCACCTATGATTGAAGAAGAACCCATTCCTTCCACTAGTGAGACAGTTGTTGAAGAGATGTTTGACATTATTGATTTATTATTCAATGACCTTGAAAAAAGTGAAGAAGAAACTCAAAAGGTAGATGAGATAGTATCACCTAAAGTTCCAAAGTTTACATCTAGATATCACTCTAAGGATGACATCATCAGAGATCAGATCAACAAAGTCACAACAAGATCAAAAGCAAAGAGTTCATCAAGAAATGAATTGGTATGTTTAATATCTCAAATTGAACCTTTAAGTGTTGACAATGCATGTAATGATTTAGACTGGCATGATGCTATGAAAAAAGAAATAGATCAGATTATTAAGAATGATACTTGGGAACTGGTCCCAAGACCTAGTGATAAGAATGTGATTGGAACAAAGTGGATATTCAGAAACAAAATTAATGAAGATGGTACAATGATAAGGAATAAAACAAGGTTAGTATGCAAGGGATATGCGCAAAGACAAGGTATTGATTATTCAGACACATTTGCACCTATGAGTAGATTAGAAGCTATTAAGTTGTTTCTAGCTTGTGCAACATTCAAAAACTTCAAAGTTTATCAGATGGATGTTAAGTTAGCATTCTTTAATGGAGAGTTAAAGGAAGAAGTATACATTGAGTAGCTAGAAGGATTCACCCTATCATACAAGCCTAATATGGTATGTAGACTGAAGAAAGCCTTCTATGGACTTAAGAAAGCCCTTGGAGCTTGGTATGAGATACTTGATGGATATCTAACAAAAATTGGATTCAAGAAAGCAGTAGAAGATTGTAATCTATTTATTAGAGAGACATTTGAAGGTTTACTACTTGTAGCTATATTTGTTGATGACATTATCTTTGGGGGTAATGAAAAACTTAGTGTAGAATTTTCCAAGGAGATGCAGAGTGAGTTTGAGATGGGCATGATTGGACCTATCAAATACTTTTTGGGATTAAATGTGCAGCAAATAGAGAAAGACATTTTCATTAATCAGTCTAAATATGTGAAAGAGATATTGAAGAAGTTCAAGATGGATGATTGTAATCCAGTGGGTACACCTATGATAATAGGATGCAAACTTACAAAAGAAGATGATTCTCCAATAGTAGATATAACATTGTACAAGTCTATGATTGGTAAACTCATATATCTTACTCAAACTAGACCTAATATTTCTAATGCAGTTGGCATAGTTGGAAGATTTTTAGCAGAGCCTAAACAAAGACACCTCATGGAAGTAAAAAGAATATTCAAATATCTTAGGGCACTATAGATTATGGTCTATGGTATCCCAACTTAGAGAATGTTGAGCTTCATGTATATATAAATGCAGATTGGGTAGGATGTGTTGACGATAGAAAGAGTACATCAGGAGGAGTAGTGTTTCTTGGTAATAGACTTGTCACTTGGATAAGCGAGAAGAAGAATTGTATTTCTTAGTCTACAATAGAAGTAGAGTATGTTGCAGCAGCATTAAATTATTCTATAATTGTTTGGATCAAATAGATGCTAAAGTATTTTGGAATTTAGATTGATTATCCTATTGTTATTCATTGTGATAACACTAGCACTATCAACATGTCAAAGAATCCTATGATGCATGCAAAAAAAAAGCACATAGAGATTAAGTATCACTTCCAAAGAGAGAAAGTGGCAGAGAAAGAAGTAAAATTGGATTATGTGACTACAAAGGAATAGCTAGTAGATATATTCACAAATCCCTTACCAAAGGATACTTTTGAGTATCTTAGGGAGAAGCTGGGAGTAATTCCCTTCCCTGATTCTACTTAGAAAAAGTGGAAAGAGCATCAGTCCTCAGTGATTGATGGATGGTTGACTACTCTACATCAGGAGTAGTACCAAAGCTTAAATGTTTGGTGCCCTTTGCCATTGATGTCAAAGGGGGAGTAGTATACAGTCATGAAAAATAGTATTAAAGGGGGAGTACATACAAAATTAAGAAGGAATAATATGTAGAAGAAAGAGGTAGTAGTATTTAGTCATGGAAGCAATTCAGTTGAGGAAATGAAGAATATTGAAAAATATTGCAGCAGATGGAGGATTCATCCTTGGGGGAGTTTTGATGAGGAAATGGAGAATGCTATAAAATAATTGGTCATTTGGATTGGTGGTGTTTTTCATTCCATATGTTTCCATCAATGCCAAAGGGGGAGATTGTTGGAGATTTTCCAGCAAGCCAGTGCTAACTATATGTTTGTCATTGATGACAACATATGGTAAGTAGCATGCATGGAAGACTTATGTAGTAAGCTTTGAGTATATATAGCATAGACATGTTATCAACATGATATCATGGACACAGAGGTTCATTATTTATACAGATAGTTATGTAGCAGCTTGTGTCAGCAGTGTTCCTGACAGAGTTACAGGAAGTGTTCTATGAGTAATTGTTTGTACAGTTATCTTGGAGCCTTGTGCATTTGGATATTTGATGGAGACATTTTAGTATTGCTCCATTCATGGATGCGGAGTCTGATGTGTAGTAGAAGTGAAGTTATGCAGTCACTATTCACCAGTTACAGTTTCTTGTGTTTATCCAGAAGAGCCGATAGAGATTATATTGGTACAGGAGTTGTGCCTATCATTTTGGTATGCATTCTTGGATTAGTGATTAGAGAAGAGTTAATAATTTTTGGTTAAGAGCACATGATGTAATTCATCTTAAGGAGAAAGTATCAGTTAATTTGGTAGAGCCGACAGTATGTAGCATGCATCTACATTTATTAATTTGGACAAGTCCCAGATTGTGTTGCGTGCTTAGTAGAGCTAGCAAAGATGTTATTGGAGAGTGTTATTGTTTCTCTAATATGATTTGAAGGTGGTTCTAATAGGCTGACTTGATTATATCATTTAGAGAGAAGATATTTATAGGTAGTCATTTGTGATTGCTAAGACATGGTTCAGAGTTGAAAGAGAAGAGAAGAGCAAAGAGTGTGAAGTGTTGAGCCATCAGCAGAAGGTCTATGTGACCAAGTAAAGAGTATATGCTATTCATTGGAACTGATCAAGACAACAGGTCTACCTTATAGTTCACCAAGATCTAGATATAGTGTGTATCTATTATTCAGAAGGTTGCAGCCTTCACCCCTTTGAGTAGTGAGCTCTTGAATAGTGCATCCTCACCCCTAATAGGGTCAATCATAAAAGACTCCTAACAGGGTCTGACCTTTAACCAGGTCACTATACTTATTGCATTGTAAAGATAAACTCCTAATGGGGTTGTAAGATCTTCTAACAAGGATCATTATATACTAGTGCAGTTTATTAGTGGGTGTCAATTCCCATTGGGATTTTTACCTATTTGGGTTTCCCCATAATCAAAATATTGGTGTTGTGTTCAAGTGTTCTTTCATTGTGTTTATGCTTAAATTTTAAGTATACTTAATTGGATAAAGAATTGAAACTTGTAGATAACTGATTCACCCCCCCCCCCCCTCTCAATTATCTCTTTGGACTATTCTTAGCAATGTGTTCAAGGTTAGTCTAAGGACCACTAAAAGATAGCATTGAATTAGTGTGTGTGTGTGTGTGTGTGTGTGTGTGTGTGTGTGTAAACAATGTGAAACATAGAGCAGAGTGTATTCCCCCACATTAAAGATATTGTAAACACCTTAATGAGTGCAATGACTTTGAAAAAGCATGCAAGCATCCAAAAGAAACATTTGCACTGTTAAATGCCCCCAAGAAAGGACAAATCAAGGGAAATGAGGACACAAGAAAAGATAGAACATAAGGGATCTACCAAATCTGGGGTCAATATGATCATATGATAATACATGAGATATTATATTAAAATGAAATGTCATCATCCCACAAAGGTAGTAGCACTACAAGAACAATGGAATAAAAAAGCACGTAAGAGTTAAAAAGAAGAGTCTTTTTGGGTCGATATCATGGAGACCAAAAATAATAGGTTTCTACTATTTTGCATCATCCCAAGAAGACAACAGAAAGACACATTTACGAACAATGGCACATGCATGACATAACATGTAGGGTATGTGTAGGATCATTGTATACCGAGCTATGGCCTTAAGTGGCAATGAAAAATTAGAAAATTAGGGTTTGTCAACTTGATGTAATAAGTTGAACAAGTTATAAACCTTATATCAAAAATTTGTAAGAATAGAATATATATAGGAGATTGAATGTAGCTTCTAAACTACTAAAACAAATAATAATGTAATTGGTGAAAATATTAAATTTCAATGTTGTAGTACGAAAATTATAGGAAAAATATAAGAAGTAGGTGTATGTCTAACCACCTTAATTACAATCAAATGATAATATTTTTTTTACAAGATTCTATATATAAGTAGTAGACTCATGTCCAGATGTGACACATATTGTTTTGTAATATTTTTCCTAGTAAATAATTAATTATGAATTTTATGCTACAACATTTCTAGAATAAAAAATTCCCATGTCTGATCACCTTAACTTAGTCTAAACTTCATAAAATGATTTTTTTTTATTATACTAGGTGAAACATAGAATGTGATGCATGTCTCAGATTTCAAAAATGTTATACCATTTGAAAGTTATAGTTGTTTTTCAACCAATCTATCAATTAGGACTTTAGAGGTAACTCAATTAGAAAATAAATAATAATTACTTAATCAACTCAAAATTTGACAACAATTATATTAATGGAAAGAAAAGAATATCCTTAGGAAACCCTTTTCATTTCATCAAATTTGGGTGAAAAATAAGCCACTAGCTACATGGTCGAAGTTTGGAGATCAGAGGAAATATGGTAAACATGTTTTTTGGGGTTGACCGTCCAGGTTTGGCATCCCAAAGCCAAAACTTGAGGGAAATCCCAAAGTGAAGATTTGGTTGTGTCAGAGGTATCAGGTATTTGATCCAAATTGGGTATATGATCCATATCGAAAACCCATTACAAATTGGATACCCATTTTGAAAAAATTAAAAAAAATACATTTTAGTAAAATGGGCATAACTTTTGTGTTTATTATCAAAATTTTGATTTTTTATAGGCATTGGAAAGGTAATTAAGAGACCTACAATATGAATAAGGTAATTTTATTATATTATATACCAAAAATTAATTATAATAATTTTGAAGTGAATCCTTAGATATGAAACTTGTAATAATCACAAATTTTGCATACAAATCATTCTTTTTTAGTTCAATTTTTCTCCCATAAGAATTGACAGTTAAAAAGTAGTAAATAATGTAAAACTTATATTCTATGTACTAATGATATTAAAATATTCAATAAATCATCATATAGGGTTTCCTTGTTGTCTTTGATCATGTGTAAACAATTTCCCAAGATGACCTAAGAGAAAATGTCTCTCTATACCTCTCTTCCCTACTCTCGATTTACTTATTTCTATCTTTATCTCTTTCCCTTTCATTTTATATTCCTTTAAACTCATCTCTCTCTCTAATAATTTATTTTCTCTCTATTTATGTCCATCCCTCTAACTCCTTCTACCCACACCTATTTCTTACTTATCTCTATCACCTCCTTTCTATCTCACTCTTTCCATCTCTATCTCTCTCTCCCTATAGATAAGTCTTCATGTCTATCTATATCTCATTATCTCCATATATTTCTTATTTTTTTCATCTCTTTCCTCAATTATCATACAAAATTAATTAGTTAGAGGATGGAAAGGATTGGATGGTGGGGGGGGGAGAGGAGGGATGGTGATATGATGAAGGGAGAAAGGAGAAATGGAGAAGGGGAATGGGTGAGATATGAGGTAGAGAGAGGGGGGACATGGAGACAAATGAGGTAGAGAGAGAAAGAGGATATATAGGGGGAATAGATGAAAATAATTATGGAGAGAGAGAGAGAGAGAGAGAGAGAGAGAGAGAGAGAGAGAGAGAGAGAGAGAGAGAGAGAGAGAGAGAGAGGTCATGTTGGGGGAAGGGATGCAATGATGAGATGAGGGAGGGGAGAGAGTGAGATATAGGGGGTAATTAGGGGGGAGATATTAGATGGAGATTTTCCGTAGAAGCCCTAAGGGATCTTTGGTTCCTTAAGGGGTCTTAAGGGGTCATCATATGTATTAATGGGTTATGAGATATATTAATGGGTTTTAGGATACATTAGTAGGTCCTAGGGGATCCTCAAATACATTAATGGGTGTGAATGAGTCCTAGGAAACATTGATGGGTCAAAATTAATCCTAGGATATATTAAGGGTTTCTAGGATTTCTAGGAGTCCTAGGTGTCCTAAGGGTTCATAAAGGTTCTTAAGGGGTCCTAGGACACACACATGTGTCTTAGGACCCCTTATGATCTCTTACAACCCCGTAAGGACCCCTTACCATATACTAGTGTATAGTAAAGGGTTCCTAATGAGTCTTAGGACCCATTAATGTGTTCTAGGACCCCTTAAGACCCCTTAGGATTCCTTACCATACACTAATATTTTGAAAGGGATCCTAAGTCTTCCTAAGGGGTATTAAGGGGTCCTATGACACATTAATGTGTCCTAGAACCTCTTAGAAACCTTTAAAACCCCTAAGATGTATGGTAAAGGGTCCTAAAGGATATTGAGAGGTCCTAAGACACATTAATATGTCCTAAGGCCCCTTAAGAATCCTTAGAACCACTAAGATGTATGGTAAGGGGTCCTAGGACTACTTAAGAGCCCTTATGACCCCTTAAGACCCATTACAAAATATTAGTGTATGATAAGGCATCCTAAAGGATTATAAGGGTTCCTCAAATAGATTAATATGTCCCAAGACCCCTTATGACCCCTTAATACCCTTTTAGATAGATTATAAAACATCTTAGGGGTTATAAGGGTAATTAAGGTGTCCTAGGATAGATTAATGTATTCTAGGGCCACTTAAGAGCCCCAATGATCCCTTAAGACCCATTACAAAACACTATTGTATGGTAAGAAGTCCTAGAGGGAAATAAGGGGTTCTAGGATACAAAACCCCTTATGACCCTTTAGGAGACCTTATCATACATCTTAGGGATTGTAAAGGTTCTTAATGGGTCTAAGGATACATTAATGTGTTCTAGGATCCCTTAAGACCCCTTAGGACCTCTTACCATACACTAATGTATGGTAAGGCATTTTAAGGGGTCGTAAGAGATCATAAGGGGTCCTAAGAGACATTAGTGTATGGTAATGGTATAAAGACAACCCATTATGACTCCTTTTGACACATTATAACCATAAAGTGTGTTTTAATGGGTCGTAATGTGTTTTAAGGGGTCATATGACCCCTTCGGATACACTTTATGGCTCTAAAATGTCTTAATGGGTCATAATGGGTCGTAAGGGGTCCTTAGACCACTTAGGATCCATTAGGATCACTTAAAACCCATTATGACCCCTTTCAACACATTATAACTATAAAATGTGTCCTAAGGTGTCATACTTAGATCACATTACGATCCCATAAGACACACTTTATGGTTATAATGTGCCTTAATGGGTCATAATGGGTTGTAAGAGGTCCTAATACACCATAGGACCCATTAAAACCCATTATGACCCCTTTCAACACATTAAAACCATAAAGTGTTCCCTAAGGGGTTGCCATGTGTTCTAAGGGGTCCTATGACCCCTTAAGACATACTTTATGGTTATGATGTGTCTTAATGGGTTATAATGAGTTGTAAGGGGTCCTTAGACCCCTTAGGACCCATTAAGACCCATTATAATACATTGCAATCCCTTTCGACACATTACAACCATAAAGTGTGTCCTAAGGGGTTGTAGGACCCTTTAGGACTCCTTATGACCCATTATGACCTCTTTCAACACATTTGAACTTGAAAGTGTGTCCTAAGGGGTCATACGACCCCTTAGACACACCTTATGGTTCTAATTTTTCACAATGGGTTGTAAGGGGTCTTAATATATCTTAGGACACTTTAGAACCCCTTACAACCTATTATGGCCTATTTCAATAGATTAGAACAATAAATTCTATCCTAAGGGATCGTAAGACCCCTTAGCACACATTATGACTTCTTAAGACATGCCTTATGGATTTAATGTGTCTCAATTGGTCATAATGGATCGTACAGGATCCTTAGACCTCTAAGGACCTATTAAGACCCCTTACAAGCCATTATGACCTCTTTTCACCCCTTAGGAGACACTTTATAGTTGTAATTTGTCAAAGGGGGTCCTAATGGTTCCTAAGGGTTCTAAGGATTCCTTCCAACTTATTATGACCCATTAAGACACATTATAATGATAAAGTGTGTCTTAAGGGGTCACAAGATCCCTTCGAACACATTACAACCCCTTAGGGCACACTTTATGGTTATAATATGTCGAAAGGGGCCATAATGAGTTGTAATAGGTCCTAAGGTATATTAGGACCCCTTAAAACCTATTATGACCCCATTAAGACATATTAGAACCATAAAGTGTGTCCAAAGGGATCATAGGACCCCTTATAACACATTATGACCCCTTAGGACACCATTTATGGTTCTAATTATAAAAAAAGAGGAACTAATGGGTCATAATGGGTCCTATGGGGTATTGGTACCCCTTAAAACCCATTATTATCTATTAAGACACATTAGAACCATAAAGTGTATCTTATGGGGTCATAATGTGTTCTAAGAGGTCCTATAAACCTTTACGACACACTTTATGGTTGTAACATGTTGAAAGGGGTCTTAATCGGTCATAAAAAATCCAAATGGGTCCTAAGTGGTATTAAGACACCTTATGAAATATTATGACCCATTAAGACACATTAGAGCCATAAAGTGTGTCTTATGGAGTGGTAATATGATATAAGGGGTCCTAAAAATCCTTAGGACACACTTTATGGTTCTAATGTGTCAAAAGGGGTTGTAATATGTCATAAAGGGTCCTCAAGGATCCTAAGGTGTCTAAGGACCCCTTAAAACCTATTATGACCTATTATGAAACATTATAACCATAATATTTGTCACAAGGGGTCATAAGACCCTTTAGAACACATTACAAACCCTTACGACACACTTTATGGTTTGAATGTGTCAAAAGGGGTCATAATGGGTCGTATGGGGTGCTAATGATACTAAGTGTTTTAAGGACCCCTTATGAATCATTATAACTCATTAATAAATTTTAGAAGCATAAAGTGTGTCTTAATGGGTCGTATTGTGTTCTAAGGGGTCTTATGACCCCTTAGGATACACTTTATGGTTCCAATATTTTGAATGGGGTCATAAATTGGTTGTAAGGGGTCCTAATGGGTCTTATGGGGTATTAAAACCCTTTACAATGCATTATGACACATTAGAACCATAAAATGTGTCTTATGGGGTTTTAGTGTGTTTTAAGGTTTTATACGACCCCTCAGGATGCACTTTATGGTTCTAATGTGTCGAAAGAGGTCATAATGGGTTGTAAGGAGTACTAATGGGTCCTAAGGGGTATTAGGATACCTTAAAACCCATTATGACCCATTAAGACACATTAGAACCATAAAGTGTGTCTTATGGGGTCGTAATGTTATCTAAGGGGTCCTACGACCCCTTAGGACATGGTCTATGGTTTTAATGTGTTGAAAGGGGTCCTAATGGGTCGTAAGGGGTCCTAATGGGTACCAAGGGGTCTAAAGACCCCTTAAAACTCATTATGACACATTAAGACACATTAGAACCATAAAGTGTGTCTTACGGGGTCACAAGATGTCTTAGAACACATTACAACCCCTTAAGGAACACTTTATGGCTCTAATGTGTCAAAAGTTATAATGTATTCTAAGAGGTCTTAGGATCTCTTAGGAAACATTTTATGGTTCTAATACATCAAAATGGGTCATAATAGTTAGTAATGGGTCCTAAGGGGTATTAGGACCCCTTACAACTCATCATGACTCATTAAGACACATTAGAACCATAAAGTATGTCTTATGGGGTCATAATGTGATCTAAGAGGTCCTACAACTCCCTAGGAGACATTTTATAGTTGTAATGAGTTGAAAAGTGTCATAATTGGTCATAAGGGGTCCAAATGGGTCCTAAGGGGTATTAGGATCCCTTACAACCCATTATGACCCATTAAGACACATTAGAGTCATAAAGTGTGTCTTATGGGGTCGTAATGTGATCTAAGGGGTCCTACACCCCCTAAGGACACACTTTATGATTCTAATGTGTTGAAAGGGGTTGTAATAGGTTTTAAGGGGTCCTAATGAGTTTTAAGGGGTCTAAGGACCCATTACGGCCCCTTTTGACACATTATAACCATAAAGTGTGTTCTAAGGGGTCGTAGGACCCCTTAGAACACATTATGACCCACAAGGACACACTTTTTGGCTAATATGTTGAAAGGGGTAATAATGGGTCATAATAGGTTTTAATGAGTCATAATGGTCTAAGGACCCCTTAGGATTAATTATGACCCATTAAAACACATTAGAACCATAAAGTGTGTCCTAAGGGGTCATAAGACCCCTTACAACCCCTTAGGACACACTTTATGGTTCTAATGTGTTGAAAGAGGTCATAATGGGTTGTAAGTGGTCCTAGTGGGTCCTAAGGGGTATTAAGACCACTTACAATCCATTATGATAGATTAGAACCATAAGGTATGTCTTAAGGGCTCGTATGACCCCTTAGAAAAACATTTATGGTTCTAGTGTGTTGAAAGAGGTCATAATGAGTTGTAATGGGTCCTAAGAGGTATTAGGACACCTTACAACTTATTATGACCCATGAAGACACATTAGAACTATAAAGTGTGTCTTATGGGGTCATAATGTGATCAAAGGGGTCCTATGACCCCTTACAAAAAACTTTATGGTTGTAATGTGTTGAAAGGGGTTATAATGGGTCGTGATGGGTCCTAGGGGGTCTAAGTACCCCTTATGATCTATTATGACCCATTAAGACACATTAGAACCATAAAGTGTGTCTTAAGGGGTCATAGGACCCCTTAAAACACATTACAACCCCTTAGGGAACACTTTATGTTTCTAATATGTTGAAAGGATTCATAATGGGTTGTATTGGGTCCTAAGGGGTATCAAGACCCATTACAACTCATTATGACCTAGTAAGACACATTAGAATCATAAAGTGTGTCATAAGGAGTTGTAGGACCCCTTATAACACATTACGACCCCTTAGGACACACTTTATGGTTCTAATGTGTTGAAAGGAATAATAATGGGTCATAAGGGGTATTAGGATCCATTAAAAGCCATTAGGACCCATTAAGAAATGTTACAATGATAATGTGTCTCTTATGAGATTTTAATGTGATCTAAGGGGTCCTACAACTCCTTAGGACACACTTTATGGTTGTAATGTGTTGAAAGGAATCATAATGGGTTGTAAGGGGTCCTAATATGTCCTAAGGGGTCTAGGAACCCTTACAACCCATTCTAAACCATTAAGACACATTGGAACCATTAATTGTGTCTTATGGGGTTGTAATGTGATCTAAGGGGTCCTACAACCTATCATGACACACTTTATGGTTGTAATGTCTCAAAAGGGGTCATAATGGGTCATAAGGTGTCCAAGTGGGTCCTAAGAGGTATTGGGACTCCTTACAATCTATTATGACCCATTAAGACACATTAGAATAATAAAGTCTATCTTATGTGGTCATAATGTGATCTAAGAGGTCATACAACCCCTTAGGAAACACTTTATGATTCTAATGTGTCAAAAGGGTTCATAATGGGTCATAAGGGATCCTAATGGACCCCAAGTGGTTTAAGGACCCCTTGCAACCCATTATGATCCATTAAGACACATGTGAACCATAAAGTATGTCTTAAGGGGTCATAGGACCCCTTAGAACACACTACAAAACCTTAGAGAACACTTTATGTTTTTAATATGTCAAAAGGAGTCATAATGGGTCATATTTATACCCTAATGAACCTTTCAGATCCCTTAGGACACCTAGGGTCCCTTAAGACATCCTAAGATCCGTTAATGTATATTAAGATGCTTTTTGATGGATAAATATGTCCTATGACTCATTCACACCCATTAATGTATTTTAGAATCCCCTAGGACCTATTAATGTATCCTAAGACCCATTAATATATCTTATGACCCATTAATATATATGATGACCTCTTTTGACCACTTAAGACACCAAGGACCACTTAAGACTCCTAGGACCATCTCCATCTCTGATCTATCCCCATAATTACCCCTATAACTCACTCTCCACCCTCCATCATCTCACCATCCAATCCCTTCCCTCCACTATCACCTCTCTCTCTCTCTCATCCCCTATTACCATCTATATCTATTCCCCCCTAACTATCCTCTTTCTCTTGGTACCTCATCTATCTCCCCATCCCCCTTGTTTCTCTCCACCTCATATCTCCCCCATTTTCCTTCTCCCATTATCCATTCTCCCTCTCTCTTCTCACCATACCACCTATTACTCCCACAATTTCATCCCTTCCCTCATTGAACTTATTTATTTATTATGATAGGTGAAGTCTCTAGATGAAGAAACTAAGAGAGATCTTGAGATAATGAGATATAGATAGACATAAAGATATATCTATAGGGACATAGAGATAGAAGAGGAAATAATGAGATAGAAAGGAGGTGATAGAGACAAGTAAGAAATAGGTATGGGTAAAAGGAGAGAGAGAGAGAGAGAGAGAGAGAGAGAGAGAGAGATTAATTTAAAGGAATATAAAATGAAATGGAAAGAGAGAAAGATAGAAATAAGTAAATCAAGAGAGGAGAAGAGAGGTATAGAGAGACATTTCTCTTAGGTCATCTTGGGAAATTGGGTATAAATCATCAAAGGCAACAAGGAAACCCTATGCAATGATTAATGAAAATTTTTAATCTCATTAGTACATAAAATTTAATTTTTTCATTATTTACTAATTTTGAACTATGTCAATTCTTATGGGAAAAAAATTGAACTAAAAAAGAATGATTTTGTATGAAAAACTTTTGATTATTACAAGTTTCAAAATTAAGGATTTACTTGAAATTATTATAATTAATTTTTGGTATATAATAAAATAAATATACCTTATCCATATTGTAGGTCTCACAATCACCTTTCCAACACCTATAAAAAAACAAAATTTTGATAAGAAACACAAAAGTTATGCCCATTTTACTAAAATGTGTTTTCTAATTTTCTCAAAATGGGTATCTGATTTGGATCATATACCCAATATTAATGAGTATCTAATTTGGTTTGGTATTAACAAACTAAATTCAAATTCTATGCAACCCATGGAAAAATTCAAAGTGGATTTTGGCATGTTTGGCATGATAGAAAGTACATTTTTTTCCCCATTGCCACTTTTTGGCATACCACGATCCTGCACATACCCTGTAACAACATATAGAAGAAGTGAGATACAAATAAAAGATTGTTTATGATATTAAGATTCCTTTATCACCTTGAACCAATGGACCAACAAGGGTCATTTAAAGAATTCTAAATAAAACAAATAACATGCAACATATCGTGGGGGAAGTACATTACAACATGAAAACACACAAAATCCACCACATAAGAGGAGCTAGTCAAGCATATCGCCTTCCACCCCATCTTAGTCTATAATGTTTAGGGAAGGTGAGAAACTCACAAGAGGATAAATATCAAGCACGTCAGATGGAACAATAGCCAGTTCCAAACAAGGACCATGCTATGAAAATATGTCTCTTTGTTTGTCACTAGAAGTGGTAGATAACTGTTGTGAAAGCATAGCTAGTAAATCATGATCAATATCAATAGTCTCATAGTCATAAAAAATACTAACATAAAAATCATTTTTAGCATAAAAATCATCATCATCATCAAGAGTGTCTTCTTCATCCAAACTAATTTTAATAGAATATAAGATATTAATATAATTATCATGTTTGTTCAATTTTATCTTGTTTAAATTCACTTCCTCCATTGTCTCAAGCATGGGTTGTTCAAAGAGAAGCAAGGTATGAGTAGGTGTATGAGGTGAATCAATATTTTGAGAAGCACATTGATGGGCTCTAGCATGATACTTAGGATGATGGTCATGGGCATGACATTTGTGTTTGGTTTTTCTATAAATTTGGCTTGGGTCTGTATAAGTCAACATCAATTCCTTTTCTTCTTTAGGAGGAATAATGGAAGGAACCACACTAGGTTGAGAGATATTTTAAGGATAATGTGTATGAGAAATAGGAGGTGGTGCAAAATCATATATAGGAGGTGTAGGTGGTGTAGGAAGAAGTCCACATCCATGGAAAAGATATGGAACATCCTTGGGTTTTCTAAGTTCACAAATCTTTTAGACCTTGTAAGCTTGGTATGATCAAAAGAGATGGCCATGATTGGTTTGAGTTGGTTGAGGCATAGATGGCCAAAATAAATCAAGGTCAACTAAGTCTTGAGGTAGTGAAGGCTGATAAAGACTATGGTCAAAAGTCATGATTTCCTCCTTATGATGAAACTTAAGACATTTATGAATAGGAGAAGCCACAAATTTCATGGAGGTAAGCCAATGAAGACCAAGTTTGTCTTGAAATTGATCATAAGTTGAGATGATAGTGAATGTAACATCTACATTTTTACCACCAACTTCAACAGGAAATGAAATGGAACCATGGGAAGGATAAATCGAACCATTTCAATTTTGTATCATAAAATTATATTGATCACAGAAATATTGCTCCAATCATCTACTATAAAGATGTTATTTAGTTATCACATTCACCATGCAAGTGAGATCAATAAGGACACTATGATAAGGAAGGACATCAACCCTTGCGACAATGTAGAGGGGACCATAAGGTGCTTTACTTATCTCATTAGAATCAAAGGTGATTCAAGGATTAGATGGAGGTTTAGGTTTAACTTTCTCAACTTGGTTGACCACATGACTAGATTCATCTATTTTATCATTGTATTTTATGCAAGGAGTAGAAGAAGAAGGTTGGGAAAGATCAATGGTATTGGTTGAATGAGATGAAAAAGGATTGGTGTAAATTTAAAAATTTTGGTTAGGAGGTATCACATATTTTTTCCTGTGATCATTATCATGTTTAATAGATATAGCATTAGAATCAATAAGATCTTGGATAATATTTTTTAAATGGTAATACTTTTTAGTATCATGGTTGGGTTGATGATGGTATTGGAAAAAAGATTTGGGATCAAAGTATTTGGATCGAGGTAACTTGGATGTGTCAATGGGTTTGATAGAAGTGTTAACATGTGAGGATTAATTAAATTCAACATCACGTTATGCAAAGATTCAAAAAGCTGAGTAAAATTATGAGAAGGTTTAATGATAGATGAGAAAAGAGCCACACCTTTGGATTTTGCTGCCACTTGTTCATCAATAGTGTTGGATGAGTTGTTGATTTTGATGAAGTTTTTTTGTTTCTAAATTTTTTTGAAGTTGTTGGATGTGACATCACTCTTATCAATAGGAATGGGAGCCATTGTAGTGGTGCTCTCAAATTGATTCACTTGAAGTTGATAATGATGAAGTACCACACATAATTGAGGACAAGAAGAAAATTCAGAAAGCAGGATCTTATCTCTAATGTCTTTTTGTAAATTAGCAATAAAAATGAATTGCACATCAATATCAGGCACATGATATTAAATATGAGCATGCAAATGACTAAATATACCAATGAAATTACTTAATTTTTCTTTAACACCTTGTTTACAATACATTAAATCAGTCAAAGAAATTTGAGGACCAATGTGGTTTTGAAATTGTTGAATGAAAGCATTAGAAAGGTTTTAAAAGGAATCAATAGAATAAGGAGACAAAGAACAATACCATTGAAAGTATTTGTCTTGAAAGGCTCTAATAAATAATTTTTCCATGAACCTATTGTTGGACTACAACTGATTTGGAATCTGATTGAAGAATCTGTGATTAAAGATCACTGAGGAGTTGCTGATTAGATATGTAATATGATTAAATCAGTATTATGTTGTCATTGATGTCAACTAGTTTGACAACACTTATCTTGTAAGTTACTATACTGAGACCTCTGAAGAAAGGTGAAAGAGATGAAGAATGAAGAAATCTACATGGGGAAAGATGTACATGATAGATGAGGATAAGGAACAATTTGAGTAACTTGTTGATGAGTTTATTACTAGATGATATTGACTTTATTATGTTGCATTCATCTATGATGAAGTATAGAGCTGAAAGACACAAAGTAGTGTTGTCAGTAAATGAAGCATTTCTAGTATACATCAATGGAGTGTAGTGTATACTGATCAAAGTATTAACTGAGTAGTGCTCACTGATGTATTTCTTTATTAACCGAGCGGAACAGAATGAACTAAATGATTAGTTTAGCCGATAGGATTGATGAGCTGTAAAGTACCTTGATTTCAGTGATAATAGATAATGTTTGTTATGAAGATCGATGGCTAACAAAATTAAAGGAAGATCTAATGGAGCAGATTGAAATGTGTTATTGACACATTAGCCAAGAAAGTTTGAAGTGGAAAAATCTATGAATGTGGTTAAGCAAAAAAATCTGATGGAGGAGAAGAAAATGATTTACTCATCTATATAAGAGACTAGAATTTCATTATGGAATGATGCTGGAAGAAGTAGAAACTGTAGGAATATCGCGTGAACAAGGTTTTCATGCATTTTGATCATACTGGTTAAGTAAGAACCGAGCTGCAGAACAATTACTGAGCTACAAAGAGAAATTACTGATGGACAGTAAGTTGATACAGTATTGAATCTGAAGTGAAATATTGATCAGAAGGATTTGTATGGACTGAATATTGATCTGTAATCTACAATTGAAGTTGTATTAAGGTAGGTCACATACTGTTACATATCTAACCATTATACACATCCAAAATCTCTTAACCGAGTGGACTCTGAAAGTCTTATGATGTATCATTCATAGAATGAACATTGTTATCATGTCAACCCCATAGTGAATGCTAGTTGGATGATAAATTCTAGTCTAAAATCCTCTAACAAGGTCACACCTAATAGTGTGTTTGTAAACCTTTAATAGGGTTGGGTCTTAACTAACCTCACTTTAGAAGAGTGAACAATTTTGGGTTGCCGGTCCCAGGTGGTTTTTCCCTTTATAGAGTTTCCATGTTAAATCTCTTGTGTTATGTGTTGATTGTGATATTTGTTTTTTATCATACTTTACATGTTACATGTTAGATTTGATCGGTAACTGTTATGGTATTAGACTGGTAATCAATAAAAGCACAGATAGTGAAAGTAATTATTGTTTACCGAGGAGCAGAAATAGAAGAAGTTGTTTTGAATTATACATTTTGTTTTGGGACACTGGATAACTGATTCACCCCCCTCTCAGTTATTCTAACAATTGGGATAAGAGCCAAGTTGCTTAGAACAGAGTTTTAAGGACTTAAGCACAAAGGTCTCAAGATTTATAAGAGGGAAGTACCAAAGCTGAACAAAGAGAACTTCATAGTATGGAAAAGCTGGGTGAAGCTGCACATATCTAGAATTGGGAATTCTGCATTAGATCTAATGGAGAATGGATACATACAACTGCCCACTGGTCCCTTAACTCAGGATGAGTTGAAGGACAGGCATGAACATAATATCACTATGATGGAACTTGCTACTACCTATATCGATGCCAAATTTGAAGACATCAAGGGTTGTGATACTACTAAGAAGATGTGGGACAAGTTCAATATGATATATAGTGGAGATTTGAATGTCAAAAGTGCCCGAGCTGAAAGCCTAAGAGGCAGATTTGATGATATGAGAATGAAAGAAGGTGAGAACATTATACAATACTCAAATAAACTAAAAGAGGTGGTACATGCTATTAGAGCATCTGATGGAGTGATTGATGATGAAATAGTGATAAGCAAGATTCTCTGAACTTTGCTACCAGTTTATGCAATCAGGATCTTTGCAATTCATGAAACAAGAGCTACATCCAACCTTACTCTTGACACTCTGATTGGTAAACTTACAACCTTTGAATTAAACAACTTTGATAACAGTGTTGTTCCTTCTATTGAATCCACTTTCATGTCTTCTTTGAAGATTGGAAAGTCTAGTAGGAATAGTAAGAATTATGATAGTGATGGTAATACCGATGATGAACTTGATGAGCTTGAAGCTCTTATGGCTAGAAGATTTCCCAAAGGAAAAGGAAGGTATGGAGGTAAGCTACCTTTGGCATGTTTTAACTATAAAGAAGTTAGTCACATCGTTGCTAGATATCCTTAGAAGAAAGATGATGATAGATCTAAAGACCGATCTGAAGGAAGCTATGGGAGAAGAGTCAACATAGGCTACCGACACAACAATAGAGACAACCAAGATGATAAAGGAAAAAAGGTATGTTACATAGCTGAAGATATTGAAACTGAATCTGATTCTGATGATGACATAGAAGTTTTATTTGTTGCAATGAAAGATGACTCAGAGGAAGAAGAGAAACATGAAGAGACAACACTGATCTCTAAAGTAAGCAAAAATGATACATGGATCATAGACAGTGGCTGTACACATCATATGACCGGTGATGTAGAGAAGGTTGATCATCTTGTTGAATATAATGGAGGATCTATGAGAATGGGAAATGATGCACCTTGTATGGTAAGAGGTAAAGGTTCACTGATGATCAATGATAGAATACAATGTGAAAATGCATACTGGGTTGATGGATTGAACTATAATTTGTTAAGTGTGGCTCAACTGAACAGTTCAGGCCACCGACTGGCTTTTGAGAGCAAAAAGGTTAAGATCTATGATGATGAAGGAAGACTTGTTAGAACTGGTACATAATCTAGAGGTAATCTATTCTATCTTGATATGGATCAGTCTTCTTGTTTGTTAATAAAGGATGAAGATGCTTGGTTGTGGCACAAAAGGTTATGTCATGTGAACTTTGACAACATGATCAAGATTAGTAAAAAGAAAAGAGTTAAAGGATTGCCTAACTTGACAAAACCTAATCATGCCATGTGCCATGAATGTCAGAAAGGTAAGATGACAAATTCTAGTTTTAAAAGTAAAGACTACTCAACAAAGAAGATACTTGAGTTGGTTCATACTGACCTATGTGGTCTTATGAGAACTCAGAGCTATTCTGGTGATAGATATTTTATTCTTTTTGTGGATGACTATACTAGACTAATGACTGTTATGTTCCTGAAAGAGAAATATGAATCCTTGAAAATGTACAAGTGGTATAAAGCTAAGGTAGAGAAAGAGAGTGAAAAAAAAATAATATGCTTAAGATCTGATAGAGGAGGTGAATTTATCTCTGATGAATTTACTAATTTCTATAATGAGCATGGAATTAAAAGATAGGTCTCTGCACCGAGGACACCTCAGCAAAATGGCATTGCTGAAAGAAGGAACATATCTATAATTGATTGTGCTAGAACATTGATGATACAGAAGAATCTTGCTTAGACATATTGGAGGGAAGCTGTCATTACAGCTGTGTATGTTCTTAACTGAGTACAACTGAAGAAGGAAACCAACCGAACACCTTATGAGCTATGGTTTGGACACAAACCTATTGTAAGTTATTTCAAGATTTTTGGAAGTAAATGCTTTATTTTGAAAGATGAGAGAAATGGAAAATTTGATTCTAAAGGAGATGAAGGGATATTTCTAGGATACTCCTCTACAAGTAAAGCATATAAATGTTTGAATAAGGTTACAAATAAGATAGTTGAAAGTAATAATATTCATGTTGATGAGTTTGATGAAAAGAGCATAGAGGAAAGTACAAAGGAACTAGAAGACTATGGTAGATTCACTTACATTGAACATCTAGAGTATCTACCGATGCTACAAGCTGTGACAATCGGTCAGCAGGGAAAAAATATAGGACAACAGGCAACACAAACTGATGAACAAGATGGAGCTACCGAGCAAGGAAATGACCCTGAGCAAGATGAGAAAGAAAGGAGAAATTGAGTTCTATCTAGTTTTGTCAGAAGACATCATCCCGAGACACAAATCATTGGAGATAGACATGCTAGAATGCAAACTAGAAGCAAAACAAGACAAGGTATATGTCTAGTTTGTGAATTTGAACCTAAAAATGTGAAAGTTGCATTAGAGAATGAAGAATGGGTTAATGTAATTAAGGAGGAAATAGAGAAAATAGAGAAGAACAAAACCTAGTCCTTAGTACCCCGACCTAAAGATAAGAATGTTATTGGTACTAAGTGGACATTCAGGAATAAATTGAATGAAAATGGTGAAGTCGCAAGAAATAAAGCTAGATTGGTATGCAAGGGATATGCACAGGAAGAAGGCATTGACTATGGTGAAACATTTGCACCTATTGCTAGATTGGATAGAGTTAGAATGCTACTTGCATATGTTGCCCACAAGAAATTCAAAGTCTATCAAATGGATGTGAAGTCAACATTTCTGAATGGTATACTTGAAGAAGAGGTCTACATTGAATAACTTGAACGATTTTTTGATCCTGATAATAAAGACATGGTATGCAGATTACATAAAGCTTTATATGGATTGAAGCAAGCACCTAGAGCATGGTATGAAAGACTACATACTTACTTGTTAAGTATTGGATTTGTTAGAACAAGTGAAAACAACAATCTGTATATGAAAGGTGATATGATGATACTATTATCATTGCTTAAATATTTGTTGATGATATTATTTTTGGAGGCTCAGATCTTGTATACAAGACATTTTCTGATGAAATGCAAAAGGAATTTGAAATGTCTATGTTCAGAGAGATTAAGTTCTTTCTTGGACTACACGTGATTCAGCAGAGTGATGGAATATTCATCACACAATCTAAATACATAAAGGAAGTACTGAAGACATTTGGAATGGAAGATGCTAAACCTATGGGAACACTGATGACTACTAGATGAAAATTGACAAAGGAGGATGAAACTACAGAGGTAAACCAGACACTTTACCGATCCATGATTGGTAAGTTAATGTATGTAGTTCACAGTAGACCAGATATAGCACATGCTGTGGGTATTGTTGCAAGATTTTTTGCTAATCCTAGAGAATCACACATTATAGCTACAAAAAGGATCTTAAGATACCTAAAGAAAATAGAGAATTATGGATTATGGTATCCTAAGGAAGGGAAGTTTGAACTGAAAGTTTACACCGATGCTGATTGGGCTGGAAATTTGGATGATAGAAAAAGCACCACCGGAGGAGTATTTTTCTTTGGTGAAAGACTTGTAACCTGGACAAGTAAAAAGAAGGCTTGTATTTCTCAGTCTATAGTTAAAGTAGAGTATGTTGCTGCTGCTACTAACTGTTCAAACATTACATATATCAAGCAAGTGTTGGAAGGGATGAATGAGGTAGTCGTTGACCCGGTGACTATATATTGTGACAACACTAGTGCTATTAATATTTCAAAGAATCCTGTGATGCACTCTAAGACAAAGAATATATCTATTAAGTATCATTACTTAAGAGAACAAGTGCAAGAGAAGCAAGTGAAGTTAGAATTTGTCACATCTAAAGAACAACTTGCAGATATTTTTACAAAGCCTCTACCAAAGGACACATTTGAATACTTAAGGACTAGACTTGGGGTCCGTCCCCTATCTATCAATCACTAAGGTGATCTGGTTGTTGCATCAGCCTACTTTTATTAGAAGATCATTCATGTTGATGCAGCATAGTTCACACTTTGAATCATGTTCAAGGTTGTGATTAAGTTTGGAGAACTTGAACCGATTGGAATATCAGTATACTGAGATACAATGGATGACATAATTGATTGTTTATTTGTTTCTTTGGAATTGTTGTCAAAGGGAGAGATAAATAATATGAAAAGGGACAAGCACCAATGAGAATTATCTAAGGGAGAGACAATCTAAATGAGATAGGGTATTGAAGATCAGTTACAGAGAATAGAAGCAGGAACATGAGAACTAAAAAGAGAACCGAAAAGATCACAACTACAGAATGGTAAAGATGTATTATCTAATGCTATTTAGTAATGTAGTGATTAAACATATTAAGTCTATTTCAACTTACAACATTTTGTTCACAAAGTTGTAGAATATATGTTTGGTGTGTGTATGGTACATTTCATATTACTTGAGTTTCCATCAATGCCAAAGGGAGAGATTGTTGGACTACAACTGATTTGGAATTTGATTGAAGAATCTATGATTAAAGATCACTAAGGAGTTTCTGATTAGATATGTAATATGATTAAATTAGTATGATGTTGTCATTGATGTCAACTAGTTTGATAGCACTTATCTTGTAAGTTACTATACCGAGATATCTGAAGAAAGGTGAAAGAGATGAAGAACAAAGAAATCTACATTGGGAAAGATGTACATGAAAGATGAGGATAAGGAACACATTGAGTAACTTGTTGATGAGTCTATGACTAGATGATATTGACTTTATTATGTTGCATTCATCTATGATGAAGTATAGAGCTGAAAGACACAAAGTAGTGTTGTCGGTAAATGAAGCATTTCTAGTATACACTGACGGAGTGTAGTGTATACCAATCAAAGTATTAACCGAGCAGTGTTCACCGATGTATTTCTTTGTTAACCAAGTGGAACAGAATGAACTAAATGATTAGTTTAGCCGATAGGATTGATGAGCTATAAAGTACCTCGATTTCAGTGATAATAGATAATGTTTGTTATGAAGATTGATGGCTAACAAAATTAAAGGAAGATCTAATGGAGAAGATTGAAATGTGTTATTGATAGATCAGTTGAGAAAGTTTGAAGCGACAAAATCTATGAATGTGGTTAAGCGACAAAATCTGATGGAGGAGAAGAAAATGATTTACTCGTCTATATAAGAGACTAGAATTTCATTATGGAATGATGCTGGAAGAAGTAGAAACTGTAGGAATATCACGTGAACAAGGTTTTCATGCATTCTGATCATACTGGTTAAGTAAGAACTGAGCTGCAGAGCAATTACTGAGATACAGAAAGTAATTATTAATGGACAGTAAGTTGATATAGTACTGAATCTGAAGTGAAATATTGATCAGAATGATTTGTATGGACTGAATATTGATCTGTAATCTACAATTGAAGTTGTATTAAGGTAGGTCACATACTGTTACATATCTAACCATTGTACACAGTCAAAATCTCTTAACCGAGTGGACTCTGAAAGTCTTATGATGTATCATTCATAGAATGAACATTGTTATCCTATCAACCCCATAGTGAATGCTGGTTGGATGATAAATTCTAGTCTAAAATCCTCTAACAAGGTCACACCTGACAGTGTGTTTGTAAACCTTTAACAGGGTTGGGTCTTAACTGACCCCACTTCAGAAGAGTGAACAATTTTGGGTTGCCGGTCCCAAGTGGTTTTTCCCTTTACAGGGTTTCCACGTTAAATCTCTTGTGTTATGTGTTGATTGTGATATTTGTTTGTTATCATAATTTACATGTTACATGTTAGATTTGATCGGTAACTATTATGGTATTAGACTGGTAATTGGTAAAAGAACAGATAGTGAAAGTAATTGTTTACCGAAGAGTAGAAATAGAAGAAGTTGTTTTGAATTATACATTTTGTTTTGGGACATTGGATAACTGATTCACCCCCCTCTCAGTTATTCTAACACCTATGGTCATGAGAAAAATCACCACAAAAGGTTTGGAAGGTTTTGACATGAGTCAAAGAATCAAACTTACCGTTATAAGTCTCAAGGTAAGGAATATCCATGCTTTGTGGGATAACAACACGAATAATATCAAAAGACAAAGGACTAGAAACATCACAAGTAGGAATGTTGAATTTGGATTGAATCATGGATGAAATTTTTTATTGCAAAGAAGGCATAGTTTGAGCCAAACTATTAATGGTTGAATTGGTAGAAATGATGCTAGGTGAAAAAAAATGGGAAATGTCAAGAGAATTGTTGGAAATTGAAGGAATATTTGAATATGAAAAAGGGACACTATGATAAGTGGGCATGGATGAAGGAAATTAAACATATGGAACACTTTAAGGAATATAATGAAGAATAGGATTAGGAAGACTCACATGCGTGGGATTGATATTTTGAATTGAGGTTGTTATGATAGGTGGAGCATAAGTGGACACACTAGGAATGGATGTATAGATAGATAACGAGGTCTCAACATTTGTAGTAGGTGGAGTGAAGCCTAAATCTTGAGCACTAATAGGCTTGACATTGGTATCAATGAGCTGAGAAATGCTACACAAAATTTTAACACCATGTTCATCATTATGAATAAGTTTCCCTAAGCCTTCTACAATAGAAAGGTCCTCAAGATTAGAGTTTTATTGATGTAACCATTGTTCAAAATTTTCAAAGTCATGAGAAATTTTTTGGACTTGGAAATGAGGAACCCTTACGGCTTCATCTTCATCATGAGAAGAGTTATTATCCATGATAGGATTGATATCATTATGATTCATGTTGATCTCATCAAGATTTATAGGAAAGAAGGAGGGCTCAGGATCAAAGGAACCCATAAGTCTATAGATTCCTCTAGCTAGAATGCTATAGGTTGGAATCAAAGTGATAACACTCATACACAAGGAAATGAAGAGAAATTAAAATGGAAGGAAATATGTAATGTAAAATAAATTATTTCATGAAAAGCGCATTAACTATGAAACATGCAATGAAAAGCATATACAAGTAGATTTGATTATGAATATGAAATGAAGACTAGATGCATAAAACTTAGTAAATATGTGATAGAAATGGTAACTAACACAACACATGCAAACTAGATCTAGATGTCTAAACGCATAAAAAGGAAATATAACACCAAAATTAGAATGGAAATGTAATAATTAAGTCGATTTCAAATAAAATGTAATGTAAGTGAACTTGGAAATCCAAATGAATAGATTGTAGAAATATGATGTAAATGTATACAAAATAGATCTAGATGCATAAAGAGGGAATCTAACACCAAAATAAAAATGGAAGTGTAATAAGTTGGGTTCACCAAAATGTAATGTGATAAATGGTGAGCAATGATAGAATGTAGATCACTCACTAAATATTGGCATACATTAGAATAGAAAACCTCCAATAAGGTGAATCCAATTAGCACAACCAAGAAAGTAAGGGTGCCAATTCATGATCTACACAATGTAGGGTTTTGGATTCTTTGTGATTATTTCCTATAAAAATGAGAGGAGAGAGTGCCATCTTATACTCATTTTGTGATTCAATTTAACTCCGTGCCAATCACATAAATGGAATCTAGAAGAAAACTCTACCATCGGGCCTTGGACCAACTTCAGGGAAAGAAAAACATAGGACTAGGTCATCATGGACAACCTAGTCTAGGACTAGGTCATCCTAGCCGACCTAGTTCAAGTATTTTTTTCTCAAAATTTACTGGGACATAGGGGATTGCAATAGAAAGAGGAGGGAGAAATTACAGGTTATTGGAATCAAGAAAAATAATCATTTGGACCTTGAAATTACCAAAATGGGTTCTAAAAGGTCATAGAGCCTCTAATTATGGGTGCTAAATATTTAGGATGATACACAAAGTACTTTGAATAAGGAGTTGCAGAATAAAGAAGAGTTAAGTTTCTTGTACTACTCTTTAAGGCCACACTGCTATGAGGTGGGACTATATTTAGTTAGAAAGACAAAATAAGAATAAGGTGAAGATAAATTCTTGGGATAGAATGGTAGCCAAAATGAAATAAAAATTTCTTCTTGGAGATTTCCAAATAAATCTATTCAAAATATCGCAAAATCTTAAGCAAAAGGATATGTTGGTAAAAGAGTATATTGAAGAGTTCTACAATTTGATGATTTGATTAGGGCATAATGAAGAGGACACATAAAAGGTAGAAATATATCTTTAATGTTTGAAATAAAAAATTTAAGATAAATTGAGTTGAGTGTCCCATACATCACTTGAGGAAGATTACCAATTTTCTATTAAGGTAGAGGAGAAGCTTATGTTGAAGAAAAATTGACAAGGAAAAGGAAGAGGAAAATATGTTGATAAATAATAATAACTACATAAAGATGAGTGAGATAGTAGTTCTATTGAACCAACCAATCAAGGAAGAGGAGGCTATCAAAATAGACAAATAGGTGGTTGAAAATGAATAGGAAGAGTTTTCTTGGGTAAATAATTTAAGTCCAATCAGTATGTTGGTCATAAAATTTGGGAGTGTCCTGAGTTTCTACAAGAAGGATGAAAAAGGCCTGAAAGGAGACATTAGATCATGCAAGAAGATAAAGAAAGTGTGATCCAACATCTCATCACATTGAAGAACCTAAGTATGGAGAGTCTTTGTTATTAAAACAAGTATTGTTGAAGCTACCAAAGGAAAGTCAAGAAATGGTACAAAGGAGAGACTTATTCATAACAAAGTGTAAGGAAAAAAGTAAGTGTTGCATACTCATTATAAACAATAGTAGTACTGATAATCTTGTAGTTGTTGAAATGATAGATAAACTAGGTCTCAAGAATTTTAAGAAACCTATACCTTACAAAGTTTCTTGGTTACAAAATGTGCATCACTTATTGGTAGATGAAAAAGCTTTGGTTGTATAATATATGAAAATGGGAATTGTTTGAAATGGTGTAATGGATATAAAATGTGGTTGGAATATAGTGTGTTGGAAAAGTAGGATCTTCTTCTTAACCTCAAATTCCCAAAGGAAAGATCCAAATTGATCAACCAAAAGGAAATGGTTAATGCACAAATTAATCAATCGATAAAGAATATGAAGAAATGAGAAAAACCTATATTCCATTATGGAAAGGAAATATAGAAGTCTTAATTGAATTGACAATAAGTACTAACCTCAAAATATGACCAATCTAGAAAATAATATTTTCTAGTGCCTGTGTTTAGTTTCAGGAAATTCTGTAACTGGATCTGGCTTGGAAATGCAGAAATAGAGAAAACCCATAAACCTTTTGTCTTACTGAGAGAGGTCAAATTTGACCCAAAATAGGGGTAAGATCTTACCCTAAGGCACAATCTTACCCCAAAAATTTGACCTTGACCTGCATTGTTTCGATGGAAATTCTATTCGCGGATCCTGGAAGTTCGCTAAATAGGGTACTCAGATCTGAACTGCAATTCGCTATCCTGCACCTGTACCTAAAAGAAAAAGGGTTTTTTTGTTTGGATGAGGGGTTTGCCTTGGTCAAACCCTGATTTGGAATCAACCATGAAATGTAATTGAAATTGCAGAAAATAAACAAAGTAAATGGAACTATTCACCTTGCTTATGTTGAAATCCTTGTGGATGATTCGAATCCTTGAATCCACAAGTATGAATGCTCCAAGTGAATGTAGAATTGGATGTAGGATGTCTCAAATCAATTGCACTAGATCTTCAACACCAATCTTGAATGGATCTTGGAATAGGAAAAAGCTTGACTGGAAATGGATGGAGGAATCTTCAACAAGAGGGCTCCAAAGAGATTGAATCCTTCAATGGCTATCTATGGATCTCCTTGATGAATTGGATCTTGAATGCTTGAATGCTTGAGGATGAATGCATGCTTGAATTCTTTCCTTCTCCTTCTTTCTTGCTTGATTTCACTTTCTTGAGTGCTTGAGAGATTATGGTATGTAGATGGTAACAAAAGATGGATTGAAATAAGAGAGGAAGGCTTCCTTTTATACTAGTCTAGGGAACAAACTTCTATAGAGGCCAACATAGGAGAATTAAATTTCCATTTAAACCTTAACCCCTAGAAATGGACCTAGATTAAATATAATTTAAGAGTTTACCATTTTGAAATCTGAAACAACTGACCCAGAAGCAGAAAAATAAACTTTTTGAAGCTAGACATCCTCAAACCTTCAGAACTTGAAATTTGGACCCAAGGTCAGGGTTGAGGTTGACTCTGACCTAGGTCAAGGTTAAGGTCAACCTTGACCCTAAGGTCAAGAATCTCAATTTCTCAAGACCAAGTGCTAGAAATAGGATGGAAAAAGGTGGAGAGAGAAGCAAAACAGGGGGAAAAAGCTAGATCCCAGTCAAAGACTCATTCAAGGCATTTGACATGACCCCATACCACTTACTCGGAGGGCTAAACCAATCCTAAATGGAAGTGCTTCCATTTTTCAAAGATACATTTAGCCCCCACTTTAGCAAGAGTATGGACTTGATGCAAAATCTTGGTAAAGTAGATCATAATGAAAAAGATAATCTTATTGAAATCAAAGGGACAAAGAAATCCTGAAGCCCCCACAGACACAATTCTTCATCAACTATAATATTATAATAAGAGAGACATCTCTAGAAAAGAGAGAGAAAAGGGTGTGATTATCTCAACCAATGAGAACTTATGTCCCATTGTGAACCACACATGGAAACATTGCAATTAGAAAGATGGAATTGAACCGCCTAGTGAATGTGGCTACTCACTAGTCAACCCATCAAGGATTCACCCTTAGGAATATTCTATTCCAAAAGAGAAAAAATAAAAAATAAAATAGATCCAGTCTTAAGGACACCTCTAACCTTAAGGGATAATTTTTTTTGAAAATTTGAAACTGGAGGGATCATATAAGATAAAAATTTGTTCTTTAAGGATTAGTCACTAATCCATAATGGGAAAGAAGTGCTTTGAAAAGTATGTATTGAAAGTGCTTGTGTGCAACATGTGAGTAGAGCATATCCCCCACATTAAAGTCATTGCTAACACTTTAACAGGAGCAATGGCATGAATGAAAATATAAACAACTCCATTGATTATGTTTCCACTATGAGATGCCCCCAAGCGATGACAAATAAAGGGAAATACCACATAAAAATACAGAGAACACAGAAGTGATCTGCCTGTCGTAGGGTTAGTATGATCATATGATCATAAGATACATATATATATATATATATATATATATATATATATATATATATATATATATATATATATATATATATATATATATGTATGTATGTATGTATGTATGTATGTATGTATGTATGTATGTATGTATGTATGTATGTATGTATGTATGTATGTATGTATATGTATATATATATATATATATATATATATATATATATATATATATATATATATATATATATATATATATATATATATATATATATATATATATATATATGTATGTATGTATGTATATATATATATGATATTATTGCAAATAAATTGACATCATTCCCCAAAGAAAGTAGAACTTAAATCACAATGGAGGAAAGAACACATAAGAGTTATGAAGAAGAGTCTTTTCAGATGATAACATGGAGACCAAAAAGATTCAGTGCTACCAAGTCGCAAATCCAAGTGGACTACACAAGAAAACATTTATGAACAATAGCACTTGTACAACATAACATGAAGACAACATATAGAAGAGTAAAGATACATATAGAGGAATTGTACAAAAAGTTTGATTCCTTTATCACCTTGCACCTACAAAGTAACAAGGGTCATATAAAAGAAGCTAACAAACATTTAGCAAACACATTATGAGAGAAGTAGAGTACAACAGGAAAACACACAAAAAGCTACCATGAAGGACAAGCCAATCAAGCATGTTTCCTACTCTCCCCATCTCATTCTATATCATTTTGGGAAGGTGGGAAACTCGCAAGAGGGACTATATCCAACATAGTAGGAATGATAGCTAGTTCCAAACAAGGATCTTCTTGAGAATCATAATGTTCAATACTAGGTGTAATTATCAATTGAGATGAAAGCATATTTGGAAAATCAATGTCAATGCCAATAGTTTCATATTCATCATTAACATCATTAGTATCATCAAGAGTATCTTCATCCAGATAAATCAAAATAGGATCTAAGATATGAATAGAATCATCATAGTCATGTATCTTAACATCGTTATTAACATTAACTTCTTCTAACACATCATGCATAGGCTGGTCAAAAGAAGGTGAAGAACTTTGAATAATAGAGGCACGAGCCTTAGCTTGAGCTTGATGCTTCTTACGACATTCATTAGCAGATCAGTTACATTTCATCTTGTTTGAAATATGCTGAGAACTAGGAGGGACAACAACTGGTTCCTTCATAGGTTCTATAGGAGGATCAATAGAGTTTTCAGTAGACTGAAAAGAATCACTAGGAGCTTGAGTAACAGAACTAGAATCCATCGATAAATGAGGTATGAAAGGCGTAGGAAAAAGACCACAGTTAAGATCCATCTAAGGCATGCTTAACTCAAGAATCTTACGATGCTTATAGGATTGATATGAGTGAAAGAGGTTATTAGGTCAAGATGGACATGAATTAGGTAATGAAGGCCAAAAGAAGTCAAGTGTAGCACAATCTCTAGGCCTAGAAGGTTGATATAAAATATGATTAATCATCTTCACTTCTTCATCATGAATGAATTTAAGACACTTATGGATAGGAGAAGAAACAACATGCATGGCATTCAACCAAGGCAAAGCAAGTTGAACTTGAAATTGATTAGAAGTAGGAACATCAACGAAGGTAGTGTTCACATCTTTACCACAAAGTTCAATAGGCAAGTTAATAGAACCAAATGATGGATAAAGAAAACCATTAAAAGTTTGAATCCACACATCTGATGTATCATAAGAATCACATTGCAAGTTCTTCATAAAAATATTTTCTTCAGTAATAACATTGACCAAGGATGTAGGATCTGTTGGATTAATTGTGTGTTGTCTTTGATGTCACACAAATGTCATATTATTTATCAAGCTTAGTCGGTCAGCAAAGCAGTTCCCAATATTTACCAAGCTCAGTCAGTCAACAGGCGGTTTTTAGTGTCTACTGAGATATCTTGGGTGTCAAAGAAAAGTATGGTAGAAAATAGTGTTAACCAAGCTTCCTCGGTTAACAAAGGAAAGTTAGTGTTTACCAAGTTCACTCGGTCTCCAAAGGATGTTGCAGAATTTGCAGTGCTTACCGAGTTCTCTCGGTCACCAAAAAAAAATATTTTCGGATTAGTGTTTACCGAGCAAGGTCGGCCAAGTAAAGGATTTTGTTAATTTGAGAAATAAAGTTTGATTATTCCAGCTGACTGTTGTAATGATTAGTAATGTTATTAGTGCTGACTTGACAATCTGAATGGACAATCTGAATGGTATATATAAAAGGTCAAGTTGTGAATTAAAAGTGTGGAAGCAAAAAAGAAGGAAAGTGTGAACAAATTTTGAAGGATGATTAGATATCCTTGAGGAGCAGCAGAGATATATTTTGATCAGGAAGGATCTAGTGAAGCAGAACAGAGATCTGAATTCAGCAATTCAGTTGCATCATTATTCAGGTCATTTCATTGTTACTTTCTTACCATTGTAGCAGTGATTTCAAAATCTCCTAATCGTGTTGGTTTAACAACCATTTTGTAAATCCTCTAACAAGGTGATAGTTCTATTGAATTGTTTCAAGACCTCTTACAAGGCCACTCCTAACAGGGTGATTAAATCCTCTAACAAGGTCACACCTAACAGTGTGTTTTGTAACCTTTAACCGGGTTGGCTCCTAACAGGGCATCACTTTAGAAGAGTGAAAAATAGTAACTAGTTACATTGGTGGTTTTTCCCATATTGGGTTTCCATGTTAAATCTGGTGTCTCTTGTGTTCATGTTATTTTCTTTATTCATGTATGTTAATCACTGATGAATGCTTAAGAATAGTTATAATTAATACTCACTGCAATAACCAAGTTTCAACATTTCTCTGTATGTTTGCTAAATAATAGCAGCAAATGATTTAATAAGACATCTAAGGGATCTGTGGAAAGAAAATTTATGTTTAACTGATTCACCCCCTCCTCTTAGTTACTACATCTATATTTCCAACAATTGGTATCAGAGCTTTTGGTGCTTGCAGGAAGGGTTTCAAGGACCTAAGCTAAAGATCAAGATGTCTTACAAGAGAGAAATTCCAAGGCTTAACAGAGATAACTTTTCAGCATGACAAGGTCTCATGAGACTTCATCTAGCTTCCATTGGTGACTCAGGATGCAAATATATTGATCAAGAATATACAGTTCCTACTGGCACATTAACTATTGAAGACATTGCAGAGAAAAAGAACCATAACACCATGATGATAGACATTGCATCAGCTCTTAGTTATGAAGAATTTGATGAGGTCAAAGACTGCACAACTACTTATGAAATGTGGAACAAGCTGAAGAAAATTTATGGTGGTGATGACAATGTGAAGAGAGCCAAAGCAAAAAGCCTAAGAGGACAATTTGATCAGATGAAGATGAAAGAAGATGAAAACATTGCAAAATATGTTGAAAGAATCAAGGTGAGTGTTAGTGCAATCAGAGCTTCTGGAGGAAAAATTGATGATGAAACTGTTATAAGTAAGATTCTTAGAACATTGCTTCCTATCTATGCAATAAGAGTATCTGCTATTCAAGAAAGAAGATGTGAACAAAATCACAATATAACTTTGGATGCCTTAGTTGGAAGATTGACAGCTTTTGAATTGGATAACTATGACAACTATGTTCCAACTTGTAAAAATATTGAATCATCATTTGAGGCCAAACTTTCACTTAAGAAGGGCAAGAAAATCCAGTCAGAAAGTGAAGAAGAATCAGAGGAAAGTTCAGATAGTGATCTTGAAGTTATTGAAGCATTACTTGCAAAGAAATATACTAGAGGCAAAGGTAAATACAAAGGTAAAACTCCTTTAATCTATTTCTCATGTGAAGAAATTGGTCATATTATAGCTAGGTGCCCAAACAAGAAAATCAAGGATGAGAAGAAAGGTCACAAGTACAATGGCAAGAAGAATTTCAAGTCATTCAAGGATAAAGGTAAGAAAACATGTTTTTTGGCTAAGGATTCTGATGATAGTGAAGAAGAAATTGTCTTCATTGCTATAAAAGATGAATTTGATGATGATGAAGATGAGATGACACTTATCTCCCATATAAGCAAAAATGATGCATGGATTATAGACAGTGGATGCTCACATCGTATGATTGGTGACAGAAAAAAGTTTGAACACATTGAAGACTATGATGGTGGTAATGTAAGGTTTGGAAACAATGAACCTTGTTGTATAAAAGGAAGAGGATGAATTTCATTAACTAAAGAACTTGTATGTGATAATGCATATTGGGTTGAAGGACTAAAGCATAATCTTCTAAGTGTAGCACAGCTAATCAACATTGGATTCAAGGTTGAATTCATGGATGGCAAAGCAAGACTATTGGATGACAAAGGAAAACTGATTGGTTCAGGCAAACAAACCAAAGGTAACCTATTTTATCTTGATCTTGGTGAATGCCAATGTTTTATTGCTCAAATTGAAGAAAGTTGGTTATGGAACAAAAGGTTATGTCATGTAAATTTTGATAATATGGTGAAAATAAGCAAATTCAAGAAAGTAAGAGGTATTCCTACTTTGAAGAAACCTGATGTTGGTTTATGCAAGAATTGTCAGATTGGTAAAATGGGAAAGACTAGCTTTAAAAGTAAAAACTATCAGTCTGAAGATATTTTGGATATTGTGCATACTGATTTATGTGGACCTATTGGAGTTGAAAGCTATACTGGAGAAAAATTCTTTATTCTCTTTGTTGATGATTACTCTAGAATGATGACTGTTATGTATTTAAGAGAAAAATCAGAGGCATTTGAGAAATTCAAATGGTATCTGACAAGAGTAGAAAAGGAAATAGGAAAAAGAATGAAGTGCTTGAGATCAGACAGAGGTGGTGAATTCATCTCCCATGAATTCAATAATTTTTGCATTGAAAGAGGAATCAAAAGACAGGTATCAGCCCCAAGAACTCTTGAGCAAAATGGAATAGTTGAACGAAGGAACAGATCTATCATGGATTGTGCAAGGACTCTAATGATTGAAAAGAACATTGCTATGAAATACTGGAAGGAAGCTATTAGCACTACAGTTCATACCTTGAACCGAGTACAGTTGAGAAAAGACACATTCAAAACTCCTTATGAGTTATGGTATGGCTATAAACCCAATGTAAGTTACCTGAAAGTATTTGGTAGTAAATGTTACATCTTGAAAGAATTTAGAAAAGGAAAATTTGATGTAAAAAGTGATGAAGGAATATTTCTAGGATATTCTTGCAAAAGTAAAGCATATAGATGTCTGAATTTGTCTACTCACAAAATCATAGAAAGTGCACATGTGAAAGTTGATGAGTTTGCAGAAAAGAATGAAGAAGAAAGAAAAAAGGAACCAGAGGATTACAAAAGATTTGTTTATATTGAACCTGATAAATTGCCAGACACATCTATCAATAAGGAAACTGCATCTACCAAGCCGAGTATAGTAACTGAGTCATAAGAAGAAATTCAAACCAAGTCACAAGAAACCAAGTCTCAGCCTAAAGCTATCAAGCGAATATCTACTGAGCCCGAGCAAACTGAACCTAAAGATGAAATTCAAGAAGATGACAATGTAACTCATTTAAGAAGCAAGGAACCTATATTGGCCAAGTATGTCAGGAAGCATCATACACCAGATCAGATCATTGGAAACAAATCAGATGGTACTATGACAAGAAGTAAACTGAAAGGTACATGTTTACTTGCTAACTTTGAACCTAAAAATGTTAAAAATGCATTGGAAAATGAAAGTTGGATTGAGGCTATGAATGAAGAAATAGAACAAATAGAGAAAAACAAGACATGGACTCTTGTACCTAGGCCTAAAGACAAAAATGTAATTGGAACAAAATGGGTATTTAGGAATAAGCTAAATGAAGATGGTTAAGTATCTAGAAACAAAGCTAGATTAGTGTGTAAAGGGTATTCTCAAGAAGAAGGTATAGATTATGGAGAGACTTTTGCTCCTATTGCAAGATTAGAAGGTGTAAGAACTCTACTTGCATATGCAGCACATAAAGGATTTAAGGTATATCAAATGGATGTAAAATCTGCATTTCTCAATGGTATTCTTGATGAAGAAATCTACATTGAGCAACCTGAAGGTTTTGTTGATCTAGACAAAAAGGATATGGTCTGCAAGTTACACAAAGAATTGTATGGTCTAAAACAAGCCCCTAGAGCATGGTATGAAAGATTACATAACTATCTTATTCAGATTGGTTTCAAAAGAGCTAATGATAACAGTAATTTGTACATCAAGGAAGGACTAGATAATAGAATTGTTTTGGAAGAAATATTTGTGGATGATACTGTGTTTACAAGTAATGATGATCAGTGCAAAGAATTTTCAGAGAAAATGAAAAAAGAATTTGAAATGTCTATGTTTGGTTAGATAAAGTTTTTTGTTGGTCGTCAAATTCAACAGAGCAAGAATGGTATCTACATTACTCAGTCTAAATACATCAAGGAAATACTTAAGAAGTTTGGTATGGAAGATGCAAAACTAGTTGGTACCCCCATGTGTACTGGACTGAAGCTCACCAAAAATGATGATTCAAAAGAAGTAGATCAGACCTTATACAAATCAATGATTGGAAAATTACAGTATGTAGTTCATACAAGGCCTGATATTGCCTTAGCAGTTGGTATAGTAGCAAGATTCTCAGCAAAACCAAGAGAAAATCATATGATGGCAATCAAAAGAATCTTGAGATACTTGAAAGGAACTAAAGATTATGGCTTGTGGTATAAATTTGGAGGCAATCTGGACTTAAAAGTGTTTACTGATGTTGATTGGGCAGGAAACATTGATGACAAAAAAAGTACAAGTGGTGGAGCATTCTTTCTTGGCAATAGGTTGGTATCTTGGACCAGTAAAAAGCAAAATTGCACATCCCAATCCATAGCAAAAGAAAAATATGTTGCTGTAGCAGTAAACTTCTCTAATATTGTTTGGTTCAAACAATTATTGGAATGCATGAAGGTTGAGATCCAAGAACCAGTTGTTATATTTTGTGATAATACAAGTGCAATAAATATTTCAAAGAATCCAGTAATGCATTCCAAAACCAAACACATTGCTATAAAATATCACTTTTTCAGAGAATTGGTGCAGGACAAGGAAATCAGATTAGAATAATCACTTTTTCAGAGAATTGGTGCAGGACAAGGAAATCAGATTAGAATATATTCATACAAAAGAACAGATTGTAGATATATTCACCAAGCCACTACCTAAGGATGCATTCTTGTATCTAAGAGGTAAGTTAGGGGTCATTCCCCTATCCGAGGCTCACTAAATGAAGTTCTAGTAATGCATCAACCAGAGCATATTAAAGATCAGTCAGTTGATGCAGCTTAGTCAAGGAATCATTGCATATGAATCAGTACTCAAGGTACATTGCTATTCACCTAGTATGTGTTGCCTTTGGCATGTGTTGTCAAAGAGGGAGAGTTTTCTGTCATATTTCAAGAAATTTCTTTAGATTTCTAAGAGGGAGATTTTTTAGTCAGAAAGTGAAGTTTGCTGATAGAGGGAGTTCTCATAGTTGAGAATCAGAATGAAGCTAAGGATATGCTCCTTACTCTATGTTTTTTATGAAATTTCATTGTGCTATGACATATTGTGTTGCCATCAATGCCAAAGAGGGAGATTGTTGGATTAATTGTGTTGTCTTTGATGTCACACAAATGTCATATTATTTATCAAGCTCAGTCAGTCAGCAAAGCAGTTCCCAGTATTTACCAAGCTTAGTCGGTCAACAGGAAATTTTCAGTGTCTACCAAGATATCTTGGGTGTCAAAGAAAAGTATGGTAGAAAATAGTGTTAACCGAGCTTCCTTGGTTAATGAAGGAAAGTTAGTGTTTACCGAGTTCACTCGGTCTCCAAAGGATGTTGCAGAATTCATAGTGCTTACCGAGTTCTCTCAGTCACCAAAGGAAATCTTTTCATATTAGTGTTTACCGAGCAAGGTCAGCCAAGTAAAGGATTTTGTTAATTTGAGAAATAAAGTTTGATTATTCCAGCCGACTGTTGTAATGATTAGTAATGTTATTAGTGCTGACTTGACAATCTGAATGGACAATCTGAATGGTATATATAGAAGGTCAAGTTGTGAATTAAAAGTGTGGAAGTGAAAAAGAAGGAAAGTGTGAGTGAATTTTGAAGGATGATTAGATATCCTTGAGGAGCAGTAGAGATATATTTTGATCAGGAAGGATCTAGTGAAGCAGAACAAAGATCTGTATTCAGCAATTCAGTTGCATCATTATTTAGGTCATTTCATTGTTACTTTCTTACCATTGTAGTAGTGATTTCAAAATCTCCTAACCGAGTTGGTTTAATAGCCATTTTGTAAATCCTCTAACAAGGTGACAGTTCTATTGAATTGTTTCAAGACCTCTTACAAGGCCACTCCTAACAGGGTGATTAAATCCTCTAACAAGGTCACACCTAATAGTGTGTTTTGTAACCTTTTACCGGGTTGGCTCCTAATAGGGCATCACTTCAGAAGAGTGAAAAATAGTAACTAGTTACATTGGTGGTTTTTCCCATATTGGGTTTCCACGTTAAATCTGGTGTCTCTCGTGTTCATGCTATTTTATTTATTCATGTATGTTAATCACTGATGAATGCTTAAGAACAATTATAATTAATACTCATTGCAATAACCGAGTTTTAGCATTTCTCTATATGTTTTCCGAATAACAACAACAAATGATTTAATAAGACATCTAAGGGATTTGTGGAAAGAAAATTTATGGTTAACTGATTCACCTCCCCCTCTCAGTTACTACATCTATATTTCCAACAGGATCAACAAGACAACCACATGTAGGTATCTGAGAAATCCTAGCATAAATGTAGAGGGGACCATCAGGAGCTTTAATAGTCTGAGAATAATCAAAGGTAATCAAGAGTTCCCGAGGTCTTTTATTCTTAGGTTTTTTTTAAAGTTTTGGTTGAGATTTCAGTTTAGGCTTAGGTTGAGTTTGAACTTGAAGTTGAGATTGAAGCTAGGGTGGAGATATAGATTGAGATAACACATCATGATCCACATGATTAACAATGTGATTAAGATCATCCATCTTTGAATCATAAACAATATCCATAGAAGATGGCTGAACTGTGGTATTAGTACCATGTGTAGGGAAAGGATTCATATTGATTTGGACATTTTGATTACGAGGAGAGACATATTTTTTCCCACTACCATAAAAATTATCAATAGATAAGGCATTAGAATCAATTAAGTCTTGAACGTTATGCTTTCAAGAATAACACTTCTCAGTATCATGGCCATTTTGACGATGGTATTGATAAAAAACCTTAGAATCAGAGGATTTGGATGCCACCATAGCAGGTAGAAGAGGTCGAAAATGAGGTAGAGTAATCATAGTAGTAGTCAACAATTTATTCATAATGGAACACAAAGGTTCAGAAAGAGGAGTAAACGTACGATTCAGACAGAAAGTAGTGGATGCAGAAGTAGCATTATTGGATGTAACAACAACTTGATTAACAATTGCATTTGCTTGTTCATTTATCTTGACATAGACGTTGTTAGGTTTTTGAAACTTGTTTGGATTAGGAGCAGCATCACTCTTATCAACTGGGATAAGAGCCATTGGAGTGTTTCTCTCAAATTGACTCACTTATAATTGATAATGATGAAGCGCTGCACAAATTTGTTGAAAAGAGGTAAATTTAGTAAGAAGAATCTTATCTCTAATATCCTTTTGGAAATTTGAAATAAACATATGATGAATATCAATATCAAGAATAGGATAAGAAATCTGAGCATAAAAATGCTTAAATCTACCAATAAATTTAGTTAATTTCTCTTTAGTATTCTATTTACAATGCATCAAATCAGTTAAGGACACTTGCAGACCAATGTTATTTTGAAATTGTTGAATAAAGGCATTGACAAGTTTTGGAAAAGAATTAATAGAATAAAGAGGCAAGGAACAATACTATTGCAAGGCCTTATCGCAAAAGGTTCTAGAAAACAACTTAGCTAAAATCCTATGGTCATGCACATAGTCACTACAAAGGATTTGAAATGTTTTAACATGAGTAATAGGGTCTCCCTTACCATTTTAATTCTCAAGATGAGGCATATCGGCTTGTTGAGGAATAGGAGCATGAATGATGTCAAGGGATAAAGGACTTCCCATGTCACATGTAGGAATGGTAAATTTAGATTGAGTTAAAGATGCAAGTTGTTGTTGTAAAGATGACATAGTTTGAGCCAAACTGATGATTGTTGAATCATTAGATGAAATAGGAGGTATAGACACACTAGAAACACTAGGTAAAGTGTATGAAGTGGTAGGAATGGAAGACACAACTAGAGGAACACTTGGGACCACAGTTGGAAGAGGATTGGAATAAGTAAAAGGAACATTATGATAAGAAGGTTTTGAAGTAGGGAGGGACACAAGAGGAACACTCATAGGAAGAGAGGGAACCGAAGTAGTCACCAAAAGAGGAGTATAAGTAGGAATGCTAGGGATAGGAATGGAAGAAGGTTCCAAACTAGTAATAGGAGGAGTGAATCCTAAATCTTGAGCTTCTTGAACTAAAGGTTTAACATTTGAATGCACAAGATGAGTAATATCACACAAGAGGTTAACACCTTGATAACTATCATGGAGGACCTTCTTAAGAGCATCTATAGCTTGAATAAAATCTTGATTATGGTTTTCTTAAGTAAGCCAATTTCTATTTTATCAAGTTCAGTTGAAATTTTTTGGGCTTGTTCAGGAGGAACTCTTAAAGAATCATCCTCATCATGAGATGATTGAGAAGAGTTATGCTCCATAGTAGTATTAGAATCATGAATAATCAAATTGTCATCCAGAATCCCGAGGAAAGGAGAGGAAGACTTAGGATCAAAGGCACCCATAAGTCTATGACTTCATCTAACTGGAATATTATGAGTAGGACTAGAGGTAGTAAAGCTCATATACCAATACAATGCAAAAATGAACTAAACTAGGAAAACACAAAGCATGAATAAATGAGTGTTTTTGTATGTAAGATCTAACACCATAAAAGAAAGAGTTGTCTATCGCGGGTTCACGAAAATGTAATATATAAAAATGGGAATTATTTGAAATGGTGTAATGGATATAAAATATGGTTGGGATATAGTGTGTGGGAAAAGTAGAATCTTCTTCTTAACCTCAAATTTCCAAAGGAAAGATCCAAATTGATCAACCAAAAGGAAATGGTTAATGCACAAATGAATCACTCAATAAAGAGTATGAAGAAAGGAGAAAAACCTATATTCCATTATGGAAAGGAAATACATAAGTCTTAATTGAATTGAAAACAAGTACTAACCTCAAAATATGACCAATTTGGAAAATACTATTTTCTGGTGCTTGTGTTTAGTTTTAGGAAATTATGCAACCAGATCTGGCCTGGAAATGCAAAAATAGAGAAAACCAAGAAACCTTTTGTCTTACTTCAAGAGAGGTCAACCTTGACCCAAAACAGGGGTAAGATCTTACCCTGGGGCATAATCTTACCCCAAAAAGTTGACCTTGACCGGCATTGTTCCGACAGAAATTCTATTCGCGGATCCCAGAAGTTCACCAAAAAGGGTACTCAAATCTGAATGCAATTAGCTGTCCCGCACCTATACCTGCAAGAAAAAAAGGTTTTCTTATTTGGATGAGGGGTTTGCCTTGGTCAAACCCTAGTTTGGAATCAACCTTGAAATGTAATTGAAATTGAAGAAAACAAACAAAGTAAATGGAACTATTCACCTTGCTTATGTTGAAATCCTTGTGGAGGATTCAAATCCTTGAATCCACAAGTATGGATGCTCCAAATGATTGTAGAATTGGATGTAGGATGTCTCAAATCAATTGTGCTAGATCTTCAACACCAATCTTTAATGGATCTTGGAATAGGAAAAAGCTTGAATGGAAATGGATGGAGGAATCTTCAACAAGAGGGCTCCAAAGAGATTGAATCCTTCAATGGCTATCTATGGATCTCCTTAATGAATTGGATCTTGAATGATTGAATTCTTGAGGATCAATGAATTCTTGAATGATTTCCTTCTCCTTCTTGCTTTCTTTCTTGATTTCTTGGTTTCACTTGCTTGAGTGCTTGAGAGATTATGGTATGTAGATGGTAACAAAAGATGGATTGAAATGAGAGAGGAATGCTTCCTTTTATACTAGTTTAGGGCACAAACTTCTAGAGAGGCCTACATAGGAGAATTAAATTTGCATTTAAACCTTAACCCCTAGAAATAGACCTAGATTAAATATAATTTAAGAATTTACCATTCTGAAATCTAAAACAACCGACCCGGAAGTGAGAAAATAAACTTTTTGAAGCCCGACATCCTAAAACCCCTGGAACTTAAAATTTGGACCTAGGGTCAGGGTCGAGGTCAACTTTGACCTAGGTCAAGGTCAAGGTTGACCTTGACCTAGGTTAGGATCGAGGTCGACCTTGACCCAGAAGGTCGACCTTGACCCTGAGGTCAAGAATCTCAATTTCTCAGGACCAAGTGCCAGAAACAGGCTAGAAAAAGGTGGAGAGAGAAGCAAAATAGGGGGAAAAAGCTAGATCCCAATCAAAGACACATTCAAGGAATTTGAAATGACCCCAGACCACTTACTCGGAGGGCTAAACCAGTCCTAAATGGAAGTGCTTCCATTTTCTGACGATATAGGTTGAAATTCAAATATGAATTTAATGTTTCAAGATGAGAAAGCTTTGGTTGAAGCTCATGGGCCCTAGCATAACATCTACAATGGCCATCACAAGAAAATAAATATTTTTGTTTTTTGTTTTTCTTGATATGTGGGAAGGTTTAGGATATATCATGGGATTGTTTTCTTCCATAGTAGGAGGAATGAAATGAACCTGAATAGGTCAAGAGATTAATGATATTGAATTTTTGTATGAAATAGGAGGTGGAAAGGAAGTGTAAATAGGAGGAATAGAAGTTGTAGGAAGGAGTCTAGGTCTAGGAAAAGGAGATGGGACATCCCAAAAGTTTCTCAATTTTGAGATCATTTCATGTTTTTTCTCTTGGTAAGATAGAAAGAAATGATCTTGATGAGGTTGGATTGGTTGAGACATGTTAGGCCAAAAGAATTCAAGGTCAACATTTCCACACTCTCTAAAGGCTGATAGAGACTATGATTGGTCATGACAATTTCTCCATCATGGGGTAAATTCAAACACTTATGGATAGGAGAAGTGGTATCTTTCATGTAAGTAAGCCAAGGAAGTCCAAGTCTCACTTGGAATTGATCAGAAGTTTGCATGACAAAAAAGGTGACATCTAAGTATTTCTTACCAACTTCAATGAGAAGGGTGATGGAACTATGGGTTGGATAAGTAAATCCATTGACTGCATTAATAATCACATCTAATATTTCATAGGAGTATTGATAGAATTGTCTTGTGAAGAGATGTTTGCTAGTTATAACATTCACCGTGAAAGTAGTGTGAATTAGCAAGTTCCCTTGAGAGAACTTAACACTTATTTTTGTAAAAATATTAAGAGGACCATTAGGTTCTTTAATAGTCTCTTTAGGATCAAATATAATGAAAATCTCAGGTTTAGGCTTAGGTTTGGGTTTAGATGGGTCAACAGAATTAACAACATTGTTGGCTGCACTACACATATCATCAATTTCTATGGAACTAGGTTCAATAGGAAAAATAATGCAGGTGGAAGAACAAGGAAATGGATTGGCTTTCTCAATGGTATTGGTAGAATTCAAAGGAAAAGGATTGATATAGATTTTAAAGTTTTGGTTAGGGGGTGAAATAATTTTGTTTTCATTATAATTAATACCCTTAAAAGTTATGGTATTGGAATCTATGAGGTATTGAATAATATATTTCAAACAATAACACTTCTTAAACAGTAACACTTCTTAGAATCATGGCCAAGATGATGATAGTATTGGAAAAATGCTCTTATAACATGGGAAGTTGGTGATGGTTTGGAAGGGTTGAAATATGTTTGACAAGAGGAAGTATCAAAATATTAACATTAAATAACTTAAATGTAACATTATGAAAAAATTCATATAAAGAGGTATAAAATTACAAGATTACTTGAAAATAGATGACAAAGAAGTCAAATTTGATGTTGCAACTACTACTCACACATCAACATTGTTGGAATGATTATCTTTCTTGATGAAACCTTGTTAGGATTTTAGAACTTTTGGAAAGATTGTTGAGAGGTATCACTCTTATCATTTAGAGCAATTGGAGTGAATGACTCATTTTGGCTCACTCGAAGCTGATATTTATGAATCATTTCACATAATTGAGTAAAAGAGGTAAACTCAAAAAAAATAACTTATCTCTAATGCATTTTTTGCAAATTAGAAATGAAAATTATTTGTACATCCATATCAAGTAGAGGATAAGAAATTTAAGCATGCAAATGTTCTAATCTACCAATAAAATCAATCACTTTTTCCTTAACACCTTTCTTACATTGAATCAAATTAATTAAAAAAAATTAAGGACTGATATTATTTTGAAATTGTTGAATGAAATCATTAACAAGTTTTTTAAATGAATCAAAAAAATGAGGCAAATAAAAAACATTATAGGGCCTTAAATCTCTAAATGTCCTAGTAAACAGTTTATCCATAAATCTATGGTCATTAGAGAGCTCACTACACAAGGTTTGAAATGTCTTCACATGAGTCAAGGGATCATTTTTTACATTGTATGTCTCTAAGGTAGGTATTTCCATGTATTGAGGAATAATGACAGGAATGATATCACGGGATTGCAATTTCACAAGTAAGGATTTCATATTTGGATTGGGTTATGGAAGCAAGTTGGTGTTTTAAGGATAAAACACTTTGAGAAAGGTTGATAAAGGTTTCTTTGTTGGATATATTGGTATTGAACATGATGGATAATGAAGGATGTGGAATTTAATGAGAATGGATGGAGCATTGGAATATGATAATTTTTTATTGTGGTAAGTAGGTATAGACGATGGTTGGGAAATACATGGAAAACTCATGGGAGGAGGTATGTTAGGATTAGGAATTCTTCCAAGACTAACATGTGTTGGATTAGTATTTAAAAAAATGATGTATCTATGATAGATGGAGTGTATGTAGGAACATTAGGTAAGGATGTTGTAATAGGAATGAAATTTTCAACATTGGTATTAGGATTTGAAATATTAAGGGCTTCAACACAATATTTCATAGACTTGAGATTTTCATCAATAAGATATAGGATATTAGATGCAATAAATAAACACCATGTTCATCATTTAGCATCAAATTAATCAATCCTTAAACTAAGGGGATAGCCTCACTATTATAATGTTCTTGACTTAACCAATGTTCAATCTTTTCAAAATCATTAGAAAGGTTTTGCACTTGGTGAAGAGATAGTCTTGCTAATGATTCATTCTCATAATGAGAAGAATGGGAAAATGGATTCTCAATAATGGTAGGTATTTCATTGGTAGGAATAATAATATCATCTACATTCCAATGGAATACATTAGAAGACTTTAGATCTACACATTTAAAGGAACCCATAAGTCTACAACTTCTCATGGGGATATTATATGTAGGACTTAAGATTATGAAACTTATACACAAAGAAAGACAAGAAGGGAATGTCTAAATAATGAAAAGTACTAATAAATTGATTATTTAAATATTATATGAAGGGAAATAATGCCTCATTGTAAATGAAGATTATGCAAGAGTACATCAAGTCTATGCAAAACAAGATCCACTATAAATAAGTTAATACATGATTGCAAATATAGCCTAATGAAATGCATATAAATCCAATCATCCAAATAAGAAGCAATGAGAAGATTTATAAATGCATAAAATGTAACAAGGAAATGCATGAAAATTAGATCTGGACACCAAATTAGAATGAATATATAAGGATGTCAGGTTCACCAAAAATGTGATGAAATAAAATAGATATGAGGACAATCACTATGATGGATGATCAGGCTATGAATCTCATAACTTAATTACTATCACACATTGGAAGGAAATTTGATCCACTAGGCTCATGAAGGCTTAAATTCTAATAGCATGCAGGGATTCCTTTGCTAGGCAAAGTTTAAAGATGACTATGCAAAGTAGAAAGGTAGATTGCAAGATTGGAAAGAGAAATGACATATTTAAGCATGAAGATGGATAAAGACTATAGACCCATTTCTATAAAAATATTTGAAAAACTAGAACAATGATTGATCTGTGATTTGAATTTCAGTCTAAAATAGTAGCTATGGGGTACCTCTAAGGGTCAAGGGAAACTAGGAAGTACAGGGAGAGTCTAAATCTCCTTATACTAGACAAAATATAATGAAACTTTAGTCAACTATATCTCTCTATTAGACTTTCTTGTGGCTATCTCTATGAATATGCCACATGTCACCTAAAAAAAGAAAAGAGAAAATATATTGGGGAAAAGGGGTTTGGCTCGGTAAAACCCTTTTTAAGGAATTGATCTTGAAGTTGAATTGAAATTCTTGAAAAAAGGAAGTGTGTTGAACATAGTAGAAAAGGCTTGATAAGATGTGCAATACCTTCACAATATTTGTATTGTTGAATCACTTATGAAGACACGTGAAAGTGATCTTTGGTGTTGTCTTTGAATTTGGATCTAGGATAGGAAGAATATGAATGCCTTCACATATGATTTTATCTATATATTACTTCTCGTCTTCCATGCTTGATGCTTGAATGCACATCAATGTGAATATATTTCCTTGATTTTTCCTTAGATTGAAAGCTTGAGTGATTGGATGCAAAAATGAGGTAGGTATCATTTCTTTTATACCTCACCTAGCTATTTTGGAGCCCAAAACATGAATAAGCTCAATGAGGATTTAAGAATTACTCTAAAAATTAAGGATATTTTTAATTCAAATTCAGGCCCAAATATTGGATTATGGGGTGAGTTAGATTTTCCCTATACTAGCCACTCAACCTATACCAACAATTTCAAGCTCAAATTTGAGTTGGTGGTCAATTAGGTTCTTGGGATTCCAAAAATAAATACGAAGTCAAGGTTTGAAATTGGAATAAATACAAAAGGCCATCCATAATGAAACATATGTGAGTGTTGATAAATAAGATGAAATAATTAAAGGGGCATACCTAAAATTAAGGGAACTCATAAAAATTAAATCAAGAGAGGACATATATTTAAATATTTATTAATTAAATGCATAAAAAATGCTAATGATGCATGAAATCATTGGATCCTAAAATGGGGCCTAGCTAACAACCAAAATTGTACATTCTTACAATTTAGGTTGCTACAAAATGATATTATGTATGGTATCATACATGATTTCTACAACTTTACTTAAGTACATTAGAAATAATTTTTTTGGAGTTTATTAGGACTTTGAGATGATAATTAATATTTCATTAAGGAATTCATGGTGACCTTGACAAGATTAACAAGACTAATGGAAGTAATCATCTTCCTTTGATTGATGAGAAGGAGGTGGAATATTGACCTAGTAAGATAAAAACCTAAACTAAGAAAAAGAAAAAGGAAAAGGGGGTCCACATCTTTATAAAAGTGAAATGGAGCATGTTGTATAATGTATAACAAATATTTTACATAGTGCAATAATTTTATTAGTAAAACCCTTTCAATCTTCATGTGACATCTTCCTAATCTCCATTAAAATAGGGGTTCTAACTCCAATCTTCCATTAACACCTTAGACAAAGAGATCATTACTAACATAACCATATTCTATTTTTATCTTTCATTATAAATATGACCACCTTCTATACCTTCAACTTCTTTGAGGACTAGAAATGGTAGATTTAGATAAAGTTCAAGTCACATTTTCTCCTAGAGATGATCTACCTATGAGAACTCCCTAGTTTTTAATTATAGGTTCTAATACTAGACCCCAAACATGACACTACTTTCTTCCTATATTTCAATGTAAAATTATTTGAGCCTCCATTTATAAGGTTAACTATCAATTAGGAAAAAAAATATACAAGAATTTTTTTAATTGCATATTTCCTATTAGTAATTGTATTCACTTCATCTAAATAGAATCCCCTCTCTACCCTCTTTGCAAGAAATAAGAATCCTTTGAAAACATGTCTTCTTTCCTTGCTCCTCAACTTGTCATGCTTAGTAATCTCTCTTTCTACTATCCTTAACAACTTTGATTTGTAATTATTCTAGAAAGGTTGTTATTATAGGCCAATCTATCTCTCACAACTTTGTTTACAAAATAATTGCCAAATTATTGTAACACATACTTGAAAGTTGAGATGTTTGGTTGAAATTCTTAATCTTATATAACTATTTGAAGCCAACATCCAATTTATTTACTTCAACTTCATATTTAAAATAGAAAGTATTTGTTACCTTATATATTGGTTAAAGTAACAAAGTTTAAATATAGATTATGCCAAATGTTACTAGCCTTCCAAATATAGGATCTATGCACTCTGTAATAATGACACCATAATAAACAACTAATATGTTGAACATTGATTAAAAAAACCCTATTATTGAGGAGCTCAAGTGATAATACTTTAAATATTTTTTTATTATTTCTTATCATATTTTAAGGCTTCTATTTATCAAGAACTTCAGTGTGCTATTGCACAACAATTATCTAGTCTTGCGCTTAAGTTTCTTGAGCTCATCCTAGATCTTATGCTTTAAAAATATTTTTTTAAATGGAGGTTTAGACCGTGAGCATGAAATCCCAACAACGGCACAAAGCCTGTGAGTACACTAGCCCAACAAGGTCCTTCACTAAGTAATTTTAGCTACCCAAAATAGGAACACAAGCCTATGGGCTAAAACTTGTTTGGCTAAGAGCCAAGGACTGAGGGGTATCCATTCTACCAAATTAAATCAAGGCACAATAGTGACCTCATCCCTTATGATGTTGGAGTCTTGCACTTAGCAAGACTTGATCCCCAGTGGGCTCATTTGGAGCCATCCAACTTAACCAGTAGATCAAGGGCCCATTGACATGCTTTAAGCATTTTGATTGTACTATATAAGCCTTTATTTTTCTTTGACTTCTTGTTATCTTTTCAAAGCTATACACATGCTAAGGATAATAACACACATTGAAACATGTGATTAATCGATGAATGCTGATAAAAATGTCTTAAAATTGTACATTTCTATTTTAATTAGGTGAAGATGTGTATATTTTATGGAAAATGTGTTCAGGTATGCATATTATATTTCTTTGGATGTAAGATTTTATGTTAAATATAAATCATTTCCATGATTTGATTATAGATTAATGTTTAAGTTTATACATCTAGCTATAAATTAGAATTGAAGGATCTCGGCCTCACCATGCTTATGGTATTAAGAGTCTTGGACTTAAAAAGAATTAATCTATAGTAAATCCATTAAGAACCATTCAACTTCTTTAGTTCAGAATTAGGATTGAGAGATCTTGGCCTCCTCATCCTTATTTATATTGAGGGTCTTGGACTAAGCAATACTTAATCTATAGTAAATTCATCAAGCACCATTCAACTTCTTTGGTTAAGAAAATTAGGATTCAGAGATCTTGGTCTCCTCATTTGTATTATATTAAGGGCTTTGGACTCGACAAGACTTAATCTATTGTAAATTCATTAAGCACCTTTCAACTTCTTTAGTTAACAATTAAGATTGAGGGATCTTGGCCTCCTCATCTAAATTATATTAAGAGTCTTAAACTCAACAAGACTTAGTCTTAGTAAATTCATTTAGAACCATTCAACTTCTTTATTTAAAAATTAGAATCAAGAGATCTTGACCTCCTTATCTTTATAATATCTTAAATTCGAAAAGACTTAATGTAAAATACATTCATTAAGAACCATTGCACTTTGCCAATAATTTAATAAATAAAACTTGATCTCTAAAAGCCTATTAAGAATCATTCCACATCACTATCAACTACATATGTATGTATACGAAATGACATGAGAAGGTCCTTTGACAGAGCACACGAGGCCATAAAAGCATTTATCGAAATTGATCGTTCTTAGAGGGGAGGCATGAACTACAAGGGAGCGATTATTAGAGCACCTTAGAATCTGCCAGGTAGCAATCATAAGCAAGTGCGAAATACCAGTCTTTCCACACATTTTCCCCATGTTATCATAACTCTCAAGCTTTACAGCACTGTATGCATGAAATGTTTTAAGTTTCTTTTATCTCTTGTGCATTGCAATTATAGTCCTTTTTCGTCTCATTTGTGAGCCACGCTTGTAACACTGCTCAAGTGGGTCATAATAATCCGTATAACTGAATCTCTTTTCTCTAGTGTTTCCCTCTGTTTTGCACAGTGAGGATGATAACCACATGTGCAAGGGGGATTAGAGGTCCCCAATGTTAGTGGGGAACCAATTTCCATGTCTCTTTCATAATCATGCTCCTCACTACCACATTCTTTCTTTCATTCCATTTTTTTTTCAATTCTAATTGGGATTATTCTTGGTTGATAATATTACAGTTTTGAAGGTGGGGCCTGGTTTGATTGGCGAGAGCTTTTTGTTATGAAATACTAGGTCACACTGTCTAGTCTCTCCCCAATTTACGTAGTATCAGAAGACATCTCGCACCAGTGTCACCGATCATGTTAAAAAATTTACCGTGTACTACAGTTTATAAGAGGAGGTGCTCTACCCGATTCGTGCAATTTAAAAGAAAAAACATTACAGCTTTGGCCAGAGATTCACGTGCAGTAGGTCAAGACAAATTGATTGAAATGCAAACATTCGTGGCATTGTTTTTGTTCTTCTTGGGTACTCTTGTATCTTAGAGATACTGGTAAAAAGATAGTCTATGTCATGTACGTTGTCTTGCACATGATGATTTCAGTCAAAAGAGAGTGTGATTTGACAAAACTTTACTCTTGAAATGTTTTATTTGTTCATTGTTTGGTCTTGTCCATTGGACCCACCCTATTGTTATGAAGCATTCTATGGTGAAGCTTTCATAACCATGGATAGGATATCTGAGATGAACGGTTCAGAAAACTGAAAAAGAAAACACCTACTCATAATCAAGATGATTCCTTACTTGAACCAAATGGCCCACTCTTCCATTTAAGGGACCCGACCAACTCCTTCACATGTCGAAGATGGAAGTGGGTGCTCGTGTAGCCAAAGAACTTAGATTGCATTAAAAATAAGGAGAGATTTCTTCAATATTTTGAATTACATTGTATGGTATGATTTATCTTTTTAATTATTAAAAATAAGTTGTGTTCAGATTAAAAGACGGGTTTGGTTGTTGAAAGGTTGGTAGTGGACTATTTTAGTAGAAAATAGAAGGTTCTATAAGTTCAAGTCTTAACTGGTTTATAAAATTGGGTCAAACAAAAGTTCTAGAAATTCTAAAAATTGGTCTAACATAGATCTTTTCCAAAGATGAATCGGTCCTAAAAGAACTAGTAGTTCAATGGTAGAGCATTCTAATGAAAAATTCAAAATGTCTTAGTTTTGAGTCATAGTCGATCCAAGGAAAACCCAACATTTGTCTTCATGACGGTTCATATAATTTGATTCAAAATTTAAAGTGAAATATACAAAATTAAATCTAAAAATATTTCATAAATAGACAAACGTTCTTTACCAAATTTGTTCATCCTCCAAACAAATAGTATATTCAAAATGTCAAAAGGACATCATCTCATTAACAAACAAACAACTTAAGAATATGAAGACAAATAGATCATACCAAAATATATATAATGTCAAAGGAACATCATCTCACTGAATTGGAAAATATACATAATTTTTTTTTTATAAAAATCTTCATAACTCTTTAAGAAACCATTCAAAAATCTTCAAGAAGGAAATTCTATGGCCTCCACCTTTGTCTTTCATCTTACTGCAGAGATGTGAACTTTGGAACATAGTATGAATAGACACCAAAGTTCTATAAGATAATATTTCAGTTATCTTGATCTAATTAAGGGAGCATTAGATACTTAAGTAGCAATATGTCATGTAAGGATATAATAGTATGATTTCATATTTTGGATTATTAAATGATAAGATGATAGATTTAATAATTAAATAATAGTTAAGACTTTTAGTTTTGTGAATCTTTTGTTTAATGTTTTGAATAACACTTTATGATATGATCTATTTGAACTTTACTGTAAGAAATAAGTCAATAATCAAATCAAAGAAGAGTTGGTTCTAGAATCATAAATAATTCAATGAAAGAACACTTTTTTAGCAAAAGGAAGGTCTTCGGTTTGAGTCCTAACTAATACATGAAAATAGAGCCTGGTATTGAAACCAAGTCAAGCTAGGAACATCAAACATTCTATAGTGGCTTAAAGCGGATGTTACGAATAAGCCACACTTGATCAAAGATGGACCAATCCTAAAAGGTGACTAGTTCAAAAATAGAGCACTCAAATAACAAATGAAACTTCGTAGGTTTGAAACCTAATTGATCCATGAAAAACTCCACATTCATTTTGATGATGAAGCAAAGATAGACCAATCCCAAAAGACCACTTCGTCAATAATAATAACAAATAGAAATTCTTAGATTCGAATTCTAATTGATTGATGAAAATCTCCACCTTCATCTTAATGATAGATCATATATATCCAAAACATTTTCTTTAAAACAGGGAGGGAACACACGTACATGCATATCATCACTACTCCACACTCTCAACTCTAAGATGAGACAGAGAGAACGTTCCAGTACATGGTAGAACGATTTATTTCATTGATGTGACTAAGATTATAGCAAAAATGAATTTTAATATAAGCTCGGAATAATCCAATGGCGGCTACTTTTCATTCCTCCCTTTATTGAAGAACGAGAACACTCCTTTGGCGCTGAAGAAGAAACAAAAAACAAATGCAATTTGATACTAAGAAAATCTAATAACACGTCAAAGTCCAGGAACAACTTTTCCTCATACTTATCTTCAAAAATCTCCTTTACCAGCTGCAGATAAACTATCATGGATGAGGAGTGGAGATTAATGTGAGATTTGTCAAATCAACAAGGAACATGAGGAGGTTGTATAAAAGAAGAAAAAGGAAAAGTAAATTTAGGAAAAAACAAATGATAAAGTAGGTTGTGGGGATAACAATTTTAAAATGCTATGGAAATTCATACTAAAAAATAATGACATTCATATTCAAAATTTTGTTGTCAATGATTTGAAATTCAAATTTTTGTGTGCTAATATTTTGAAATTCGAATCTTCGTCAAAAGCTTAGTATAGAACTGTTCAATTTAGCTAGTAGTTTTTTGTTTCCAGATTTTACATCATTTTTTGGAACACAAATTTTTAGGTTAAAACCTTTTGAAGTTCAATTGAAAAATTGAGATTCAATGTTTTCAGTCATTTTTATCATTAATTTCATAACATCTCTAAATTAAACAAATAAACAGTCAATTCTATTTATCTAATTAATTAGATTAGTTTTTTTTTCCTCCAATTTATATTATTATATTAATTTACCTTAACACTAGTTAATTAAATAAATTGTTTTATTTGATTAATTCAACCAACGCCCATTATTCTCTACTTCTATTCTAAAAAGTAAATAAATGATATTTGTCTTTTATCTAAATTCCAAAAATCCACAACAACTACTCTTCCAATTTCTAAAAATCTTATATGAAATTGCATTTTAATCCTTGCTATCTAATTCATCAAATCAATCCAAATCATCCATCTTCGATGGGCAACTATTTAAAGAACAAATTTATTTCAAATCATCATATTCTAAATCAAACTAATATTCAATCCTAGCCTTCAATTCAATGAACTCTTAATCATTCATTTTCAACTTCATCCATCAAGATTTAAATCAATTTTGAATCCTAATCATTCACTTAAGTAAATCAATTTCAAGTCCCATGCACAAATTGTCAATGTTTACTTCCACCTCGCTCCTAAAATTCAAATTTAAAACTACTCTCATTCAATTCTAACCATTCATTTCACAAAATATTAGTCATTCATTCCTCTCATCACATGCCTATAAATCAACCACCATGCTCAACTAAATCATGAAACATAATTAGTGGAACAAGTATGTGCTACCAAAATAATGACTTTGAAAGAATAACTCAAGCTCAAATCATATCAAGAACACATCCACTTAGCCTAAGTTTGCATTGGTTTCAATTTGTATTTGAATTTGTATTCCTAATTTTTCTCAATTGAAAATTGTGATTGGATATGAAGTTGGATTTGAATTTTTTCATGTTTCCTTACTTTTCTCTTGACTTTTCCCCATCTATATTCTAGCATAGTGAATGTGACTAGTTTCTTGAGCTAATTTTTTTACCCTTATAGGTATATCTATATAAGTCCTTGGGCTCCATCCCATGTGTGTATGATTTAGGTTATCATGCTACACTTTATCAATATTAACACATAAATCAAACCTATACTATTTCTATTACTATAAAAAAATAATTCAAATTGTCCAATTTTAAAGTGTATTATAAATCTTGTATATATGTTGAGCATGCAATATTTTTGTAGTCTATAGTAATTCCTCTAATTCCTTGTCAGGTCCTTATGACTCTTTGTAAAGGGTCATCCCACAATTCTGTAGTCCAAACTTGGGACATCAATTTTTGAAAGTGAATGGATTTTTTTGACAAATATCTTCCTTCAAAGATATTTTTTCAACCAAAGGTTCTTTTCTTCAAACATTTTGCAAATTAATACTTAAGTGGAGGTCCACCTTTGATCAAAGGTAACTACTTTCAAGCAAAAGTAGTAAGAAAAATTTAATATTATTTATGTTGCCCAAAACAACCTTTGAACAAAGACGTCTTCAATTGAATCTACCATTAAGTGAAGGAAAAGCCTTTGTTCAAAGGTCCTTGCTTGGCTAGCCACTTTCACTCTCTACCTAAATAAAATAGAATTGTTAAGGTTCAAATATCGAGATGGTCCTTTAAGTAGAACAAGCTTGACAAGATAATTTGTAAGATTGTGGCTCTCAAATGAGCTTTTCAACTATAATAATTTTAGTATATTTTATTTTATTTTATTTTTTAAATTTTATTAAACATAGGTTTTCCATCGAACATCCAAGTATTTTTTCTAGAAACGTTGAAAAATAGTAAAACAGTTAAAAATATTTGTGTGTTAGGTATTGATGTTCTTGTTTCACTAAAAATATTGGTACAAGAATTGTATGTTATGACATACCACCTATGGCCAAATTATAATAACTCTCACTTCAAAAATTAATTACAAAAAATTGGCAACAAAAAATTATTAAAAAAAAGAATTATATCCTTTCTATAAAAAAATATTCTGTTACAACATAAACATCATTATTTTAAAAGGTTTTTTACTCTAAAAAAAATTATTAAAAGTTGTGAAATATGTGTGTGTGTGTGTGGTGTGTGTGTGTGTGTGTGTGTGTGGAGTATACATAGGTATATTGTATATATAATGAAGGGAATAGGGTTCACTAGGATGCACAAACAAACTAGGAAATGTAGGCCTATCTCCTCTCTTACATTTGAAGGAAGATGATCCTCTAGGTTCACAAAGGCTTAAGAACTAAGTGGATGCAATTATCCTTTTCTCTAAATGGGGGGTTGAATGTTTAAATGTGATTTAGAATTGTAAACACAAGATCTAAGGCTAGATAGGGATAAAAGATGATTTTTTGAGTACATAGAACATAACTAACCAGCTAATTATGAGACCCAAAACAAAAAGGAGAGACTATAACACACTTGTAGACCAATCTCATGTTAGAATGGAGGGACTAGGGAAATAAAGTTTTCATTATCCCAAGACTAGGGTGACCTCACTCACCCTAATCCATTGTACTTTTTTATGAATTCAGTTGTAGACTGTAGCCAATCTCTTTATCTTCTTGAAACTCTCCATATTTGCACCACCTACTCCTATAGACAAAAAAAAGAAGAGAAAAGGTTGTATAGAAAGGGTTTTCCTAAGTTAAACCCCATATTGGAATTCTTGAAATAGAATTGAAACATGCTTAAAATAAAAGTATGTTGATGTAAAGTAGATGCTATATGTGAGAATACAAGTTTTCTTTACATTAATGATGCAATGTTTTTTTGAATGTAATCACAAGTGTTGATGCAATAACATGGCTCCACAAAAAACTTAAAAATAAAAATCATAAAATACATGCTTTCATGAAGGTTGTTGAAGCTTAATACAATAAAGAATATGGTGGATGAAATTCCTTGAGTGCTTGACAACTTGAATTGCTTGAGTGCATAAATGTAGATGAATGCTTGCCTTGATTGATTTTTCATGACCTCTTATATTGAAAATGAGGGAGGATACATTTTTATGTATCTCTCACATAATTTTTAGATGCAAAAATTGAAGGAATACCAATGAAGGCTTGAAATACGCACTAAAAGCAAGTTACCATTAAGTGGTTTTAATTTGGGTCCAAGAATCTAGGAATGGGGTGTGTTGGCTCGCCCCATTCTTGGGAATGAGGTGACCAAGTCACACCATTCCCTCCAATGTCATCCAAATTGGGACCATATGTTGTATTTGGAGAGAGAGTTCCAAAATGACATGTGAAATTGAGTTGGGTTGTCATTAATTAATGTGGGGCGGTTACAAGCTAGCATGGGGCCTAGGTAAGAAAGAAATCACATAGGGATATAATTTATGATGCTATATTTATCCCCCACTTTAGTGGGAGAATGACTCCTACACATTGATAAATTAGAGAGAGAGAGAGAGAGAGAGAGAGGTAAGAAATCACTAAAATCAAGGGAAAAAATCCAGAACCGAGGATCTTAGCATGTACAACCATGTATAATGGTACAAAAAAAAAAGCAAAAGATAAAATTAAAAAGGGGGTAAAGTTTAGAGGTGGGGGCCAATTCTGCGGAAGTCCGCGGCGATGGAAAATTAGGAATACATAATGGGTGCCCTATTTTACAAATCAGGTGCCCATTTAGGTTTGGGAGCCCGAAGCAATTTCAAAAATTGGGTGCCCGTTTAGCATCGAGCACCCAAAGCAAAACGGGTGCCCAATTTGTTCAAAACGGGCACCTGATTTAAAACAAATCGGGGGGCCCATTTTGAAAATCTATCTATATATTTTTTTAATGAAATTCATGTCATTTCATCAACAACAAAAATAGAATCATGTTTGGTACAGCTCAGGCGCCCGGTTTAGCTCCCCTGTCAACCCCATCTAGCATTTTTTTTGTCTTTCAGGTATGTACTATTCTTTTTTATTACTTTTTTATGATTTTTGTCTTTAAAAATGTAGTTTCAGGTATTTCCAATTTAAAAACATAGTTTAATATTATTTTCAAAATTATTGCATCAATTTAATTATATTTTATCTTTCAAACTTGTAATCTTTTTTATTTCAATTTACTTTGTAAATTACCGTACTAAAGTAGAAAACAGGTAAAATTTAAGTATATAATTTAATACATTGCAAAAACCCTACATAGAAAAATCAAAACCCTAAGTAATAAAAACAAAACATAACGTAGATAAAAATTTAATTTATGAAACTCTAAACTTAGAAAATCAAAATATAATCTAGAAAGCAAAACATAAATTTAGTTCAACCAAAACATTCATTTAAAAACACAGGCTCTCTCTCTCTCTCTTCTCTCTCTCTCTCTCTCTCTCTCTCTCTCTCTCTCTCTCTCTCTCCTCTCCCCTCTCTCTCTCTCTCTCTCTCTCTCTCTCTCTCTCTCTCTCTCTCTCTCTCCCTCCCTCCCTCTCTCTCTCTCTCTCTCTCTCTCTCTCTCTCTCCTCTCTCTCTCTCTCTCTCTCTCTCTCTCTCTCTCTCTCTCTCTCTCTCTCTCTTTGTGTGTGTGTGTGTGTGTGTGTGTGTCTCTATCTCTATCTCTATCTCTATCTCTCTCTGTCTTTGTCTCTATCTCTGTCTCTCTCTGTCTCTGTCTCTGTCTCTTAAGTTTTGATAATTATTTGTCATTTAAGTTGTAAGGTAAAATATATTTTATAGTATGTTAATTGTAAAT